>SRSM01000143.1:6765625-7465000 GCA_019593545.1 Apocynum venetum
TTTAATTTTTAATAAAAAAAATATACATTCAATTTCGAACTAAATGAGTATAATTTACGATCTAGTAAATTTATTTAGTATCATTAAACAACATCTGTAAGTTAATGAAGATTCTTTATTATTATAAACATTACATTGTTTTTTTTTGTTGGTGACATTTGTTTATGTTTTTAATGCTTTGAGACGCTACGTAATCAATATTTGAAGTGATTCCCCCCCCCCTCCTTTCTACTACTTTTTTTTTTTTTTGAGCTTGTTGGCTTGAGTTCACCAATGAATATGTGGATTTTCGAAATCTTCAAATTTCAATTTAATTTGGCTTCAAGTTTTTTTTTTCTTTTTTTTTTTATTTTAGTCCAGAGAAATACTTCTAGCTTGAGAAAGGAACCGAAAATTTTCTTTTATTTATTGAGGAGAATGAGTTTTGAAGCCAGCAAGATCATTTACTGCTATTAACTCAAAATGTTACTTAATTTGTATATTAATATAAGTCGTTGACACACTTTTATACAAATTAGATAAAAAAAATTTCTCCTAAAATGCCTTTAATTATTAGGGATATCCTTTTATTGGATCTCAAATATGTTTATCCATTTATAAGGATAAGAAAGGTGACATAAAATATAAGAATAAGTTATGTTATTATAGAAAAGAGGGATTAAATATCCTTAAAAAATGTAAAATGAATTATGCATAAGTATAAATACAAATTAGTCAAACGATTTATAATAATAGAGAAATAGTATTCAGTAAACATGTACTCTCTTCATATACGAATAGAGTATTTGTATGAACTTATCGATTGTAATTATATTTTAATTTTTCTTTAAAATTTGAGTTCAATATCTTTGTTTAGAAATTGAGTTTAAATCTATCTTTTTTATGCTATCATTGGAATCAAGATTACACTTTATTTAATTTATATCTTATTTATTTTTTAAAAGGAAACTTTATATCTTATATTAACGCCATTAATTTGTCCATTATCATGTTCCTCACTGATCATCATGATTAAGTTCAATTTTCGTTTTATTTTTCTCTAAGGAAAAATTACTTAAAAAGGAGAAAAATTTGCATTACTACAATCTCAAAATCAATTAAAAGTGAAATTATATATTCATGTATCGGAACTAAAAAATAAAAAATATGACTATAATGCATGAGATGTCACACAATATTACCAAATATCATTGTTGAATTTTGATACAATTCCGAATCTATTACTATAATATATACTCTATTCCTTTGAAATTAAATATTTATTTTTGATTTTGGTATTTAAAGGAATGTCTTTGACTTTAATTAGCTTAGTAAATTATCTTCGATATTAGTATAATGAATAACGAGACCTGAGATGTACATATATTAAATTAAGATAGTGAATAGTGATGATTATAAGTTAGTGTGATATAAAATTTTAAATTAAGGAGATTATTAATGAAGTTTAAATAAAAACATATGCTTATTTAAGAAAAATTGACATTTAATTCTGAATAAATAAAAAAAAACGTGAATATTCAATTTTAAATTGAAAGAGTAATATTTTATCATAAAATTTGTTTTTAAATTAAATGATCACATTTCTATTTTGACATGTTTAGCATTGAATGTTCATTTTATAAAAAAACTTATATATTTTTTACATAAAGTTTCATTAACAATTTCTTCTATTTAGGAGATTTATATTATGCTGATGTGATCTCACTATTAATCACATTAATAACATTATTATTTTGGTAACTTTATCTTCTTAATTATTATATTAAATTAAATGTGAATGTTTAATTTGAAATAGAGGAAGTAAGTAATAAAATTATGCTAAATATAATACTATTTTTTAAATAAAAATAAAATAATGATGAAAAATACACAAAGTAATAATACTTATTAACATATTTTTTTAAAAAATATTATTTTCTAGAAACCTCTAAATAGAAATTACTTTCAATTTTTGAATATGTGAGTGCATGAGAAAATAACAATTCAAGATCACCTAAAATAATATCATATTTGTCAAGAATTAAATATTCACATTTTTATTTTAGATTGTTTGAAAATAAATATTCATTTTTCTAAAATAAACACATTTTATATCTAAAATTCAATTAACATTTTTTTATTTAAAAAATTTACATTATACTATCCCATATAATCCAATGAACTAATCATGAATATAGTTTTAACTTTATTAAAATAAAATATTATTCTTAAATTTTATACTAATTCAAAATATTCAATTTTTAACTTAAAGCAAACAGCGAGTAGCCTTGATAAAAGAGGTCAAAGGCGCATTCTATAGCCATACAAAACATTAATCGGAACAAAATCCCAAGAACAGCAGAAAGGGTTGGTCGTCTGCACCACCCACCTTTCAGTCAAACACACACATGACACAACCATCTAACTCCTTCAAAGGAATTCGCCCCCGATTCCCACTTCCCTAAATCTTGAAGTTTTTCACTGCAGTAAATTTGTTCCCTTTTCTGGGATTTGGGGATAACAGGCCATAAGGGGACCAATACAATTTTTGACTTTGTAGGGGTAGAGAAAAGGGGAGGGATAGAAGTGGATTTTACTGGGGTTGGCAGAATGGCCCGGGGGTGGGGGGACAGGTTGATGAGAGGTAGCTGGGAGCTACTACGGAAATGGGGAAGACAGGAAATAAGGAATGCAGATGCAGGCGGGCAACACGTGCTAAAGGGACCTCCGCAAGATAGTTAAACGCTTTGTAAATGTAGGAGTATTTAAGAGACTCAACCAATCCAAACCAAACCAAACCAAACCAACACCGAAAAACTTAATACTATTACATTTAATTTACATGGTTAGGCCATCTCTTTCCCTCTTCTCTATTTCTTCTGTCTCTCAGAGTGTTAGAACTGAAAGGAAAAAGCAATTGAACAACTGTATCCCCAATTTGCACCTTGCATTTTATGTAGTCTCTTGAATCTTTATGTGTTTGAACTCCATTTCTTGAATAAAATATACATATAAGCCAATCAGATTGAACTACTCTACTCGTCTATTTTTTCTAAAAGATTAGAGCTTTTTTTTTGGCTCTTTGTTAAGGTAAGTTATCTTTGGTTCTATCTTTTACCCTGGCAACCATATGTCTCTTTGTTGTGTAGGAATTGGGCTTCTTTATAAAGTTCAAAATTCACTTTCTTATTTTGAGTGATTAGTTTTACGGCAAATTAAATTCAAAATTTGTGTCAATTTGACAGTAAAGGTTGAATCTTGGCGGTTAAATTATATTTTCCGCTTAATTAGTTGCTCTTTTGAATTTGAATACTAAATTTTGAATTCTGGACACTCATTTAACTCACTTATGTCATTAATGGATTCTAATTCTTCCGCTATTAGCCCTTTTGCAACGGATCATGGTTCTCCGATGCTGCATAGTTCTCAATTTCGTGCCTTTTAGTTGCTTGGATAGTTGTGCGTTCTTGCATTACTGCCTAGAATTGTGTTATGGTGCAACAGTACAACAATTAAACGGCTTGTGCTCAATTACTGAATCTCTTTCGCCATATTCAGTTATAAAAGGTTTTCTTCCATATATATACTTTATCCAAAGATGTTACGGGCTTATCATGTTGAGATCGATAGTTTATGCTTTAGCGGAACAGACTATCCTTCACTCTGTTCAATGAAAATTTACTCTGTAGTCTCATTTCTGATTTGTTGTGCCACAGAATTACTACTATCATTTTGTAGCTCCTGGATATATATGACAGAATTCCGTTTCTTGCGGGTTTTCAACTTAGTTCTTTCGTATTCATATTAACCATTGGAGATAAAATTGTAATACAAATAAGTTCATCCTGAAAATAAGCTGAATAATTTTTAAGATTTTTTTATTCATTACATGGATACTCAATGTTGGAGACCTTTGATTGTGGTATTTCAGGGTTCAAACATGTCAGAAGCTCAAAGGCGACTGCAAACGACAGGGGTCAGGCATGGTAATTCTTATTTTAGTGGCACCATTCCATTTAGGTCTGCTACTACTGTGTCTGAGGTTGATGATTTCTGTTGTGCTCTTGGGGGAAAGAGGCCGATACATAGTATCTTAATTGCAAACAATGGAATGGCTGCTGTTAAGTTTATACGTAGTGTTAGAACATGGGCATATGAGACATTTGGTACAGAGAAGGCAATTTTATTGGTGGCAATGGCTACACCAGAGGACATGAGAATCAATGCAGAACATATTAGAATAGCTGATCAATTTGTTGAAGTTCCTGGTGGGACCAACAACAATAACTATGCAAATGTTCAGCTTATCGTTGAGGTTTGTAGATATTATTTCTTCTTTGTTTTACTCTTTGTTCTCTTAGCTGAAGAATGTTATCTTAAAATGCATGTTATGTAGGATAATCTCTTTCTAAATTAGGAAGCTTATGAGAAAGCATTGAACTTTCAGAAACAGGACTTAAGACTTTTTAATTGAGAATGCTCAGTTGCAAAAGCCAAATAGGGGTTGTGATGTTGAATATAAACCACAAAGTTTTCAATTGTTCCTTTTTCCTTGTTTCTTTTCTGAATTGGAGTTGCCACAAAGAGGGAGAAAAGGGAGGATAATGTTGTAGACATTATTTGTAATTAAACCTATCGTCATCCAGATGGCAGAGATAACTCATGTGGACGCAGTTTGGCCTGGATGGGGTCATGCATCAGAGAATCCGGAACTGCCAGAGGCTTTGACTGCTAAAGGAATTGTATTTCTTGGTCCACCAGCAACATCTATGGCAGCATTGGGAGATAAAATTGGTTCATCATTGATTGCACAAGCGGCTGAAGTGCCCACTCTTCCCTGGAGTGGCTCTCATGTAAAGTCCTCACTTAGACTCACAACTGTGCTATTTTAAACCCTTAGATTTTCATGCACAATAATATATTGGATGTCCATTGTAGGTGAAAATTCCTCCAGAAAGTTGTTTGGTTTCTATCCCTGAAGATATTTATACCAAAGCATGTGTCTATACCACTGAAGAAGCAATTGCCAGTTGTCAAGTTGTGGGTTACCCTGCAATGATCAAAGCATCTTGGGGCGGCGGTGGTAAAGGCATTAGAAAGGTTTGCTTGTTGATATTCAATAAATATAACAATCTTTTAGATGACCCTTATGTTCTCTATAAAATTGTTCTAAGTGGCTATACTGCATAATTTGTATCTATAATTAATTTAACAATGAAAGAGATATTTGACTTTTGGGTTTTGATCAGCAACCTTGTTGTTCTCTAAACTTCTCTTTTTCTAACAAAGATGATAGAACACAACGTTTCTCCTCGTACTTTACAGGTTCATAATGATGATGAAGTCAAGGCATTGTTCAAACAAGTTCAAGGTGAAGTTCCAGGATCCCCAATATTTATTATGAAGGTTGCTTCTCAGGTTAGGTCATTTCCATATAATTTGAGCTAGTTGGTTTAGTTCTTGTACTTAGAAATCAGAATTTATTC
The DNA here is from genome assembly GCA_019593545.1 of Apocynum venetum. Classification (NCBI taxonomy): domain Eukaryota; kingdom Viridiplantae; phylum Streptophyta; class Magnoliopsida; order Gentianales; family Apocynaceae; genus Apocynum; species Apocynum venetum. The sequence continues at coordinate 6,771,091 of SRSM01000143.1, forward strand.
TAATAATTCACATTCTCTTTCATGTTAGTAGAGCCGGCATTTAGAAGTCCAGTTGCTCTGTGATCAGTATGGTAATGTTGCGGCTCTGCATAGTCGTGACTGCAGTGTTCAAAGGCGACATCAAAAGGTTGGCTCATACTTTGCTTCTCTTCTGGCCTGGATCTTTCTTCAATTGATGCATTGTCTTTCATACATTTGACAAGTATATTACAGAATGAATTGATTTCTTTCCCACTGTGGTTAAGTAGCACTATGACATCAGAAGCAGTGGCTTATAACTGTTCCTTATTTGGTTGCACCAGGAGTCATTTCAAATGCTAAAACTATTCTTTACTTTACTGCATGTTCTTAGATCATTGAGGAAGGCCCAATAACTGTTGCTCCGATGGAGACGGTAAAAAAACTCGAGCAGGCTGCTAGAAGATTGGCCAAATCTGTAAATTATGTAGGAGCAGCCACTGTGGAGTATCTTTACAGTATGGACACTGGGGAGTACTATTTCTTGGAACTCAATCCTCGTTTACAGGTTCCACTCAGTCACTTGGATATCAAATCTAGCTTCTATGTGAAAAAATAAGACTTACTGGTTATTTCATCTTTATTTTACTTGCAAAAAGTCTTTCAAGGCTTCATTCCCATCCAAGTAGTTTTCTTGTGCGATTGCTATGGCATTGCTGGTTGAACTCCTGAATGGCATAATTCTAACAATTTCTTGCAATTTAGGTGGAGCACCCTGTCACTGAATGGATAGCTGAGGTAAATCTTCCAGCTGCCCAGGTAGTCGTTGGGATGGGTGTTCCTCTGTGGCAAATTCCAGGTGAAGTGCCATAAGTTTTGGGTAAAAAAACTAGTTAGTATTCTAACTCTTTCTTGATAGCTTGCTTTTCTTCTATATCAGAAATTAGGAGATTCTACGGGATAGAACATGGTTGTGGGTATGATGCTTGGAGAAAGACATCTGTTATTGCCACTCCATTTGATTTTGACAAGGCAGAATCTACAAGACCAAAAGGTCATTGTGTAGCTGTGCGTGTAACAAGTGAGGATCCTGATGATGGTTTCAAGCCTACCAGTGGGAAAGTACAGGTTGGAGACGCTAGATCTTGAGTTTTTCTTCTGCTATTTAATGTGTCTTTGTAAATTAGATCTACTAACTAGAGAAATTTCTTTCTAGGAGCTGAGTTTTAAAAGCAAGCCAAATGTATGGGCATACTTTTCTGTCAAGGTACTCCATATTTTTATTTATATGACACATAAATTTAAAATTACAAATCTAGGACTTCTAGACTAACAACGTTGATAACTGCAGTCTGGAGGAGGCATTCACGAATTTTCTGATTCTCAATTTGGTAAGTTGAAATATCTTGGTTGCAGTGTATAATTAAGAAAAACAGGAATGCATTCTGAATGCGAACTGTGTTTGCTTGTTGGTAATAGAGATTTGAAGTGGTTGAAATTAATAACAATTAGGCTTAATGTTTTGTGCTGTTTGTGTTCTTGTCCTGAAACATTCCAACTTTTCTACTTTATTATGTTTTCCTTAGGTGAGATGAATAATGTCTGTGTTATATTTGGAGTCCTGGATTGCATGAGAATAGAATAACACATCGTCCGAAGCATGACTCAGAATAATTCTTAGTTGGTTTTTAGTATTTTTATCTTAGTCTTCTCCATTTTGTGATTGATCATCTTTTGTGACTTCCTTTTCTGTTATACGAAGAAGTTCTTGTGTCCAAGATTTCCTATTTTTCCTAAAACACTAGTGTGTAGGTTTTGGTGTCTTGAGTTCCTTCTCAATGCTACCACAGGTACCACATACAACTTCATTAGCTTCTACAATTGGGGAAAAAAGAAATGTTGTTGATCATTGTTAAATAACAAGTATTGGAAATATTACGCAGGTAGACTAGTCCGTCCAGGAGAAGGATTTTACATTTATAATGTGAGAGTGAATTGAATTGTTATGTTCAATATGTTGAGATACCTTAGAGCTCTCTTTGCTTAATCTGTCTTTATCAAAAAATTTGCACATACTTATCAGATCTGTAGCCATCACAACATTTGGAATGGTGGGTACTGGCTTGGCTTTTCATCTCTAAATACTCTTGGACAAATTTTTGCAGTGTCCTTGCATCTAAGGAAATGAAATTTTCACTTCTTACATCTTTTGTTGCTTAAAAAGAAAGATTCTGTTACCACTAAGTTGTTGCACGCATAATCTCAGGACATGTCTTTGCATTTGGAGAGTCCAGAGCATTGGCCATTGCAAATATGGTTCTTGGGTTGAAGGAAATCCAGATTCGTGGAGAGATTCGTACGAATGTGGATTATACAATTGATCTCTTACATGTATGCTTCTTCAACATTCAAAGGCAGACAATTTCTTGTTTACTTAAGACCATTTGATGGGTCATGTAACAAGCTTATGTGTGTCTGTAGGCTTCAGATTATAGAGGTAATAAAATACATACAGGATGGCTTGATAGTAGAATTGCAATGAGGGTCAGAGCTGAAAGACCAGCATGGTATCTTTCTGTGGTTGGAGGTGCTCTTTATGTAAGTGTTTCTTTTCTATACTTGGTCAAAGTTTCTGCAGGTATAGTCTTTCTTGGTCCTCCCTTTCAGCTTGATAAATGATTAATGTCATTGCATATGCTTTTTCTTCTTTTATAACACAGAAAGCTTCTGCAAGCAGTGCAGCTGTGGTCTCAGAATATGTTGGATATCTTGAAAAGGGACAGATTCCCCCGAAGGTACAGTGCCCTTTTAATCCTTTGTTCTGATTGAGCCTGTAAATGTTTCTCTAATCTATTTATCAACAACATTTTTCCTGCTTGCAGCATATTTCACTTGTGAACTCTGAGGTTTCACTGAATATTGAAGGAAGCAAGTATACAGTAAGTAGTCAGAGACTGAAAATAATTTTTTTTATGCCTAACCTATCAACTAAAAAGTAGGGTAATTTAATTTTTAGACCAAAATTCAGGGGGCAACAAGGATGTGCTATACTCTTTTGCTGGTTGTTCCCTATGAATTTTTGGTTAAAGTACATGTCATCATTCTTCTTGTGCTGTTTTGTTGCTTCCTCAGGTAAGCATGGTAAGGGGTGGACCAGGAAGCTATAGATTGAGAATGAATGATTCAGAGATTGAAGCTGAAATACATACTTTACGTGATGGTGGCTTATTAATGCAGGCAAGAAAATCTCTATTTACTGTTTTCTTTTGATTCCTATATTGGAAACTGAACTATGTTATAGTCTCTAAATAATCTATGCAATTGTTTTCCACATGTTACATAACATAATGGATTGTGAGTTTTAAAGTTCATTTATTTGGATTATGTCAGCTGGATGGAAACAGCCATGTAATTTATGCAGAAGAGGAAGCAGCCGGAACTCGCCTACTCATTGATGGAAGGACTTGCTTGCTTCAGGTGCCTAAAGTTAACTCTGCTCTTGAATATATCATTGTAGCCAGTCTTGGCTTAAGCTTTAGTTATTTTCTATTCTGTTCAGAATGATCATGATCCGTCTAAGTTAGTAGCTGAGACACCATGCAAGCTGCTAAGGTATCTGGTTGGAGATGGCAGCCATGTTGATGCTGACACACCTTACGCAGAGGTTGAAGTTATGAAAATGTGCATGCCTCTTCTTTCTCCTGCATCTGGGATTATCCATTTTAAGATGTCAGAAGGTCAAGCAATGCAGGTAAATCATGTAACTAAGCAAAGTACTTTTGTTTTCTTTCTCTTGCTGCTCAAACTTCATCCTGCATGTAGGCTGGTGAGCTCATTGCTGGACTTGATCTGGATGATCCTTCTGCGGTAAGAAAAGCAGAGCCTTTCCATGGGAGTTTTCCAGCTCTGGGACCTCCAACTGCCGTCTCTGGGAAAGTTCATCAAAGATGTGCTGCAAGTTTAAATGCAGCTCAAATGATTCTTGCAGGATATGAGCATAAAATTGACGATGTAAGGAGCCTTCTTTTGTGATCATAGGAAAACAGGCTTGTGTAGAATTTGTCAAGGGAGTTCATGTTTGCCCATTTTAACTGAAATATAACTTCCAACCGCATTTTATGGAACTCATTTCATGCTAAAAGAGAGAATTCGCATTACAGGTAGTTCAGAATTTGCTAAGTTGCCTGGACAATCCGGAACTCCCTTTCCTTCAGTGGCAAGAATGCTTTGCTGTTCTGGCAAACCGATTGCCAAAGGAACTGAGACAAGAAGTAAATCCCCTTCTTGTTCTTTTGTCTTCATCTGTTTCATGTTTCGAGCTCTGTGCTCACATTGCTAATCTTATTTACTTTTGAATCATGAATTTTACAGTTAGAAGCAAAATGCAAGGAGTACGAAGGAATCTCTAGCTTGCCAAGTGTTGACTTTCCCGCCAAAATTCTGTTGGGTGTTATTGAGGTTGGTCTCCTAATCTAAAATTGGTCATTGTTCAAAACTATATTTCACCTGAGATAGTAACTCTTTTTTTTCACCCTTCCCCAAATCCTGAACCATTCTCTCTAACTTAGGCCCATTTAAGCTCTTGCCCCGAGAAAGAGAAAGGAGCTCAAGAAAGACTAGTTGAACCTTTAATGACTCTTGTAAAGTCCTATGAGGGTGGAAGAGAGAGCCATGCTCGTGTTATAGTTCAATCCCTCTTTGAAAAGTATTTATCCGTTGAAGAATTATTCAGCGACAATATCCAGGTTGGTTGGCTTAGTCATTACAATTGGTGAACAAGCTTTCATCTGGTTTGTGCATAACTCCTAAGACACCTATTTTTGCAACAAAGGAAATCCTTCTGCTTGTTTGATACTTATTATTATGGTTCTTTTCTTGTCATGGTGTTTTACTTATTTATTTATTTTGGTTGCTTGTCTTGGAGATTCTTATCCCTTTTTTCCTGTTATGTGTAGCTCTATTCAACGCCATGCCAAGATTTGACTATTGAAATGCTATGTCTGTCATATTTTTACATCTTCAAATCAGCTTTTTTCAGGATGATCAACGCCATGCACAGTAAAAGAAAAAGTTGGAATCTTTTCAATATACCTACGATCTAGCAAGTTAAGGGATATCTGATGACCTAACATCATATAATACCTCTGATATGTGAATTCATTTTTAAGATTTGGATTTTGCTGGTCTTTTGGTTTTTCCTTTTATTTTAGAACTAAATGAAAAAGTTCATGCAGAGGATGTTGGGAAACCCCATAAGGCTGGTTCCAATACTTTTTTTCTCTTTTTTTAGGCTGATGTAATTGAACGTCTTCGACTTCATTATAAGAAAGATCTGTTGAAGGTTGTAGACATTGTGCTTTCTCATCAGGTATATTCTAATTGCATATCATGAGTGTATTTTCTATTACATACCTTTTTCCTCAAGGAGAAGATCTGTTGTGTGAGCACAATGAAATTTGCAGGGCATTAAGAGCAAAAACCAGCTTATACTGCGCCTTATGGAACAGCTTGTATACCCTAATCCTGCTGCATATAGAGATGTACTCATCCGTTTTTCTGCACTCAACCATACTAATTACTCTGAGGTAATTTTAGTAAGAATTTAGTCAAGATTTTAGTGTTTTCACTCCTTTTTTTTTTTAATTTTAATATTTTACAATAACACATCTATTAATCTCCCATGCCTATCTGTTTACTTTTTTTGCTCTGGTTTTTGAGTTATTCACATGGGAAATCCATTATGGAAGTTTAAGGAGCTGTGTCCTTTTGCAGTTGGCTCTGAAGGCAAGTCAATTGCTGGAACATACAAAGTTAAGTGAACTTCGTTCTAATATTGCCAGAAGTCTGTCTGAGTTAGAAATGTTTACGGAAGATGGTGAAACCATGGATACCCCCAAGAGAAAAAGTGCCATAAATGAAAGGATGGAAGACCTTGTGAGTGCTCCTTTAGCCGTGGAAGATGCCCTTGTAGGCCTTTTTGATCACAGTGATCACACACTTCAGAGGCGGGTCGTAGAAACTTATGTTCGTAGGTTGTATCAGGTACTTTCCAAATTCTTGTCGACTAACTCTCTTATGAAACCTTATTAATTTTCTTCTTCTGACATTTAATGTCTTTTTCAGCCTTATCTTGTAAAAGGCAGTGTCAGGATGCAGTGGCATAGATCAGGACTTATTGCTTCGTGGGAGTTCTTGGAAGAGCATGTAGAGATAACAAATGAATCTGAAGATCAAACTCTGGGCAAACCATTGGTTGAAAAGCACAGTGAAAAAAAATGGGGTGCCATGGTTATTATCAAATCTCTCCAGTTACTACCTACAGTTTTAACTGCTGCATTGCGAGAAACTACACATAATTCCGAGACTACAATTTCCAATGAGTCTAATTTGGTTGCTAACCATGGTAACATGATGCACATTGCATTGGTGGGTGTTAACAACCCAATGAGTTCTCTTCAAGACAGGTAACCAGAATTTCCTTCTTTCAACATTTGATATGGCTGGGAACCCTTCTGCATAGGTGCAATCTGTGTACAATTGATAACTCTTCCTGAACTATGGTACAATTATAATTATATATCATTATTAAATTACCTCTTAAAATTGTTATAGTGTAATTGGCTTATTTTAAATTTGTTATGAAAACTGGATTGCTGAAAGTTTTGTAATCGATAGCAGTGGCTAGTATCTGAATTAGGATCCCCTCTCTTTTACAATGTCGATTCTCCATCTCTTTCCAAATTCAAGTTAGAGATCTGTAATTTTTTATTTAAAGCTTCTAACCTTGTTTACTTTAATTTGATATGTTTCTTCTGGAAGCTAGTAAGATTTTATTGTTAACCAATAGAAGTTTAATTACTTATCCAATTTTCTTGAATAAGCTGTATGCATTTCCTGTTTTCATTGAATGATTTATATTGCTTTTGGGAGTGATTAACATTTTGTGTTTTCGTGTATGATGTCATCTGCAGTGGTGATGAGGATCAAGCTCAAGAAAGAATCAACAAGCTGGCTAAAAAATTAAAAGAAGAAGAAGTGAGCTTAAGTATTAGAAGTGCTGGTGTAGGGGTTATCAGCTGTATCATTCAACGAGATGAAGGGAGGGGCCCTATGAGACACTCCTTTTACTGGTCATCAGGAAAACAGTACTACGAGGAGGAGCCCCTCCTGCGTCACCTGGAGCCTCCTCTCTCAACATACCTTGAATTGGTTTGTTGTCTTGCACCTCTCCAACTTTCCTTCCCTTTTCTATCTTCCTCTTGAGTTAATGATGCAAGATCATTTCTTTATGTGCTGTTTAGTTGATTCGATTCCTATGGAACAGGATAAACTTAAGGGTTATGACAAAATACAGTATACTCCCTCCCGTGACCGCCAATGGCATCTTTACACTGTTGTGGAGAAGCCAGGTCCTATTCAGAGGATGTATCTAAGAACACTTGTGAGGCAGCCTACTTCAAATGAAGGCTTAGCAGTTTTCCAAGGATTGGACAAGGGAATAGCTCAAACACTTTGGACGTTGTCATTTACTGCAAAGAGCATTCTGAGGTCCCTTGTGTCTGCAATGGAGGAACTTGAACTTCATGGCCACAATGCTAAAGTTAAATCTGATCATGCTCATATGTACCTATATATCTTACAGGAGCAACAAATAGATGATCTGCTGCCATATAACCAGTAAGAATATTTCTTTTTCTCTTTCTTTGATGTAGCTGATTGAGTATCCACATGAAGAGTTTTCAATTTCCTTTTATATTTGTAGGAGAGTGGAGATGAATCATAAGAACGAAGAAGCAACAGTGGAGGAAATCTTGGGAGACCTGGCACGTGAAATTCATTCGTCTGTTGGTGTAAAAATGCATCGTTTAGGTGTAAGTCAGTGGGAGGTTAAGCTTTGGATATCAACTGAAGGAGAAGCAAATGGTGCATGGAGGATTGTTCTTACGAATGTGACAGGGCATACTTGCATTGTGCATGTAAGTGAGCTTCTATTTTATACTCCCTCCGTCCCAAATAGTCCATTGTCCTCCTTTAGGGTCTTATTTAATTTTTAGCTACCTAAAATACTCCTAAACTCATTTTTAAACTATTGGAATAAGAAATATAAGTTAAAGATTTTATTTTCCAAAGATAAGTGTACGCTTTTTCACACACTTTAAATTAAATTTGTACACATTTTCACACAATTAAATTTGAATTTGAAAGGGCAAAATAAGAAGAACAATTTCAATAATATTAAATATGTGTAAAAATTTCTACATGCCTATCTTAGTGGGACGGCGGCAGAAATAATTGGGGACTAAAACTCTTGTTTCACATTAGTAACCACAGTTATCTATGTTTAGATTATACTATGGCTTAAAATATCTCACAGGTAAACTTGGAATTTATACTTTTTCTTGATATGCTGTAGAGAGCTCTTTGTTGGATAACTGTAGGGCTCTAAGCAGCTATATGTATATCCTACATAAAATATAATAAAAAATGACAGATCTGTCTGACAGGTTTGCATGTGTATGAAATGATGTTCTTCTATATTCGATGAAGGATTTGTAGGCCGTTGCAATCAGTTCTAATGGTCAATTGTAGCTCTGCCCAATGGCTGACATATAACGGTTGCATATTCTGGATATTAGCTTTGGCAGCCTATAAAAAATCAAAATCATATATGTTTTATTTATGCTTCAGGTATATCGTGAAGTGGAAGATTGTAGTCAACACAAAGTCTTCTACCATTCAATATCTGAAAAGGGCCCTTTGCATGGTGTACCTGTTAATGCTTCTTATCAGCCTCTGGGAGTATTGGATCGTAAACGCCTTTTAGCCCGGAAGAGCAACACTACTTATTGCTATGATTTCCCACTGGTAAACTTCAAGAATTCTAGTGAGTCCAATTTGAAATTTCTGATCATTGTGTAATTTCTTAATGAGATGTTTTCTACAGGCATTTAAAGCAGCACTGGAGAACACCTGGGAATCTACCCATTTAGGGACTGAAAGGCCAAAGATCCTTCTAAAATTCACTGAGTTTGCTTTTGCTGATACAAAAGGCAACTGGGGTACTCCTCTTGTGTCTGTGGAGCGCCAGCCTGGGCATAATGATGTTGGCATGGTTGCTTGGAGAATGGAAATGTTTACCCCTGAGTTTCCTTCTGGAAGGACAATCCTCGTTATAGCTAATGATGTTACTTTCAGAAATGGATCTTTTGGCCCAAGGGAGGATGCCTTTTTCCAAGCAGTAACAGATCTTGCTTGTGCCCAGAAACTGCCTTTAATATATTTGGCAGCCAATTCAGGTGCTCGTCTTGGTGTGGCTGAAGAAGTGAAATCTTGCTTTAAAGTTGGTTGGTCTTATGAATCAAGCCCTGAACGTGGCTTTCAGTATGTGTATTTAACTCCTGAAGATTATGGGCACATCGGATCATCTGTAATTGCACATGAAATGAAGCTGTCAAGTGGAGAAACTCGATGGGTAATAGATACTATTGTCGGAAAGGAGGATGGCCTGGGAGCTGAGAACTTAAGTGGCAGTGGAGCAATTGCTAGTGCATACTCAAGAGCATACAAGGAGACCTTCACCCTAACATACGTGACTGGTCGAACTGTAGGAATAGGGGCTTATCTTGCTCGCCTTGGTATGCGGTGTATACAGAGGCTTGATCAACCCATTATTCTGACTGGATTTTCAGCATTAAACAAGCTTCTAGGAAGGGAGGTGTATAGCTCTCACATGCAACTTGGTGGACCAAAGATTATGGCAACCAATGGTGTTGTCCATTTGACTGTTTCAGATGATCTTGAGGGAATATCAGCTATCTTGAAGTGGTTAAGCTTCATTCCTCCTTACTTGGGTGGTCCACTTCCCATGATGACTCCCAAAGATCCTCCAGAGAGACCGGTTCAGTACCTGCCTGAGAACACATGTGATCCCCGTGCTGCTATCTGTGGTGCTACAGATGGCAGTGGAAACTGGCTAGGAGGTATTTTTGATAGGAACAGCTTTGTTGAAACACTAGAAGGCTGGGCAAGAACTGTCGTGACTGGAAGGGCAAAACTTGGTGGAATCCCTGTAGGAATAGTCGCTGTTGAGACTCAAACTATGATGCAAGTCATCCCTGCTGATCCTGGGCAGCTTGATTCCCATGAAAGGGTTGTTCCTCAAGCTGGGCAAGTATGGTTTCCTGATTCTGCCACTAAAACAGCTCAGGCTTTGATGGATTTCAACAGAGAAGAGTTGCCACTGTTTATTCTTGCTAACTGGAGAGGCTTTTCTGGTGGACAGAGGGACCTATTTGAGGGCATACTCCAGGCTGGATCTAATATAGTTGAGAACCTTAGAACCTATCAACAACCTGTTTTTGTTTACATTCCAATGATGGGTGAACTCCGTGGAGGGGCATGGGTGGTTGTGGACGGTAAGATCAATCCAGATCATATTGAAATGTATGCTGAGCAGACTGCTAAAGGAAATGTCCTTGAGCCAGAAGGCCTGATTGAGATAAAGTTCCGCACAAAAGAGCTGCTGGAATGCATGGGTAGGCTTGATCAGCAGCTGATTAGTTTGAAGGGAAAACTTCAAGCAGCCAAGACTGCAGGAGTCCATGCAACCATTGATGCTCTGCAGCAGCAGATAAAATCTCGAGAAAAACAGCTTTTGCCAGTGTACACCCAAATTGCTACAAAGTTTGCAGAATTGCATGACACTTCATTCAGAATGGCTGCAAAAGGTGTGATTAAAAAAGTTGTAGTCTGGAAAAATTCTCGATCATTCTTCTATAAAAGATTGCGGCGGAGAGTATTTGAAGATGCATTGGTTAAAACTGTGAGAGATGCTGCTGGTGAGCAGCTCACTTACAAAATTGCAATGGATCTGGTAAAGAAATGGTTTTTGGATTCAAAATTTCCTGGAGGAGATGAAGAAGCATGGAAAGATGATGAAACATTCTTCTCATGGAAGGCTAATTCCAAGAATTTTGAGGAAAAGTTGCAGGAGTTGCACGCACAAAAGGTGTTGCTTCAATTATCAAAAATTGGTGATTCGGCATTAGATCTACAAGCTCTTCCACATGCTCTTCTTGCTCTCCTACAGAAGGTAAAATTCATCTTGCTGGATAGTTCATTCTCTCTCCTTTATGTTTTCCTTGATGTTTTTTATACAAAGTATGAGTTAGGACCAATGTTTGGAATCTGTTTGCAGGTAGAGCCACTCACTAGAGCAAGATTAGTTGGGGAACTACAGGGGGTGCTCAATTCAACAAGCAATCAGTAGGTTTACCAGCAAGTGTGCAAAAATACAATCTAATTTTTGCTCATCGGTCAATATTGACACCAATTGTTTGCCTTGTGAAACACCGGAACCTTGTGACAACTTCCCCATTTTGAACTGAAATTTTGTTGGTAAAGAAGCTATTAAGTGTAGATCATAGTCCAGTAGTAGTCTGAGAGCAATATAGAATGTAGTCTTCCATTCTTTGAGCAGAAGTCTTGCTGGGTTCATCTATCTCATATGTATGTATATTTTCTATGCCATGTAATAATATATGAGACATATTCCCATTTCAAGTAGAATAAAACAGTTTCATTTCAATAATTCCTTACTCTTTGTTCACCATTAATATTACCCCATTTCTCATGAATTGGTACAAATATAAGAATTTCATTTCCCGTGAATGGGATAAATAATGGTAAATGATCTGCATATATTGACTCAGTTGGATGAATATTTCTGTCGTGTTTTATTCTGTTCCTTCCTACTCTCTATACATACAGGAAGCTCAGATATGCCTACAAAAGAAGAATGGATGAGAAACAGCATCTATTTCTTCCTCATCTTCTTATTTTCCTTCTTTTCATTCTCCTTCCTCTTCAGTTCGCTTTTCTTCTTCTCTTGAGCTAATTTCTTCTTCTCTTTTTCCTTTTCTTCCCTCTTCTTCCTCTCCTTTTCCTTTCTCTTTGCTTCTCTTTTCCGTTTCTCCTTTTCTTTCACCTTCTTCTCCTCTTCCTTCCGTTCTTTCTCTCTTTCTTTCTCCTTCTTTCTCTTCTTAATCTCCTTCAATTCTTCTGCTGAGAGCTCCCTTTTCAGTTTGAAACACATTTTGCTCCTCCAACCTGCAAAACTTATACCAAATATAACGTTATAAATGACTAGATCATATATAAGGCCGCTTTCAACAAGCCTTGCCTGCTATTGTTTCTTGTTTCCTTATTTGCCGTCCCTGAGCATTGTTGCAATTTGTTTTCTTATCTTTGCAATATCAAGAAATCTTCTGTCCTTTCACAAGAGATATAATGACCAAATCAATCCTTGAGGAAAAGGCCAATCATTGTGACAAGCAACACATGTAGTCATGCATCAACAATATCAGACTTCCATCTTTGTCACATCTGTTAACCAACTCCTTTGGAGTATATGATCGAAATACAGTGGCATTCCGTACAACTGGGAAAACCCAGAAAACAATTTTACTTTGTGAAATAAAAAAGTGAATTACATTTGGCAAAACCTGTTTGTTTTTGGTGCAATTTTGTCATATAATTTTTTAGATACTCAAAATACTTCATAAAGTGCAGTTTAAAAAATGGGGGCGGGGGGAAGAAAGAAAAGAAGAAAACCCTGTATTCTGCAACTATGGTCCTAAAGCAAATACATGTATGCATGTTCAAAATTGTTTATTTTGAAGCGTGAACAATTGCTAAAACAAACAACGATTTAAAATAAGCTAATGTAAGGAGAGAGTAGTAATAATCATAATCACTTGTGGCTTGTGGTGACATCTAAATGGTGGCTTATAGTGATACTCATCAATTTATAACTACACTATGTATGTTTTCTTTATAAAAAAAATAATGGACAAATATAACATTTATACTAAAATTGAACAATTGAACTAAAAAAAGACAAGAAAATTGGAAAAATATAGGTGAGAAGGGAGATAAAAAATAAATAAGGGTAATATATATATCAATCATGAAATATCCATAAAACAATCTTATATTTTGAAACAAGAAAAAATCATCCAACAACTTATATTTTAGAACGGGTGGAGTAATTGTTTCAATGTCTACCCTCATCTTTTTAAAATTTTCAATTAAGTACAATTTATATTCTCACTCTTTGTTTTTTGCCAATCAACTTATCATTATGAATCAAATGCTATAATCCACACACACACACACACACACATATATAACGAGAAACGTTCTCTCTTTATATTGTAATAGCATATTTGTTTTTAGTTTAAATCTCTATTTGAGATCTTTTTATTTTTTATTTCTTCAATGAACACATTCTTGAGTTCTTTAATATGATTATTGGATTTAGGTATTAATTTTGTTAGAATGAACACATTGGGTAATATATGAGAAGATGAGGGACTAAAAATTTCAATTAAAATGAAGTGGGACTATGTTGAGAAAAAGTACAAAGATGAGGGACCAAATAGATCAATTTTCTTTAATGATTACTAGATTCCGATATTAATTTTTGAAAAGATCACATTGGGTGATATGTGAAAGGATGAGAGAGTAAAACTTCCAATTGAAATGAAGGAGGACTACATTAAGAAAAGTGCAAAGATAAAAGACAAAATAGGGTAATTTTTCTTTAACAAATAAAGGGGGCATTTAGTCTATTGAAAAATTAAGGGAGACTACATTAAGAAAAGTGCAAAGATAAGGGACCAAATAGGGTAATTTTTCTTTAACAAATAAAGGGGGACATTTAGTCAATTGAAAAATTAAGGGGGAGTGAATTTTTCTCAAGAAGTTTAAGGGAGTTCTAACCCAAAGAATAATAGATAATGCATGAATATCAAAAATGAACTTTGTAGTCATTTTAAAAAAAGTAATGAAAAAGTTCTTTTGAAAATATAAATAAAAGAAAAATATTTAAATTGCACCTAAACTTTCAAAAATCTATACTTTGCACTTAAAACTTTTTTTTTATAGCTTGCACAAAATTATGTTTTTGTCTCAATATTTCACTTTTGTTATTATCCTCCGTTATCCACATTTTTTTGTCATGGCGTCATCAATTAGCCGTGCATATGACATTTTATGGGGAATTTTTTGTACATCTTATCAAATTTTCTCAAAATGCAAAGAAAACTATTTATAAACAATTTATAACCACTTTTTCTATCTACTCTCCTGACTTAAAAATATCTATTCTTTTTTCTCTTATTTTTTCCTCTTGAATTATTTCATTTATCCTTTTAAAAAAAATATTTTTTAAAAAAAGACAAAAAATTTATTTAACACTAATAACAAACACTAAATTAGTATTATTGTAATTTTAAACCTCTTCAATAATGTATTTTCTTAACTTAAAAGTAATTATGATAGACAATAAACTTAATACTCCTTCCGTCCCATTAACATAGACAAGTATATATTTTTACATAGATTAATAAAGCATATTTAATGTTGTTGAAATTGTAAAATATTTCATAGTTCTTCCTATTTTACCTTTTCACTTTGCATTTAAAATTTAGTCAAATTTAAATTTAATTGTGTGAAAATGTGTACAAATTTGATTTAAAGTGTATGGAAAACTATGTAATTATCTTTAGAAAATGAAATCTTTAACTTAATTTGTAGTATTCCAATAGTTTGAAAATAATTTTTATAATAATAAAGTGTGTTAAATAGGAGTATTTTAGGTAATTAAGATTAAATAGCGCTCTTAATAAAGAAATTGGACTAAAATTTGGGATGGATGAAAAAGGAAAGCAAGCCTATTTTAATGGGAAGGAGGAAGCATTTTACTTCCTCAAAAAAAAAAAAATACTACTTTCAACCAGAATTAAATGTTTAATTTTAACTTTAGTTAAAAACTAAATAAGACATTTGACTTTTAATTAACTTAATAAATTATCCATGATATTAATATATTAAGACATTTGATCCATGAGTTAGTGATGTGTAAATTTTTTAAATTAAGTTGGTGAGTGGTAGGGGATCATGAGTTAGTGGAATATAAATCCATTAAATTAAGGATGTTATTAATGGAACTTTGGATAAAAAATATATTTATTAAAGAAAAATATATATTAAATTCCGAATAAACTAAAATAGAAATGTGAACATTAAATTTTATACGGATGAAATAATATTTTATCCACTATTCATCATCTTTAATTTACTGATGAGATGAATTTTATTGAATAATTTTCTTTTGTATTTCAAAAAAATTTGATAAGATGTAGAGAAAAAACATCGTTAAATGTTATGTGCATTGCACATGAATGATGAATAAATATAAATAACGGAGGATAGTAACCAAGCTGTAATATTGAAATAAAAAACATGATTTTGTGCAAGTTATGAACAAAAAAAGTTTAAGTGCAATTCATGAATTTTTGAAAAGTTTAGATGCCATTTAGATATTTTGCCCTATAATTAACATGTTATCCTAAATGAATACCTTCAATTATCTAATTCCAATCTTCTACTTATTTGTAAAATGAAGGGTTAAAAAACACTTCATTTCCTATAATTACATTAGGAAGAAGTAAAAGAGAAAAATATTAATAAACTGACACAATAAATAACTATATTGATTAAAAATTTTAAATATCAATGTATTTTATCAAAATTTATGAATAATTTTTTTTTTGAATGCCCATATTTTCATTTTGGAATATCAAAATTTGAATATTTATTTTACTAAAATAAATATATTTTTTCCATCTAAAGTTATTTAAACAACCTTCTTAATTTAAATGATTTACATCTCAATAAATAATGGTTTCTCCACTAATCAAATTAATATAATGAATTATATGGTAACTTCATTAATGTCAAACACTCCCTTTTTAACTTTTAAACTTAATCAAATGTTTCAAACGGAGGGTTGATAAACTCGTCTTTTACGTAGGTATGATTCACTAAACATTTTATGTAGGCAGCACCTAAGATGGATTCTGCATTGGTCACCATTTTCTTCCCTTCTTATTTAGCAAAAAGGAACAAAATTTCAATCTGCTTGACCTGCACTTCTATACAAATAGATCTTACTTCAAGAATATTTGCATTGTTCATAAATCATAAATGGTAAATTTCAACACCGGGTTTCAATTTCAAACAAGAGGGATAAAGCTGTTTTTATCTTTACAGGTAATCCTAGAATGAAACAAAATGTCTGAAAAATTCAACATTAGTTTTTTTTCTTCTTTTTCTTGAAGCCTCGGATATTCATAACTATGCTTTTGGATTTACTGTTATTTATCATGTGTAACAAAGACTTCCTAAAAGCAAAATAGTACTGTTCTGGTGATCATACTCAATTCGTGTTGAGTTCAACTCCTTGCGTACAGATAGATTAAGCATTCTTCAATGGATGCTTCTCTGAGCTCAACGTTGAACAACTGCAAGCCGTATACACATCCTTTTAGGCCTAATGGCTTTATCGGGGTACAGAAGCTTTCAAGTTGTTTCATGCCAGAATGTAGATCAATGAGGAATGAACTTTCAGGGAGTGCTGTCAACTGAGTGCAAATGCAATTATGGATGAGATAGAGCATACAGAAAAAGGGCCCTTGAATATTACCCTGATGTTTGTGGTATTTTCGTTGAGGAAAAATCCTCGAAGATGTTTGTGGAATTGCAGGAGGCTTACAGAAACCTACTGAATGAAGACATGCAGAATGATTACTGCAGAAGAATAGGCTTGGAAGGGAATCATAGGGCAGAATGGCCTTGGCAAAACCAATGCGAAAGTCAGCTCTTTGAGTTGAACAGTCAATCTCAAAACCGAAAATAACAGGATGGCAGCTGAGGATGCAGAATGAGGGCAAACATTTAAATCTACAATGCAGCATTACAGCGGCGTAATTAATCTTCAAAAAGTGAAACAGTGAAATTTCTCGAATTATTTACATATGGCACACAAATCAAATCACATTTGAATCCGGATATAGACAAAGTCCTACAGTTATTGTATATTGCCTACAGTCCTAGAAAAAGGTCTGAATAAAACTATTTTCCAATGCAGAATTTCCCAAAAATGTTGGACAAAACTTCTTCAGAAATGTCATCACCACTTATTTGCCCAAGGGCCAATGCAGCTTCCCTTATATCAATTGTCCAGAAGTCTAGAGGAATCTCCTGCTCTATTGATGTCTTCAGCCTTGCAAGAGCCTCCCTAGTCCGCACAAGCTGCTCACATTGTCTCTGACGATCATAAACAAATACACATCAGGGAACAGTAAAGCAAGATTTAGCTGAATTTGGGAAGCATAGACACTGAAAGCTAATACCAAATGGTAAAAAATAAAATAAAGGTAAATATGAAAGATTTAGCAAGTAATATATTCAATGTCTCAGAAAACTTTAGGACCATGCGTATGCAGAACCTCTTCATCCTTATTACATCAGACTATCTTTTTCCCTTTCACTAGCAGACACAAGTACAGCCAATTAACATGTTCAGATAAAATATGAATGATCCGACAGTCATACTTCTTTGCAGATGAAGTGAAATATCTAACAGAAGAAAAATTTGCCCGCCCACATGTGAAAATGGCTGCAAAACAACTAACATGAAAAAGAATGAAGAATCCAACCTGGTTTACAGCCCATCTGGATCCACCTGCAGGAATTGTGTTGAGACCAACAATCTCTGTAATTGCTGCCTCTAGATCAGGGAGTCCTTGACCCGTGACAGCACAAGTAAAAATAAGCTTAACGAAAGAGTCAGCACGTGTGCTGATCCACTCACAGAAGCGAGATGAAGCACAATCTATTTTATTGACTACAAGAATAATTGGGGAGGCAGACCCAGATGCATTCTGTTATTGCAGTCAGAAACCAAAAGACAAGGTTAAGTTCAATCTCTTTTCTCATAAATGCGAAAATCCCCAGTATAATTGAATATAACAAGCAAGACAACCAAAAAGAAGACAATTAGAAAGGAGCATAGTTTCAAAAGGCAAAAACAGGATTTGATATGCAAACTTGTGGACTTCTGATCATCATCAAGGGGAGACTTCAGCACATTAATTTCAATTGGGCTCAGTTAGAAGGAAATCAATGTGGCATTATCATTTTACCAGTTACTTCAAGCAAAATAATCATGCAGGCTTTTCATTCATAGTAATTTAAGCAACTGGGAGTGAAGTATCATAAAGAACAGGTCAGGTTCATCTTGTTCCACTGGTTCCTTGTGACTATGTTCTAAGTATCGATAAGTACCTAAAACTAGAAGGAAATTAGTTTGGCAAGGCATCTGTGGCTAAAGGCAAGGAAAACTGGAAGCATGAACATGAAGAAAGCAAGTTTCATAAGGTTTAAACTGGGGATAAATTCTTTAAACCTGTTAACTTTGCCACTATCCCTTTTCGAATGCACAAATCTTCCTCCCCCCACCATCAACTTTCTCAGGTAAGGGAGACTTTCAAATGCTTTCAGCAACGGCACCATGCCTTTTGGGCCCAATTGTCAGTAAAAACAAAGCATAGGTTTTTGGGGTAATAGAAAAGCATTGATTATTTTCTCCAGGTAATAGTATATCTACCAAAAATACATGTATTGGTGCCTAGTTTTCTTCCTCCAGCCCCGTGATTTGCATACTTTGGTGTCCTTTGCACCCCTGATTATATGACACCTCAAATTGACAAAGGCCCACTCACTACAAAATCAGTGAAGGCAGCATAAATGGAAAGAATTTGAATTTTATCTTGGCCAAAACTGAGTATGTTAAAGTCCTGAGAGCAAAGAAGGAACAGAATTTTCAAAATGCAGATCAATTGGCAACTTACCTTGCAGGTCTCACTCTAATAAACTAAATGGCAGGACAATATAAAAGGAATATAGAGAGGAATTCTGAAAACCTTATTATTTTGAATCTTTTCAAGAAGTTTGGTATCCTCTGGAGTCCACCCATCTTCTGCACTAACTGTCATGATAATAACATCAGCACTTGTAGCAACTGCTTCAGATCTTTCCACACCTGTTAAGAGGTTAATAGAAAAGCTCATCAGCACAATAAACTAATAATTCATATAAAGTTGGTGAAGAAAATTCACATAAGGAAAAGAAATTCTATTAGGTGGTCTGTGGAGTTTAGTTATGAGCACAGAAGCACACAAGTGATAATACCGTGTGGGTGAGACACTACTTTCAGGAAAAACTCAGCAATTACTGTCTCATACATATTTAAGAAAAAATCCAACTTTATAAAGCCAAGACATCAAACTGTTTCCAAATATTTTGTTGTTCAAGGTTACAAAGGGTAAATTCTCATCTACTTAAAAAAGAAAAAAAAAAAAAGGGAAAGAAAGAACGAAGAGCTAATAGCAGTAATCCTATTCCCAGGGATATAAAGGTTAAGCCACAAAGAAAGAAACTAAGATATATATATATATATATATATCAGAAGAAAAAAAAAATTTATTCCTGTATATGGATTCAGAAAATAGCAGTAGAAGATGCATAAATTGCAATTGCATTCATCAACAACATGTTGTCAACAAACTACACATGAGGAAAACTTAGCGCCATTAAATTCTTAAACTGACCTTTTCTTTTATGATATAATTTAACCATAAAATGGAAAAGTTAAAATCTATGTAGTGTTGGAACTTCTGCATTTACTGTGAGCAGTGATACTGAAGAATTCTTAGATACAAAGGAAAATGAATCACTTCCTTGGGATGTTCATATGATCTATTTCATGGTCATACGCATGAAAATAACAACAATGACTATCTAAAGAACATAGAGATTGCAACATTAAGGGCCTACCAATTTTCTCCACAAGGTTATCAGTTTCCCTGATTCCTGCTGTGTCAAGAAGTGTTATGGGTATGCCACGTATAGAGATATTGGCTTCTACAACATCTCGTGTAGTCCCAGCAATATCTGTGACTATAGCTCTTTCACTCTGCATACTAAAAGGTATATAAGGCACGAGATTAAATGTAATTTTATCATCATATTACAGCCAAAGCACACATTAGAGAACAAGAAACTTTAGGAACTTTGGTCAAATATTGTTATAGAAAAGAATACTCTTACTTTCCCAAAACAAAAAATGAAAAAAAAAAGGAAGGAATTTCTCTAAAGAGCCCCAAGTCTCATTCACTGGAGAAGCTATACCACAGGAAGCATAAGCAAGATAGTATCTCATTAGCTGCCATTTGAATTAAAATATATGGGATGCTTCGAATGAATTGAGGCAAGGTCTAAGTTAAGGCAGAAAAGAGAATTAAGAGGTGGAAGAACTGAGATCAGTGAAAGGAGATCAATTTAGATCCTGGATTTTCAAATTTGGGAGAGATATTCAGAGAGATGAAGAATTCTCACTATTTCTTAGATTCATGGACCCAATTCAATTGAGTGGAATCAATTCAATTCACATAATTTCTTATCCATCAAGAACTTTTTATATAACTTTTTGACCCTGGAATTTTGAAGTATCCACTTTCACATAATTCACAGGGTTCAACAAACAATTGATACCAAAATCAAGGGTGTAATATTCTTTTAGTAGTGGTCCTTATATATCACATAATTTAGACTTCATCCTATACCTACGAATTCCATTGGAACAAGAAATGATACATTGGGATAATCCCTGGGGTCCTCCAAATTCAATTTGAGTCTACAAGCGTTTGAGATTTTCAGTGCTAAAAACCAGACACACCCCGAAAGAAACACTTATACATTGATAACTTTTTCAACATGCAGGCAGAAAATATTAAAGCAAAAACACATTTGAATGCCAGCAATAGGTTTCGCAACATACTTTGCTCCAAGCATTCAGAAGGCTTGATTTCCCCACGTTTGGTCGACCAATAATTGCTATCTGCAACATGATTTGTGGGGAAAATTACTTCAGATTTATTTCCATATAGTATAAAACCTGGATGAAACGTATTAAGGAGCACAATGCAAAAAAGACAACAAGAAAGATAGAAGTCAAGTAAGATAATTGTGTGCAGGGGTGGATCTCACTGGGGGCTTACTCAAAAGATGAAAATATAAATTTTGTTGTGGGGCTTAGTGTAAATTTTTAAAAAATTCTTTGGGGCCTTTAAGTGCATAATTATAAAATTTAGGGACTTTAAGTGCAAAATTTACTAAACTAATTCTATAAAAAAAAAATATTCCAGTGGAGGATTGAGTCCTCCCTGGTCATCACGTAGCTCCGCCAGTGATTGTGTTCTCATTTCCGTGCTAGAACCTAAACATATACGCTTTAAACCAAAATGGAGAAATGAAGTATATGATCTCCAGTTTTACCAAGATGAAGTAAGCAGCATTTACAGAGATTGAACAAGAAGAAAACAATACATTTTTCTTATTTTCATTGATTCAAATAAATAAAGGCATATCCTGATGGCATAAAATGGACACTGGTTTAAAACAGAAAGAATATGGCACAAAGATCCCAAACAGATGAGTAAGAAAAGAGCAGTAGATGCTGTGTTATGATGTTTAATACAAAGTCTTTCTTCAAGGTTATTTTCTTCCCAAAACAAGAAAAAATATTTCTCAGAACTCTCCAATCCTTGAAATACCTGTAATCCAGATTGCAGAAGCTTGTCATAATTAGCTGTCTCCAATGCATTTTCCACATCATGCAACATCTCATGTATCTTGCTTATAACTAGGCTCACGTCAAGAGGTGGCATCTCATCATCAAAATCTAGACGAGCTTCAATCTCCGTTAGCAATTCAATGCACTGTTGTCTTAGTGTTTTTACCAAAGCAGAGAAGCCTCCCTGTTAGAGAAAGCATGTTACTCAAGGACATTAGTTACCCCCATCAACTTAAGTCGGCAGAATGACTGTGGAGGAAGTTTAATGACTTATATAGAATGCTGATATAATCCAATATATGAAAAACTGAGTAATCAGGGGGAAGGGGGGAAAAGCTTTACAAAGAATATTTTAAAAAGGAGTTACTTGTAGTCCAGCCAATGCAGTATCTGCAGCAGCCACTGACCTAGCAGAAACAAGTTTCTCTATGTTTTCAGCTTGAGAAAGATCCAACCGACCATTTAAGAAAGCTCGGAGGGTGAACTCCCCTGAAAAAGAGGGAAAATAGTTGCAACAGCCCACAGCATGGCATTTGTCCTATGTGTATCACAGTATTCTAGCTGTGCTCAGAAAACTACAAGGCATTCATGTGTTCACATATAAGGTGCATGCAGTACCTAAGCTTGTATTCTACAGATATGTCAGATAAACATGTAAACTTTGACTCTAATTCAAGTTGTACAGATTATTTTTTTCCTTCAATCAATCTGAAACAGCATGTTAAGAGTTCTAAATTCCAGCTTATCTAAAAACCACATATTTTGCTTTAGAACTTTTCTTTTTTTCTTTTGATGAATGCTTTTGTACTTTATGTTTTTACTAGAATGACTGAGGACTAGTTGATATACCAAATCTGAGGTACCAAAAGCACACCCAAAATTTTGTTGAATGGCTAAAAGAGAAGTTCGACTATAGAAATTATCCAATAAAAAATTCACATATATTTTACGTCAAAATTTTGAGTTGCAAGAAACAACAGTTCATAAGACAAGAAACTGATACAGTAGCAAACACAAACACCTGGTTCTGCAAGCCTTGCACCAGCTTCTAGACAAGCCCTCAGTACACGCTGTAAGCAAACTTCATTTCCATGGCATTGAAGCTCAACAACATCTTCTCGTGTGTATGACTTTGGGGCCATCATTGGAACCACTAAAACCTAAAGAGATATAAAACAATATTAACTCAGTGAATATATATGCTATCTTCCTCTTAAAACAACTTTCATTGTAGACATCAAGATTTCACCCTTTTCATCATGCAGTCAATTGCCAGAAATTAATATACTACTTTTTTCCATTACTAGCAAATTACATGGCATGCATGCATATACTAAAAAGATGTCAAAATATGAAAGGAAACCCCAAAATTTTAAAAATCCCATTACACAACCAAGATGTTTTCCACGATAATAGACATCCACATAGAAAATTTCAAAACCAATACTCCTATGAAATATCATATCTTTTAAAAAATACTCCATTCAGAGTTAAATATATCAACAACAGTCATGAAGTTCAAATTCGCACCTCATCAATTACATTCCCATCAGGATCCAGCAACATTCCATACTCCACAACATGACTCCTAGGTTTCCAAATTGAACTCTTCCTCTTCTTTTTCGACCCGGAACGAAACAAACTTCCCACAATCCCCACCGCAGATGGCCCAGACAACCGAACAATCCCCACAGCAGCAGGAGGACCACCTAATGAAGTAACAATAGCTGCAATGGTACTAGAATTCAAAACTGGCTGGCTGTTAGAACCCACTGAGCCACTTCCAGCCACCCTTTCATCTTTATTCAACACGAGCGTGTTTTCTGCAATCAAGAACAACACAAGAAACTTACAAAACCCATGTAAAAAACAATGAATATTCTTGTATCTTGTATTTGATATACCTTTTGCGGATGCCCGGTTGGAAACAGGGATGGATGATGTGGAATGTGAAGAGAACAAGAATGAGAGTTTCTGGGACAGTGAAATTGAGAGCTTGGGGAACATGGAGGAGGCTCTGGCAGTTGAAGAAATAGGGTGCAAGTGAAAGAGGATATGGCGGAATGCCGGAAGCAGAGCCATATTTCAGTCTTCTGCTTCAAATTCTTGAAGAAATTGATAAGAAGAGTCTTTTATTTAAAAGAAACAACGGAAAATAAACAAATCTTCATTTTCCATCGCAATAAAAATAACATTAACATCTAACCAAAATAAATAAACAACTCTTTCGTCCCCAATTTTATTAGCTTGAACTATAATCAAGGTCAAGACTATATATATATATATATATATATATATATATATATATATGACCAACTATTTCAGCTCATTCTAAATAAATAAATAAAAACTCTTCGATTCAATTTTATTAGGCTGAGATTTAATGAAGATTATATATATTACTCTTTTTGTCTATAATTTATTGTGAGATTTATGAGTTAGTGGAATGAAAATTTCTCAAATTAAAGTAATGAGTGGTTAAACAAGTACTTAATTTTCAACAAATATATAAGTGCTCGACAATGTTACATTTGATAAGTTTGCAATGATAAATTTTCAAAGTAACTAGTAATTTGGTAATCACGCTTACTCTATTTTGTTAGTACTTAACAACTAAAATGAATAAAATGATGATGTTCAATATTTTTTGTAAATTTGAGATTGATTGACACGATTATTCTGTAGTATATGACTTATAAAAAAAGAAAGAGAAATAATATCTTTTAAAGTTTGGAAGGAATGTCATATGTATAATAAAATATGAGTGGTGTTGGTACAATTTTTGAGTTGTATTGTTGGACTCTAAAACTCCCTCCTATCGAAATCCTTTTTTCTTAGCTTCTACGACATGTCTTAGAAATGGTGGAAGGATATTGCTTGAAACTCATTAAAGGTATATATAAAAAAG
Organism: Apocynum venetum; assembly: GCA_019593545.1. Classification (NCBI taxonomy): domain Eukaryota; kingdom Viridiplantae; phylum Streptophyta; class Magnoliopsida; order Gentianales; family Apocynaceae; genus Apocynum; species Apocynum venetum. The sequence continues at coordinate 6,795,498 of SRSM01000143.1, forward strand.
AAGAAGATATATGATATTATCTTCGTCCCATTTCAATTTATCATTTTGGTTTTTTTATAAAGATTAGAGAATTGTACTAAAAATGACATTTATGTAAATAAATATTCTAAATTACCCTTATTTAATTAGTGATATATAATTATCATGGGTCAAAAGTTTGAGGTAAATAATGAACATTAAACGTTTTCTAAAAAATGCATCCAAAGTTTGAGGTGAAAATTTGTTTGTTAATCTAGAAATTTTTTATAGTATTCTCATTAAAAGATAGTAATGAGAGTACTCCATGTGTTCCAGAGTCTCATATAATGATATGATCTCCAAGCAAGGTCTTTAGAGTTATATTGTTGATGAGAATCATCTCATTGATAGTTTGGAATAGAAAATGGATGATTTGCTCAAAACTATGCCAAAAGAAATATGGCATTATTAAAAAAATTGAAGAAATTGGGGATAAATTGTTGAGTAAAGGGTTTTTGTATATATCCACCGTAACAGACATTCTTGAAGTCATTATCTCAAAATCAGTAATGGATTTGGATGAGGTATACAAATTGAAAGAAATTATGATGAACAACAATTTATTCGGAAGAATATTGCATCAATGTATGGATTACTCGTATTTGAATAGAACTTTCATGTCTAGGATTCAATACTCTATAAGCTCTATTTTGCAATTTGCACTAGCAACATTAATTGAATAATTGTAAACCCTTTCATCAAACAATTCTCTTACATTTTATGTAGCTCATACAGTTACATAGAATTGTTAAAATGCTCAGATATGGAAGTATTTGTTCTCCAAATATGAGCTACTTCATATAAGAATATATGATGATTTTTGGTATTGTTCTATAATACTCCTCATTCGGATTGAATGTCAACATATCTATTTTAAAATATTAGAATTGAATGTGCACATTTCTATTTCTTAATTTCTCTGTACATTCAATGTTAAATTCTTAGCCATATCATGAAATATTCTCTCAAATAAGAATTTATTTCCTTCGACAACTATTCTATTAGTTTTATAATTTTACTAGCAAGATATGAAACCCAAGATGAGCAGAAAAATATCTTGAGATTTGGTTGTTTATGTCACGAGAATTGCCTCCCTGCATTTTGTGGATTTGACATGAAATGGAATGAGTGTGCCAATATAAGTTTCTTTGTGATTATGATAAGTCATTGATGTGAATTAGTATATACCATGGACACTTTGCTTGACAAGCTTTTTGACAGGGAACTATGAGGTGCAATGGAAGAGAATGTATTGTATCAAGAGAGTCATTCAATAATTTGTTTAGAATGGGTGCTAATGAAGAAGTTTTGCTAGTGCCTTAAACTCATTTAAAGGAAATTCTTACTTGTTCGATTCAGACAAAGATGTTTGGGCCACATACAACTTTTCTATAAATTCTAAACAATTCTACAAGTCTTGCATTACTAGCACTAGGGTGAGGATAAAGTTAGTTAGGTGTCAAAATATTCTGAAAAAAAGTTGAACATTTTAGCAGAAAATAAACTTGAGCTCCCTCTTACACATGCGCTCACGCGGGCACACAACACACACACACACACACACACACACACACAACATATATATATATATATATATGCAGGGACTCAAAGATTTAGTTAATACCTCACGAGAAAACTTAAGCTATGTGCATATTTAGCTTGTGTTCATAGGATTGAGTACAACACTACCTGACATATAGTAGGCTCTTGGGAAATTATCAAAATCTCAAGAGACTTTAGTAGAGAAAATGATAGTCTGACTAATGATGGAGTAGATATAGCAGTTGACTTGTCCTAATTTTTTTAAAAAAGAAGAATCCTTGGGAGTTCAATTAGTTTGTGTGTTCTATTTGTAGTGCTAAGTTTGAATGAATTCCACCTCTGTCATAGCTTGAAATGCTTTCTAATGTTTTGTTGGGGCAATTTAATTTTTATTGCAAGGTTCCTGCTTGGTTTTGTTCAATCCTGTCGTTGAGCTCTAATAGTGATACCTTTTATGTGCTGCTTGGATTTGTTGAAGGTTTGCTATGGCTCTATTTTTATTTGATTTTTTTTCATGTCTATCTAATTTGCATGGAATTTTTGTGGTTGATATGGTTCCTATTTGTGAGTGCAAAGCTACTTTGAAATTCTTGTTGTTGAACTTCCTGATACTTTGGTTGGGATATGTGGATTGGATATTGGGTGGTATTAACTTGATCATGTGCTATACTGTGCTTTTGTAATTGAACTCTCTATTATGATGGCTTTATGGCATGCTAGCCTGATTTAATTTTTGTTGGTGATGGCTTAAGTTTGAGGCAATTGTATATCTTTTGTTTGTCTATCTATCCCTGTAGTGTTGGCTAATTGTTTGGTATATTTGGCTAGTCTATATCGTGGATTCTTGAGGTACAGAAAAATCATTTCCACCATAATAACATTTTTGTCATTTTACACAAAATGCATTGATCATACTCGGCTAAAACAGGCTATCTGGAATTAGATTCTACTTTTGTATTCTTTATGTAGCGAGCCAACAAGAAAGCACACTGTCTAGTTATTCCATGTAATTTATTGAAAAATATAGCAAATTAGTGTCACCACTACCTCTATTCTATGCAATATTTGTTTTGTTCTATACTATTGATATGACTAAAAAATGACTAGTTTTTATGTTATTTAATCAATTTATTTTGGTTAAATATAATTTAATTATGTTATTTTATCAATATTTTGTATTTCTCATTAATCTCTTTTTTGAATGATTTTTAGTAATATATTATTCAAAATTTGGAAATAAATGAAGAAGAAGAAATGTTGGCACAATATATTCTTTGTAAAAAAAAGATCAAAGTTAACGGTTAAATGTCACGTCATCATGCCTAGTCAATGCCCCTGTGGCAACTCAGTAAGCTCTGCCGAGGTAACCAACACGCGATATGTGACACATACTCATATTGTGTCGAGCCTAATCAATATAAAAATGTCATTGTTTTCATTTCAGAATGAGCAGCCAAGATTTATCCACTTTAAATGGTTCAGATTGTCCATTGTTCAACCAATCAGAACTTGACACATGGCGATCACTAAAGAGCACTCAACCTCCCATTTTTCATAATTGCGACACATGTCTCTTCTTAATTGCAGCAGGTGTCCCAAAACTTTGTATAAGATTTTATATTTTTTTCTTATAAATATCCACTTATTTCCAACTATTTATACGTATTTTCTTCTTGTACTTTTCTCTAATTTCTCTCCCTAAATATTATTCCATACATCCCACTAAAATAGACTTATTTTTCTTTTTCGTCGGTCTCAAATTATAGTTCCATTTCTTTATTAAAGTGGCTATTTAATTTTTAGTTGCCTAAAATACCCCTATTTAATGCACTTTACTATTATAAACTTATTTTAAACTATTGAAATAATACATATTAAGTTCAAATTTTCATTTTTCAAAGATAGTTACACAGTTTTTCATATACTATAAACCAAATTTGTACACATTTTTACACAATAAATTTGAGCAAATTTTAAATGCAAGATGAAAGGGTAAAATAGGAAGAATAAGGAAATATTTTACAATTTCAACAACATTAAATATGTTTTCTTAATTTGTGTGAAAATATCTACTTGTCTAGTTTTATTAAGTTTTTGAAGAACTTTTGAAGAAAAAATCAAGTCAATCGAGGATATGACGACCAGATGAAAATTAAGAAAAAAATTATCTTCATACTTGATTTCAAGTCTTTATAGTTAATGACTTAATAAATAGTATTTTGAGATTTTTAATTATGGACTTAATTAATCGGATGTTTGCGAGATTCTTGCACCTAATCTTTTTACTTGTGTTTATTTATGTTACATTAAGAGGTTTTATCGCCCAATAATTTTGTTTAAAGTAATAATTGAGAGGTTCTACTACTCAATTTAGTTTACATTTTTATATTAATTGGGAGGTTTTATCGCTCAATTTAGTTAGTTTTATTTTATTTCTTTTATGGTCAGTAATCTTGCCTATTTTGATATATTTTAATTTTGTCCTTAATTTTATTTGTTGAGTATTTATATAATTCATATTTACATTTATATAATCTATGTTAAATATATTGAATTGACAAGTTGATTGTTTAGCATGATTATATAGCTAAAACTATTAATCTAGAATTAATTATTTAAGTAGCAGATATTGATTTAATTAAGTTAACCACTCAAGTTTTAATTAAGTTAATAATGAATTGAATTATTTAATATGTATAAATTGAATATCATTGTTTTATGCAAATTAATGTTGGTGATGTCTTATATGCCTTTTAAATTTAATTGAAAATATTATCCATGATAAGTTATTAAGATATTTTGATTAAATTGATTATTGATTTTTCAACTTATCGAGATTAATTTAATTTTTAAAAATAAGTATTTTATAGCCCATCTTGATTCTAAAACCAATTACTCAATTATTTTATTTATCTATGATTTATCCCATGAAAATTAAAATTAAAACTAGTCTTTTGCCAAATGATTTTATTAATATAGTTTATTTTTATTTGTTTAGTTTAATTAGGATTTTATTTGTTTAAACTTGTTTTTATTTATTTATGATTAGTTTTAAAAATAAACTAAAACCCCCCAAAACCTTTTTAATTAATAAATTTATGTTGGAAAAATTACGATTTTTTGTAGGATCGACCCGACTTACCCTATATACTAAGCAGTGTGACGATAAACATCTATCAACTACATATTTTACTAAAATACATTTGTTCATATAAATAGTGGTGTTTTCTACTGTAAAGTTTGGAGACAAAAGAGTAGTTTCATTACACCAAATCATACACATATATACAATCATAACAAATGCACTCATATATGTTATATATTCTAAAGAATCCTAGCATATCTATCATATGTTCCACAATCAATTTACATATTGTGAGTATCAATCAATGATCTATAATATATCTCTCAATATATCAACACACCTTCTTAAACGGAAGCATGAATATCAATTGTGCCCATTTTGCCAATTGATATAGCCACTCGCTTCTAGAATCAATTCTACTGCCATATCTAGTCATATAGTAAATCAAAATTATGTAAAAGAAACACTTGAATAATCTTTATCTAAGATCAACCAAATCAAGATCTTAAGTAGGGTTGACAATTTGAATATGATTCGCCAACATGACACGATACAATTATAACGAGTTAAGGTTAACACAACATGACACGTTTATTGATAAATAATTTTCATTTAAATTAAATTGAGCATTGAAAGATTATATTTCAACTTGTTTAACTTATGAAAATGTTCTTTTGTCTTTAACTAACAAAAAGAAAACAAAATTTTCTTTTAACTTTATAAAATTTGAATATTAACTTTTACCATTTAGTCATTACTTATAATGAACTTTTAAATTAAATTTAAAAATATTAGAATTTTATTAGGATTTAGTTTTGTTTAATTGTAAAAATTATAATTTGAGTGTTTAAAGTATTTTTGAATGATTTTCACTTATTAATTATGTTTTATTTGGATTGATAATTTTTTTCGTAATATAAACAAGTTAAGACGAATACGATAAGTTGATATGAGACAACATGAACACGAAACGATAGCCACCTATAATTTTAAAGTCAACATGAACACGATACAATAGCCACTCATAACTTTAAGGTCCAACTAGACATGCATTAATTCTTATTTCATATCGATATGAGTACTGTAGCGTCATATTCTATATAAAGAAAAACAAGACTATAAGAACAAATGTAAATAACTAGATTAACTATCTTAACATATTTATCTATTCCACTTTATGAATTAAAATCTTAAGCATAAATGATCATGAACTTAAGTTTTGATACTACTAAATGTCACATTTCGTTTATGAGAGAATAACACTTCGTGTATCAATTTAACACAACACAGAAGGCTCTAAAATCAAATATAAATTATTCATAAATATCAAAACATTCAACTACATAATCTTAAGCAATTTAAAGAATTTCAATATCATAAATTATGAATCAAGATAAGTCATAATTTCACAACCAAAGAAATAGAAACTAATTGACCAAAGTGTCCCTCTTGTCTATCTCAAATTTAAAACACTTACAAAACATATGATAAAATAAAAATGAGCTAACAAAGTTCAGTACCATAATAAATAATTATATATATATATATATATATAGACAACTTTATTCCAGTTGTCAGGGTAATATAAATTGCGTGCAGACTCTTTTTTATATATAAAGAATAATTCATTCACACACATGCGTATTATTAAAAAAGCTTTTGAAAGTCTTAATTAACTTATATTGTGAAAAAACCATTTCCCCTTTAAAATTTTCATATCTAAGTGATTTAACAGTCCGAAACGCCCCCACCCCACTAAAAAAACTCCTTCCCATTTTTCTGTATCAGCGCCGCCGTGGTCGGAATCAGCATCTTTCAGTTACTGGAAAATGGCTTGCCCGAACGGCCAGCTTCACCTCCTGCGCGTAGTCCTGTCATGCCGCAAAATTACAGCTCAGGTAACAAATCCAATCACAAATTCCATTATAGCCATGGCCTGCACCAACGAGCCAGAGTTCATACCGCAGTATAGAGCCAAGCTTAACCGTTTCCCGAGGTCTCACAACTTCATGGACCCCAAAATCTCGTCGAGGATTGGCGAGAAGCTCGGCGTTCGTCTTAGAGAAATCGGTGTCGATAATGTCGAAATTGATTTGAAAGAAGAGCTTTCAAGGCCAATTCATCAGCAGAAATTGGTGAATCCGATCTTTAAGTCTGTTAGACTAGCCGGAATCAACATCTTCGGCACTGAGCAATTGCCATTTGGTGGCTGAGAGTATGTGCTTCAAAACAAGTCATTTACTACCTTGTCACTATTGGCTCCATGACTGATATGTTTTATACATCCAAGTATTTTACATGAAGATGTGTGCCTTCTCATCTCTTCTGCATTTATACTCACTCTATAATTACAGTGGAAAATCTTACAAAAATATAGGAAGTGTGAGGACCTTGCCTAATCAACTCAACTATTTTTAAGGAAATTAACCTTGAAGAAGTATCAATAGATTATGTATTAATAGATGATAGAGACAATGATTCTTTTTGGACTAAAAAGGCATCTCATGGATCAAGCGCTCTGCTAAGGAAGAAGATAGTATATCAAGGAACGGTTCCCATCCAAAAGCAATTAGAAAACAGAGATGTTGCTAATTTCACTATAAGGTGGATAAGCTTATTGCTTCCAAGTTTAACATGCGAAAAAGAAACAAAGGAAAAACTAGGAGATAGGGCACAGCAACAGCACCTATGTAATGAAAGAAAACACTAAGGAGGAATTCCCTCTTCATAAACTGCTTTCTGTAGTTGCTAATTCCTAGCAAGTGTCACTTCTACAATAGTAGCCTAGCACTTCAGCATGGAGTGCTGACAAGAATGACCTGCAATTTCCTTTACAAAATAGAGCCACAATTGTAGCTCTACACTGACAAATTATGCATCCCAAACCAGCCTCTCCATTGTTCCACACAACATAGAGAAAATGATTCTTCAGTTTACGAATTCACAGTTATTCTTCCATCATACAGTTATCAGATAACTGTTTTTCTGCTTAAATCAAAAGAATATTTTGAACTAAACATAAAGTAAAGCCAACACCATTTCAAAAAAGGATGTAACAAAATGATATGAAATTCCAAGAATAATGATGGCAATATATAAGTAACGGTTGTTCAATAGGATCCTCAATTTGACCAAACATAGTCCCATCCTTGAGAATTCAAATCACCTCCAAATTATTAATGGCTTATAGACTATTGAAGTTAAAAACATTTCCAATGCAGTATCCTTTTGCAGCAGAATGTAAAACCTGGGGCAAAATTTCTTCTATCAACCATTGTGAATGTGGTGTCATTAACAAGTTTCACTAAATTTTTTTCATGATCTCCCCATCTGGTTTTGACAACCTTGAAATTTGCAAATATGGGTGAAAAACCATGCGTTATATTGAGAATGTCGATTTATAAGTGGGAGGTTGCAGCTTTCAGCAGCAACGGATTGTTCGAGTCCCAGCAGGAGCACCATGAAACTCTGAAAGGAAATGTAATGAGATCAAGAACATGAAAATAAATAGAATTCAAGAGATTATATGAATCAAGGAATGGCAGCATTTTTACCTCCAAAAAATGGGGAAAAAATGGTAATGCTGTTCCTAACATAAGGGCTTTCCCCAATGTTCCAAATCACACAAATTATGTTGACAATTGATTTCAGAACTTTTTTCAGGTTCTAAATGTAAAACAAATATGCAACAAATGTCATAGTGTACTCCCAGATTACCTGACAGGTACTTGGTAGATTGGTAATGCCATTATTAGTTTTGATGGAAAATGAGTTTTACTTTAATTAAATTGAACTTTTAGGAATCCGGTCAACCATGTTTCACTGTGCAATTCAGTCAATTATCTTAACTTTCAGAGCATCTATTTCATCATGAACATGTAATAATCTTAAGGACGATCGAAATTTCCAGAACTTGAATTCTACTGGTGGAGACATTTAAACCCAACCAATGAAGAGAATGGAGTTCTGCTGTCTTGTAATCCAAAATGTGCATAAGTTATGATGTCAGCCACACTGTTGTAATCGGAAGGGAGAAAACTGAATACAGGGTATCCTCTAGTTTGTGAGCATAAAAAGGAAAGACGGGGAATTTCTGCATCTATGAAATATCTGCACATCATTTAAGTTTCACAAATTGGGTAGCATTCACTTAGTAGACATGCACAATTAGCTTCTCCAATATAGCTAGGACACTAGTAGTCATGTCCTTGAACTAATAATGATAATATCTGAGCATAAAGCACAATGGGTTCAAAATTATGAAGACTTTATTGCATTGATTTTCATTAAACAAGTGAAGATTAGGGAAGGATACTGAAACTTTAGAGGACCCAACTTGAAAATATTTGAAAAAGAAAAAGAGAAAATGATAGAGATCACAAAATCAAGCTGTAAGAAGAGTAACGAAAGCCAGTCTAACTGCAAATTTAGTTATAAGAGGACAACAGAGAATATGTTGTTTGCAGACCAATCATTTCTAGCATATGCAGTTAAGGACTGATTAAGAATCTGCTAGTCATAAATGTCAAACCAATTCTCTGAAAATTAACTGGCAGGAGATTTCATAAACTTTAAAAGTATCTCTTTCAAACTGCTGATTCATTTTTGTAGTCCTTGATTTTCTTGTAATAGCTTTGTTACAACATACATGGTAAGAAACAAAATGATCTAGAAACTATCATTTAGTTGCTCGATAAAATAGTCTGTTCATTCCTGAATTACTAATTTATACTTCAATTGTGCTCAGAATTCCTTTATTCCCTTAGATTGACTTTGGGTGGGCAGAATATTTCTTGGCAAGAAATCATGAAAGAAACTAAAAAAGTAATCAACAGGTTTTGTAACAATAAGCTAAGAGCGTGTCAAGAAAATGAATGAATTTGCAACTTTGAAACATTTAAGCATTTCAAGCAAATAAAATCTTAAAACAGAAGGGACCTTTTGATACTCAAGAATTTCAATTTTCAAGAGACTCTTGCTTGGAGAGGTTGACTCGATCATGATATGATTTCATCATCAACTATTATGCAGTTGATATGAGCAACCTTGCGCCAGTCTTCCCCTTTCTCCGAGTTCAAACGTGGCTTCAGCAGTGGACACTTGATGATTTGTAACCTAGAAATGGAGGCAGGTAGCACCTGTTCCGGCAGTGATGTAATCTTCGGGCAGTTAGAGATCCTCAGAGTTTCAAGAGAGGTGAGGTGTTGCAGTCCCTCATAGTCCAGCCTTTTCAGATTCTCATGATACCATAGTCTAAGAACTCTAAGACTGCAAGGCAGCAACCAACACTCTGGAAGTGATTCTTCTTGTTCTGTGAGATAGAAATTGAACTCTGTCAGAGAAGGGAGCCTCTGCAAGCCCCATTCACTCCGGTGACTCACTAGCTTCATGCAATTGGAAATTGTAAGAGTTTCCAGCCCACTAGGCAAACCTCCACGAGGAAAGTACTCAATTTCAGGACAAGCCCTTAGATACAGAGTCCGGAGTGATGGAAGTTGTGTGGCCATTCTTTCTGGTAATGATTTGAGCTTGAGGCAACTGTTAAGGGAAATCTGGCTCAGATTGGGAGCCTGCAATCCACCGTCAGGAAAAGACACCAGATTATCACAAAATGCAATTTGCAAGGATTGCAAAGATGTCAGATTTTGATTCCTGAGAGGAACTGAAAGCAGCTCAACGTTTCTACAGTTGCTAATAGTGAGATTTTGCAGCTGAGGGAACATTTCTAGAGAAAGATCTTTCAGTGAATCACATGCTGAAGTTATGCTTAAGTCTCGAATTGAATCGTGGTAATTCTCAATCATCTCGCTTGTGTGGAATTCCAGGTTCTGGCGTCTCATGACTTCAAATCTTTTTAGTTTACCCGGTAGGTGATGCAAGGGAAAGCGGGCCATGAAAGGATTATCTGCTATCTCGAACTCCTCAAGACTAGTCAATTTGTTGAATGTCGATGAGAGTTCATCCAAATTCGACATTTTTGAGATCCTTAATTTCTCAAGAGAAGACGGTTCTTGAAACAAACTCGTACTTATCAATTCATTGGCAAGCTGTGGACAGCCAGAGACCTCAAATATTCTTACCGACAAAAGTTGCTTGGGCAATTCTCCAATCAACTTGGGACAATTGTTTGACATTGGAATGAAAGCTTGTAAATTCTTGGCCTCACGCAAGAATCTGAATCTCTCAAATGCATCTTAATTGTCAATGACATATGAGAAAAATCTTACTTTGTCTAGAGTACCATGCCCCCGATGATGGTCTACTAACCTGAGAAAATATTTCTTAGTAACATATTTAGCCAAATCATTGACTAAATCATGCATAAAGAATCTCCCATCACTTGACTGCTGAAAGAACAACCTGCATCTTGGTTTGTGAATATATTCATGACCAATATCTTCAATTCTTCTATTGTTTTGGAGGTTTTCCAAAAGATCATTAGCAATCCATAGGAAGATTATCTCTTCTTTTGTGAACTTGCAACCTTTATGAAACACAGCACAGTAATCAAAACAACGCCTCAAGTGGTAAGGCAAATGATCGTAGCTTATCTTCAGTACTGGCAAGATGTCATTTTGATCTTGAGGGAGATCCCATATATTACTTCTTGAAATGTCATCCCATTCACCCGTTGTCAATCTAGATCGCAAGAGACCTCCAAGTGTTTTGATGGCTAGTGGCAAACCTCCACATTTCTTCACAATATCCTTACCTATCATCTCCATTTTAGGATTCCTGGGATCCCTATTTCCAAATGCAAGTTTCCTAAACAGAGACCAACAGTCTTCCTCAGACAAAAGATGCAAGTGATGAATTGGTCCATTGGACATCATCAAAGCTGTATTTTCAGAGCGAGTTGTGACTATGATATTACTGCCTTTCCTTCCAGCTTTTAAAGGGATTGCTAACCTCTCCCAGTCAGAATAGCTGATATTCCATACATCATCAAGAACCAAAAGAAACCTTTTCTTTGTTAGGACTTGTTCAAGCTGCACTTGAAGGAAGTTAAAACTGTCACCATATTTATAACACGATACATGCAATTCCTCTAAGAGAGCTTTTGATGTCCTGACAACATCATACTCATCTGAGACATAAGCCCATGCTTTGGCATCAAAATGTGCCTTCACTCTACCATCATTGTAAACCAACTGGGCAAGGGTAGTCTTGCCAAAACCTCCATGCCCTAATAAAGGAATCACTGCAAATTAGTGATCTCCATTCACATCATCAGATAACAACATTTGAATTATCTGCTCTTTATCAGCATCTCTACCATACACAGCATTGTCATCAATTAAAGAGCTTGAAGGGTGTCGGCATGGTTGATTAATTTTGTGCTGACTTTTCGTGAAGTGTTCCAAGACTTTCGCTTGTTGTACAAATTCCATTAATGTATCAACAATCAACTCTATCTTGGGCATTACGTCCTTGAGAAATTCATTGGTCAAACATGAAGTATATGTATAAACACTCACCTGCTTAGATTTGCTCTGAAATTCTGCTTCCACTGTTACTCGCAAAGCTTCAGTATTGATTTCATCAACTAAGTCTTCAGCCTTGAAAACTGCATCCTGAAGCTCCTCCAGCCAGCAGGAAATCCAGCTTGCTTGTTTTCTGCATCATCAAGAGCCATCTGAACAGCCAGCAGATTAGTCTGGAGCTTCTTTAGGAGTTTGTAATCGTGATTTTTTTCTCGAAACAAGTTCCAGAACTCGGGAGTTGCCAAGCGATCACAGACCACTTGGAGAACAGGAGAAAGAAGAGCTCCCACCAAGACATCCATTAATATTAATCTTTGCAAAAATTGAAAACTTTTTTATATGTTTTAGAGACTTCTGATTATGTAAAATGTTTGAAAAGCCTTCTTTTTTTGGTTGTTATGTTACTCTTCCAATCTAATTGTGCCCGAAGTCAACAATTAATGCAGTAGGTCAACATATGCTACGTCGAATTGTTGATCTACGCCGAATAGGACCGAACCAAATAATTTTGATTTTCATTATTTATTTTCATTTAGAAACATAGTGTTAGGGAATTTAAGGATATTTTGTGTTCACATCATTAAAGTAAAATTGATAATAATAAAAATAAATTAGACTTAAATATTTTAGATGAAAAATATTCAAACAAATTACGGTAAAAATTACGAAGCAAGGAAAATAATTTATTACACTTAATAGAATTTGAAATAATTTGAATTACAAAAAAGAAGAATCTCTTTATTTTGCTATATAGCTATCTAAACTATTTTCTCTCTTAACAAGTTGAGAATAAAATGAGAGAATGGGATGCTTTGAATAGGTTAGAAGGCTACCTAATAATAGAAAGTGAAATTGTGTTTTTGTCTAATAAAAAACATCAACCGAACAAAAAAAGAAATGACAAATGATATTTTTGCCTATCAAATCCTAATAATTCACCAAGTGATTGATGACTAATCATTGTGTAGACAATTCAACACCATTGTCCCATAGAAAGGGACTTTACTATCAACACACAGTTCAATTAGTTCTAAAAAAAATTAAATCGAAAAAATTTGAATCATAGGAGTGTAAATCGAATTAACCCTTAAAGAGCCGGGAACGAAAGAGTAATAATAACAATGATCATTTTTCTTTTAAGATTTTAAAATAAAATTTATGATATTAATCTCAATCAAAACCTTAACACGCATGCGCCAAAAAGGAGGAAAAAAACGGAGCTATAAACTTATCATTAATCAGTTCTCTTCACTTTCCATTGAAGAGAACTTGTTTGCTCTCTTAATTCTTTCTATTGGAAAAGTGAATATTGTCATTTTCTAAATTAAAAAGAGTAAAGATTGGAATTTTCACCATAATGCTCTTTCTTGATATTCATGTAAGTTTATTACATCGCATATACAAAGATCACAGAGAACCAAGGTATAGGAACTGTAAAGGATCCAAAAATGCAATTTGCTGTCAGCATTTTTCTTTTCTTTTTTTTTTTTTTTTCATTTGGCTTTTAGGATCACTTACTCTCCACTACCAAAAAGGATTCTCAGGATCATAAGGATAAGGTATTGTGCTGGTGCATCTTGATTATCTCATACTGTTACTTCTTTTTCATTGTTAATTTATCCTCCTCTTCCTCCTTTTACAATCAAGAACCTAGACCTCATCCTCAGCCAACTTCGTTGAACAGGTCAGAACTGCATCTGCCACAGTGAGAAAGATCTTATTCTCCCCAATTGAATGGGTGAAGTTGGAAGCATGTAGCTTGTCAATGACAACTTGTCCAGGGTTTGCAAGAACGAGCTGATAGAGAAGAAGGAGGAGGAAGAGGAGAAGGAGAAGAATAGCATCAGGTAAGATTTTCAAGATTATATATGACTTGCTTCACAATAACATTATATTTTATGGTTAGGGATGATAAGCCAGAATAGTGTTGATAAGTTACCTGAATATCTCTCTTTCTGAGATTGTTTAGCAGCTCTTCTAAGGCATGGATGCCACTGGTGTCAATGTCAGTTACGGCTGCATCAACAAAAGCGTTCAGCGTTGAATCTTAATTGATGGATTTTGAAAATGTGATTTTAATTTTAGAAAATGCAAAAAGGTTGCTTACGTGACATCTCAACAATTAGAAACTCAATTTTAGGAAGGCCAGCAGCTTTTAATTGGTCTTCCTCATCTGTCAGCCATCTTAATATCCTGCGAAGAAGATTGTTCTAAGATTCAACCAAATTATTGAAACCTCAGTAATTAGTCTAACTTCTTGAATTCTTAAGAAGGAAAAATGAAGAATTTAATGAGTAAAGAAATAAATGAAACAACTTACCTCTCTTTAACATAGTTAGAGTTGGAAAAGTAGATTGCAGAATCAACCCTCACAATTAGGAGACCTGGAACTTTGGATGCCTCTGGATATTGTTGTATATTTCTGTAGACATTTGTCCTGGGAATCCTGCCAAGAATGGCTGTTCTTGGCCTTGTAACTTGTAGAAGAATTTTAGCAAATGATATTGATACCTATCATAACAATGGAAGAACAGCTTCATGTATCAATTTAGACTCTCTGATCTATAGGAAAATGATGAGTGCTCAAACTTACTGCAATCAAGAGACCTATCTCAACAGAGCAAAAAACAACACCAAAGAATGCCCCCATGCAGGCAACAAAATCAAACTTATCTATCTTCCAAATCAAAATCGCTGCATCATAATCTATTAAGCCAATGACGGCAGAGATAATGATGGAAGAAAGGATGGCGTTTGGGGTGTACTTGAAAAGAGGTGTTAGGAACTCCAATGTTAGAAACACAACCAAAGACATAATAATGTTTGATATTGCAGTTTGGCATCCTGCCATGTAGTTTACTGCTGATCGGGAGAAAGAACCTGCGTGATATAAATAGATCATATTAGAACTTAATTAGTCATAAAGCAACCTGATGAGAATTAAATAAATCAAGGCATAGACTATTGTTTTTCAAATATTTTGCTTCTCTAAATGATATTCGTGTCTAACAATATCATGATGGATTGAAGAAGCTACATGCATTTGCAAATAGTTTGATGTCATCCTACAGTCTTTGCTTAGAATAACATCTTTTCTTATTTAAACTGAAACTTTACATGCTAAGACTTACTATATCAGAATGGTTCTAAGTTCATTGTTTCAAGTGTCTTATCAAATGAAACTGTTATATTTCTTTTTCACCTGTGGCCACATAGCAAGATGTCATTGAGCCAACAATATTCATAGTTCCAATTGCCACCATTTCTTTGTTTCCATCAAGTTGATAATCCTTCATGGAAGCAAATGTTCTTCCAATTGCCACAGCTTCCTGAAACAGTGAATCCCACACACAAGCAATTAAATTAAAAGTTTTAAATTAACTGAAATAGAGATGTATAAACTTTGGCAAGTCAGTATTATACCGTCAATGCGACCATTCCTGCTACAATTCCTATTTTAATTCCTTTTAGAAGATAAGTGCCAGAAAAAAAAATGTCATCCACAGATGGGGGATTTATTCCTTTCTCTATGTGTTTCACCTGGTAATATCAGAATAGAGTGTGGTTAGAGGCCATTATATACAGATGTCACTCTTAATTATTGTAAAAAGATGAAAAAAGATCTTACGATTTGAACCCCTTTCTTTTCTGCATGGGTGATGTACACAAAGAAGGTGCACAGGACGACAGAAATCAATGGGGCAATTGCAGGTATCCAAAACAGCTTCTTGTTCTTCTTTCCCTATTTTCCAGATCAGGAAAATTTTGATAAACATCACTCGAAATAATTACCAACAAAGGGTTATCATGATAAGCATTGAAAATACTTACAATGTATCTGGCAAACAGAAGGAAAGATAAAAATGTTGCTCCAATCACAATTGTCTGCCAGTTCCACTGCAAAATTTAATGAACATAAAAATGGTGAGTTTAAATTTTCAGAAATTTTTTGTTGAACAGAAGAGGTTGTAGCTCAAAAATATGCCACTAGGGTGAGGAAGAAAGAACATACACCATGGTTGGCAGATTTCAATACTGAGTGCATCACAGAAATAATATCAGTTTTCTTTGTGAAATCCTTAATGCCTAAAAATCCTTTAAGTTGCTGAAGGGCAATTGTTATGGCAGCACCACCCATGAAACCAACCACCGCAGCATGAGATAGAAAATCAATCAGAAAACCCAACCTGACAAGAATGAAGACCTAGAATAAAGTAATTCCTTGGAATGTAGAGCATTTTTGCAAATTTAAAGTTGAATTTGTCAATCAGATTCAAGTTAAGCTGTTGCAAGAGAGACAATAGACTTCAAGGAAGTATGACAAAATCTTAAACTTAATGTTTGTAGGGCTTTGGAAAATTGTTGGATCAAGTACCTGAGAATGCCTAGGGTAGCTTGGGTGACTCCCGCAAAAAAGGTAGCTGTAAATGCCAAATTTCTGTAAGCAACTGCATTTTTAGGATCAATCTCACTTTGTAGCAGGGTCCCTAGTAAGAGAGAAACCACAGCTACAGGCCCAATGGCTATATCTCTTGAACTACCCATGATGGAGTAAATCAATGGAGGAACAAGACTGGAATCTGGTAGAGTTCCCATAGAACTATCAGTTTTCACAAGAAATTATAGAATCAGGAAACTAAAGGATTGATAAGACATGAACTAGTATATATTACTTACACAATCCATACTGAGGAGCCAAATTTGCTAGCTTTGCATAGGCGATATCCTGTCATTCAAGATTGTGAAAATTAACCCTGTCTAATGGTAGTCTATGTTGTATTATAAACCATTCATGTATATATTGCACCTGTGGGATGCAGAGACTGGCAATGGTGAGACCAGCAATGAGATCCCCTTTGAATTTAGCAAGATTATAATTTCTACCCCATTCAAGTATGGGGAATATGGCCTGCAAGCCAAGGACAAACTTCCGAGACTTCGGCTGATCCTTAAATGGTCGAAAAGGATCATCTGCAAAGAATGTCTCCTTCACAGTCGATTTGAACTCCTTCAAGAGGTTTTGTCTTGGGGGAGCTCCAACCTTATGAATGTATGGCAATCTCTGATTATGAGAAGATGACAAATTTCTGATGTCCATCTCTTTTGTTTCAGTTGCATCCTCCAAAGAATGACCCATCGTAGATGGGACAATTATGCACTGTTTTTTTTATACTAAAAAGTGGACAGCTAGTTTACCTGTAAAGCAGAGGAATGAAGTTTGATTAGATCATTAGCATTTTGCAAGTGCAAACTTCTCAAATAGGGAGAAAAAAAAATCAGGTAAAGAAATTCCTTGTGAACTCCAGTTATCATTTAAATGTAACTCAATCTAACAGTGATAAAGTGAATTAGGACATTCAAGAGGAGGATTAGATCACTAACAGTTGAAATCCAAGCGTTCTACGAAATGGAGATGATCTTAGGAAGTTCTTGCTTATATAACATGTCAGGGAAACAACAGGTCAAACCTTCCAACCTTGAACAGAGGATTAACAAGAGCACTCAACCATGAACCTGGATCTCTTTCTTGTCACATACTTAATAAGAAACTAAAGTGAGACCAGAAGTTGAAAATTATGAACCCTTGACAGATGGATGGCTTAAACAACTCTGGTTTTTTTAATCAAAAAATAGTCTCTAATAATTTGAACCAAAAGATCAAGGTGGAGGATGTTTAAATGATCAGTAGGTAGAAACCTAGATCCACTTAGGTCCTTTTCTCATCCCTTTCTATGTTATATTTGACTTAAGTAAGGTGGCTCTCTTACAAACGCAAGAAAATTCCTTAAGCAAACCCAAACTGAAGTTTCAAATGTTCCACCAATAGCCAAAAAAGCAAGAGAAACATTTTTCGTTTTCCATTTCCTAATAGTCTTTTTAGTATAATCACAATTTGCAACCGAAGATATAGTCTATATCAATCCACAATAGCCCTTTGCCACAGATCTAGAGATATGGCACCTTGTATTGTACACTTGTTGTTTAAGGATGGCAAATTCAAGAATTTAGAGATATATTCCATGTCTGCAAATCAGAATTCAACAAATAAGGAAAGACAATGTGAAATATTTCACATATCGGATTAATCATTTTTGTCCCGAACTTTCTCTTTGCCAGATAAAGCAAAATGAAACTGATCCACCTCCGAAAGACAACAAAGTGGATTAAAACAAAACACAATTTTATATTGACTTTTCTATGAAAGGTGAATTTTCCACACTTAATTCATTCTCTGCTGTGTACATTTATACACAACTGAAGATAACTCCTGGTTTACAGAAAACATTGAAGATAAAGCCTACCCTGTTGGAACTCTAGCTTGACAGACTTGTAATACGATCTAACATATTTACAGCTTTATCGACCATTAAATATAAACCATAAGCATTTGATTGATAATTCCAAGCAATTTTGATCATTTCAATCCATCCTCATCGGTAACACTTTTCTTGTCAAACTCAAAACACAAACCTAAAAGAGAGGGTAAAATGACAAACTCAGGCTGCAGGCCTAAAACTGCAAAAACCCGAAGACCTGTTCGAAAAATTATTTAGATAAAAAAAAATTTCCCAATCATCAAATCATCTCAAGATTAGTGCTTTTTCACTCAGCAAAGGAAGATAATCCAGAAAAAAGAATGGCGATAAAATTTAACCAACTCTTCTGCTACTGCAAGATTGATATTTTTGTTTTTCCCTACTCCACATGCAACATTAACTATTGGAATAAACAATAGTTAAACGACAGAAAAAACTATGCTTTCCAGTGATCGCTGTTTTCACAGAATAAAGCCAAACCATGAATGCCATTGATAGTGGAGAGGACATTAGAAACGCAAGAAAATGTTCCCTCGGCCCTACCAAATTCCCAAAATCTGCAAAGCCTAGTAAATAAAGCAATGGCAGAGAAAAAGGTACCAAAAGAACAATTTTTTAACAACTACAAAAAAAAATATAAAATTCAGAAACCATCCAGGATTCTTTTCAATTCGCACACTTGACGGCCCTCGAACTTCTAGCAATCACATAAATTATTCCCACTTAGCCACAGATGCAAATATTCAAGCCCATAAAAAAGAACTAAAGCCATCATCATCATCATCTACTCAATTGTAGAAAAAAAAAAAACCGACTAAGGTCAATGAACATGTTCAAGATTCCAGAATGCAAGAAAAGGGCACATATGAGTACCTGTCCAAAGTCCCAAGAAAACGAGAGTGGGATTGATGAGGATTAACAGTAATCAACGAGATGAAAATAAAAATGTACTGAATTCAATTGCAACTTCTTTAATCATCAGAAAAGGGACCTAAAAAAAACATTCAAAAAGGAAGGAAAAAAAATGAAAATCTCTGCAGAATGTCCAAAATAAAATCAGAACTCACGTGTGGAGAGAAAAGTCAATTACGACAAAAGTATGGCTTCGTTGTTAGTTGTTATTGATGGTGACACTGCGACTTTTTGGGATCAGCAGTCAATGCATTTATATTGTCTATATTTTTAATTGTATGTGGCCGTGTTACCGTCCAAGTGCATCCGGTACACATGGAATGGAATCTCATCTGCTTTGTTTTCGTTTTCCATATAATTTTTTCCACTCAACTGCAACGCCTTTCCTTGAAAACTATCTCAATGTTTTTGCAGTGACTTGTTTGGCTTTGTATATTTGTCAATAAGGGAATTGAACTAATAATGAAGGATTTAGTCATTGATGTGATAGCTCTAGTTAGCTGGAGGAATTTGTTTAGACTTTGGAATGCCAAACAAAATATAAATAGATAAAATGTTTTCGTTTATAAACATCATTTAAACAAATTATTTGTCTCAAAATATGGAATATTTTTAGAATTTTTAGAGTTATTTTATATTTTTAAAAAAATATTACTCATTATCTTAAATATAGAGAGATAAAATAAATGATTTATTCTAAATCTTTTTTAAAAAGTATAAAATAATAAATGAGCTTATTTTAAAAATATATAATATTTATTTAATATGTATGAAATATTTAAATTATTTTATATTTTAAAGGCGGGAGTATGACACAAATAATTTAACTCATTAAATTCAAGAAATATAATTAATCTATTCTTCATCTCAAGTAATGCTTGGGCCACCCACGTGGTTAAATATACATTCTAGAACCATGTTAAAACTTTTTAAAAAGAAATTGTTGAAGACAATAAAAGTTTATTACCTTTTCATTTTAAAATCTAGCTTTTAAAAAAGTTTTAGATACAAAATTAAGAATAAAAATAATATATTCTTTTTATCACTACTATAAACATCTTCAGTCAAATTATTTTAAAAATTGAGCACTGATATATATGTGCAAAATATTTAAGATGAGATATTAAAAAGATAATCAAGGTAAATTTAGTAAAAAAATAATTCATATTGTAAAAAGACCTTTTGTTTTGAAATGTTTTATATATTGCCTTGAAAAAAATATTATATATTGAAATGGAGAAGTAGAATATCTTGGAAATTATTTATTTGTTTTTAATTTAAAGTTAATTTTTTAAAAATTTAACTGGCAGATACCAACCACATTTCTCAGATATTGTATTTTTCAATTATCAAGTTAATTTTGTTATACTTGATCGATAATTGAAAGAAGTGGTGATTACCCATTTACTTTATAGCAAAATAATTATATTTTGGGTCAAAATACTTGGCCCTTTTACAATTTTTAGTGCGTTGATATTCAACTTTTTCTTATTTTATTTGTATTTAATTATTTAATTTTAGTTTACAAGAGACTTCTTAAGAGTATTAATTAATGGCATATTTTAAAACTTCATGTAATTTTTAAAATTTTTTTTACACTTCTATATTTTAAAGGGAATATCATATAGCAATTCATATTTCACTATCCACTTATTCTTTTCTTTTTTTTTTAAGAGATCGACTTATTATTTTTTAGAGGGGAAAAAAAAGTTGAGATGGTCCCCAGAAATTCTTCTGGGATATAACTACGACTATATCAATAAATGGACCACCTCTCAAATTTGTGTTTCACAACTAAAAAAATCATGAAATATTAGAGGGTATAATTATTTGTTATTTTCTCCATCTGAAATTGAATATTCATATATAAAAAGTAAAGAATATTTTTTTATCAAAGTTATTCATTATTCATGTTATTAATTAGATTAGTAGTAGAGACAATTAATAATAGAATATAAATTATTAAATTAAGAAAGTTATTAATAAAATTTTAAATGAAAAATAGATATTCAATTTTAGATGAATAGAGTATTTAGTGTCTTGATTTTATTTTATTTTTTGTCCAATCTTTTATCTTGATTTGAATGCCAATATTTTTCAATTAAAGAAGAATTAAAATGTGTTCATATAATTAAAATAAATATAAATTTAACCTAAAGTTGCATATCTAACGTTCTTTTATTTTTATTTAAAATATATATATATATATATATATATATATATATAGTATTTATGTGAAATCGAAGACATGAGTTACTGGTTTACGAAACGAGGATGTGTTTGAAACTTGAAAGTGGGCAGTGGAAAAAATTATTAAAAAATATGGGGGGGGGGGGCAGTGGATAATTGTAAGTCTATGATTTTAGTAATAAAAAAAAGTTAAGAATCAAATTAAGAACTGGCCCACAGAGTGACGCTTACCACTTTAAACTGTTACTGTACATATTCTTTTTAATAACATCTCCACAAACTCATTTTCTTACTTTTTATTTTTATTTATTTAATCAATCTGTCGTCATCATTTTTTCTTTATTTTTAATATAATACTAAATTTAACATATTAATTAATTTTATGAAAACTTATTCAAATTTTATTCAATAGCGCACTTACAAATTATAGATTGTTGTTAAATGATCGATTTTCAAAACTTGAAAGAAATGGTTCATTGTTTTTTATTTTTTAAAAAAGGGCTAGCCTAAAATAAAAAAATAAAGAAAAATTTCAAAAAAGAATGGACGTCCAAATATATTAGGTCCTTATTTTCATTTGATTAAATTTAAACTTTATTGTTTTGTTTTTTTAATCAAAAAAGATAATTTTTTTTTTCTTGTAAGCAAAAGTTGTACATGTGTTGGTTACAGCTTACAAATATGTCCCTATATCAACTAACAGTTAGTTCATATATTTGAAACAAAAGGAAGTGTACAATCATCCTATTCAAAATGTTTCTAACTATCTATTGGTTGCGAAAATACCAAGGAGTATAAACAATTTGGCTAAAAAGAAAAAAAGATTTCAATGGTTGATGTGTTTTCTTTTATTATTATTACAATTGGGGATAAGAAATGAGATTAGATGTAATTAAACTTGTATGGTTCGCCGAACAAGTTTAGGGTTTGTTCACTTGAACAACCTCATTTTCCCTTTGTTTTCCAAGGTATTCACTCAGACTCCTCACGGCTTCTTAAAAATTTAGTAAAAGTAGAGCTAAGAAATAGTTTACGCTATTCCACTCGAGCCTTGGGGATGAAACTTTTATGGATAAATCGCTAATTTAGTCTCTTGAGCTTGATTTTTTAATCGTTTTGGTCCTTCATTCTTAAGGGGAGAGTGTTGGAGTATTGAAATATAGTTGTATTTATCTTGTATCATATCTGATAGGTATAATAGCTTTGTATGTATTTGTTAAGGTAGTTTTGTCTATCATGATAAGCTAGTAGCTAGGACTTTCTATATTTATTTCCGTGTATTTATATTTCAGCATCCAATGGCATAAAATTGAACGGTTCCATCCTATTGTTTGTTATGGTATCAGAGCCATGCATCTTCTTCCACAGATCCTAGCACCTCTGAAACCTCCACTATCACAACCCATACCACATACGAGGTTGACAACGCCTCACTTGCCTCTCAATTGTTATCCAGCACAGGCAACAACTATCACCTTTGGAAGCAGGCTATTATTTTGGTTCTTGATCCGAAAAATAAGTCTTCATTCATTGATGGCACAATTCATCCTCCTTCACTTGATTCACCATTGCGGCCACAATGGACCGTGTCAACAGTCTTATAAAAATCATGGATTATAAATTCCGTTGTTCCAAACATAAACTCCAGTTTTCTGTTTGCACCAAGAGAAATATGGGACTGAGTTAACTCAATGGTTTGCCAGTGATTCTGATTCTCGTATCTACGAATTAAAATGGTTTATCTCCAACTCACGACAACATAACCAAGATATTGCCACTTATTATACCTCCTTGAAGACTCAAAGGGATGAGTTACGGTTGAATCAATACCAGATTAGTAAATTATATCAACTCTGCGACTTTTTGGGATCAGCAGTCAATACATTTATATTATTTATATTATTTATATTTTTAATTGTATGTGGCCACGTTACCGTCCAAGTGCATTCGGTACACATGGAATGGAATCTCATCTGCTTTGCTTTCGTTTTCCATATAATTTTTTCCACTCAACTGCAGTCCCTTTCCTTGAAAACTATCTCAATGTTTTTGCAGTGACTTGTTTGGCTTTGTATATTTGTCAATAAGGGAATTGAAGGATTTAGTCATTGATGTGATAACTCTAGTTTTGGGACTTTGTAATGCCAAACAAAATATAAATAGATAAAATGTTTTCCTTTATACAGTAAAATACTTTGAGTAAATTATTTATTTCAAAATATGAGATGCTTGTAGAATTTTTAAAATTATGTTATCTGTTTTTTAAATATTATTTATTATTTTAAATATAAAGAGATAAAATAAATGGTTTGATTGTAAATTTTTAAGAAAAGTTTGATATAATAAATTAAAGTATTTTAGAAATGTATAATATTTATTTAATATTTATAAAATGCTCAAATTATTTTATATTTTAGAAGGTAGGAACTATGATACAAATAAATTAACTCATTAAATTCAATATAAGAAATATAATTAATCTCTTCATCTCAAATAATGCTTGGGCCACCCACATGGTTAAATATACATTCTAGAACCATGTTAAAAATGTTTAGAAAGAAATTGTTGAAGACGACAAAAGTTTATTACCTTTTCATTTTAAAATCTAACTTTAAAAAAAGTTTTATATACAAAATTAAGAATAAAAATAATATATTCTTTTTATCACTACTAAAAACATCTTCAGTCAAATTATTTTAAAAATTGAGCAGTGATATATATGTGCAAAATAATTAAGATGAGATATTAAAAAGATAATCCTTAATAGCATCTCCAACAAACTCATTTTCTTACTTCTTCTTTCTTTTTTCTTTAATCACTCCCTCTTCATCATTTTTTCTTCATTTTTAATACAATACTAAATTTAACATATTAATTAATTTTATGAAAATTTATTCAAATTTTATTCAATAGCACACTTACAAATTATAGATTGTTGTTAAACAATCGATTTTCAAACTTGAAAGAAATGGTTCATTGTTTTTCTTTTTTTTTTAAAAAAGGGCTAGCCTAATATATATATATATATATATATATATATATATATATATATATAAAGATCAGCCATGCTTTTTTTTTTCCTTTAATAATTGATGACCGGAAATGTGCAGCTTATTTGTTTTGATAAAAAATTATGAGTGGACTC
The DNA here is from genome assembly GCA_019593545.1 of Apocynum venetum. Lineage (NCBI taxonomy): Eukaryota > Viridiplantae > Streptophyta > Magnoliopsida > Gentianales > Apocynaceae > Apocynum > Apocynum venetum. Next base: position 6,820,191 of record SRSM01000143.1, read on the forward strand.
TACCAAAGTTGATTTGTAGTGTTGAATTGTCAAGCGACTCACTTCCCATGTCAGCAAAAAAAAAAAAAATTCTCTCCAATAATTATGCAATTCTATTTAAGTTGCATTTATTATTTGCAATTTCAATAGAATACTGATTTGTACAATTTTTTTTTTAAAAAAGTTATTTTTCAAATTAAGTTTGAAAAAAATAAATTAAACTCAAACAAGATTTATGTTACCTTTTTCTAAATGAAAAAAAGGCAACTGATTGAGTTTCCACTTGGTAAACAAACAAAACAAAACGTAACTAATCATACATTGTTTCTTTGTTGTTTTTTTAAGAAAAAAAAACTGTTTGTTTGGTTTTTTTTCTTCTAGAATATATGATTAATGCATATAGGGATGCCGATCCTATTCATTGGTGTAAGTCTGTCAATGGTGCTTAATATTTAAACATAATCGACCATTCAATTCTTTGTTATTGTTATTCTTTCTATACACACGATTTGACATTATTGGTGGCTAATCGTTTGTCTTTTATTTACACTTTAGAAAAATTCAACTATATTTTTTTCATTTAGAAAATGGGTCGACTTTCATGCCCAAGTGATTAATTAAAACTCAATTTGGAAAATGTCACATTTTTTTCTTCTAAAAAGAATGGACGCCCAAATATATTAGGTCCTTATTTTCATTTGTTTAAATTAAAACTTTATTATTTTTCTTTTTTAATAATAAAAAGGATAAAAAAAAATTTCTTGTAAGCAAAAGTTGTACATGTGTTGGTTAAACTTACAAATATGTCCCTATATCAACTAATAGTTACTTCATATATTTGAAACAAAAGGAAGTATGCAATCATCCTACGAATTAAAGCGGTCTATCTCCAACTCAAGACAACAAAACCAATCCGTTGCGACTTATTATACCTTCTTGAAGGCTCTATGGGATGAGTTACAGTAGTATCAAAATCATCATCAATGCAAATATGCCATTGCAGAAGAAGTTTGTCATGATTTCGAACGCAATCAATCAATAGAATTCCTCATGGGTCTGAACGACTCATTTACTTAATTTCGAAGTGATGTTCTAATCATGAAGCCTTTACCACCTGTGGGTGAAGCTTATTCTATGGCAATAGAAGATGAGAAACAATGCCAAATTTCTTCTTTATTACCCTCTATTGCAGAAAATTCGGCTCTAGCACTTGCCACGCTACCCACTCAATTGCAGAATTCTAGAATATCTGTTTTCGACTCATGCAGTGCTCAACACATTACTTTTTCAAAGCCCACCTCATTCACAGCATCACGAAATTGTTATTCCTGATGGTTCCTCATATCCTGTTGCTAGCACAGGAACAATGAAATTGCCAAATAAATTGCCTTTAGCTAATGTTTTACATATACCTCATTTTAAATTCAATATGGTTTCAATTTCTAAACTTACGAAAGACATAAATTGTTCTGTTCATTTTTATTCTAAATAATTTTTTTTACATGATCATTCGATGGGAAAAGTGATTGGATGAGAATGGAAGCATAATGGTCGTTATATAGGTGTGGAATCCGATCCTAGACCGATTGCACTATCGCTGGAGCCTCATCAACATCTAACTTAGACATTTGGCATTGGCGGATAGGCCATGCACCCAAGTACTTCATTGAATTCCAAATAAGTTAGATTCAAATATTTCTTTTAAAAATATTTGCACATGCACTATTTGTCCTCTAGCAAAACAAACTTGCTTGCCTTTTCATTCCAATTTTATAAAACACAACTTATTGTTTTGAATTAGTTCATATGAATATTTGGGATCCTTTTGCAGCCCCTTTTTTATCATTAATATGGCTAAAACGCAATTTGACAAATGTGTCAAGAAAATTCGTAGTGACAATGGTATTGAGTTTCTCCAATGAGAAGCTCGAGATTTATTTGCATTTTTTGGTATAGTTCATGAATGCAGTTGTAGACATGCCACAACAAAATGCAGTTGTAGAAAAAAAACATAGGCATCTTTTGAACACAAGTCGTGCTTTATGTTTTTAAGCTAATTTACTCGAAATTTTTTGGGAAAATTGTATTTTAACTACTACATATCTAATAAATCGCACACCTACTATCGTTTTGAAAGGTAAGACCCCTTTTGAGATCATTCATAAAAAATCACCCACGCACAGACACTTGAAGATTTTTGGTTGCCTGTGTTTCACAAGAAATATATATGTCACAAATAAAATGGATGCTCAGGCATATCCTTATGTTTTTATAGGTTATCCACCGCACCAAAAACAATATAAAGTTTACAATTTACTCACACAAAAAGTCTGTCATCCGAGATCTCACTTTCTATGAAAATATTTTTCCTTCACAATCCTCTAAAACACAATTTCATTCTCTAGTACGCCTATTATTAGATTCCTCGGACAATATTGGATTGGACATCTCTAATGACTATTCACCTAACTCTCACATTCATGCCCCCTTCTTGCATGACATCCATTCTTCTTCACCTAATTCATCACCTGACATTGTCCCATGAGACAGTGTACATGCACCATTAATATCCCTTCCTACTTCTTTCTCCCCTTCAACAATATCACTACATACTGCTCCACGAAGAAGTAGTCGGTCTTGGGCTCCACCAAGCTAGCATAAGAATTATAAAGTTCCATTTTCATTTGCACTTTCCTCGTCGACATCAAGGAATTATGCGTCTCTTCCATTTTTTTCTCCTCCTCTTACTTATCCTCTATTGCAGCCATATTATTTCTTTTCCTCACTTTATAATGCAGTTGAACCCCATGATTACCATGTCACTATTAAGTATCCTGAGTGGCGGCTAGCCATCGGAAACGAGCTCACAGCTTTGGATGCTAACAAAACTTGGCAAATTACACCAATTTCCCATGGAAAAAGGTCTATTACTTGTACGTGGATCTTCAAAATCAAGAGACATTTAGATGGCACCATTAAAAGGCATAAAGCCCACCTAGTTGCCCAGGCTTCTCTCAAGTAGAGGGCATTGACTACACAGATACATTTGCTCCAGTAGCAACATTATCTATTCTTAAGGTGTTGCTCAATATTGCTTGATCTAAACAATGGTTATTACACCAATTGGATGTAAATAATGCTTACCTACGCGAACAGCTTAATGAGGAAGTATACATGGAGATACTTTTCGACCATCCTCAACATGGGAGACCTCAACTTGTTGTCAACTTCTCAAATCCATTTATGGTCTTAAACAAGCTGGGAAAACATGATTGTTTACCCTAGCAAAGGCATTATGAGATATTGGATTCAAGCAGTCTTTTGCTGATTCATGCTTATTTATTCTGCACTAAGGGAAGTCATCTGTATTCCTATTGATCTATATAGACAACATAGTGGTTGCCGGAAATGATGAAAAATTTATCAACCATGTCATGCATTTATTGTTGCAAAAATTCAAAATTAAAAACCTTGGTGACCTACGCTATTTCTGAAGAATCAAATTCCAAGACTATCTAAAACAATTAGGCAGCCAACCATTTAAAGAAATTGTTACCAAATGTAACAAGAAAGTTATCGTCATTATTTGAAGATATCTGCTTCATCAAATTGGCTATAAATAAATGAGCTATTCTCAGTTAAAATTCATCCTCTTGAGAGTGGTGATTATAGATAATCAATTCAAGAAGAGATTGAGAGAGTTTGAGAATTTTTTCTTTCTTTCTTCCGCGAGTTTTTATTTCATTTCTGCAAATTCATTTTAATAGAATTCTCTGTTTTTCTTTTTGTTTTCATAACACTACAATGATCTTGTGAAATCCAACAATTGGTATGAGAGTCTTTCAGAAGTATTGTTCAACATTCAAAAAGATAAATAAATAAAGAATTTGTCGAAATTTCGAGTTGACGGAATTGTGCTCAAAATGTGTTTTTGAGCATATCATTGGATTTGTCTCACTGACAGGAGTTCAGTGCAACAAACAGTGAATCAAACCGACGTAAAATGACTTTAGAAATTGAATTTGAAGTTTCGATTACTCTAATGCATTTGCAAAGGAATGGATGAAGAATATGACACTATGCATTTGTTGTTAGGTTTCTAGTAGAGGTTTTTGTTCATTTGCAAATAGATCCCTGAACTTTTGCATATTGTCACTTTAACCCCTGATCTATTAGATATTTTCAACCTGACATATGAACTTTTTGATATTTTCAAAGTGACCTAAAATTTTTTGAAAATATCAAAGTGACCCAAAAATGTTTGAAAATTTCATATTAACCCCAAAACTTTTAGAAATTAAAAGTTAATCATAAAATGATTATTCTACTATTTTTTCTGTTCCGGACGTAACAGTGCACTTCGTTTTGTGAAATTCATCATCTATTTTGTGAATAAAGCTTTCAAGGTGAAAATGATCATAGAAGAATCAACATCATCTTTAGGAGTTATGATTATTCTCAATACCACAAACTACACGCTGTAGAAACCTCGGATGTAAGATCTCCTCAGCTGTAAAGACTTGTTCGATCCTGTGGAACTGAAAAGAGTAAACTCTGATGCTTCTAAGTCACTAGAATTGAAGAAATTGAACGGGAAAACTATCGGTCAAATTCAGCAATAGATTGACCATAATGTCTTTCACCACGTTGCATAGGAAACTGATGCATATACTCTATGAAAGAAATTGGAAGATATGTACCAAGCCAAGACCGCTCGGAACAAACCCCTATTGATAAGACGTTTAGTCAACATGAAGCTCAAAAGTGAAACTTCAATTGCTGAACACACCAGCGAGTTCCAAAATTTTGTAAACCAATTATCTTCTGTAGAGATGCAGCTTGGAGATGAAACACGGACACTTCTACTTTACAGTTCCCTTACTATGGAAAACTTACTATGACTATGGTTAAGGATGTCTTGTTTAATGAGGAGGCCAGAAGAAAAGATATGGGCATAGATCAGACTCATGCCCTTGTAACAGACAAAAAGGGAAACAACAAAAAAATAATAGAGTCAAACAGAGAGGCAAAAGTAGAAGCAGGGGCAGATCCACAGATGGAAAAAAATCAACATACAAGTGTCATCATTATGGAATAGAAGGTCACATGAAGAACTATTGGAAATTGTAAGAAAAGTGAGGCAAAAACAGTTTTCAGTCAAATAAGGTGGAAAAGTGCTAGTTACTATTCCTGGTGATGCAACGTTCTATTCAACATGATGAGACATGCCTTCATGTCTCAAGAAAAGACACAGAATGGGTGGTAGATACTACAACATCCTACCACGTGACTCCCTACAATGAATACTTCACAACATACAAAGCTGGTGACTTTGGAGCAGTGAAAATGAGAAATTCCAATTCCTCTAAGTTTGTAGGAATTGGTGATGTGCAGATAAAGACAAGTGTCAGAAGTACAATCACTTTAAAGGATGTCAGCTATGTACCAAATCTTCGACTAAATTTATTTTCAGGCATATTCCTTAATAAACATTGCTATGATAATCACTTCAACAAAGACACGTGGAAATTGTCAAAAGGCGCAATGACAATTGCTCAAGGACATATATGTGGTATATTGTACAAAACTCATGAAAAAATATGTAGTACTAAAGGTCTCAATGTAGCAGAAAAATGGTTTAACTACATTGATAAACAAGAAGCTTATCAATGTTAACAAAGACGGTGCACTAGATCCTTGCAATCATTGTCTATTTGGTAAGCAACACAGACTCTCGTATAATTCATTTTCAACAAGAAGATCAAAGTTGTTCAGCCTGGTACACTCTGATGTTTGCGGTTCTATGAAAGTTGAATCCCTGGGCAGAAATAGATATTTTCTGACATTCATTGATGACGCTTTTGGTGTTCAAGCTGAAAAGAAATGACAGTGGAAAAGTGGTGAAACACAAAGCTTGATTGGTAATCAAAAGATTATAACAAAAGAAATGAATCAACTTTGATGAGATTTTTTCACCAGTAGTCAAGATAACTTTGATTAGAGTTATTTTTGGTCTGGTAGCTAGCATGAATTTGGAGCTTGAACAAATGGATGTGAAGACAACATTTCTTCATGAAGATTTGAAAGAAGAAATTTATATGGAGCAGCCAGAGGGATTTGAGGTTTCTGGTGATAGACTCGTTTGCAAGCTAAAAAAAATTTGTACGATCTGAAGCAGGTACCAAGGCAGTGGTATAAGAAGTTTGACTTATGCATGAAGAGTCAAGGGTATAAGAAAACTGCTACAGATGAATGTGTTTATATTCAAAAGTTTTCAGACAGGAATTTCGTTGTTCTTCTACTATATGTAGACGACATTCTAATCGTGGAAAAAGATACAATGAAGATTAGTCAATTGAAGAAGGAAATGTCTAAGTCTTTTGATATAAAATACTTAGGACCGGTCCAACAGATTTTAAGAATGCATATAGTTCGAAATAGGAAGAATCGGAAGCTATGACTATCTCAGGAGAAGTATATTGAACGGGTGTTTGAGAGGTTCAATATGAAAAATGTCAAACCAGTCAGCATTCCACTAGCCAATCATTTCAAGTTGAGCAAGAAAACATGCCCATCATCTAAGAAATAGATTGGGGAAATGTCATCAATATCATACTCATCAACAGTTGGAAGTCTGATGTATGCAATGGTATGTACAATGCCAGATATTGCTTATATAATGAGTACAGTGAATCATTTTTTCTCTAATCCAGAAAATGAGCATTGGGAGGCAGTCAAATGGATTATCAAGTAGGTACTTAAAGAGTACATAAAAAGTATGTATTTGCTACTGGGGAGCTGATTCAATCTTGGAAGGCTATACATATGCAAATATGGCAAGAGATCTTGATAGTAGAAAATCTACCTAAGGATTTCTCTACACTTTTGCAGGGGAGCTGTTTCATAGCAGTCAAGACTACAAAAATGTGTCGCATTATTCACAACAGAAGTAGAATATATTATTGTCACTGAAGCTGGAAAAGAATTGTTATGGCTAAAACGTTATCTTCAAGAACTTGGAATCAAACAAAATTAGTACAAGGTGCATTATGAAAATCAAAGTGCTCTAGATTTGAGCAAGATCTCCATGTATCATTCTCGTACAAAGCACATTGATATTCGCTATCATTGAATACACGAAGTAATAGATCGACAACTGTTGAGACTAGTGAAGATTCATACAAAAGAGAATCCAGCAAATATGTTAACAAAAGTGATCACACGAGAAAAACAAGAGTTATGTAGAGACATAACCGTGATGTTTGTTCCGAATATATCTGGAGGGGAAAAATTGAATAGTCAAATTCTAGAAATATCCAAAATAATTAGGCAGCCAACCACTTGAAAAAATTGTTACCAAATGCAACAAGAAAGCTGCTGCCGTTCTTTGAAGATTTCTGCAGCAAATTTTTGTCAAAATTTCCGACCATTCACACTTCCTCAAATTCGCTATAAATAGATGAGCCATTCTCAGTTAAAATTCATCCCCTTGAAAGTGGTGATTGTAGAGAATCAATCCAGGAAGAGATTGAGAGAGTTTGAAATATTTTTCTTTCTTTCTTCTGTGAGTTTTTGTTTCATTTCTGCAAATTCATTTTAATAGAATTATTTATTTTTCTTCTTGTTTTCACAACACTACAATGATCTTGTGAAATCCAACAATTTCATGGGAATTGAAGTACAAAGAATAAAAGATGTTGTATTAATTTTTATTCAACAGAAATATACTATTGATTCATTAAATGATACAAAATTATTAAATGCACATGCTACTAAAACTCCGATGGAAATTAAATAGAAGCTTGAAGCAAAATATAGTCAACCACTTACTGATTCAAACACCTATAGACAAATGATTGAAAAGCTCATCTATCTCACAGTCATGAGACCTGATATTTCATTTGCTATAAATATTTTCAGCCAATTCACACAACAACCGAGAGCACCACACTGGCACACCACAATTAGACTCCTATGATATTTAAAGGGCACACTCGGACAAGGCATATTGTATTCTCTTTCTAATTCTATGCACATTACTGCTTATTTGATTCAGATTAGGCCAGCTGCCTGATGACATGATGATCTACTATAGGATATTCCATTTTACTTTGACCTAATCTTATTTCTTGGAAGACTAAAAAGCAAGTGACTGTTTCTCATTCATTCGCGGAGGCCTAATATCGACCAATGCCAATTACTACTAGCGAATTATTGTGGTTAATTCAGCTTTTAAAAGAATTTGGTGTCAAGTAAGGTCATATTCCACTCTATTGTGATAATCAAATAGCTCGACATATTGCAGCAAACTCAATATTTCATGAAAAAATAAAACACATTGAGGTAGATTGTCACATTGTTTGAGAACAATTGCAGAAAAAGGTTATTATTCTTACAATTATCGCTTCACGATTACAACTTGATGATAGTTTTACAAAGTCGTTGACTCGAGATCGCATGCATTTTTTGAATTCCAAGCTAGGCATACAATATTTGTTCGCACCAGTTTGAGGGGAGAGTATTGGAGTATTGAAATATATTTGTATTTATCTTGTATCATATCTTATAAGGATAATAGCTTTGTATATATTTGTTAAGGTAGTTTTGTCTATCATGATAAAATAGTGGCTAGGACTTTCTGTATTGATTTCCATGTATTTATATTTCAGCATCCAATGGCATAAAATTGAACGGTTCCATCCTATTGTTTGTTAGACCCCTTAATAATTTTTGAACCGCTATTTTGTACTTCCTCTAAAACATTTGTCGAAATCCAATAGAAAAAAAATGACTGAAATGGCGGCTCAAAACATGTTAAAGAACAAAAAAAAGTTAAAATAAAAAATACACAAGAACAAACCAAAATGGTCAAGAAATCAACCTTAAGTAGCCGAATTGACAAATTATTCGACTCTTATTTTAAGAATTCTTTTGTCATAATCTTCCTCCAACTTAAGTTGCTAACTTTCTCAAAACTATATAACTTTCATTTTTTTCTTCTTTTTTTTGGTGTTTTAATCGCATATTAACTATTAATTAGGAGGTTGAGGATATTCAATAATATTGATAATTTGGAGGATGACGAGTGTGTCGTAGCGCTATTAAATTAAAAGCCTAACTCAACCAACTACTATAGTTAAGGCAAGTAAGGGTCAAACCCACAAGAACTTATAAAATTTCAGATAAAGTAACTGATCAAGATTTTGGGGAAAAAGTTCAATTTTTATATAAAAGAATAGAATTTTAAATAAAATAATTCACAAATTAATTAAAAATCAATTGATAGAAAACGTTAGCAAGAACTTTGTATTTCGGTTTTATTTATTCGGGATTAATCATTGATAAAAAAAATCTATTTGAGTAGTGAATTAGAATTCCGCGTAGCGCCGCAAATTCCGATTCTTATAAAGTTAAGTTAATTCACGAGAAGCACGGCAAATTAACTTTAATATAATTAAACTAAATTACTGAATCACTTGTATAAAATAGTCAATTAAGTTATTAAGTATAAGGACAACATCAACACAAATTACATAAAATTAATGATCGATTAAAATCATGCAATTCGTTTCAAACAATTCTCTATTAATTAATCGAACACCAATTCAAATTAATTAATAGTTACTATTTTTGGTTAATCAACTATGTAAAACAATTAAGATGATCAATAATAATTGAGATAACACAATTGATAAGATAAAACCAAGAATTGTTCAAATACTCAAATAGAAATAACAAAAAACTCGATCCCTTGAAAAGATCGAGTTTTTAATAACAAAACAAAAAAAAATCTCATATTCCCGAATAAATTAAACATAATTCATATCCTTGCCAACTATAAAAGTTTACTCACAATCCATAAAAGAAAACATCATAAAGAGATTAAGGGAATGAGAGAAACTCATTAGACGGAAATCCGATTTCCTGAGAAGCTCCAACCCTTGATCTTCTACAATGCTCGGAAACAAAGTATCCAAGGTGTATTACACCCGAAACTAAACTATTAAGTCCTATAAATAGTTTAAAAAGTTCCTATGATTAATTACATAAGAATCCTAAATAGAAACTACTTAAAAATAGAAGTTTAATCAGAGGATTCAAACAATATCATATTAGAAATACATTTTGTGAAAAACTCAAGAAAAAGTTAATTTTTTTACTCTTTATAATCTTCGTATGACATTTCATCAAGCCCTTTATATCCACATGCACGAAGTTCCTTCAAAAATCAAAATATATGCACTTATTGACTTACATTATAAATACGTTCACTATGTTTTTTTCCTTTATTACAAAAATAAAAAATCGAATTAGAATAGAAAGTGTGAGTTTTTTATTTTAAATACACGACAATTATCAAAAGTATAACTATAATACATGATTTTTTATATGTGATAGTGATACCATTTTACTAATTAAATTACACTTGCTTGTAATAAAAAAACATAACTTATAAAAGACTAGGTGAAATGATTTTTTTTTAAAAATTAGGATAATTAATAAACAAAATAATAATACTAAAGTAAGGTTATGTGTTTGTTTTTTGCTTGTGATCATGTTCAGAGAGTTTTGAACTTAACTTTCTTTCAAATAAAAATCAAAGTTTAAGAATATAACACGAAAATTGAGCTTGATATCACTTTTGTGAAGATAAAAGTACTAAAACAAAACTAGTCATTTTTTTCACAACAAAAATGTTTATAATCGAGTTGTTGAGAGATTAATCAGAATGACCACTTTCTAAAACCATAATTCGGCATGACTTACGCTAGGGAAGATGACCTGAAATGGACACTTATGGCAATGGCAGAAAAGAACTTGCCAAGTAAGGTGTTGTTATAATTGCATGTATATGATTTTTGGTGATCTATATATGTATAGCAAGGAATTGTGTGAGTTAGGAGCGATAACATTGAATACGATTCATCAACACAATACGATTATCACAAATTGTGATTGGGAGTTTGTGATTCAATTCGATCGAGTTGGTCGATTGACATGTTAATCTGATTATCTTTTTTAAAAGAAAAATAAATAAATTTGAAAACAAAAAGAGTAAAGTTGTGTTGAAATTTTGAACTAACAAGTCATCACTTGTTAGTGATTCAATCCGATTGAGTTGGTTGGTCTGATTATCTATTTAAGAGAAAAATAACTAAATTTGTAAAAAAAAAGAAGTAAAATTGTGTTGAAATTTTAGACTAATAAATCATCCGTGGGCTCTAATGTGATATTAAAAATTAGACTTAGTTTTAGGTTTTACCTTAAAAAAAATGTTATATAGGTGGAGTACTATCTAATCTATATGAAATATTTTTTCAATTTACTTAAGTCGACATAAAATTTAACCGAAAATTATAGTACAATTCAAGAATATTGGGAAATGTTTCTTGGAATAACCAATTGTGTCACGTAAAACACAAATCATAAACAAATTAATTATTCTATTAGATTAATTTCAAATCCAAGAGTTTAAGCAAGAATATATTTGGTGTTTGTAGCTTTCGGCATTGGAACATCCTTCTTTTCTACAGAAGATCTATGAAGATCTATAATCGATTTGATCTCAAATGTCATGTCACCGTCCAGCGATATTGCAATTATCAGGCTGGCTCCAATGGCCCAAAGTATATCTTCTAAAGTCGTCCATGGCTGTAGTTCACAAGATATCACGTATGGATGTAAAGCATCCCAAAGAGTGCTATAGTGCTTTGATTGTCAAAATGGACCATTGATAGTGATGCACTGTGCTTAATATGGCCAGTGGTTGTGGAATGGTCTCTACTTCTTGCATATCTCTTTCTGTTCTTTTAGAGATGGTGCTGTAGCTTATTCTTCGTTCTGGAGTCCAGCACTTTTGCTATTTGAACTTTTGCAAAATGTAATTTACCAAAATAAAAGAGGACAAGAAGGGTAAAGCCGTGTTAAATAATCATTATTATAGTGGTCACGGTGTGATATCTTAATTGGATCGGGTCGGGCTGCCTAACTCGAATGCTAGCTAGCCCATCTTGGCTTTTGTTTTTAATATTCTTTTTTCAAATGTTTCAACCAAACTTAGGAGAAGGATATTTTCTCCGCCTCACTAAGATTTTTTTTTTCTTTGTTCATTCTAAATTATAATTTAGTTTCTTTATTAAATGTATTATTTGATTTTTAATTACCTAGAATACTCATATTTAACATATTTTATTACTATAAAACCCATTTTTAAATTATTGGAATAACACACATTAAATTAATGATTTTATTTACCAAAGATAGTTGCACACTTTTTCCTACACTTTAATAAACTAAATTTATACACATTTTCACACAATTAAATTTAAATGCAAAGTGAAAAAATAGGAAGAAACAAAAGAATATTTTACAATTTCAATAATATTAAAAATATTTTCTTTATTTGTATGAAAATGTCTACTTATCTATTTTAGTGAGACGGAAGAAGTATATGGACTCAACTATATCCTAAATTTTAAGTTGGATTGTGGAGTTCGAGCATGAACCAATTAATATTATACTCTATCTTATCGAAATTAAATATTCATATTTTTATATTGATATATTTACAATTAAATATTTATATTTTTTTTAAAAAAAATATTATTATCAAAAGGTAAAATAGCTTGTCTTTGTGGTTTTTGTCACTTTGGTATTGAATCCTTTTTTTAACCATTTAAATCTCACATGTTTTTTTTCCAAACATTTTAATTCTTTTTAATCATGAATTGATGATTGAAATGATCAAAACGAATATTTTTTCTTATCTAAAGTTATATTAATAATATCTTTAATTAAATAAATTATATCATATTAATTTTTATAGTTTCATTACTAATTAAGTTAATAATAAAAATAATGTGATAACATTTTTAAATTAAAAAATTCTATTTAATTTTTGGAGTGATAATATCTTTGTTCTTGGGCTACGCTTGGGCTTGGCACGAGCCCCATTTCCAAGGCCTCATTGAGTGCGGATATAAAATAAATTTCTAACATTGTTTTATATTTCCCTTTTCAAAATTACGGCCTTGACCTTGATTTTTTTTTTTAAGACTGATATTACATTCAATTATATCTTGTACACTAATACACAGAACAAATTATTACTAATTGTTTTTTAATAGAAAATCAGTAAAATTTTCGTAATTATCAACTTATTTATGCTCTGAAAATGACTTTGAAGTTTTAATAAATACTTTTATTGAGTCGTGAGTATATACTAAAGTTAAGTTATTAATAGGATAAAATAAAAAAATATTTCCATTGAAAATTATAAAAAGGCCAAATATTTTGACATGATGGCATCTATTTTAAAACTCAAAAAGTAGTATATATATACATTTATATATATACCCAATAAAAAAATAATTAAGAAAATTGAGCATCAAAAAATTATTGTTAAACTTTTCGCACTTCTTCCCAATCTTAAATTAGCAAGAGGAATATGAACCAACAAGTGTCACACAAATGGAGCGTTATTGAAGTCTAACTCTGCATTTTCGATTAATTTAAAAATCTTATACCATACCGTAATTTGTCATGTCCAATGCGACAGTAAATGGATGTATTATTACAATATAACATTCTTACATCCATCCATCCAGTCAGAACTTTCCATTCTACTTCTACTTCGATCATTTCTAGATTAGAAGGAAACATCTCCCTCGTAGAAATTATGAGGTTTTAGGTAGAAGATGATGGCTTGAGAAATTGGAATTAGGGATTAATTTTATTCCATTGCGACTTAGATGACATTATTTCTTTACGAGTGGAAAGTGAAATTACGATCGAACAATAAGAAATTTGAAGATAGTTTCTCCCTCTTCTTTTTCTTCCTTTTTTTCTTCTGTGTCTCTGTCTTCTCCAACCAAATCAAAGTTGGGCTTCTGCCAGAGCTTTTGGTCTAGGATGTATCTTCTTTTTTTTATATAGTATTTTTATATTGTTATCTTGTGTTTCCTTTTCCTTTTTGGGATTTCTCACTTCCATTCTTAAATGTTTTCTATTTCAATTGTAGATGATCATGATTTTACATATAATAAACAAATTGATTATGTCACTCCGTTAGATAATTCCTCTATATTCATAATAGATAATGATTTCGAGTTGAGTTCGGGTGATAATATATTTTACCTTGTTAGTTTAGGACTTTTATGCTCTTACTTTAGATGGTTTTACAACCTCCTCTCTCAAATAATTTTGATTGTTATAACTCATTCATTAATATATTGATATCTCTTTTTATTTTTTAAAAGAATCCTTCAATAAAAAGAAAGAAAAGATATTAACTAAGAAAATTAGAAAGGTCAAGAACTAGAAAGCATTGCACCTATGAGGTAAGAATCATGGATTTCAATTTTAGGTTCTTTTAAATATTGAAACTGAGAAATGGCAAAATGCTGGATATTTATTTATTCAATTACAATGAAACATACAACGGCTACTCAAGAGTGTGTACTTGATAAATATAAAATATCATCACTTTAACAATCTACATTGATTTGATCTAAACGAACAACTTGAGGCATATAAGTGGCAAATGTTAGCCATGAGAGTTTCAAATTTGAGATATCAACATAAAAAATGAGGATGAAGATCCAAATTTAAGGGTGTATTTTGATTGAAATTTAAAAGCATTTTTCTTTTGTTTTGGAAATAATTTGTGTTTGAATAAAAAAAATTATTGGAAATTAAAATTTTGTTTTGGGATTAGGAATTGAAAGTTTTATAAGATATTTTGAATTTTACATTATTGATAATAGTAAAAATTATAATTAATAAATTGTTTGATATTGTGTTTTTAATTAAAAAGTAATAGAAAAAATATTGTTCTGTGAATATGTAGTATCCATAGGATTAAGAGAAAATTTTAAATTTTGATGTGATAAATATTTTGAAGGTAAAAAATTATTTTAAGATATGTTTTGATGAGGAATGATAGATTTGAGAAAAAATTATTGGCCACGTTGATCCTTTGTTAGGTTGAGGGATTCGGAGGGGAGGGATTTTTTAAGAAATTCTTAGTTTGGTTCTTTTTTTTTTGCAAGGAGAAGAGGAAAATTTTCCCTCCCCTCCTTTTCTAAAGCTCAAAAGGTGGGAGGATTTGGAGGGTAGTAAAATTAAACCTTATGCAATGACCTATTTGCTTTCATAATATTTTAATGATTATAGTTTAATTTTCCTCTCATTTTATCATTCACTTCATTCTTATTTCATTTTCTCTTTTTTCCCACCCTATTTTTCTTTCTCACCTATAAAATATTAATAAAGAATAAATATTATAAGGGTATAATAATCAATTTAATTATATTTCTTCACACTTTTAACAAAGAATAAATATTATAAGCGTATAATAGTTCATTTAATTATATTTCTTCAACGCTTCCCTTTGTTTCAAATTAAGTAAGAAGATTTAATTTTCCCTCCTCTGTCCTATTACCTCCCATCCATTAAAATCCCTCCTCTCCCCTATTTTGAACCGGACACCATGTAAATTTCTTGTAAAAACTGTCAAGAATGAGCCAAGGCATACAGCAAATCACATAGGATCGATCATGCTTATGCAAGTTAGGACGGCCACTGATCTCACATAACTTGCCAATCTCAGAAAGTATTATCTAACTTCTCCTACCACTTTTCCCATTTTAGGCTCCTTATCATCCTTTTTGATGCATCAATAATTCCAATATTGTTTTCCAAAACTAAAAAAAAATAATTCCAATATCGTATTAGAGTGGAAAACCGCGTTCAGATGTTTCCCACACGAGGAATAAATTCATATTTCTTCTTACAGCTTTTAATTTTTAGATGAGTAGTAATTTCAATAAACAATGTTAGATGACTGGATGACAAATTCCCTTAATATTCCCGTACTATTATTTTTATATGCTGCTTATTTTGCCAACTGATCCCCCAGGGTGGACCAGTACTTATGCTCTAAAAGAGGTTATCACTGCTGAGTGCTGAATTTCCCAAACACTTCAAACAATTATAGTCCCTTGGTCACTTTGAGCTTCAAAAATGGAGGAAGAAAGGCAGCTTGAGATTGTTAACAATGTAAGTGCAGAGAGGGGACTTTTGTTGCTAAATTCCCCTGATCCCCCAACTGTTTTTCAAGAACTTACCAGTTCAATAAGGAAGAAAATCTTGCCTTTCAGAAACAAACTTTCTTCCTCCGAGAATCAATCTCGAGGAAAATTAGCTTTCTCATTCTTGCAAGGTCTATTTCCTATTCTTGAATGGGGAAGGAATTACAAGGCTACAAAGTTCAAGAAGGACTTGATGGCAGGCTTAACTCTAGCAAGCCTCAGTATTCCACAGGTAGACATAGATGGACAAACCTCAGTATTAGTAGTCCTTTCAGCTTCTTTCCTTGCCATCTGAAATTTTGAATGGCAATTTTGCAGAGTATTGGTTATGCAAATTTAGCAAAACTTGATCCACAGTATGGCTTATGTAAGTAATTTATTTTTGTTTATCTCAAGTTTGTGTTAAACCAAAGTTGCTAATGGTCTTTTGGCCCTGGACTTATTTCTTGATAGATACAAGTGTGGTTCCACCGCTAATATATGCTGTAATGGGGAGTTCCCTGGAGATTGCAATAGGCCCTGTAGCCGTGGTCTCGTTGCTGCTGTCTTCATTGGTTGACAAAATTGTAGATCCAGCAGTTGATCCTATTGCTTATACACGACTTGCTTTCACTGTAACATTTTTTGCTGGTACCTTTCAAGCAGCGTTTGGTTTATTCAGGTGTTCTTTCTTTAGAGTTTTGATGCTCAATTTTCTCTGTTTTGTACATGTTAAATAATGAAATTTTATGCTCTGATTTATGCGTTGTTTAATCATTCTGTGGTTTCAGGCTGGGATTTCTCGTTGATTTTCTGTCACATGCTGCTATAGTTGGATTCATGGCAGGTGCTGCCATTGTTATTGGTCTCCAGCAACTGAAAGGTTTGTTTGGACTAAGCAGTTTCACTACAAAAACAGATATAGTCTCTGTTTTGATGGCTGTTTTTAGAGCCCTTCACCAACCAGTAAGTTTTCCATCAGAAAATTTAATGGGGAATATTGAATCTTTTACTACCTTTTTCAGCTATAGTCATCCTTGACCTGTCCAATTTTAGAATGAAGAAAAATAAATTACCATGATTCTTGTTGAATTTTGTCTAATTGACTGTTTCTTACAGTGGTCTCCCTTGAACTTTGTACTGGGATGTTCTTTCCTTATCTTCATCTTAGCCACAAGATTTATTGTAAGCATTTAATTGCTCATTTTGTTCTTTCCTAATTTGGTTAAGTATACTATTTTCATTTTTGTAATTCAGTAATTACATTCAAAATGGCAGGGAAGAAGGAACAAGAAGTTGTACTGGCTATCTGCAATGGCTCCTCTTGTATCAGTTATATTATCCACCTTGATAGTCTACTTGACCAAAGCTGATGAACATGGTGTTAAAATTGTAAAGCACTTCAAAGGAGGACTGAATCCCAGTTCACTTCATCAGTTACAATTCAACAACAAACATCTTGGACAGACAGCAAAAGCTGGACTAATATGTGCCATCATTGCCCTCACCGTCTGAACAATTCTCTATTTCCTATTTGGATTAAATTTTTTATAGTTTTAATAAAGCACAGCTTCTTATAAACAACAAATTTGCTACAATTTTCCTCAGGAAGCCATTGCTGTCGGCCGATCTTTCGCTTCCATCAGAGGATATCACCTTGATGGTAACAAGGAAATGAGAGCCATGGGCTTCATGAACATTGTAGGATCTTTAACTTCTTGCTATGTAGCAACTGGTAAGAAAAACTCTTCATTCTTGAAATTTCACTAGGATGATAAATTGATCATAAACTTTTAACTACTACTACATTGCAACAGGTTCATTCTCAAGAACAGCTGTGAATTTCAGTGCAGGCTGTGAAACAGTTTTCTCAAATATAGTAATGGCTATTACTGTGTTTATATCCCTGGAATTTTTCACTAGGCTCTTGTATTACACTCCATTTGCCATCCTCGCATCAATAATCATATCTGCTTTGCCGGGACTCATAGACATAGACGAGGCACGCAACTTCTGGAAGGTGGACAAGTTTGATTTCATCATCTGCATCAGTACTTTCTTTGGTGTGCTATTTTTCTCAGTAGAGATTGGACTTCTTGTCGCGGTACTTGTTTTTCCTATCCTATATTCTCATTTTCATTCAAAATTTTAGCAAATATACTTCTTTTTTTATTTTGTCTGCCTCTAAATATAAGATAATGAAATTTGAATATAATATCTTTAAATTTATTTTTTTTCTCTTATTTGTGACTTACAATTTTCATTCTCTTTGAATAAAGAAAAATATTAAATAGAGAGTAATATTGAAAAAGTATTATGATTATGTATCAATATTCGTAAGAAGTTAGAGGCTAAATGATTTATAATTAAAAACCAAGTTTGAAAACAATTGATACTTGCACTTGATTGAACCAAAATTTTCAGAATGATGAACACGTACGTAAAGGAATCAAGATTGAAAAACTTGGCTAATTGATAAATGCTATGATTGGTGGGTTCCATCTAGAAAAGGATTTTGTTCTATAAATAATGGAGGCTACAAGTTAGGTCAAAATTAGCTGAGTCAGGTCAATACTTGCACGGATATTAATTTCTCGACATAACGTGTAACCACCATTACTTGTACTCCATTATGGATGAGGACGGTCCCTGCTTGATGAATTCAGTAAAAGAATAGGGTTATTGATGACATTATATTAGTGATTAACAAGAGGTCCAGTCCTGAATTCCATAGTAGTTAATTTTTCTAAATGATTGACATATGTTTTTCTGTGAATTTCTTTTTTAATTTACTTCCTCCAAACAAAAGATCTTGAATTTTTTTTCTTTTTTGTTAGTTCTATTGTAATTTGTTTGTCTATCTTTCTATTTTATCTTTGGAGTACATTATAGTCATTTATAGTTTGAGGGTATTATAGACATTTTGAATGATTAATTTTATGGTTGAGGGTATTATAGTTGTTTAAATCTTTATGCAGTGATTTCCTACTTCTTGTATCATGTCTAATATTGATAAGATTTTTTTGTGTAGGGGAGTAATATTATACTAAATCCATGCTCAAAGAATGAGAAAAAAAAATACTCATTTCGTAAAATACCCTTAATTAAAATGACTTACTTTTATATAGATCAAAGAATATTTTTTGTTTCTAAAATATCTTTAATTACTATTTCTTGAAAATATAAAAGAGAAAAGAAAATATAAAAAAATTGTTTAGAAAATAAGAAAGAGGTGAGAGGAGTGATGAAATTAAATAAGGATAATATTGGAAGTCAATGGTAAAATATACATAAAATTTTGTAAAACGACTTATATTTTTAAAAAAAAAAGTTACCAAACGATTTATATTTATGGACGAAGGAGGGAGTATTATTCATGTACTAAAAAAATTTTAATTTTCAATCCTTTTACTTTTAAAAGGTTTATCACTACAAAATTATAAGAATGTTATGAATTCTATTAACAGTATATGTGGCGATGAAATCAAGAATTTTAGTTAGGGAGTTACAATAGAAAGAATATTTAAAAACATAAAAATGTAAAAAATATATTCAAATGTAAACTTTTGTTGTAATTAAAATACATGAATATTAAAATACTTGTCAAATAAAATACATGAATATGAAGAGCCATAGAGGCAAAAAATAATATTTTAGAGGAATCTGGTCAATTTTTCACATGGTTGGGGGCCTATTTTAATACCATTTTATTTTTTAATGTAAATATTATATCTAATTTTCTTTGAAAGGGAAGGGGGTTGCTACCCCCAGTTTTCAACTTGGCTTTGTCCCTGTGTGGATGTGCATCCCCAAGTCTATCCTCCTGAATTTAGGATGAGCTTTGCAGAGCTTGCTTACAAAGCTTACAAGGGAGACCATCTTCTGGAAATATAGGATCATTTGCACATATATCTTCTGAGTCTTCTCTCTTTATTTCAAGTTAAGCTTCTAGACTATATTTTGACCTCAACTTTATTAAATTGACCAAATAAATAAAATAACAACGTAGTTGATAAAACACTATAAATAGCTTTGACTAATTTGGCTTATAAAAAAATCTAAACTATATAATTTTTCAATATTGCATAACTTGTGTAAGAAATATGTATTTTGACAGCTGATTCCTTAATAAGGGATTGCCTATTGTTCCATTGCAGGTTATCATCTCTTTTGCCAAGCTAATACTAAATTCCATCCGACCTGGTACAGATGTGCTAGGAAGACTTCCTGGAACTAATATCTTCTGTAATGTCATCCAATTTCCTATGGCAACTAAAGCTCCAGGAATCTTGCTTGTCCGAGTTAATTCTGCCTCATTTTGTTTTGCTAATGCTAATTTCATCCAACAAAGGTATGAAATTGTGCTAGAAGCATAAACAACTTTGGGGAAATTACAGATGATGATTTGGATTTCAGACCCATGATAAGGCCAAAATTTTCACTTATTTTTAGGATATTGAGGCTGATGGAAGATGAAAGTGAAGAAAATACAAAAGAAGGCATTCGCGTGTTAATCCTTGATATGACTAGTAAGCTCTGTAACAATTATCAACATTTTAAAAACTCAAATCTTGAACCCTTTTATTACTGGTCTATCTGACTTTGTATATGTTCACTTGTGATGTAGATGTGATGAGTATTGATACCTCAGGAGTTCTTGCATTAGAAGAACTGCTTAAGAAATTGGTTTCCCGAGGCACAGAGGTGACGAAGCTAGCTTTGATTTATGTTGCTGCATTTTGATCTTTTGGTACCTGTTTTAATGGCCTAATAATGTGTGTACATATTTTGTTCTTGCAGCTAGCATTAGCAAATCCAAGGTGGCAGGTGATTTCCAAACTAAAAGTGGCCAAATTTATCGATAAACTTGGAAGAGGAGGGGTTTTTCTCACGGTTGAAGATGCTGTGGATGCTGGCTTTGATCCCAAATTGCATGCCCTCAACAGTTGCTGATAACTCTCTGCCAAATATACTATTTTTAGAAAGTATTTTCATGGCATCATTAAATAGAGCATAGCAGTTATGATTTGCCTTTGGATCTTGTGAGATCCTCAAGATAATACTATTTTTCTATCTTTAGATAAAAATTATAGTAAACGTTATCTCTTTAGTTGTATAGTTTCTTTTCTTTTCTTTTCATGATATCAAATTTGGCCCTTTTATGGAAAAATTGTCTATTTAGTTTATTATTTTTTTACTTTACGGTTAAAGTTTATTATCTTCTAATTTGGATTATAAGGTCAATACCTTTTTTTTCATTTAGTCAACAAGTTCAATTTGACTGAAATAGACACCATAAAGGATATATATCATATATGTCATTTTAAAATTTTAACTTTAAAAAAATAAAATAGAGTCCATTTAGTCCATTATATTTTGATTTGTGGCCATTAAGGCTCATCATATTCTAATTTGACATATAAAGTCTAACATCTTTTAATTTGACTCATAAGATCCAATATTTTTCTCAATTTTGCCCATATGGTTCACTATTTTTCTCAATTTAGCCAGTAAGGTCATTTTGGCCGGAACAAACGTCAAAATCTGGTAAAATGCATTATATGAAGACTTATATATGGTATATTTGTCATCTCGCAAATTCAATATTTTAAAAAAAAATAAATTAAAATGTTAGGTATCATTGATGAGTATAAGAGAAGAAGGAGAGGCAAAAGTATGGGAAGAGATAATGGAAGAAAGAGAAGCAAAAATATGTTATACTTATTCCATAAATTTAAATTTGTTTTAAAAAAAATGTTATAAGGGAAGAGATTAGGGAAGAAGGAAATGCAAAAAGTATGTTATACTCATGATTGAGATCCGATATTTTTTAATTTATGGGATGAGAAATATATGATTTATAAGTCTTCACGTAACACATTTCACTGGATTTCAAAGCTTGTTCTAATCAAAATGACCTTGCTGGTTAAATTGAGAAAAATATTGGACTTTATGGGCTAAATTAGATGATTTGGACCTTATTAGCCAAGTTAGAAGATGATAGACCTTAATGGTGACAAACTAAAATATAATGGACTAAATTTGCTATTTTTCATTTTTTAAAGTTCAAATTTGAAAATGACATATTTACCTTTCCTTTGTTAGATTATGACATTTATTCCAATCAAATTGACATTGTTGGCTAATTGAGACAGATATTGAACCTTATAAGCTAAATTAAAAAATAATAAATTTTAACAATTAATGGACTAAATTGGCGATTTCACCCTATTTCTTAGCTAAAATTATTGTGTGTAATTGTGCCATGTGTTTTAAAATTATAACGATTTTCAACCAAAAAAAAACTAATGCATTGTTTACTCGCAAATGACTATAAGATGTTTGATAATGCCCCGTTGGAGGATCTTCTAGCAAGAGTTCTATGCCTATATGTGAAATTGAGCCTTAATTTTATTGTTGAAAATATTTGCATTTTTTTTAGCAACTGCAGTGATCTCTCTTTTTATTTTGGATGCATTTCATTTAAGGCCCCTTATACCATTTTTTTTTCTTCTTTTTGACAGCAAAGAAATACCAATTGAGGATAATTAATTACTAAATTATCCCAAACAAATATATATATATATATATATATATATATGAAATTACTCTAATTCATCCAAATTCATCATAGATATCTCTCAAATTTATACTATAAAAAAAATAACATACATTTTAAAATCCAAAAATTATTTTAATTAGAATCCGGAAACGATAGTTGTGGATCAAATTGAAAATTGACTAATACATTGAGATGAAACAGCAAATTTTCTGAAAGCACACAATTAGAGGCGAGACAAACCACGTCGTTTTGTGAAGTAATCTTTCTTGATGCGGCCTTCATAAAAGTGAGGACTTTGGAGTTACAGAAGACGAGAAAAATATAACCCATAATAATGGGGGATGAAGCGGAAGAGAGACATCAACGTCAACAACAGGACGTAGTGCAGCAGATCCCTAATCCCAATCTCATCACTCAATCTCAATTTCTCAACTGGAAACGCCAAAAGGTCTTTTTCTTCCTTTCGCGTTGTTAATTTTGAGTTGTTTGGCAATCTTGTTTTTTTCATAATCTGTCTGGATTTTGGAAGGTCAAATCTGTATGATAAGCATTTATTAGTTTGTTTCGCAACCAATAATTTCTTGTTCTTATTCCTGAATGTTTAATTGGGTTGTTGGGGTTTTGAGTTTTTTTGTGGGGTGTGATTGTGCTGTCTAGTAACAGTTTGTTGAAGTTATTAATATTGATGAATTTCGGTTGTTTATTTTTGGAGCTTTTGTACAGAATAATCCTGGACTATCTTCTTGGTTATAACAATTTCAGATGTTTAAATGAGAAAGGAACTGTGTTTCTGGCAATGGTCTAGTTTTTTAGTTTCCATGTAGTATGATTATGCTGAATTTGATTGATTTTTCTTGTTGGATAGAAGATTCTAGAGAACCCCATTTTGGCTGAATAATTAGTATTAAGAATATGTTATTATTGGCTAATTTGTAGAGTATTGGGACAAAATAAGTCTAGGGAACCTCTTTCAACTGATCAGCATTTAGTGCACATTATTATTAATTTGATCTTTTATTGGGATTGCTCTACCCAATTATTTTTCATTGCTAATGTGGAAATTATGTTGTTAGATTTTTTTTTTTTGGGGGGGCGGGCGGGGGGTATTTCACGAACTCCTACTCCTTAATCATATTATCACCTTGGGTATTTCAACCGAACTTTCTAATGAGTTAGGCCGCATAGCTGCAATTACCAGCTATGGAGTTTACCTAGCTCTTATCTTTCCCAATAATCTTACAGTTCTTAGATTTCTGTTAGTCGTATGTATTTATGTCAGATTGTCGATTCCAGTTCAACTTCCTCTTACTGCCACTGTACTGAATTGTAACTGATTCTTTATGAGAAAATACCTTTATTTTCATTACTTTGTATTGAATGTTTGGCCTAATCCTCTTTTCCATTTTTTGTTTTTTTGGTGTTATGCCTTGTAGAAAAGAGAAAAATGGGATTTAGTGGGTGGAGATTTGAGAAAAATGAGGTTGTAAAATCGCAAATGATAGCATTTGCATGCACTGCTTGCAAATAGTTGACTCGATTGGTTCATATTATGTATAAACTGAAAATATTAAGTCCCAGAGTCATGGATTTACCATTTACATAATCGAAAGTTCCACAAATACGTAATGCATTGCTTGGTTAATTTATGCCATCTTTTGCATACTTCTTAATCTTTTATGTATATTGTGGTGGAAAATGCACCAATAAAGAGAAATATGCATTCATTAATTTGAGAGTAAACCATTTCCTTACTAGAGTACCATGACTTAGTAGCTATAATTTGCAGGATGCTGATGCATCAGCAAGAAAAACTGAAGCATCAAGGAAACGTGCTGAGGACATAGTTGCTGGACTAGTTCCAATGAATGGCCGTGAACTCTTTCAGCACGAACCTTGGGTGTTTGATGATTCACGTTGCTAATATGCCAACGAATGGCTGTGAGCTCTTTCAGCACGAACGTTGGGTGTTCAATAATTCACAATACCAATTTTTAGATTTGCACTCACTGCAACAGTGCAGTTTGATTTGAAATGTTTGTATCATCTCTTCAAATACATTTCTGCGTCCAATTATTATGTGTATTGCTTGAGTGTGGTTGGTAGGAGTAGAGTGGCTGGACATGGTCTTAGTAGGGTTCTCTTTTTCAAGTCTCTATGTGGTTGAATATGCAGCTATAATTTTTTATGTTGAAGTTCTAGCATTTTCACAAGGATTAGAACTGGCAGCAGGATTAGAACTGACATTATGCATAGATTGCAATTAACTTGTAATTTCATGCCATAATCTACAGAGTTAGAACTTAGCACCACCTACTGTTTGGGTTTGTGATAGTTAGCACCATTTACTGTTTGGTTTCGTGATAAATGTTGTATATAATGGCATGCATCTTAAGGTATTCTTTGTTGATTTAGACAATGAATCTTATCTCTATAATATTTTAAAGCATTCTAATGAAGCTTTTTTATTAGCCTTGTTTCCTTCCTTTCTTCTTCTGTTGAACCATTTTATTACTCTAATATAGCTAAACCTATTTGCATAATTGATAGCATCCAATGCCTGAAATTACAAGTCAATCTAAAGCTATTGGATTACTCTTACTTTAGGGCCTTAGGATTCAACTATATACCCTTATAACCTTACAAATCCTGAAAACCATAATCATCAGCTTTAGGTAGGTAAGGGAGCACAACTCAACAAGAGATAAAGAGGTGAAGATCGACATCGTTGCAGATCAAGTGCCAAGGACAATCTGATCTTCATAATAGATAAAATTGCCTTGCATGTTAAATGTCATCTAAACTTGGTAAAAATTTGAAAAATTAATGTGAAGGGAAATCTTATTCATATACTTTCTCCATGATATTAAATCGCTGATCTAACATCTCATTGACTATTTTTCTCGTTTCCCATTACAAAATCAAACCAACTTCAATACTGTCCACAATGGCTGATATAGAAACCGGAAGAGTTGTGATAACTATACTACTCAATTTGGGACTATTTTGGGCAAGTCTTATGTAAATGAGCTTCTTCACAATTGTGTGTGGGAGTTTTCTAATGCATGCAGACACTTGATTTGCCCAATTTGGCTGATTATGTGTTGTAATGAAATGGTCATAGGTTAAAAAATGTCAAGGACAAACATCTCAAAAGGGTGCATGTCTGATGAAATTCTATTTCAGTACCACATCCTATATATACCTTGCAGGTCAGCAGGTGTGGTGGCTGTAAATGTAATTAAATAGCCGTCTAATGAATGGTTGTATTTGCCACATACAGAAGCGATTAGTTGACACGAGTGATAAGGATTTATCATATAGTGAAATAGTCTCATTCTTACTTTAATAACCTTAATTATATACATCGTGATACTTGACGGGGATGATTACTTTATTATATGGAATAAAATGGAGTAAGTGAAAAAAATTAATAACACTAAGGATTGATCAAAATCGATAGAGATCAAATTGAACTAATAGTATACTTACTGATTCACAGTTAATCCTAATTAGCAAAGAATTTAGCCTATGATAGTAGAAACGTCCATAATTATAAACATGAAAGTTATTGAAATTATACTATATGTCGAAAAAATAATGAGAATTAATTTGATCTCCTAAAAATATCAGTATCAAACATGGAAAAAAAATATTAGGTAATAACTCAACTTCACTTTTGCATTTTTCCAAATTATATGTGACGACATGCCATGTATTAAGGATGGAAATTATCTGTCTGTATGCTAGTTTTCCAAAATGTTATCATGTATCAAATATTAAAGGATTGAAATTAATTTGAGAAGTATATATATATATATATATATATATATTATTCTTAAAAGCGTCTAAAAGGTGCCTATATTATCTTAGTAGACAACACATTTATATATTAACATTAGCAAATGTGGAATACAAGCACCTTTTATTGTGGGGATGCAAAGTTTCAAGGGAACAATTTAATTAACTCAATGACAAATTAACATCTTTTCTGTCTTTCCTTAATATCCTTTGGAGATTTTGATTTTTGGATATTATCATAATGGGAAAACGAATGCTAAAATGCAAGAAAAAAGGAATTAAAGACAGATATTAATAGTAGAAAATGAGCTTATATTAATACGATAACGATAATTGAAAATGAAGTTCTATAATATGATTTTATGTAATGCTAGCCAGAGTGCGCATATCATGATAATCCTAGGCCGCCTTAGCTATATCTAAAAAGTGGACATTTTAAGAAATTTAAGCTTAAAAGTGTTCAATTTCTTGATTTTTGAAACTTTATTTAGGGCTCATCAAATTGCATTAGTAAAACTTAGTATTTTGTTTACATGCTAATTTACACAATAATAGGAATTCATGCATGTGTGTCTACTAACCATCTTATGAGAAAAGACTATTAAACATGAAAAATTATATAGTAGACAACATATATATAGGAATTAACACAATTTTTTATTATGAATCGGAAGCTCACTAAAATTGATTAGACTTAATAGAGTTTCCCATAAAAAACATTCAAAATGGATTATCTTCAAACTAAGTTTAACAATTTAAAATCTACATTAATGTGGAGTTTTATTATATTGTCTCTTGAACAATCAAATAATAAATTGTGAAGTTAAAAAAGAAAACTCTGCATGTTAAATAATTATCTTAATTTGACACATTATTAATTCCTTATATATATATATATATATATATATATATATGTCACTGGTATAAGTATAATGGCAATCATGGAACTTGATTTTTACAAATCATGAGAGTCCTCCAAAAATCTAGAGCAAGATCAATTACTTCTAAACTAATTAACCAATATAAACCTTTTCACGATCTCTTGAAAATTCTATGTGATTATAAAGGAAGGGAAAAATAAATTCATAATATGCCTAATAATGACCGCATATAGTACTTGAGATATATCACTTCGATAACAAGGTTATATAATAGTCTCTCAAGACTTCAATTGTTTTTAAAAAATTGAGTAATTTGGTCTCTTTTATTTATTTATTTATTTATTTTCTTTCTTCTTTTTCCACTGCTTACATTTGTAGAAGAGTGATCCTCCATCGATACAACAACATGCAATACATGCGGTTAACACCACTAGTAGACAAATATCTCCTAGTTGTCCATCTTGTAATTTGAAATTTGAAATGCTTATAAGGAAAATTACACGTTAGATACTTTGCCTTCCTTATTAGCACTTAAAATTGTTGTTGTTTTGCACTTAACACAGTTGTTGTTTTTGGTTTTTATTTTTTTATGTTTTTTGGCCTATTTAAGTAATGTTGTGTTCAACCACATTTACCATACTGGCACTTGAGCTTGAGCTTGAGTTTAAGGTACTAGCTTTCTTTCCTTCTTGAAATTTCAGTCTTCCTGCCCTCTACAATATTATCCTTGCAATCTTTTTTTTTTCCCCTCTTTTTTATCTCTTGAGTCGTCTATCTTATTTATTTGATTTCTATATCTAATGATTTGCTAATTTATAAGATTCTAGTTAGAAATCATAAACTAGAATGAGGTAAAGATTATATATATATTTTCACTTTTTTCCCTTCACATTTATATATAAAATTGAAATTTCTTATCAAGGTTGCAAAAAATTGAACGAAGACATTAAAAAAAAAAAAGAGAAGAAATTCTCTGATCTCCTTCTTCTAACATATTCTTGTTTGAAGGTGCAGTAATTTGGTATAATCTAAAGAGAGAGATTTGTGAAGGTATCTTCTTGTTTCTACCATACACAATTGCATCATCAATACCTTTTTCAGCTTCCTTTCCGCTAGACAGATCTATATAACCTTATTATATATGTTCTCACATCAACATGAAATCTCAAGTTTCCTTTCATGCGAGGGGCAATTAACTTAGCTTCATCAAGATCAAGTGAGAAAGTTTCATTTTAATACATTATTCATCATGAGAGATTTCAAAGAATTCATTCTCTAATTACTTGCATATTTTTTTTGCATTTGATCATATTCTTTTTCATTTTAAAGTTTTCGTTTCAAGAACAACCACAGTTAGAGTTTCTTAAAAGCATAGAGGGGCCATGTGGCACCTCAAATACACACGCGCACTATATATATATATGGTTTTATTACTTACACTTTTTAGCATTTCATCTGGTTTTTCATTGATCTATCGAAGAAGAAGATTGCATGCATCCCACCTTTTCTTCTTAGCACCCCTACTTTCCCCCAGCCCACACCACCCCCAAAATCTATTGCAGAGAAAAGAATTTGTTCACAACGTCGACCATAGTTAACACAGCTAGTATAGGGCTTACAAGAGCTTTTCCGCACGAGGCATATTCAGGTGGAAATTGTAGATCATCTATGGGGGCCAAAAGCCCTGACAAAGATGACCTCAGAGATTTGATATATTTTTTTTCCGAATACGACGTTGGTGTGACTCAAATATGAGCTGGAACGGTTAAACACTTGTGTTTTCATGTGTTTTGGATTTTTTCTTTATAGTTATTGCATTATAAATGTTTTTTGAAACTGCCACTAAGTAACGCTTCAGTGGTGGTACTCTGCCAAAGGGGTCTCCTTATTCTGAATCTATCTTTGCATGCCTCTGTAAGGAGAACAAGCAGTTTCACCCATCCACACACCACCTCCACCCCCCCCCCCCCCCAAAAAAAAATAATCCTTTTCTTTTCTTTTAAATTTTGCTAAAAGACTAGATTAGACTAGACCAAACAAATTTTGGAGAATTCTAGGATATATGCGGGACAGATGTGACACAATCTCATTCACCTCTCGTCATAACTGATTTCTTGAAAGCTGCTATAACCTCAGCTTTCATATAGTCAAACTCCCACCAACTACTTGAGAAAAATCTAAAGTAAAAACAACAATGAAAAGAGGTATCGGACAAAATTATCTTCTCTCTTTGATTAAATGTGAATTCAAAGACACAAAAAAGAAAAAAGAAAAAACTTGAACTAAAGAATTGGCATGTTCTTAGATCAGGTAAAATTAATGTTACAAACAAAAGAGTACTGGCAATGATGGTGACTGATTTCAGGTGAAATATGTGCTTCTGTCCTAGAAAAATTCTTTCACAATTCATGTATTTCAATCTCCTTTTTCTTTTTCTTTTTTTCCTTTTTGAATGATGCATTCAGAATTCTTGATCGATTTGTATACGCATGCATATATACTCTTTCCTCCAATTCTTTTTCCCCTCTTTTTTTTTTTTTTTTCTCCCTTAGATTCATCTCTCTTTAGCATTAAAATTCTAAAAAAATCTCGAAGAAATGGAACCTAGTTGTTTGAATTGATGTTTACTTCTGTTTTTTCCCTTTATAATAATTGAAGGACTATGGAGAACCATCATCAACCATTCCATGGTGGCTTTGCTCAGCATGATCAATACAATGCCAACATCAATGGCTTGCCCTTGGTTTCTGGTCACAACTCACATGGAATCAGGGTATGTATTGAATTTTTTTTATACATCCAATTTTTAAAAAAATAATTGAGTTTAAAATTTTATTTAATTAAATTCTTGGTCTTATTTCCCCCCTCTCTCACCAGGGAGCAGAACATGATCCTGACGACAATGAATTACCATTGGTCGATGCGGAAATCCCCGAGATCGAAGTAAGTTTCATACTTCTTCCTTTTTTTCCTTCACAAAAAATTAATAAATTCAAAACTTACCAAAGAAAAGAAATTGATATATAACTTTACTGTTTCATTGAGGTTCAGCAACCACATTATGATCCTATTGCGGATGATGTTGCTCCAAACTCGCCTCCCATTGCTGTATGTTTAATTTATCGATCAGTATTTGTTTTTTCTTTCTATTTCTCTTTGAGAAATGTTAATTCGCCTAGTGTGTGTGTGTGTGTTGGGTTGGTTTTATTCATGAACTGAAAATTAAAAGCTGAATTTACATTCAATTTGTGAAGCATTTAATGATCTTCATAAAGTCACGACTTCTATCTAGATGAAGTATTATCCCTTCTTTTTCTTTTTTTTTTTGGTAAAGTAATCAGTACATTTGTTACCCCATTTTTGGGGTTTTTTGTTGCTGATTCTTTTACATTTGATTTTCTTCAGGCTGAAAACTTCCATAGTGATTCTTCAGCTGATATGGCCAACATCATTGACCAAATCATGGGCCGAGCGAGTCCTTCAGTCTATTGTTTCTCTGACAGTTCTGGCTTCCAAGCAGATGCATACATGAATGCTGTTACTCCACCACTCTTTGTGCCACCAGAGCCCAACACTACCTTTGTACATCCCTCACCACATACACTTCATGTAGTTTATGTGACGGAATATAATGAAATATGCCACTATTCTATTTACGAATTATCATTTATATCCTCACAAATTATTGAGGATATAAAAAATTAAAATAAAAGGTAAATGATATAAGTGGTAAATAGTAAATAATTTAGTAGCACATTTCACTATATTTTCCCGGCTGGCAGAAAAATATTCTTATGTTCTTGATTTTGTTGCTCATAATTATGATACTCGTTATTAGGTGGATAATATGCCACAGAATGGAAATTTTCATACTCTCATGGACAACCAGACCCAAACAGCACCTTTGTACAACGCCGTAAGTATACGAGCCTCGGTCATTTAGTTGTACTGTATCAAATTTGGAATCTGCAAATATATTTTATTTGGTTTCACATCTAATAGGCACAGGCAGTTGCAAATGGAATCAACAGCTCAGGGCATTCAGCTTCCTTCAGTTCCAACTATTTCTTTCCAGTGAATGACATGATGCAACAACCAAGGTATGCAAACCTAGTCCTAGATTTGTACTTCCATGGTGACAATTTCAAAGCCCACATTTCACATAAGAGGAAACACATATGTTAGGTATGACTTCGTTTGTTAGGTTAGTTGGATATATACATGATCTTCTTGCATGCAAGTGTTCATTATTTTCTTTCATCGAGATAATCATTAGCTAATTAACATATTAACGATATCGGTTTTTTGGAAGTAAAAGGTTAAGTATTGAATCTATTATGTAACGGACAATAACAAACTAAGTATATAATGGTTATAATGATATCAATTTCGTCAACTTTTAGTTGTATGATAAAATTGTGCATTGCACATTGGCACCTCATCTTCAGGGAAGCTGTTCATGGACGTTCTTTGGTACTCTCTTAACGGGGGAAGTTCACAACAAGCCTTCTTTTGCTAACCAACCACACTTGGTAATTAGGAAGATATTACAGGAAGACAAATATTTTGACTGTGAATAAACCGAAATGGTTTATAGACATGGCTTGGATTCGTAAATCTTGTAAATGTTTTTGATTCTGGAGTAATATACGCCTTGATCGCTTTCTAAAAAAAAATTAAAAAATTGTTATTTATATGGTAAATCTGTGATTCATGCTACTTAAATTCTACATGCCATTTTGTTGCCACTTTGGAAAATGGCCAGCATGTTTGCTTCCAATCCTCAACCAAACTGGCAAGGAACTTCTCATGGAAATCAGCAATTTGGACAATACTCGGCCCCTCCTGCCATGTTCAATCCTCAAGCATACAACTCGTTTCCCCAATGTCCACCCTCAGCTCTTATCAGGTACTACCAAAAACTTCTTTTTGGGTTGTAGTTAGTAATTTGTTAATAATAAATAAACCTTATTACAGTACTGTTAATTTCTATTTCATGCTATTTCTGGATTCAGGTCCCAACAACCATCCCCTGGAAATCAATTCATGAATGTCAACCCCTTTTCACCTGGGACTTCACTGCCTGTGATGTCTCAATTCAATTCTCCAAATATCGACTCTGTGATGCCTGTCACTTCCCTGCCTGTGATGTCTCACTTCAATTCACTGAACACTATCCCCAGGATGCCGGAAACTTCCCTGCCGGGCAGTGTCGTATTCAATCCCATGAACAATACAAACCTAACGATGCCTGGAACTTATAGCCTGCCTGTGAGGTACTAACTAAATTTTTCACTCTCATGTCAACTGCAGGAGATCAAATGTATTTTCTGCCAACATGTTTACTTTATTTTATTTTTTGCCTTTTCACGATATCTTGACGCCTAACTAACTTTATCCTTCCCTAGTGGTAGTAATGCAATGCCAGTAGCCTCATATGGCAGTCCTGGAAGAGTCACATTTGGCTCAGGCATGTCTGCCGGAATTGAACTAGTAAGAATTCTCCCTTAACTAGTTTTAGGTACCAGCAACTCAGAACTAGCAATACTTGATAATTTTTTATCGAATCACATAAATCTTGTATTTTTTATATTCAATCTTTTTTTGTTAATTTTGTTTCTTATTTGGACCCGTACATTTTTCACAACAAGCACCCATTCTAAACAATTATGACATGCTCTCTTTATTACAAGGGACACAACACCTTCGATTCAGGTGCACTTCATAGTTCCCCATCAGGAAGCTCAGCAAGCGGAGCATCCACGGTATATATATTAATTCACATCAACGAATTACCATATTTACAAAGAAATCTGCCCTATATAAAGCACACTCACTTCCCCAATTTTATGTAGAATATTCAAATGCAGGGTGGCAATTCTTGTGACATAAACAACCAAATCTCTGGTGCTTCGTCTTCTCATGCTGAGGTACATTTCTTGCTAATAAAAGGATATAATTAATAGAATACTTTTCAGAGGAAAACTATTGTTTTTCTAGAGAATATTCCAAGATATGACGAAGAATTTACCATTGAATGCAGAGAGAAATCTTAAGGCAAGATAGTTCAGGTACTCATGCTTCAGCGGCAACTTCTCAACAGGGTTCTAGTAGCATGCTGGAAACTTATCAGCAAATGATCTATGATGAGTGAGAATTCTTGTGATTTTCTGTTTATTAGGCTCATGAGATTCATGTTGAGGTGTCACAATCCATAATTGTTTTTTCTAATACTAATGTCAACATGTGTAGGCCGATCTTCAATAGAGTTTATGATCCCCGTTATGCAGAACTTGGTTTACCGGTTGATCCCTTTTTGAGAATGTTTAATCAACACCCAGAATTCTGGTAAGAAAGATACACTTCTTGATTTGATGAATTACTAGATACTGATCCCTATTTCTCTTAATGAAACTATCAATGGAACTCATGAATAGGAAAAGGGTGCATGGAAATGTGGATATGTCTAAGAAATGAGCCATAGATTGGCAACACCAGCAGATGGAGTAAAGTCAGGAATTACCATTGGAGGATGTCTCCCTGTCTTGTAATGCATAAGGATGCTGCCTTTTCCTATTATTTATTTCTGCCTTTGTCATTAATTTGCTTGAAACTTACTATGCATTTCTGGGTTGTTGTTGTAATAGTAGTAGTAGTTGTTTGTTTGTTGTTCAGATCTAACTCAGAAGTTTAAACATGTTTGTCATTGTAATGTTGAGGAACCTTTTTCTCATATCGTGTTTTTCTTTTCTTTTTTTGTTCTTTCCGTTTTCTGCTGAATACTTATCTGATATCTTATAGCTTTACTACATTCAGATTTATAAGATTAATGTAGGTCATATTGAAATCAAATAAGGTGGTCAGATTAGAGGTAATCCTCGTACTAGTGTTTCTTGTGCACTGTCATGCATTCGAGGAATGTCAAGACTTGCTTGACTTGACACTGCCAGTAGGCAATCCTGAATTACGTAGCCTAATTGTATCTTATAGGGAAAAATAGTACTGTTTCTATATTTTTAACTAGGACAAAATCCAATCTCTAATGGTAACTATGGTTCTTACTAGATTCCTTATCTAAAACGCTGTCAAACAAAAAATACTTCAAACAACTTTTCGTTTTTGCCACAGAATCTTCAAGATTCAAGAAGTATTCTACACTATGTCTGTACCGTACGTATTTGATTAGTATAGACTTGAGTCTTACATTACCTCCTAAATTGAGTGTTCTGATGCACAAACATTACCTATAGTTCCATATCAGCAAAGATTTCATTCCAAGTTCTAAACAGTTTTGATTCCATAGTTGACACGCACCAAACTTAAAGCCATAAAAAAAAAACATTTTTGATATTTGTACATGCATATGCATTTTTCATAACACGCACATCATTTCAAACAAAACCAAAGTTGTTTGTTTAACCTTGTACTTACCATATATACAAAAGTTTCAAACACGTAGTTTTTCTCATTCCTATTTCCATGTAGTCCAAGTGATGCTCATTGCCTATGCTCTTGTCTATCTGATCCCGAATTACATCCCTCGTGGTAATAAAATTGCACTAATATGAAAATAACTTCAATCCACTAGCTAATCCTGTTTTCATAGCAAAATATATTTTTTGGAAGGAAATATAAAACCATGTCATCATAGACTAAAGAAAATTTACACAACGAGGATTATTAATTCAGAGTTCAGACAAAGCCATGCAACTGCAGTTTGGTTGCCAAACTAAATGTGGAGGCACTTTGTTTATCTACCAATTAAATAGTACCATGTATCAAAATATTTAAGTCGTTTTTACTGGGGAAAAGTCCTCTCAAGATATAAAACATTTTAGGAAATTAATTTGATAAGTATTTATTTAACTCATTTTAAAATATTTTTTTCTTTTCTTTCTCTTCTCTCTGATTTTAAGCATGATGCATGTGTTACTCCTCAATTTCCTATATATGTAATCCAGCTGATGACTCTTTAGGTAGTTAACTTGTTACCTTAATGTTAACTTGTGGGTAAAAATTTAAAATGATTAATTATATATATAGAATTGAAGATAGTAGCCAAAAGTTCCCCCCAGGAACCTAAGAATCTTAAGAAAATGAACAAGGCTGATTATTGTAAGAGCAGAACCTGAGTGACAAAGTATGATACATTGCTGCCTGCATAACTGTTGAATAACAGGAATGACTGTACTCAGAAGGGTTTTCATGTCTTGAAGTCTTGGAACAGCAAGCTTCCCCTTTTTTCCAGGTTGACGCAGCTTGTTTCTAGTGACGGCATGTAAATTAAGGGTTGAGAAATTATCCCTGATTAACAATATATTTGATTTCATCCAAGTAGATTCTTGAAGTTTTAGCGAAATAAGAGCTGCATAAGAAGAATAAGAAAATAGGAATTGTAGAACAAAATAGATGATGAATTATATATGCATGACATCAGAAGAAAAAAATAAGTGACAAATCCCTATTAAGGATTACAATCAGGTTTAGTATATGTGATCTAATTAAGTGTATAAAACATCTCTGCACAATACCAAATTTTCCTATTGTTGAGTGACTTGAACTATTTTTGTAATTTGACCCGATTAAATAACCTGATATATATTTTAGGTTAATAACTCAACTTGAAAGGGGATTTTTTTTTTTTTTAGGTCAGTGGTGGAAAGAAAAGGCTGGCGTCCTATAGAGGGTGCATCTCCCACGTACGGTAATGGTTGGGTCACAAAATAAATACTATATATATCCAGCTCTAGAGTTTTTTTTTTTTTTAATGTTTCATAATTGTAAAAATTATTATTCGAACACATGACCTTTAGAATTATAGATGAGACCGTTTTATCAACTAAACTAGTTACTTGTAGTTTTGATGTAATTTTGTTCGATTCTTCAAAAATAAGAACATCAATTTGTGTGTTTGATATTTTTCTTGATTCCTATTTTTTTCTTTATTGCGGTAACAAGAATTATATGTAATAGTACCTAGTTGAAGGTGTGGGAATAGCTGAACCGAAAGCCTGCGTGCTCTGAACATCACCATCAAATGAGACCGGCATCTCATTTGGAGAACTCAAACATGTCTCCTGCACCAAAACTGCTATTACTCTTCAGATTAATATATCGGTGTACTTACTTTGGATGGCAAGGAATGAAGCTATTTTTGAAGATCAAGTTCCCGATAATGATGCTATTGTTTTTAGAGTTAAGGCACATGTCTATTGGGTTATTTTTACTTTGTATCCGCAAGCAATTTCTCCTTTTAATTAATGATCTAGGAGAGGGCTTTAGTGCTAGTAGTGCTTTGTAAGACATGGGCGCTTGGCTTTTGTAGTCTTTTATCCGAATGTTTGGTGTGATAGCTTTTGTGTGTATGCTTGGGTAGTTTATAATTTTCCCGGGTTTGCCTGGGATTATACTGTACATTTCCATTGATCAATATAATCATTTACATTTTGATCAAAAAATTATATAAGTTGTTATAAGGATTGATTCCCCAAGCTAGCTTATGTGGCTTACCTGAAAAGCTGTAGGATAATATTTCGAAAGTACAAGATGGCTCATCATGTCATTCGAAGAAATAGAAAACATATATGCACTACATCCGTCTCATAAAGATACTTAGATTATTTTTTTCACACCGGTTACTTAGATTATTTTTTTCACACCGGTTAAAAAATGTTCGTTTACTTTAATTGAGAAGTAAATTTTATATACATTTTTTCATATATCTTTATTAATCCTTAATTACTTAAATTATTCCAAAGCAAGCAAACTAATAATTTTTTCATTAAAAATACAATTTCAAACAACTTTGTAGTTGAATATTAATAGTTAGTTCCTAGGACTTGTTTTACAATTGCTTTATTGTGAATCTAACATAAAATTAATTTGTGGTTGATAATAAGGAGTAGTAATTATGGATAAATTTGGAAATGAATAATTAAATATGAGATTTATATAGAAAGCGGACTATTTTTTTGGGACGACTAAAAATAGAATAATGGACTATCTTTGTGAAATGGAAATAATATATATATATATATATATATATATATATATATATGGACTAAGTCACGTGAACGATTGTGGCCCCCCTTCCTTTCCCACATATAATTTGTTAACATATATAAATTTATAAATACAAATTTACATTTGTTATATTAATTATTACACATATATATCATACATCTAATCCTGTTTTAAATTTCGTAACACATAAATAAATATTTTTATTTCATTTTCTCAATTACTCATCATTAATTAGATTTAAGTTTGTGGGTATATAATTGTAAACATATTTTTTAAAAGGAAAACCATTGTTCTTAAGATTAAAATCATAAATTCCAAACATTAAACATTTAGAAACAATTACTTCAAATATAAAACATCCTAAATTGTATAAAAATCTTTAAATGTGCTAGCAATCTTGCTCACAATCTTAAATTTAAATCAAGCTCATTCTAGTTTTTGTGCATGTTTTGGGTAATGGACCAATTGATTTGATGTATCTCGAGATCAAATTTCAAAATAAAAGCTTCTAATTTTTTTTACAATTCATCTGTCGAGGGTGTTGTAACAAGAAATCTTCATCCAATTGAATACTTTAGCTTATGTTCTACAGTTTTGTCAAGAAATGAAAGAAAATGGTCAAAGAAATTATCAACATTCAAAATCTCAATTGGTTTATTAAGCAATTTCAAGCTAAACTAAGAAATTATATTGAATAATTATTCTAATATACAATAACCTTCTGACAAAATTATGAATGTATCAAAATATTTCATCATTATAACTATTTGTGATCAAAGCTCACTTTTCTGCCATAATTTCTACTGAGAGAAGTTGGAACGATATCTACTGTGAGAATGTGATTATGATGTTATGCTAGAGAGTTGACTCCTCCGTACACTAGACCAATATTTCAATTGGCTAATATTCTTCTTAATTTCAGTGTAGCTAATGCATATGAAACTTTGTTCCAATCTCTTTTAATCTTTGTACTAGAGATCGTTTGGTGGTTTTTGAGCTTTGAGAATTTGATGTTGTTTTCACTCTTTTTTATGTTGTTCCTTCTATAGTTGTAAATGTAATTTGGCTAACAATCTTTTTTTTCTTATCTCGGATATGTAATTGTGAAGATCCTACAACAAACAAGAGAAATCAAAATGTAGAAGAAGAATTGAAAAACAATTAACAATAACTCAGTTTTCATATATATATGGGTGAATTTCCTATCACATTTTTATTATTTTTTTTGTCTTGTTATCTATTTTTTCAAACAGATTTGAATTTTAATTAGATCATTACTTTTTTGTTGTCTTGTTATTTATTTTTTCAAATCGATCTAAATCATTATCATATCATTACTTTTTTCGTCTTGTCTTCTTCTCTATTTCTTCAAACCGATTTGAATTCTGATTACATCATTACTTTCCCGTTTTGACTTGACTAGATCTCTATTTTTCAAACCGATTTGAATTCTTATCACATCATTACTTTTTATGTTTGCCTTGTTATATATTTTTAAAACTGATTTGAATTCTTATCACATCATTACATTTCCCATTTTTTCTTATTCTTTATTTTTTCAAACAAATTTGAAATTCTTAACACATCATTATTTTTTTTCATTTTATCTTGTTCTCTATTTTTTCAAACCAATTACCATCATGAGATACAGAGGTTTTATAGCATGAGAATGTATAAACAGTTAAGATTTGGATGGAGAGAAATGAACTCATGTAAATTAAATGATCATAGAGGAATTTTCCAACATTACATAGACACAAAGGCATGGGTCTGAACTTTGTTATGAATGAGAGAACAATTCATGACACTACAAGAAAAGCAGTTATATGAATGACAGCCCAAAAATCGGCATATATAATGCCAGGACTGTCATACATAGCACATATGGCGGTCACATGACGGTTTTTGGGCCGTCATGAAAAAAATGTCATTTATATTATATGGCGACTTTAGAACCGCTATATATAGTTTTTATGACGGTAAATATGACGGTTCTACTCTTTCATTATAAAAAATGTAAAAAGAATCATGATATATAAAAAAATTAAATGACTATTATATATGATGGTCATAGGACTGTCATATATATTGTCAATGATATGTGACTAACAAATAGTATATATGATCTCTCTATGACCGCCATATATACTTCCAATCATATTTTTGTCAATTATATATGATGGTCATTTTGTTATATATGAGTGGGTGTAGAATTACCATATATAATATTTTAAAATAATAATCCTTCAACCGCAATATATAATATATTATTTGCTAGAACTTGAACTGTGGTATAAACATGGTACTTGTATATGAACTTTTTAACTATCATAAAAAACTTCTTCAACCTGAATATAAACCTCGTATATACAATTGAAACTTATACATTCACTAAATTTAATCTACCAAAAAAAATACATTGAATAAACTGAATAATTGAAAATGTTTCCATAAAAAAAGTCACAAAATTGTTCCAACAATCCCAATGTCTCGATTTATTTACTTCTTTGATTTGAAAGTTACACGTAAATTTACATTTCACAATACATACATATATATATATATATATATATATATATCTTCTCTTCCCCTCCCCCCTTTTTCCATTACCATGCTAAGGCAACTAAAAAACACAAAATAGAGTGACATAAAGAAATCCGGACAAGAAAGACAGAGCAACAAACTCATATTATGCGTACGACTGTCTGAGCTATTCCAAAGCCCTCATCACATTCTGCATCCATACATAAAATTATATATACATTTAATTTAAATTCCATTATTTCTTTGAAAATAAATTATCTGTTTTAAAGTAAAGAATATTCTTTCCCCTTTATTTCGAAGAAGACCAAATGAGATGATCAAAGAAACAGGAGATATTAAGGAACTAGCATGAAATATATTTATATAACTATTTTCACTAGATAAGCTACAAAGTTTTCAACTTTTTTTTTTGTCTAATTGAAATGGAAATCTAAATAAGATTTCTAAAATACAAAGGGTATAGAATATTAATTGTTCCTCATTGAAGGAGCGAGGCTTAAATAGGGGTGACAAAATGGACGGTCAAGCTAGAATGGGCCAAGTGAAGGTATGGGACCAGATTGAAATTATGTATTTATAATATTATTTTGTCCCAAAAACAACCACACTAAGCCATCTTCAAGCCATCAACACATTTATAACATTATTTTTTGCCCAAAAAACAATTCCACTAAGTATTTATAAGGTTTTTTCTCATTCAACATCACATTTAGACCATAAAATATAATGTTCAACAAAAACACATTTTACACCAAAAACTTCTAGACAAACAAACTATCTTCTAGCCAAAAACTATATATACAATGAAATAAAAGTTCACACAATTCATAAGTTCTCAATCCCATTAGAAACTAAAATACAAAGGAAAATAAATATCAAATTCAAAATTGCATCATTAATTAAGAATAACATTAGAATCTCCCTTAGACACTTGTATCTCATCCACGTCTTATACTTGTGCATCTGTAATTTATTAAAAAAAGAAGAAAAAGTTAATAAGTGAAATGAAAATTATGAAATGCAAATAACAAATTGCATGTAAAAAATTATTATTTGTGTATAATTACCCAAAGTTTCAACTTCTTTGAAACCGTACAACCAATTACGTGTACAAATAAGGGCTTGCACATTTTTTGGAAATAAACAACTTCTATACTTGTTTAAGATCGACCATCAATAGTAAATGAATATTTTGTAATTTGAATGTTCTAAATGTCACAAGTCATTATTATAAATTGAGAAAAATGATGCTTATTTAACTTCCAATACTCATGCACATGTAAGCCACTTTCCATCATTCGAAGACATTTGCCTCATTTTCCATTCAT
Source organism: Apocynum venetum (assembly GCA_019593545.1). Lineage (NCBI taxonomy): Eukaryota > Viridiplantae > Streptophyta > Magnoliopsida > Gentianales > Apocynaceae > Apocynum > Apocynum venetum. The sequence goes on from SRSM01000143.1 coordinate 6,861,376, forward strand.
TTTTGTACTTTTGTTGAAAATGAAAATTTTTTAAAAAAAATTGACGAAATGAAAATATTAATAATTACTTAAATTCATATTCAAAGTTAGAACACTCCATTTCCTCCAACAGAAAAACACAATTTTTTCTTGCAAAAGTTCTATCAAAATTTACGTTTCTAGTTTGAAAAAGGAAGTTGGCTCTAAAAAGTTTATATTATTAAGGAGATATACTATAAATGTTATCTTAATTTTATAAAGTAACAAGTATTTGTATAAAAATATTTTTAAAATCCCAAATAGTAAAAAATTGATGAAGTAACAATTTTAGTGAGTCACGTAAAAAAAACAAATAATGTAGTGAGCCATTTTTAGATAAATTAAAACCAACATATTTCATACTTTAATCAATTGGACTTGTACTGTCATGGCCAGATATGTATTCCCTCCCCCCCAAACACACGCATGTAAGAAATAAAAGAGGATGTGGGTTGCCCCAGGGGCACAAGTCGTTTGGTAAATGATGGGCTGTAGGTGGATTTACATGGTGGGTGAACCATAGAAGAGGATCACTAGTCTTCAGGATTAGTGGGGTTATTTTCTTAAAGGCATATTAGTGGTGGGTTATGAAAAAAAAAAAAAAGAATGATGTGGTGACAAGGACTTCTGTGAAACATTTTCTATTGTTTGGAAAACAAGAAGTACCTAAATAATCGATAAATTAAGATGTAACCGTGAAGGATATTTGTCTACCTCCATTCTAAAATGTAAATTATTTTGACATTTTACACAATATCATGCACTAAATTTAATTTTAAATGTAATTTTTTTTCTTCCATTTATGACTACAGTTTTTACTCTCTTGAAAAAAGGACATTAAATTGAAGGTAAAATTGAAAAAATTATCATAATTACAATTGGTTATTAAATATTCTGAGATAAGAGGTTAAGACTAAAATGATTTATATTTTGAAAGTAAAGTAGTATTTCTTTGTCTTTTATGTGTGAATGAAAAAAAGTATGACAACATTTAGTCTCCAATTATAAAAGGTTCTCATGTAGTATGTTGTTTTCTTGCTATTTGTTGTCAACCTAATGTAGATTAATATCACACGGTCACCAAACCAACCATGGAAGCGAGAAAAATTACACCATGTTTGGATTGAAGGAATTCTTGAGGGGAAAAAGAGGGGAAAATTACACAATAAATTAACACACACTTATTTTATTTATTATTAAAAGAAGACAAAATTCGTTCATAAATAAAAACATACGTATACAAACAAGTAGAGGTCATGTATTTGTTTAAGATTCCAGTTTCCTTCACCTAAACAATATTTAGATTAAATTTTAAAAAAAAATTAATTACAGATTTTGCAGAAATTTCACGAGGGGTATTAATTAAGGGTCAATAAGAATATATATTAGGTGTGAATATCGAATCAAAGATTTTACCAATTAAATTACCATTATATCTTCCAAAGAAGAACAGATACGTAATATATTTGCATTAAATACGTGATGCCTATGAATAGATAAGCATTGGCATGCAAGTTCCTGAAGAACATACACTCTCCTTCCCATTGCGAGCCAACTTTTGGACATAAGCTGCAGTTCTTTGATAAAAGACAGCATGAATTTTTGCAACATATTCAGAAAGCCAAGTGCTGTCACGAAAAGGCAGAAGTGGTATTTTTGGATTCATTATGCTATCCAGTCTGTAGAAAATTATGTTTTTTTTCTTTTTACTGAAGATCTTTGTCAGTATATATATATATATATAGTATTATATATATATATATATAGTGTGCGACCTGACAATTTAAATATAAGACTTCAAAAAATCTTCATGATAGTTAGGTTAATTAGTCATGGTGGTCAATTTGGTGGAATCCGTTATTAAATGTGATTATATAAATGGTGATTGTGCCTTTGACAATGTGATTGTAAGATGTAAAATGTTCAAAATAACCATTACATTTATTTACATGAAATTGTTGTCTAAAAAGAATAGGGTTATACTTTTATAGAGTTTTGTTTAAATGTCATGTTACACTTTTTAAGCATGTTACAAATGTATTATCAAAAGTTGGAACATCTATTGCTTTTCTTTTTTTACACAAAAATAAAATAAATATTAAAGAGTTGAAATAAAAACTTTGATCGAAATATTATGGTATACTTAATATTTATTTCTTTTTCTTTATTTTGGAGAATGAACTCATATTTTGAAATCCCTAATAGACCTAGGAGGCCATCTCAGTTTGTCTAGGCCATCAAACCTAGTTAGTAGTGTTGGGCCTAGAGATATATTTATAGAATTTGCTAAGCCCAAAAGCCAACAGGGTTAAAAATAAATATTAGGGATACAAGTTATCAAATATAAAAAGATCAGGAGGAAATTGACCAATTTGCCTAAGAATTTCTCTATTTTTGCATATTGTCGTATTCTCAGAATGAAACTGCTGGTACAGACAGAATAGGTACAAAGCTAAAAATTTGTATATAAATTACCACAAATGTTGTGTAGGAAGCAGGAAAAGACCTAGTAATCATAGTACATTTTGGCCAATGTTGCCACTGTTTCTCAACTTGTTCAACACAAATTTTTCACCAGTGAGATATTCCACTAGCCCATCCACATAATTTCTACAATCATGGTAGCCAATTCTCAAATCAGTATCCCATTGTTCATTGAATTTTTCCACAGCATTTACAGCAGAATCCAGCTTTGAGTATCCAGCAAACCAGCATTTTCTCTTTGGCAGATTCTTTATCTTCCTCATTAGAACAATCCCTGGTACTTTCCTCCCAGATAGAGCTGCAACTGCTGTGAACACATCCTCAGGATCTTGAGGTTGAAAATCGCAAACCAGAGCTTGGGAATGTGGAGATGGTGATGGTGATGGGTTGAGGATGACCATGAAATGCTGGAAATCAAAGAAATCAAGAGAATAAAATGAGGACATGAGAAGTTGTCCTGGCCCTTTTGGAGATCTCAATGGCACTGCTGCTATGTAAACTTCATCCCTGCTGCTCCTTGCTATGGTCAGATTTGTCACTCTACTGAAAATTGTGGCCATGAGGAGAAGACAATTGGGGGGAAAAAAATGATTGAACTCAAAATTGTCAAAAAAAATTTGTTGGATAAAATCAAAAGAAATTCATCTTGCTTTCAACTATATTTTTTTTTTCATGCTGAAGTTTATTTATTTTTCATTTCAATTATTGAGCCATTTTATCCACAATAAATTGTCTTTAAATGTGGACCAGAAATTATTTATCATCAACTGATAGAGAAAACTTGCTCTGGGGCCTGGCTCAATGGAGAAGGCAAACTATTACGGTAAGACAGCCCAAGTCTGGAAGAATTAGAGGGACCCAAAAGTACGACGTCCATGCATATTGAAAATATAACTATTATTGGAGAAAAATGATTGAGACTAAGACCTAATTAATGTTTAAAAATAAAAAAAATAAAATCTAAAGATACGATAACAATATATAAATGAATATCTAAATTAGATTTGAACAAGATCATAAATAGTTTGAATTCCAAGATTAAAATTATTAACATTCTTCGGATTATTTTATTATAATACAAGTATACTATTCAAAATCCTAAACATTTTTTTTTATCGAAATCTTCGAAGCTTTGTCCGCAAAAGTCAAATTCAAAGCTATTTCAACATAGCGGTTCAAACAAGATTCAAATTTGTGTCATTAATATTAATGAATTTCTTATAACTTATCTCAAATTTGGGGATCAAAGGTATACATTCTCGTACTTTCAAGTTTCAATACAAATGTTTTACCCTCTCCACCAAATTATTCCATCCACACAAGTTTCCCGATTGGTGAAGAATTTTTTGCATCATCACTTTCATTCTTGATATACGTTTGGAGAGGACAAAAAAATTCCAAACTCAAGATCTATCTGGGAGAACAGCATAAGCCTAAAAATGTACACCAAGGGGAGGAGGGTACTTCACGACAGAATCGAGTTCTGAGACAGTGTTGTTTAGTTCCCAACTCTTTTCTTCTTTTTTTTTTTTCTTTTTTCTTTTTTTTGGCATTTGAATTATTTAAAGCAATTTCGAACTTGAAAATTCCAGAATGTTGTCGTAGTGAATCTTTGCACTTTATTGCAGACCTCAAGATCACTGATGGCCTAACTAAATTTTGATTCCAGTTCAATTGTGTGGTCTTCTTCTTCTATGAGTGGGCTCCATGGCCCAGATTAAGGCTGGGCTTCTGATTCCCACAAGCCTCCATTGTGCCTAACTATTTTTATTGGAAAAATTTTAAATAGATATTTTACTAAAATCTTTTATTGAGAGATTATATTATATATTTATTTATAATTCACAAATATTGAATTCATATAAAAATTAACTCTTTTGTATAACACAAAGGATATAATTCTAGAAAAAGAATAGTATTTAGGAGGATAATAATAAAGAATACACATCTATATATATATATATATATATATATATGAGAATAGTAAGTAATCAATCACCCTTACTAAATAAAGCCCAATTTTACTAAGTGCAATATTTATCTCTCTCTAGCTACTCTTTCTTGCGATCAAAATCTATACAATTTATGAGAATAAGGTCGAATAGTTATTTCTTAATTTAAATTCATTCTTAGCAGCTTATAATTAAAAAACATGTTGCTATGGTCACGAATTCATCGCCATGCCTTCTTTTTCTTGTCACAAATCATAATTTAAACTATCTTTTTCTATCATATTACAAAATTTAATTGATTAAAAACATTCGGTGATGACTATTCTTGCCCTTCAATTCAAGAAACCACTGAAGATCTGACAACATACCCAAATCTCTTGGTTAAAATTTTCACCAAACTTCACCGCGTCTACTCTATGAGTTTAATGCTATAACGGTAACATATAGGTCCCATGTTTTTTTTATATTTTTAAATAACGTAAGTCCCATTTTAATTACTAATAAAATGATAAATATAGAACAATGATGAATGACCAACAAAGTAATAGTATACGATAAATATAAATAGTATTTTTTTTTTGAAAATATATATATACTTATATTCTATTTAATTCATTTTTAAATAATAAATAAATTTTGCATATAAAATTTCATTTTATTAATAAACTTCAAAGAAAATTTATATTTAATCACTATAATCATAAATAATGAATTAGTCTTACTACTAACTTTCATTGTTAACCACAATTAATCATAATATCGTGACTAACTTTTCTAGAGTTCAATTTTTTTCATAAATTGTATTGAATTGAAAATGAATATTTATAAATTCCAAACAGAAAAATGAGTACTTTTTTGTCTATTCATCACTTGGTTAATTAAAGGGTTGTAGTAACTTTGCAACAGCATAAAGAACCAAAATCAAAGAAGAAGAAAAAGGGGGAAAAATTCTCTGGACTAATAATAATATTATTAGAAGACGATCACTACATAATTGAGCATGCATTTGGATTTTCATCATTAAACATAAGAGTAAACTGTTCTTCCACAGGATTCAAAGTAGCAACTCCAGGTTCAGTAGTGTTTCTGACTGTGTTTGGAGGGGCCTTTTTGTCATAAACTCCAGCAACGTAAGGATGCGCAATCAAAGTGTAGGGCACAAATGGCCATGGCTCAACCTTTTTCCCGGTTGATTGAGCTGCCTTCAATACCTTCTTTTGATCAACAAACCCTGTTACTGTCGCCTTCTGCTGCTTCAAATCCACTTCCACTGACTTTGCTCCTGCTCAAAAATATTATATATATTAATAATCAGAATTAGATTTAGTTTAATTTAGAGATACTTTGTTAAATCCCTTTAATTATATATAATATGAAGAATATAATATATATTATACCTTTAACACCAGAGAGAACTTTCTTTACTTTACGTACACAGCCTTCACAATCCATCCTGATCTTGACAGATACAGTATTAATCTGTTTCTTCGTCTTCTTCTTCCTTGTGCTGCTCAGCAAATCAGCCAAGTACTCCAAAGTTCCTGAAACTCCCATATTGTCTTTCTCTGTGAAGAATTCACCTAAGTGTAACTCTCTTCTTCTTTTTTCCTTTAAACCTGAGAAAGGATGGTCAAGAAACTACTTAATATACAAACTAAAGGGACCAAATGATCGAAGAAGACAACAATTCTCCCTCACAAAGATTGCAAGAAAAATGAATATAGATAAGTTTCTTTGGTTCAGTTGTGCTAAGGAGACAAGGGGATTGGCGGTTGAAAAGAGAGAGTATGGAGGGCAGTTCTGAGCAACAAAATATTGATGTTTGATGATTTTGGGAGTCTTTGTGATCAGAGTTATATAGAGGCAACCACGTAAAAATAATTTATGGAAGTGGGGTTCACCTAGAAACAGCAAGAAGCTTCTTCTCTGCTTAAACTTGTGTGAGTGTCCCTTTTTCATTCCCTACCATCTAAAGGGCACAAACCCATATGCAAAAGGGCTTCAATTTGGGTAGTTCCTTCAAATTTATTTTTTATCAATTCTTATAGCCAAATGATCCTTAAAAAGAGGAAACCCGCGAATCTTGACAAAATCCCCACATTTTTAGGGCATTTCTTGTAGGCATGACTATCAGTCAGTCCCACTTTTACTCAGTATGTACACTCTCTGAAACGGTAAACCCATTTACGACGTGCAAATTAAATATTGTTACCAATATATACACACATATTAAATATTTACAAATAAATTTTAATTAAATAAATATTAGCCAGTTATTTATCATTTTTAACGATTTCAAATAATATTTTTATCCCTTTCAAAAACAAATCTTTTTATCGTGTTATTTTGATTCCTCTATATATAATACTTTAAGTCATGTATATAACATAAAAGAAGTGACTAATTTATTTTAATAATATTACTCTTTTCATTTCAATTTGATAGACTTTTTTTATATTTGTCTCAAATTATAATACACTTTCAAAATATCTCTATTTAAAGTGATATTATTTGTATCTAAAAAATGTATTAAATTCATTTTGATTTGATAAATAATGAGGGTTTTTTAAGAATATTTTATAAAAAATATACATTTTAAATAATATTAATTATATTTTTTTAATCGATATGAAAAATTAAACAAATTTATCAATTTAAAATTGAGGTATTATGAAGAATGGCGGTGTGACATAGGATTTTAAGTGTATATTAAGTCCTCGGTTGACCAAAGACATGTATATACACGATAAAACAAAGCAGCAAGGAAACCAGATTATCAATTTTAGCATACTTACATAGACTTCTAAAGTTTGATATCACGATGTGGGGAAATGCATACTTGGGGTACACGAAAGGTGAAAGTTATAACAGTAAAGTTTGATCTTTATGCTTATAAAAAGAGACCTTCCAAAGTCTCAAGGAAAAGATTGTCTTCACTTCACTATCACCAAAAAAGAAAGGAAAAAAAAAAACCAAAACGTTCTGCATTATTTTTGTCTTGGCTTTTGAAAGCACCATAGGGAGCCACGTGGGAGATTCTTGATCTTGACACATGGCAGAGGAAAGATCCATAAGGCAATCCGGGTACCCACGTGGAAAATAGACTCCAAATGGATTTGGTACTACAGCTTGAACCCGTTTTAAAGAGACTGCAGTATTCTAGTGGTTTATCCACATTGGGATTGTGATGGGTCGGTGCGGCTGTCAGCTGTGAAAAAAAACAGAGAAAGGTGAAAGAAATTAAAATATGGATAGATATTTTGGTTTGGCTGCTGAGATATGCCAGATGTCTAGAGGAAGAATATATTTTTTGTGTTTTTGCTAAATAATATTTATTTATTTGATACTATGATGATGTGTACTTTGTCTATTATGTTTATTATTTTGTTTCACATTGAAAATTCATGAATTATAACTCCATCTGATTGATGTTCATTATTGATGTAATACAAATTGTTTTTTATTTACTATAATATTTATAATATTTTTATTATTAACGTGATTAGTAATAGAATTATATAAAAAATTTATTAGTCACTTTTCATACTAAAATATACATGCAGATTTTTCCACACTAATTAATAAAAATATATTTAATGTAGTTGAAATTGTAAATTATTTATTCATTCTTTCTATTTTTTATGTTTAATTTTGCATTTAACAAATTTAAATTTAATTGTGTTAAAACATGAATAAATTTAGTAAATTGTGTGAAAATTTGTATATTTATATTTTTAGAAATAGAATCTTTAACTTAACGTTTAACATCTTAACTGTTTGAAAATGAGTTTTATAATAACAAAATATGTTAAATAAGGGTATTTTAAGTTAATAAAAAAATAAATCACATTCTCAATAAAGAAAATGAACTATAATTTGGAATTGACAAAAAAAAAAAGAGTTTGTCTTAGTGAGATAGAACGAAAAGAAATGAGTTTGTCATAGTGGGATGGAGGAAATAGGAGAACTTTAGATGAAAATATATTATTATTTTAATAAAGTAAATATTTAATTTTAAATATTTAAAAATAAAAATATGAATATTAAATTTTAAGTGTTTTAAAATAGAAATATGAACATTTAATTTTTGAGAAAAAAAGTATAATCTTCTAGAAAAATCTTTAATGAAAGCTTAAGAATTGAAAGAATAGAACTTGTTTGATCATATAATTGATAGATAGAGCCAAAAATATGAGAGAAGGCAATTATACTTCTTGATAAGACAGGAAAAAAAACATTCTTACTTTATAAAAAAAAATTTTAAAAATGAAATCTAACTAGGTGTAATTTTCCCTCTGGATGAAATCTAGCTAGGTGTTGCATGGAGAGGGTGCAGGAACTTGGACTGACTCTCTAATTAAGTCCACTCAGTAATAACATTATTAGCATATATGATGTCCAATAATATATCTCAGTTTTTTATTTCTTACAATAAGACAAAAGAAACACAATCTACGGTCTTCCATTAACTCCTCAAATTATAGTACAAGTATGATCTAATGTACGAGAGAATTGGAGTGCATATCAAATGAGTCACCAATTTTCTGTTTCTTTTTTTTTTCTTTAATGTATCAATGCAAAAAAAAAAAAAAAAGACTTTCATGAATGTAATCTTAATAAATAGGTTAATGAGGAAAATAAATCGAAATTAGCTAGTATAGCTAGCTAGCTACCGATTTTACTATTTAGCAGATTTCATTCAAAAGAAATACTAATAAATATAGAACTTCTTAAAATTTTATGACTCTGGAAAAAAGAATATATAAATCAAAATTCTAAAAGTTACCTTATAATGGTAAGAAATGCTCATTACTATAAAAACCAAAATAAAATTACTAAAATTCTAAAAATATAGTTAATGAAAATTATAAGGAAAGGAAAGTAAAAATAATAACAAAAAATATTAAAGAGTATTAAAAGCTTGGGGTTGAATTCCTACTTGTTGATTTTTATTTTTATTTTTTGTTCTTATTGTTTTCCTTTTCAAATAATTTCTCATTTAGTAATGAAATAAGCTAGACTCGAGGCTTGTTTGTTGCTGCCTCAAATTGGAGTACGGTTTGATCATTGAGATTGACTCCATGAATGTGGTTAAATGGATCAAGTCACCTCACAGTGCACCATGGAGATTATGGAAGCATATATTAAGAATTGAAGCTTTGAAGAAGAAAATTCCTTTCTGGGATATTATGAATTAGTTGGAAGAGAATGTAACAGCTATGCTGATTCGCTGGCAAAACATGGAGTTAACAGAACAAATGATTTCCTAAGAATTGTTTCATGACTCAAGGCTTGTTTTACTTCCAGGTTGCTAGTCTTAGACGCTTCTAAGCATGATTTCCATGCTTTCTGTTTATTGTACTGATGGTTCTTGAGACATGAAACTGTAGATGGGGCCTTGTTTTCCTTTTGTTGTTGTAAAGGCTGCTTTGCCTAGTTGATCTTTATGCAATAAAATTTCTCTGACTTCCAAAAAAATGAAATAAGCAAGACTGGCATAATTTTCTGTCTCGTACAATTTTTCTTATTACAAAAATTCTTCTTTCAATCAAACCTCTTTCTTTACGCAACTCCCTCAAAGTTTAAAATCAAAATCAAAATATATATTTATTTAATATGGCAATTGACTTGGACCAACTTTGAGGGCTTTTCTCAACTAATTTGGATAACTCTAGCTTTGGTGTTGACCAGAAAAGACCAGTGCCCATCTTCCACGGCACCATGCATATCCCACCAAATAATCAAAAGTCCTATTCTCACTGCTGTCTGCAACAACTGTGGCGAAACATCTGTAAAAATGGCATTACCAACGTTATGGCTATCCCCTTCACCGTCATTTTTAGTACCATCTTCCAAGATTCTCAGACCCCAGCTCAGGACAAATCTTAAAAATGATATAGTTATTTAATCATGATGATTTACTTGTAATTGCATCACTTAGTATATTCCTTGTCAAATATCCTATAACTTGCCGACTATGGAGATCCATTATCTAATTCCATTAACTAAAAAAGAAGATCAAGTTGACTAATCTTTGAAATTTGAATGGTTGATTGATTTGTTGAGTCTATGGAATTAAAAGAAGTAAACCCCAGTTAAGTTTTTTAAGATATGCAAAGCGTGTTTCTGGCACAGACCACGGAGAAAAGTTTTGTTTCCTAGCAGTTAAAAAGTATGAAAGTCCCCTTTGTACCAAGATAGCTCTATGGAACACTTAAGTTAAATTTTAACGTGTTTTAAAAATTTAAAATAAATAGAGATATTTAATTTAATTCTTTAAAAATCTTTTTTACGTATAAATCGATCATAAATTTTTAATAACATACACAATACATAGATAATATCACTATGATGTCATATTAATCTTCAAATTCTGCTGATAAAAAATGAATGAATTTAATTTTTTAACAAAGAAAGTAAGATTTTATTGTAAAAACAGTTAAAGATATACCTAACTTATCCTATAAAAGAAAAGAATGTTTCTTGCACCGACCATGGAGAAATTTATGCTGTTGATTTGCAGACTTGCAGATTAAGGAACCTGCTGGCTAGTTCCGGAAATGTTTTCAACTTGAGTTCAATTCCACGAAATGGGATTCATTAAAGATGTATTGAGACCTTTGACAGTACTTGAATTGTTCCACATGTCTACGTGCATGGCCCAAAGGCAAGCTGTTATTATTGAATGTTTTTATCATACCTTTGGATGATCTCAAAGGAACTGTGATGGAGACTCTTTACTTTCTTTTTCTCTTTTTTTTTTCTTTTTTTTTTTTTTGAGAAACTCTAGACTCACTTTGGGATCAAAGTATTTGAGCAACTCCACGTAAAGAAAATGTACAAATTTTAATGCACACGTACAATGTTCCTTTTTCCTTCTTTTCCCTCTCGGGCCCTAAAATTATTAAAAGATAAATTGTATCGTGGGGAGGCTTGTGAATTGATACAAATGAATAAGATTGTAGGAGAAATTATAAATTCTCTCTCAATCTTTAAATATAAAAATCGCTTTGTCGGTTCACATATTTTTTTAATAATATTTTAGTATTTGTTTTTAATATTAACTTATTATTATCTTTCCACACAATTGTTTTTTCATTCTCACACTTGGTAAACAAGATTTTCTTCTCTTTCATCTCTCTATATCTCACCTCTTATATTACTTGTAAATGATGCATTAAATTAAATAGAAATTTTGAATTCTAAGAGAAAAAAAAAAGAATAAGAAATACTCATTTCGTCCATAATTGGATGCTCACTTTTGACTTTGGTTAAAAATTAAGAAATGTCATTGACTTTAATTAACTTATCAATTTATTCTTGATATTAATATAATTGCTTATGAGACTCATGAGTTAGTGAAATGCAAATCTTTTAAATTAATATAGTGAGTGGTGAGAATCATAAGTTAGTGAGATATAAATATCCTTTAAGGAGATTATTAATAGAACTTTGAATAAAAAATATATTTCTTTAATAAAAATGAATATTTAGTTTTAGACAAACTAAAATAGAAATATAAATATTCAATTTCAGATGAAGAGAGTAGTATTTTAAGGAAAAAGACTTCCTTAATATGTGTCAACGAGCCATTTGAAGAAAGGGGAAAAATTGTGTGAACAATTTATGTTTTTGGGCGAAAAAAGTTTTAGATTGAGTCTCAAAGATTGATCACAAATAGTTAATTTGAGTCGGTTACTTGATGGAGGCGGGTGATTGGTGAAGTAAGCTACCAAAGTACACTTGATTCAAATCAAGATTTTTCATGGCCAAGCTGATTGGATCATGACCAGTGACTAAAAGGGGTTTAACTTAAAAAACCATCCTTTTTGAAAACTTTTCTAGAATGCTTGACCAATTTAAAGCTGGTGACCAATTGATGTAGCATTTGAATGGTATCTTTTCCTTTTTCATTTTTTTCTTAAGTAAAATTAATTGAGCGAATTTTGAACTGCATTTTATAATAATAAAAGTGCAGTTACAATAAGAAACATTTTTTTCAAAAAACAAAAAGAAATAATAGTTTCCTCTGTCAATTTTGTAAAGTTCTTAGACATTTTTCATTCTAAGAAAAAAAAAATTTCTTAAGTAGTATCAATTTCGTATAATCTAATTTTTTCCCCTTACTGAATAAGGAAAAGTTAGTTTCATGAATTTATTAAAATAAATGCTAATCATTTAATTATAATTATATTAATAAATCATCAATCATGAACCATTTAATATAATTCTACTAGTGAACCATGACCCATTTAATTTTCCAATCCGATTAGACTCTAAAGACAATGATTCTGAGTAACGGAAAGGAAATAAAGGAATTTAAGACAAGAAATTGGGATTGTTTCCCTAATTTCACTCTCATATTTAAGTTGGAGTGTATTTTTGTGATATCCTGTCTAACGTGAAATTATGTATATATGTATGTATATTATATAATAACAAATCTAAATATTTATTATTATTTTAAATATTTGTTTTGATATAACAAAGACAATTGTCAAATAATTTATCATAAATTTTGTTTATGTTCACAGTCATGTGGAAATTTTGAAACCTGACAATTTTGCTGAAATAGTATTTATCATAGTGAAAGTTACATTATAATATTATACTCTTAAGAAGGATCATATCTAAAATCTTATCATAACAATATGGTAAAAACACTCTTAAAATCATGCTAAATAGGTATTATACAATAATAATATTCATAGTAGCACTAAGTGAACATATTTCCATACAGCTATTTTTATTAGATAATTTTAATTATTATTCAATGTTCATTTTAGGATGCATGACTAAAAAGAAAATAAGACCCTAGAGTAGAGAGAAGCTGTACCTTGTATAGAAAGATGTTTGCCTTGCAAATTTGCTTGTGAATAAAGTAATTCTGTGTTTGAGTAATTGTTGCCTGGGATTAAGGAAACCAGTAAAAGCTAATGTCGAGTAGCGGAATCTTTGATAGATTTCTTTCTGATCTTCTCACTGTGCTCATACATTTGCTGAACTCAATGGGAATCGATTTAAAGATGCATGGTGGAAGAAAAGTTAAAGTCAGATTCTGGATAATCATCTCCCATTTTTGCCAAAGAATTTGATGTCAAGACAAATTACTGGCGATCTCATTTGCAGCCTCGAGCTACTGTATGCTGGAAATGGACGAAACTGTGACCTTTCAACTTTAAAAAGCCTCAGAATCACATTATCATCTTCCACACAAAAACCTACAAAAAAATGCCTCGAGAAAGGGAAAGTCACATCAAAATAATGCTACTTTTTTACAGTATATACTATGCAATAACTTATATAGAACTATGACAATCCCTCTCACTTTACTATGGGCATTCTTGTCAACGAATTAGCAGTTTAGCACCCTTGTAAGCCTTATTAGGGCATGCATTCACCTAACAACATTTCACATGCGCAACCTATATCTAACATTAACAATAATAGTAAAATAGCATTCCTCAACAATCAACATCATTATAAGCCCTTGTTTTTTTAGAAGCATTATAAGCCCTGTTAGGGCATGTAGTTACCTTGCCAGATTTGACACGTGCGTCCAATCTAACATTAATAACAATAAAATATCATCAACAAATCAATACCCTTGTAAACCCCTACTAAGACATGTAATCATCTTGTGCAAGATTTAACACGCACAACTTATTTAACTTTAGCAATAAAATACTATTATAATACTTAATTTGTCTCAAATTGAATTGAATGTTAATATTTTTATTTTATTTGTTCGAAATTAAATATCTATTTTTTTAAAATAAATATATTTTTTATTCAAAATTTCATTAATAATCTTATTAATTTAATAAATTTATATCTCATTAACTCATGATCTTCACCGCTCACAAATTTAATTTAAAAAATATACATTACACAAATTTATAAGTCTCATAATATATTATATTAATGTCAAGATAATTTAGTAAGTTAAACGGATGAAGTATAATTTATTATTTACCTTTTAAAAAAAATGTCAAGTGAAATAAACCTGCCCTTGTGTTTTTTTACCCCTACCTTTCCCCCCTCCCACACCCGCAGATATGTGCTTTGATGGAAAGTAATGAGGTCACTAATTTCATATTCTATATTTAGTGAAAGAACGTTTATTGGAAAAGGGAGGGCCCATGAAAAAAGAAAGAAACTTCGAGCACTCCATTTCATGCCATGTAAGCCCTACGAGATCATCCTAGTCCCTAGACTAGATAAGGTCATTTGTGAGTCGATACAAATGTCCCCGAAACTTTTAAGAAAAAAAAAAAAAAGTGATTTTCTGTATCTGTGTTTTTCTCCATCTTTCACGAACCAGAAATAACGGAATGATGACAAATTAGTGGTTCCCTAAGTCATCATGAAAATTTGTTGCACTCTGGCCAATGGGATTTAATTTCACTATAACACCAAGCAACCAATATACTATAGACCTAATAACAAGAGCCCTTTCAATGAAATGGAACTTCTGGCCAAAATGATTCCATGAGTTGATTGAAATATGAATATGGAGCTTCATAAAAGAAACAAGAATTTACAATAGATACATCACCTACAGAGCTCTATAATAAACAATGAAAAAGTGAAGTCAAATGTAGCAGCAACAAACTCATTTTAAGGTACTGGGAAACAATGAGAGAAGATGATGCTGCAGAAGCCTGCCCAGGAGCTCTGCCAGCAACAGCAGGTGCAACTGCATGCCCCTGAGGTGCCCTCTGTTGTTCATTTGGCAACGGATTGATAGATGTATCATTTGGTGGTGGTGGCATATGTTCCTTATTGATGTCACTTAGATCTTGACCTGTATGAAATCAGCTAATTAATAGCTTTCAAAAATAGTTCCATTTAAAATTATTCATTCAGCATAAGCTTGAGCTTATTCTGGAAAAACTCCAACTAAAAGCACATCTATGAGGAATTTTTGTTATTAATATGGAACATTAGACAGCTCTAAGTACCAACTAAAGAATATGGAGTCGATATACAGTCATTTGAAAATTTTTGTGCATGCAAAGCAATCATCTGTGTCTAATTGCAAATTTTCCCTTTTCCTAATATAATCTGATAGCAAATTGTGCAAGTTCATGAGATTCGAGCTAGGTATACACAACTGAGAACTTACAACTCGAATGCGACCAACCAAGCTTCATGTTTTCCCAATCAAAGACCATGCGGTATCCCAGCATAAAGTTCTCTGCATGCGTATGAGGAGTGTCAGAGGAATATTCTCTCCTTTTTTCTCTTTTTTTTTTTTCTGGTTGTGTGTTGGAGAAAGAAAACCATACCAGAAGGAAGTAAATCATTGACAAGGCAAATATGGAAAATGACTGGCATGATAAAAGGAAAATGTGATTATTCATCTCATTGCTCATGTGGGTACATGTAAGGGTTTGTGCTTGTTCTATGTGTGTTCTATGTGTGTGTGAGAGAGACTGAGTATAAGAATAAAATTATTTACAAGGCAGAAGATGCAAGTGACTGAAAGATTTACACAAGAGGCAAACAGTAAGAGAGTACTCACGGCCAATAATTCCAATTTCTGCATCAATGGGTAGTATACCTAAGCAATACAAATCAGTTCCCTGCACCAGAAGATTCCACTTGTGAGATCCTTCCTACAAAGTTTGTTGTAGATAATAATACTCTAAGATGGTTCACTGTGTTTGTGCTCATTCTCACAAAAAACTTTAATGCTACAAATTTAATTGTCATGTACATTAACTAGAGCAAGTGAAAGCACACCTGATAGCTTGTGGCATGAAACATTGGGTTCTGAATTGCAAAGCTTTGGTTCATCGCAAGCATGAATTTCATGCTAGGAACATTTGGTTCTCCATGTGACCTGCATCAGCAAGAGCCAAATATAAGGTTTAAAAATAAAAATAAAAAGATGAAGCCACAGGAAACTTTCAAAAGCCACCCATGTTTACCGAGCTTGGTAGCAGTAAGGAAAGTCCTCTATGCCGGACCTTGTTGCATTCACTCTTTCGTCAAACTATAGTAAAAGAAAAAAAGATATCATTAAAAACCACCAGGAGGTGAACACAAACCATGGATATTATAAAAAGAAAAACTCAAAGGACTAGTTGAACCCTTTTTTTTATTTTGGGGGAGGGGAGTGGGAGGAATGGGGGAAAATGGTCCTGCAGGAAAAGGGAGGGGTGAAGAACAGAACCTCAGCAACCACTAATTTATAGGCTTCATATGGAAGGTATGTGAAAGATGAACCACTGTCGATTTGTGCTTCAAATCCATTTTGCTTCAGACAGGAATTACCCATGCAATAGTCTTCCACTTTAACAAAATACCCAGAACTGACCACAAAAAGGACAAATAAAATATTGAAAACTTTGAATGAAAGATCATACTCCAAAAGAAATTAGTGAAGTACCAAAAAGTTCTGTGATACACCAAGCACAGCAGGAAAAAAAAAAACAATGTTATACATACTATTCCCGTTCATAAGGTAAAAAGGGAGCACTTCGTTGAATTGCAGGCCCTTGGTCTCCAAAGAAAATTCTCCCAGAATAGCTGTTGTCAAAACAAAGCGAAAATGAATGTGGAACCAGGCCAGATTTTGCAAGCAAACTTGGGACAGAAACTTCCCCTGGTCCCAAACCCATAACCCCGTCAGGAGCAGATCCATCCAAATAACTGCCACTCTGCTTGCTGCCACAGCTGCAATAAATCCAAAGGCCTTATCAAAATATTTCCCAAACATAAAGGTGCATCTTCATTAAAATACAGACAATGTGTGCATACCCTATAATGACTGAAGCATGCGGTAAACTTTTATTTGCTTGCCCATCAATTGATACCAAATGCAGCTGGTCCTCAAAAAGGAATCCTGAACTCGAAGTGTTTTCGGAATAGTAATCAGCATTATAAGGGCAATGCTCCTTTGGATTTTTGCAGTTTGAACCCAGTTGACATAATCTATTGCTGCATGATAAGTGCTTGCTAGTGCTTGATAGGGATGGCTTATACTCACTCAGGTCTCTATCCTGCATAATAGATGCCCCAAACACGAAGGAGCACCTGCGAATCAATCATTCAAGAATTAAGTGCTAAACCTGTTTCCAATTATTAGCGTGCACATCAGCAGCTCTAAGACAGAAGCTCAAGCTTTTCTGGCCGCTGCTCAAAAGGAAATAGATGTTACCACCACTTACTCCTTAAGCAGTTACACCATAGCCTCATCGATGCAAGAAAGATACGGAGAAGCAAACAAAACAATCAACAAGGCAAAAGAGATGAGGAGAACTAAAGTCTCTCATGACTTTAAGGCGCCTACTAGTTTCAATATGAACTCAAAAAGGAACAGAATACCAAATATTCAAGAGCACAAATGTAAAGAAAAAGTGAGAAGCTAATTATGCATCCGTTTCAAATTTTCTTTATAAACGTTTTTGGAAATCATATCTCCTGTTTTTATTTTTGAGCATTTCCCTCCTACAGATGGTGTATGGGTCACAGGCGACCATGAAACAAAGAATCTCAGAAAATCTTTAATAAAGGGGTCTTACAAAGCCAAGGGGGCTTCCTGGTGAAGATACTCCACATTCATGCTGTGTTAAAGAGATTCTGTGTTTATATGCTATCTCATTAAACTAGTTTCGTTATGATCTAGAAAGAGCGTAACCTATCCAACACTTACCCAACATGTTGACATGTCATATTTTGACCCATTAAAAGCAAAAATAATTAAAAAATTAAATATCGGCATTGCAGATGCAACTTTTTGAAGGAAGCAGGATTGAGTATCATTGCATGTATAAATCATCAAGAGAAATGTTGAGATGAAAATCCTCCTACCAACAGTGAGTAGAAACTTGAAGACAATGGGGCACATTGCACACAATCACAAGGAACCCAAAGTAAATCACTACCAGCATCCAATGCAACAAGAAAAGAAACATTTGGTGTTCCTATATCGATCCATGTGTAATGCAACCTGCAAAAGAATTAATTAATTAACGGCGGTCAAATATAACTACTACAAAAATACAAATATTATTTAAGAAAATGAAGTCTAGACTTGCTCATATCAAGTCTAGCATAACATTCTATCAGTTATTTCATGAACATACTCAGCACCTCTAACTTTTGGAAAGTCAAAGAAAGCAGGAAAGGAGTAAACAGAAAATCATAAGAAGGCACCTTTTGACCATCAGAACTCAAAGATCTATTGTGAACTCTTATTTCTAAAGCAAAGGTGTTCCTCTCTTTCCATAATTCATTAACTAAAGTTAAATCCTACCCAAAGAACAGTACACGAGAAGAGAATAAGAGAGCTAAGCTGAAATTCTTCAGGCAAAGAATAAAGCCCTGGTTGAAGATTGGCTTGAAAATAGATAGTTTATGCCGCTGGATGACAAAAGGCTTACTGTTGAGGTTTCAGGTACACTTTGATTGATTCTACTGTGATTGAATTCTAATACTTAATCAAACATTGTAAAATCCACTAGGAAGATGGTTTCACGGCCAGCTTGCAGAGATAAGTTAATGCCTAGATATGTTTGGTGATCATACATGCAATGTTTCTTTGAGCCTTTGTTATGTATCAATTCTTAGGTGTAGGATATGCTCATCCACTTTTTGTTGAGGCAGTGTGCAAAATACAACCCAGTTAATAAGCATCTGTTTTCAGTTAGTCTTAAAAAAAAAGGAAAAAAATTTATAGTAGTGACCAAAACTCTGATTTGGTCTGGTTTTCAGTTTTCATTGTGTTGTTTATGTTTTCAAGCATCTGCAATAATTAGCAGTTGGTCTAGATTTGTTTTTGGTATTCCTCTATTAGACCTTAGATAGTAAAATTGTTGCTAACAACCATGAAGCACAAAATCTTTCCAGAGAACTCTATGCCAAACACCAGCATCCTAAACGCATTTATGTTGCTCCTTTAACAATGTAAATAGTTGAAGAGATTGAAGTCAAAACTCCAGATATAAACACACTCAGCAAACAAGTATGGCACTTATCAATTTCACGTGTAGCACACATAAGTGTCAAACAGCAACATTCTAAATGCATTTTTACTGTTCCTTTAACAATGTAAATACTTGAAGAGTTTAAAGTGAGAACTCCAAACATAGGAAAAATCAGCAAAACAAATATAACACTTAACAAATTCATGTATAAGACACAATATATCATTATGCAGTTGAATTCAAATATGCATATGATCAAGGAAGTCATGACACAAATGTGTAGAAAGAATACATTCATAAGAAATTTGTGAAACTTAAATTAATAAATTATTATGCACTGCAGGAAACTATATCTTTTGAACTGAGGGAAACAATTGTCTTTTTTTTTTTTTGATAATTATGAAATACTTGTCAGGATGAAATGGCTGGGCAAATCCCTTTATGCATAAATCATTATTGCAAACTGATTCTACAATATGAAAAAAATGATGTGAGTCTAAAAATATAGCAGTAGTGCATGGAAAAGTTTCTTGATTATATTTATGTTTTAAATTTTCAGTATTATATACAACTCAATGGGTTCTAAACAAGTGGTATCATTTCTTTTGAAAATTTGTTGTCTCTGTAGCCATGTCTTGATATCTGCATTTGCTTCTTAGTACATAATACTGGAGACATTTGTAACCACAGGAAAGCCAATAGGAAACTGATTAATTAGTTTCAGAATAAATGTGTTGTTAAATGTAAGCCAAAACCCAAATCTGGTTATCCCATACCTCAGTTCTTCTAACATGAAGAGTACCTAATAGAAAGTCCTTAAACAATTTGGATTAGTTCTTCAGAGAAAGCCAGCACATGTAAAGGAATTATTTGGACTTCCATATCAAATGTCAAACACGTGGTATTCCCATGCACATCACTGTTTCTGTCAGAAAAAACAAGTATATACCTTAAACAGAAGAGGGTTAGCACATTTGAATTTTCAATTGCTAGCCCTCTATAAATGTGAACTCTCAGATTTGTTTTTTCCTGGTGAGCAGAAAAATACCAAAAAGGGAGAGCTCACATTCACCCAAAGATCATATTTTATTATTGCTTCACATTTTCTGCATGCAACCTCATTTTAAAGGGAATGTTTCAACAGGTAGTGGCGAAAGCCAAAGTGATGAGCATATTTGAAATTAAAGAGACAACAAAGCCGAGGGAGATGAAGTTTAGAAATTTTGGTTGCTATGCAATTGATATAGGTGTCACCAACTCATCATTGATGCTGCTTCATAAAAGTAGTGAAATTGCTCTCGACAGTCCTTCCACATCACTGTAGAGACAGTGAGGAAAGGAAATGAACATGGACTTGTAATACTGGACCGTTTTCAGTTCCAGCTTGGAGACATCATTTGTTGTATAGAGCAAGTATTCTGAACACTGAAGCTCATTTCATTAAATATGTTAATCAAACGAATGTTCCCCCCCCCCCCCCCCAAAAAAAACATCATTTCACATTTGTCCATTTGGATAATCTTATACAAGCAAGTGAATTAAGTTCCTCATATTCAATTGTTAGACTTTTTTTTTTCTCCACTTTCACATCATCTAAAATAATGTATAACCTAAATTAGAAAATCATTAACTAAATCCAGCTTGAGTACCAACAAAGAACACCGCAGCTACGGGGTGGAAAACCAACACTTACAAAGCCCAAATGTGAAGTAACCAAAAAGACAAAATCAGCTAATGAAAGCCTATTTGTATCCTACCTCCTACCCCCACTCCCCTTCAAAAAAATTTTAATTAATGTATAACACAAAAAAAAAAGCACAAGAAAAATATATTAAAGAAAAATGAAATGCAGAGGTAGAAAATACACGATACAAACAAGCGCATTAGGCACATTACAAAACCAATAACTTAAATTATTAGGAAAAAAAAAGTTACCATCCCATATCATTGCCATAGAAAAATGTTTCACTTCCTTGAGAAGGTACTAAAAGTTGATTCTGAGAGCCAAGCTTCAGTCTTTGTCGTTTCAAATCACTACTCAAAAGCACCCTCATTTGCTCTGCACTTCCACGCTCCGGCAGCGTCACATTCTTGCCTTTAGAGGCCCAAAACGACACCGCTTCGTCGGACAATCTGTGAATCAGTCTTGATGAGTAAACCCCAGCATTTTCACCGCTTGAAAACTCATTGTGGAGAGACAATAAGAGTATCAAAGCCACCATTAACCGGGTTCCCATTGACTTTTCAAGAAACGGAATGGCAGTATTCTGCTCTGCAAGTTGAGAAACTAAAAGAAGCCCTTTATCCTGACTAGGATTAGCAGCTTAGCAGGTTAGTTTTGTTCACATTCAGAGGATTAAGCTTGACTTGAGGGAACAGAGTGGGAAGAAGTGCAATGCAGGTGGGCTTTTTCTCTTTTCTGGTAAAGATGGGAACTATATTTAAACCTCAAAAAGAAACAATATTTTATAATGTTGAATTAATTGCATAATAGCCCCTTCATCTTTTTTTCTTTTTTTCTCTCTCTTTTTATTTCAGGTGTGTAATGGATTAGTTTAAATTAGACCTTAATTTCCAAACACAAGTTGGGCCCATTTGAAAGAGTATTTGCAGAGCTTAAATGTATGTTTGAGCTTCATGATACTTATTTGAAATATCATCTCATCAACATGGATAAAAATATTTTATTAATATACAATAAAATTTGAATACAAGAGATCCCTTATTTAATATACTTTACGAATTGAATTACTACATTTTTATTTTTATTTGTTCATGTTCATTTTTCTTAAATAAATATATTTTTTATATAAAATTTTATTAATAAACTCTTAATGCGATAAATTTATGTTTCATTAACTATGAATCTCATCACTCATCATCTCAATTTAATAAATTACATTTCACTATCTCATTATTTCAATCAACAACTACATTAATATTAATAATAATTTAGTAATTTAATTAAAATTAAATTATTTTTAAATTTTTTAATCAAATTCAAAAAGTGATTACTCAATTTCAAATGAATAGATTATATTAAATTTAATACTTTATTCAAAACTTAAAATAGTGAAGGCAATTGCTCAATTCAAGTCTTGAATTTGAGCATGAAAAAAGTAATTTATTACGGAATTTTGTTAGAGGTTTTTTCTAGTTAGAGAGTCCTATTGAAATGATGGATCACATTAATGTAGACCTATGAAATTAACATATAGGCACTAATTAAATTTATCTAATAAATAAATATCAAAGTGACAAGAGATATGGTTTCATTCGAGGGATAGTTGCTGATGGGGCAACTTAAAATCTCCAACTATCTACAACATCAATGGATCATATATTGAGAATATACAATAGAGAACAAGAAAAAACAGAAGTGACATGTGGTAAAGATTGTGCTGCAAAATGTAATGAGTATCATTTTAGAGGTTTTTTTTTGTCTCAAAGTATCTTTCGCTTTAGAACATAAAAAGACATTTAAATAATATTATTTCCTACTAGCGTATATCATTATCCTATTTATTTTTTCACTTTAAAATATGATTTAATTTCATGCAAAAATTTAACTTAATTTTCCTTTTAAATTTTTTTTCTTCTTTTCAATTTACCATAATTGATTAATGATATTATTAATAAATGAGATTTGCTTTGATTTAAGAAATGGTAGGATATTCCCTTTTCGTTATACTATTTCAAGATATAAGATTTAAGGTATGCTTCTTTTTGTATAAGTATACTAGTCCTTTGAATTAGCTTCCTCTTTTAAGTTATAGAGTGAAATAGTCTTCAAAAAATATAATTTTGTTTTATGAAATTTGATAAGTATTCATTAGTTTTTTCAATGATTCCTCTACCGATCTTTCTTACTTTAATTTCTTAAGTAATTTGATTTTAAGGTTTTTAAAATAGTTCGACTCAAAAAAATATATTATTTTTGAATTGTTAATTTATAATAAAAAAATGTTGACAGAAAAAAAATTATATGCAAAAATTAAAAATGATTTATATTTTAAAACGAAGCTAGCAGTTTAGACAAATTAAAGTGGCACTTAGTTAGGATTTAAAAGAACACAGTAGTGTAAACACATTTTTTAAAAAAGGAAAAAGAATTTCTGAAATTACAGAGGAAGGGAATTTTCCCATCCATACAATATTTGTAACACAATTAATAGCATATTAAGCAAGATCATATGCTATCGAATTAGCATATCTATGAACATAACAAATAGACTTAAAACCATGTACTCTTGGATAGCAGCTAAAAGAAGTGAGCAAGGAGAGTTAAGGTCATAGAATTCTTCTTGACTCCATTAACCATATCAAGACAATCAATTCCCATAATTATATTAAGATAGCCATGAACTTCTATCAAACAAATAATGGCTTCAAGGGCTGCCATGATATCAGCCTAAAGAGGATCCAAAGTTCTCCCTAATTTGATGGAGCCAGCCCCATGACAACCTCAATTGGTTGGTATAAATAATTGAGTTCCCAAATTATTTATAAAAACACAATTTTTTCACTCTACATGGATTGTATCACACCGAGATCACCATTTTTCAACACGAAATTAGGCTATTTCACACTTGCATTTTCTGTCCAATATGAAAAGCACCAGTGTTTGAGAATTTCTGCTCACATGGGGTAGTAGTGATGGACAAATGGAGGAAAAAAGTTCACATTAGGACATATGTTAAATTAACTTTTGTTCAAGATTCTTCAAAACCTTTTTTATTTTTAAATAAAAGGATGTAAGAACTTCAGAAATTAAATTAGAAGTTAAATACTTAATTATTAAATTACTAGTTTAATATTTTAACGTTAATAATGAAAAAACAGAAAATAACATGTATTAATATATCGGACTTGCATAGTCAAGTTAGTAATAGAGATTAGTTCAGCTGTAGTATAAAAAAAAAACATTTATATCCATTTGAATTTAATACAAGGAAATTAAATTTATAGTATCATTTTGTTATCCTCTGATATATTCCAATACGGTTGTCATAGATTAAGTCATTAATCCCTATTTGAATATCATGAATTCAAACTTCACTGGTGTTATAAGATGAACAGACAAAATTACAAGTAATCTTTTAACCAAACACTTACCTATTTGTGATGAATGATGCATTCTTTGTATATATTACTCCCATTCAATCTCTTGCAATTTTCTCTCCTTAATCATTTACAATCTTATCGTAGAAACTCTCACTTCTTCTTGTTTGCATTATTTTTTTCCTATGTAATCATTCTATAGCTATTAATTAATAATATTACACTTTTATCAGTCTATGTACACCCTTAATTCTATTTAATGCATGTAAATTCTATGCATAATCTCCTAATTCCTAAACCTAATTACACGAAACCAACCATGGTTGCTGAAAGAAAGATTTTGCAGCAAAAAAGCTCATACACTAATCTCTCTAGGAAGCTTATATGCAACATCCCTTTTCCTCCCCACCTTCTTCTCACCTATTTAGTACCTCTTCTCTTTTAGGTATTCCTTGTAGATCGGCCAGCTATTTCGAATTCACATGCAAATTACATAATTGAAAGCCTTTTAGGAGGCATTTCCACGGGTAGTACTATGTACATTGTTGTCACCATCTATACTACAGAGTAGAGCCCTAACTTTTTCTATTGTGATTTGCATAATGGATGAGTTGAAAATGACTAGGACTGACTCATATCATATAAGAACAACCATATCAAAGCCAACCAACCTTAATTATTCTTAAAGGACAATGTGAGGTGCAAAAGGGCAAGAGTGATCAAATAAACAACCCAAAAAGAAAAAAAATTAATGTTATGAACCGTTTAAGCAGGGAAACAAAAAAATATTGTACTTAGTAAAAAGAAGAAAAAAAAAGTATTATTGTAGACGATCAAAGTGCATACAAAATAAATATAAGATGATGAATCAACTAAAATTCAGAATTGTCAAAAAGAATTAACTAAATTAATAGATGAGTAAAATCCATTGCTCTTATCTCTCGTGTACTTAAACTTCTCTTAGAGATTCCCCTCGTAGAGGGAAAAAAAGCACTAAAAACTCTTGGACCGACCATCGGGAGTGAAATTATTGCTCCCCCATAATTCCTTCCAAAAGGTGCTTAATAATGCAAGAAATAATAAGGTTCAGACAAGGGTTTCAACAGTGGTCCATGGTTAAATAATAATGTTCTCGTGATTAGCCAACTTAGATTAAAAAATTCCTTTCATCTTTAAAATTTTGTCAATTTTGTCACCAAATACACAAAAAAAAAAAACACTAAAACTCATAAAGACAAGAGCAAAAAATAAATATATTACCACAAGATTAAATAATTTAAATAGTTTACAGAAAATATAGTTCTATTTAAAATTTCAAGTGGTTTGACGTAATTTATGTCTTATCTTATTTATTTATTTATTAAGAGATTGACAAAAAAAAATTTACAACAAAAATTGTAAACATTGACAAGATTATTTGAATGGATGCAGTATCTCTATTTCAAAATATAACTTTTAAAAGTTTTACATAGATTAAGGATTTAAATAACAATGTGTTTTTTTAGTAAAATCCCCTAAGAAGATGAAGTCAGATTAGAAGGGGAATCGTTGGGGAAAAAACCATAATTAATGATAAAATTATGAAAAATGACTTATATTATGAAATAGCATTTTCACTGAAAAAAGATTTCATTTTGCAAAATTGAGGTACATTATTTTCTTTCTTTTTTCTTTTCCTATTTGAGTTCTAAGTTCTTGCAATTTTTTTTCATAAAAAGAAATCTTGATTTAAGAAAACAATTACATAAAGAAAATGCTTAAACCTACTATTTGTGAACTATGTATTCCGAAATTCTTTTAACGTATGTACTCTTTCAACTCTTTCATTTTTCTTATTCCTGTAAAAAAATTTGGGGGAATTTTTTATTTATGTAATATTAGTTGAGAAGATGAAGAAGAAGAGATGAAGAAGGAAAAGAAAAAGAAGAAAAAAAGAAAAAATGAGTGTTGTAACATAGCATTTTTTGACTTTTTTATTTTTTTTAGGATTGGGATTTTTGTCTTTTTTTCACTTAAAAAAATATTGGAAATTTTTAATTTTTTTTATAAAAAAACAAGAAATTACCTAAAATACCCCTTACGAGTTAACCACTTAAAATAAAAAATATTGACTTAACCAATTTTGATGAATTTTATCCAATTTAATCCAATTTGGATAAATTTCATCCAAATTAATCTAATACGTTAAAATGTGAAATGTTAGGAATTTAATAATTTAAAAAATTAAGCATTTTAATTATGAAATTAAAAAATGTTAGGACGAGATGCACCAATTACTCTTTCGCTTAAATAACCCTAGGCTAGTAGATCTGCCAAAGCAAATTTATTTATTTATATTATAAATAAGGACAAAGCAATTTTATACTAGGGATCCTTAAATGTTTTATTACAGAAATGAATAGCCTTAGTCATTCCTGATTGTCATGGTGCCACGTACCTTATATCACTCCTATGATTGACGATTTTTTATTTTAAATGTTAATGATTGATAAAATTAAAGTTGCTCTTTTTGAGCTCAGTTATTGCTTACGTGGTTATCATTTTCTGAATAAAAAAAAACCTCTCCATATTCGCTACTTGGTTTTTTTTTTTTTTATAAATCGTTAGAAGAGTTTTTTTATCTCTTTTTTTAAAAAATGATTTTTTATATTTGATTATAAATTAATGATTTTAAAAAATTATTTTATCATTTATTTTCAATATTATCTTTATTTAATTTATATTTTTCTCATCTCTTTCCATTTCTAAAGACAAATTTTTTCTTATCTCTTTATTATTTCTCTTTTCTCTCATTTTCAAGACAAAATACATAAAGAGTAACCTTAGAGAAATATTTCTTTTTTCCATTACCTCTTCAATTTCTCCTAAATTGCTTTAAATTGATTTAATTTTCATTATCATTTCTTCATTTTTAGAGGGTTGGAGCAAGAAATTTTAGCATCATCAAATTTTGAATAATTTTACCATCAACACGGCTATTTAATGGGTTAAATATTTAATATGTCATTTAAATATTATGAATTCAATTTTAAAGGTTGTTAATCTAAATGAAAGTGCAAACATTAAGAGCTGAAATGCAATCCCTTAAATCTTATAATAATGTATATTTTGAAAGGACTGAAAAGGCTTCGATAATGATTGTAGGAGGTGTGAAGATTTGAATTGTAAATACTTGTAAGTCATTCACTCACTGTCCACTGCTCCGCTAGATTATTTTGTCTCTTACATCTCTAGTTATTTGTCTTTTTTAGGTTACACGAATATCTTTTTTTCTTGACTTATTAAAGAAAAGTGCTACTCCGTATTATAAATAGGTTTTTGATGTATCAACATGTAAACTATTGCCAATTTGTGACGAAAATATTTTCAACATATCAATCATGAAAATTCAATACATATTAGCATGACACCACTAGCACTCATTACTCAATTATGAGTAATTATTTCGTAAAATTGACATGAATCTAAATCTTAAATCATACCTTTTTTCTCCTAGAAATTCCTACATTTTAATATTTTTTTTATAACTTAAGTTTCGAGCTTACGCATGACTAGTCATGAATTTTTAATTTTCGATCCTATCAATAAATTGCAAAATATATTAGTTAGGGTTTGATAAATGATCACTAATTAACTTATAACAAGTTGAATCTCAATATGGTCAGTGATCGAATTCAAACCTGCACACTCTGAGTGCTAGCGGAGAATGTTGTTCGCTAGTTCTTTGCCACTGAGCTATGCCCCAAGAGGCTACAAGGATTTCCTATTGTTTCCAGAAGAATGCACACTTGCTTCAAAAGTCTCAAGTTGGCTGAGTAATTCAAGCTCCATAAAAGTGGAATTTGAGGGAGATGCTTTGAGCATGATTCTTGCTGTCAAGGGCATGGAGACTTATGAGGATGGCAATTTAAGTTCCGTGTTGATCAAGATGATCTTTTGTTTACTTATGCTTATGAATTGGTCTTTTAATTATGTCTGTAGACATTGTAATTTTGCTTTTCCTGTACAACTCAATGGCCCAAAACTTATTGTAAATTTGGTTACATTCTTGTGCCCCTACTTCCCCCAAGAATCTTGGTGTTACCATGGGGAAACTCCTCCTGATTTTTGTAATTCATATGCTATTGATGATGAATTGAATGGACATCTATCAAAAGAAGAAGAAGAAGAAGAAGAAGAAGAATTGAATGGACTAGTCCTGGGCTCCTAGCCTTCAAGGCACTAGTATACCCAATGATCATTATTTGGGGAAATCATGAACTGGTGTTGGATCGAAGCATTTTCAACTGGGCCTTATATTTGGAAATTACTGGATGGCCCATGGAATCCATGAAAAAGTCCAGAATAATTGGGCCACAAACTTCAGTCAAATTGAGCTGAAAATATTTGCTGGCTCAATTCTAGATGGAACCCGACCCGTCCCAACACATCATAAACCCTAATGCCGCAGTCTTTCTGCTTTCATATATACCCCAAAGCCACAAACCCTATCTACCTCTTCCATTGTCTCCCGCCGCAGCCTCCCGGATCTCCTCCCCAAGCTTCGCCATGGCCTCCACCGGGAAGAAGATTGTACGTACTCAACATCCTTTTGCTTTTCCTCACATCTACTTATATAAATTTCTCTTATGTGTGTTCTGTTTTTGTTGTTGACATATTTGGGAAAATGAAAATTGCAGAAGAAGACTCATGAGAACATCAACAACAGGTTGGCTCTTGTGATGAAGAGTGGAAAGTATACTCTAGGTTACAAGACTGTGCTCAAGACCATCAGGAATTCGAAAGGTGATTTTTTTTCGTTTTATAGTCGTATATGTTTTATCTTAGGGTTCTTAACATCATTATTAAGAGGAGCCATTCTCCGGTATATGGAGAACACTTCAGAACTCGATCACGCCCCGTAGGTCATAAATTATGCGTCAAACCTATTTCATTAATGCATCTTCAATTGGATGCTAAAACCAGTTAAATGATTCATGCCTCAGTGGTGAAGTGAGTGTATGCCATTGGATCTAGGAATTCATTAAAGGCTTGTAAAATTACTGGTGTTGTTCTTTCTCAACTTCTTTAAAAGTCTTATTGTAAAAATTCCTGGCATTGTTAGTTAGAAGACTTTGATTCGGTTGTTCACCTTGAATTTTTCTTGTCAGCAACTCGAAGAAATTGTTCAGGATTTGTTATCATTGTGCTCGAGATAGGAAAGAACCCAAATTCTGTAGCAAGACTGTCTAAGCCCAAAAAGCTGCAAATGCATCCCTTTGCCCCGATAAAATTACCAAGATAAGAAAATCAAGAATTCTTCTCGAAGTATTATTACATTAGCCAGTTCAAAATTCGAGCTTTGATTTTCGTTACATTTCTTAGTATGCCCATACACTAGGAAAATACTGTTTAAGGGGGCTCTTTAGAATTCGCTTTTCTCAAGGTCAGATCTTTCAGGATTGCACAAATGATTATTTTATTCACTAAAACAGAGAGGTTCAAAGATAAGTGTACACTATCTTGTACTTGACTTGAACTGCCAAGTTTGTCTGTAGTCCCACAATATCTGCAAGGCTACTTTTATTTCTTAGATTCTTTCTATTATTCCCTACTGAATGAAATACTCAACTCCCGCATGAAATTTAATCCAAGTTATCCCACACGACTATTTGTGAAGCATGTGTTAGACTGTCATGACTGATTTGATTTTTTTCTTATTCTGTGTTTTGTTTGTACTTTGTTGCGAGATGGAAACATTACTATGGTTTTTGTTAATTAGAAAGTTAAAACCTGCAGGAAAGCTGATTTTGATCTCAAACAATTGCCCTCCATTGAGGAAGTCTGAGATTGAGTACTATGCCATGCTTGCAAAAGTTGGAGTCCACCATTACAATGGAAGTAAGCAATAGTGCTCTTTCAATCCTGCACCTGTAATATTGTTATGAATTTTTTTTATTATCATAACTTGGGTATTGTTGAAATGCAATTGACTTATCTATTTTGGCTGATTAACTGTACCCATGTTCTGTCCTTTTCATGTAAGGAGAAGGATATTCATTTTGAACCGCAATTAAATATTAGGGTTGTCTTTGTGAAATTCTTCTTTGGCTAACTATAATAACAAACAATAAAATTTCTTACATGTAAATTGTGAAAGCATGATCCATTTAACATGATTCTTAATCACTACTGAAGAGTTCAAAGATTTGTATTCTGGATCCCATTCTGGCCTTTGTGTTTCATTTGTCAACCCAAAGTCATAGACACATAGATGCAACTACTCTACCTGTGGACAAATTTGTGTTGTGCATTTATGTAGTCTCTGCTGACTAATAAGTTGCTTGAGCAATGTGTGTTGAAATACTGTGGTATGTTTCCTTAGTCTGGTTAACCTGATGATAAAAGCAGTGGTCTGTTGTCTTCCTTTTGTGAACAGGTCTCTTGTAAACGTCAGGGAAATAAAACTTGCATTGTTTTTGGGTGAACCTCTTGACATGCTAATGATGGATGGTTCAGTAAATGATGTTACATGTATATGTCAATATTGGCAAGCATTTTTCTTTTTAATTCCCGAAAAAAAAGGAAAAGGATTTGACCTTATGTTATGGATATCTATTTAGGAACTCTTGAAACTCATTTTTATGTATAAACCTTCTATGATAGGTGTGAAACTGCTCATACATGCGTGTCTGAAATTCATTTGAGTTCCAAGTCACTACTTAGATTCAACTGTTTGGATGTGGTTAATCTGAGTCTGGAATTCCATTTTCAAGTGATTCTGTTTTTTCTTTTGGTATTTCCTAATGTTTCATTACCAACCAATGTACTTGTAGACAATGTTGATCTTGGAACAGCATGTGGAAAGTATTTCCGAGTATCTTGCCTGAGCATCATTGATCCAGGTGCCTCTTTTGCTTCTGCTTCTTTCTACAATTATTCCTGAGCTATTATTTTGCAATTAAGTATTTCTATTATTGTCTTATTGGTATTTGTTGCCATTGTGCCAGGTGATTCGGATATTATCAAGTCTTTACCTGGAGATCAGTGAGGTCATATGGTGATATAGTGAACATCTGGAACAATTTTTCTTAGGTTTTGCTAATTATTTTGTTATTGTTAAAGGAATCTTCTTGTGTTTCTATCCAGATATTTCAAAGTTTTGTGTTTTCATGAGTTGCATGAATGTCATATTGGATAGTCTTATTAATTGAGCTTCAACTACTATTGCCAAGTTTCCTGTTTTAATAGTAAAGTTAGACATTTGTGATCTGTTGCCTCCATATGTATACAAAATTTTGAATTATAAATTATTGGGGAACTGGCTTAAAAGAACGGTATGAAGTTGTCATAATGTAAATAATTTCCCAAACCCCTTGTGATTCCTGGACTCGGTGGGGGGAAAGAAATCATAAAAATCTATCTAGCAACCCATTCACATTCACCTGTTGATGTTATTTGTCAACCTGTATTGATTTGTGTATCGACTTGAGACTCCTTTTAACTGCGTCCTTTTTTTTTTCAGGTTTCTTGCTTTTCCTATAATGAAATTTAATATTGTTTTGTTTTCGTTTTGATTGATTTTCTGTGGTAATTTTGGCATCCCACGTCTCTGCTAACTACTCCAGCAGCTCATCCCGACTCCTGCGTTCCTTCCTTCTCTCTTCTTCTATCCGTCTCTCGGTAAAGGGCGAGAAATTATATGTTTTAAACAATAAAGAATAGGCTTAGATATTTAATTTTGATTTTATTTTAAAAATTGTGCGAGTTTAAATTATGTATTTAAAATTTTTTGTCTTCATAAAAAGATACAATCTTAATACATTATCATGATACAATCTTAATACTTGAGATCATGACGAGTTTCAGAGGAAATACTGTGTTTTAGTAATTAACCTGCATAAACAATGTTCGGTAAGCGGTTTGTCTCTACAGCATCTCATATGCTTTCGCCGATTCGAATCCATCTGTACAAAGGGAACCGCCAATATTGTCTCTGGGAGACATTCTCGATTTATTAATGTGTTTCGCTAATAATACGACATTTGTCAACCTCTTGCATCAGTCCTCCAAGTGTAAATCCACCTGGGATCTGACAGCATTTTACATCACTTTCAAGTTTCATCTCATCTATTTATTCCAACCTCTACAACTTTTGCAGTGTTCTACTTGGCATCTTCTTTTGTTTTCGATTCTATAAATTCACTTTTCTTCTACTTGGTATCGTATTTCCAAAAGAATTGAAATACTAAAATTAAAATAATTTTGTTCGTTTTAAAATTGATATATTACACCTTAAAGTAAGTTAAATATTTCTATTTTTTATGTATTAAATAGTTTATTTTAATATTAATTTTGTTTTTTATTTCCAGTTCAAATTTGGTTTTTAAATTCTTCTTACTAAATTCATACACTCCAAATAAAAATTAGTTTTGCTTCATCTCTCGAGCATTGATATTTTTCTCCTCCATTGTCCTTAAGCTCTCAAGGAAGGTAGACTTCTTAATGCACAGTGCATAAACTATTAAATGGTATGGTAAGAAAAAACTAGTTCACTTATTTTGCATTTGGACTGAAAGATTTGGGGGAAGATGAAGAGGGATTGAGTTTTGTTTAAGAATGCCCAACTTCATTTGTATTCAAATTGGGAAGAAACGAAAGTGTCTATTCTTAATTAATCATTTTGTCATTGACTACAATATTTTTATTTAGGCAAGACTATTTTAACAACAGAGCTTGTTTATTTTAAAATGTTTACGTTGATAAAGAAGTATAAAAATATATCATTTCCTTCAAACCAATTATCCAAATTGTATGATAATAATACTAAAAAAAAAAAAGCTCAAACCTTTACCTTTACTCTTGTTTTCTATTCCTCCAATCCCTTTCCTCTTGTTGCATTCCCCTCAATCCAAACACAACCTTAAGTAACGCTTCTAGTCATCAATTGTCAAAGGAGTTGATCGCTTGAAAGGGTAAAATTCTATCCTCTAATTTGAGTTCCCCATCTATTAATTCATTGATCGCTTCAACCAAATCTCCCGTGACACAATGTTTCTTACTACTCCCTCCCTCCCAATTAGACAAACAACATATTTTCACTCAATTTAAGAAAATATATTTAATATGGTTCAAATTGTGAATTAGTATTTCTATATTTTGCCATTTTAATCTTGCACTTAAAAATTTGTCTAATTCAGTGAAAATGTATGTAATTTTTATTTAAATTGTGTAAAAACTTGTATTTATCTTTGATAGTTAAAATATTTAATTTGATGTTTAATATTCTAATACTTTGAAAATGAATTTTATAAATTAAATATGTAAGAAGTTAGAAGACAAACCACACTCTCAATATAGAAAATGTACTTTAATTGGGAATGAATGGGAAAAAATTACTACCTTATTTTAGTGGGACAGATGGAACAATAGTTTTAATAATCCGTATTATTTCACTCATCAATGGAATAGCTCATATACATTGTAAAAATCAAAATTGAGCACAATCATTGAATTAGGAATTGAAAAAATAATCTTATTAAATAATTATAAATGACGTATTAATCCAATCATTATTACAATGTCTTTTCATATCCACATCAATTCCATTTTATACCTCCTACCATTCCATGAGAAGAAAAAATAATATAAAATAAAAATCAATTTATACATGTGGAGGATCACTATTCAATATGGTTTAATTTTTATTTCCTATTTTACAGGTTATAAAATTCACAATAAAAATACACTAAACAATCTGACTTTTATGTGTATACGATATACTATTAATATATCTTCACCCAATCCCCGGAGTTTGTATGACTACAAACTATTAGCTGTCACTGCCATTCTTTCCCTCTCTTCAATATTCTGCTCTTATCGATAATACTCCATCCCCCTATTTATACCCCGCCCCCTTAATCCTATGCACCACTCAGAAAAAGAAAAAAAAAATCACCATAAAAAACCATCTGAACTTTTTTCCTTTCTTTTGTCCCATGCATTGCCAAGCTGACTTGGGTGATTGCATTGGAGTGGAGAGTTGTGTGGATTTAAGGAGTGATCTTTCTCTTCTGGAAGAAGAGATTATGTCGGAAAGTCATCAGAGTATATGTCGGCGCCGTGATAATAATATTAATATTAATAATAAAGGGTCGGAGATGTCGACGGTGGTGGAGGAGAAAGAGTATCCGCCGCCGATTCCGTGGCTGGCTAGAACTGAAAACTTGCCTTCTCATATGCCTTGGGTTATGAAGAGGTATTGTACGGATGATGGAAGATTAATCATCAGGGAAGAGAAGGTTAAGCGGCATGAATATTTTCAAGCCCACCGATCCAATGGGCGGCTTACTCTCCGCCTAGTGCCTCTAAACGATGACGTTTCGGATGCTAATAATATTGTGCATGCTGCTGATGATGATGGACATGGAGAAGTGGATGGCTTTGTTGATGTGGCGGCTGAAGTAATGGCGGAAAATAATTATGATCAGAAGATTGAGAAAGAGGAAGATCATCATGAATCTATAATAATCCAGAATCCATCGGGGCCTTCTTGCATGGAGAAATGCGGCGGTTCTGGCGGCGGCAGTGGTAGCGGTGGCGGTAGCGGCGAAGGTGAATATTGCTATAAGAGTGTGAGGAGGAATTCTAGTGTGTTTGAAATGCCTTTGCCACCGTTTAGGTCTGTTCATAGCTAGCTCTAGCCATTTTGTTCGGCATTGTTTTCCATTGATCCACATGGAGTGAGTTTTTTTTTCTTCACATTTTCTTTAATATGGGGACGAAATTGTTTTAGGTTTTTCTTTACTTTTTTTTATTATAATTTTTTCTTCTTGTTTTTATATTTTATTCTTCCTAGTTGTCTCTTTCTCCCTCTTAAAAAAAAATTTAAAAAAATAAAATAAAATCTTCCTGATGGTCAATTTCAACCTAGTCAAAATCCGAGCATGTTTTAGGGTAGAGATTCGAATACGTAGCAAGAAAAATGGTGGAATTTTGGACTTTTTAAGGCTTTTAATTCCATGATATGGCAAGGTAGGGAATGTCGGTTAGGCTATTCCAAAGTTAAATTCGCATTATACTAAAAATTATCTCTACTCTACCTATGCGAAGTTAGATTAGGTATAATTAGAAACCTCTTGATAAACCTATTCGCATTACGAGAGATTGATCTAAACTCTGGTGAAAGAGAAAGAGACATAGGAATCTGGATTAATAAAGAATTTGTTTTATTATATAAAGAGATTAATATTATTTTCATTGTTATATGAAGAAAATTACTTAGAAAAGATCTAATAAAATGAAAATTTTATCTAAACATTCAATGTCTATAATTGTTTAAATAGATAATTAGAAATTTCCCAAATGTGTAAAACTCGTGCATTGAAATAATCTAGTTTTATAGAAGGAGAGATTAATGAGGAAGAGATAAGGAGAATTAATTGGGATCGATACCAGGCTGAGATTGGGAAAGATTTTATTTACCTTTTAAATCTGTAGGTGTTATTTTTCTAGATAAGACTGTTAAAAAAATTTGGACACTACTATTATCAAACCTTATACGATCTCGATGAAAATTAGGATGCTCTGTTTAGTAATTCATGAGGGGATGAAAGGGATGTAAAGATTAGAAATTCGATCGGCTGTCGATTTCTACCAACTGGATAATTGTTTTGAAGATTTATGTATAAATCGTTGTGCATCTCTGACTTTGAGAAGAATTATAGAAATAAGATCCTATAGATATGCAAAACTTAATGAAACGTCATCTTTATTTTGCCACAATATAATCTTTGAAGATTTTCTGTTTTTGCGATTTACTACCATGTTTTCTTTTTCTTTTTGCAATATTATATATATATATATATATTCTAATATGTACCATGGAGTGGACAGCTGAATTGGGTAAATCCGAACCTTAGCTGAATTAGATCAAGCATGAGATATTTGTAATAGATAAATATAATAATTTACTCGATAAAGTATTATGTATCAAAGAAAATAAAAATTCAAAATAATCATCGAAGATCAAAATGGTTGAAGAATTTTTTTTAATGCCTATATAAGAAATTTATCTTTGATAATTAATCTTCACTTTTTTTATTTTGTTATAAAAAAAACAATGATTAAGTGGTCTGACTTAGTTTCGGAAGTATTCACCTAATTTCAAGTGTGGAAAGAATCCACCTGCTGCATCTGAAATCTACTTCCCCAACTTCTTAATTAAATGTTACTCTTTAACGTTTTTCCAGTTTTTGCTGGACAGCTGCTATGTCGTAATACTGTGCCGAAACACACCCTTCGTCATCTTCGGATTCAGAATGTGGATTCATCTCTGTCTTCCATCACTACGCTGATGTTGGTAGGTTAATGTGAATTATATGTTTTATATTAAAGACGAAGTTTTCTGAAAATTATATATATCTATATAAGAATTTCTTACGAATTACTCAATCCGTCCAGAAATATAAGTTGCACGGACCACATTTAATTGTTTTTTCACATTATGTACTCTAAGCTGTTTTAGTTGAGTTGAAAAATCTTAATAAAATCTTCATATCCCTCCCAAAAAAAAAGAGAAGAAAAAGTATTCTCACAAAGATATACCTTAGCGATGGTTAGAGATGTGGTGGGCGCAATCCCTAATCAATGGGTTTGAAAAAGTGGAGGATCTACAAAAAATCTGACGGTTTATGATTTATGTAACTATTAACATTTAAATAGCAAATGTCAGCAAGTATTCAATTGTTTCCTTTAAGAGTTGGATAATATTTTTTACGGAAAAATAAATATCAAATGTATTGAATTTGTTTAATGTGGATAGTATGAATGTATGATAGTATTCAAATTGTCCAAAAATCTTCACTTGTAGAATAGTTTTAAAAATAAAATAAAATTAGGCACTAGAATAGTTTTTTTAATGTGCGATATATGTCACGATCGCCTGCTTTCCCAATACTTTGGGAAAGAAGAAATTAAAAATAAACCTGATCAAATGTTGTTTTCAAAGATACTATATAAATTGCATGTAATAATATATTTTTTATGTGAACCTGATCATATAGATATTAAAAAATTAAGAGACACCTGCTTCTTTTTTTGTTTTTTTTTGGAAATAGTTTCTCAATTAATATCTTCCCAACTATTAAGAGAGAGACCTCCCCCCCCAAAAAAAATCCCCAAAAGGAGAAAAAAAAAAAAGAAAGAAAGAAAAAGGAGAAGGATAAGAAGGGAAGTATTTGTGCAATTCCCTTTTGAGTTTGAAACGAAGATATTTTTCCCGCTAAAGCTCCGGCGGCAGAGGGACAACCACGACGGTGGCGGGCGCTGGGCGAACGTATGGTGGAAGAAGAGAACAAAAGACTATCTGAAACAATTTCCGAGGTTCTTTTTACTACAACTACAACTGATAATGTGTACTTGCTTTTAAGCCATGGGATGAGGTAATGCTATCATCTGGTCATGCTGTACAGCTACTCCTAATTGCCACTGTAAACTGTCAGAGGCCATGATTGGGCTGCTGCACTTCTCTCTATTCTACCAAATTCCAGACTTAGAATTATTTTTTGGCAGTTGGGGTACGAAGGTCGATGGTGATGAACCTTTTCTCTTCGGCTTATCCCCTCAACATTCTCCTGTCTTGTTTTTGTTAAAATGATTAAATTTAGATTGAATTTTGAAAAGTTTTTTTTTTTCCAATTGGAATTAATACTTTCTTTCATATCAACATAATCAAGAATTGAAATTTCATACTCCCTCCATGCCTTTTTTTGTTTTTTTTTTATAAGATGCTATAAGTAATTTTATATGAATCAATGAATTATTTTACTTCTCATTATACCTTTATTTATTTTACTATTTTTTAGAAAAATGATTATTTATTCTCTCTTTTTCAATAAAGTAGGAGTAAATTTGAAAATAACATACACAACAATAACCATAAAAAATAGTCAAAAAATAGTCAAAAATCTTATAATTATAGATAAAAGAGTTTGTTTAATACAATATTATAAAAATGGATGAGGGAATACTATTTACTGAGGATGTGTCTAGTCAAGAGTTTTTCTTTTGCATTCATGAAATCAATTGAGAATTTGTTTGTGGGACATGCATCATCAAAATTTCAAGATTAATTTTGTTGAGATGGTTAAGATTTAATGATTTTTTTTATGAAAGAAGTTGAATTAATTGAATAAATAAATTACAAATTAAAAGACAAAGATTCTTAATGAGTGAATGATCCTTGTCGAAGTTGTATATTTTAATTTTAAAGTTCTTATTTGAGATTTAAATTTTTGAGTTCAATATAAGGTTAAACAATTTTTTTTTTGTCTCTTCCCTTTCTAAATGGAAAAAAAAGTATTTTCTTTTTGTCATTTATGTTAAATCGTTAAATCAAGAACATTATTCTTCTGTTAACCATACTCTTAATATTTACATTAATTGAATATATACATATTTTATTATTTTTTTCCCACCTTCTCTCTATTCTTCCCAGTTGATTTCAAAGAAATATTCCATGGCTTGGACTCCCAACTTAGCTTCCCTTTTAATTCCCATGTTTTAAAACTTCCAAAATTGTTAAGTTAATGATTTTCATATATAGTTAAAACTTTAATTACTTAACGATAATCATTAATTCTCATTTAGATTATGCTCGGCAATCATTAATCTCTTTAAAATTATAGTAATACCTCCTGCTTCTCTAAAAATAAGACATTAGAGACTTTTTCCACATAAATTAAGTTCATAAAATTAGGATAAATATGTACATTTTCCCCTAAAGTACCCTTTTTTTTTCTTGGAGTTTCTAAAACCAACTTATTTCTATCTCTTTTCTTTTTGTTCTTAAGGAGACAAAGAAATAATATTTGTTTATCAAAAGTTGAAAATGAAAAAGAGATGAGAAGAGAGATAATAAACAAGTAAATGCAATATTGAAAACAACTTCTAAAATATCTTTAAAAATTTGTAATGGTCTATACTAAAAATTTTTGGGAAAACTGTTGTCATATCAATCAAATATTTGGAGCTCGAATTCTTCAAAGTAAATCAAGATTGAGTTTTTCTACTCTTCGAATCATTTTTCAATGATCACGGGAAGAACATTCAAGACTCTATTTCGATGTAACAATTAAAAAAACGAATCTTTCACAACAGAAAAAAGTTCATGTAACATTGCTGTCATCTCTTTCACAATATTTCACTTCTTTAAAGTTCATGTAAACCGTTGGAGTTGGAGGCCTGGGCCCTGGGGCCAAAGGGATTTTCCACCTTTTTTCTGTTGTTAAAGATTCACTTTCTTCATTGTTAGATCGAAATAGAATCTTGAATGTTCTTCCCGTGATCATTGAAAAAATGATTCGAAGAGTAGAAAAACTCAATCTTGATTTGACTTTGTAGAATTCGAGCTCCAAATATTTGATTGATATGAAAGTAGCCATCTGAAGTGTGGAAGTTCGAATTTCGTTAGAGACAATAATTTCTTTGATGCTTACAATTAATAGAAAACTATTAATTGTCTTAAGACGATTACGGTGGAACGATGTGAGTGACCTATTTCACCTTTTAAATTTTAATCATTCTTATTTTATAAATTGTTTTCAATATTGCATTTACTTGTTTATTATCTCTCTTATCATCTTTTTTTTATTTTCAACTTTTGATAAACAAATATTATTTCTTTGTCTCCTTGAGAACCAAAAGAAAAGAGATAGAAATAAGTTGGTTTTAGAAACTCCAAGAGAAAAAAAAAGGGTACTTTAGGGGAAAACGTACATATTTATCCTAATTTTATGAACTTAATTTATGTGAAAAAAGTCTCTAATGTCTTATTTTTAGAGAAGCAGGATGTATTACTATAATTTTAAAGAGATTAATGATTGCCGAGCATAATCTAAATGAGAATGAATGATTATCGCTAACTAATGATTTTAAAACCTTTTTTCTCTTATTTTAAAAAGCTAGGAGTTTTATTGGTTTTCTTTGTATATTTACTTTATAATATATATATATATATATATATATATATATATATAATTATAGTTTAAATGGATGGAGTTTAATTATAGGCTGACTTTATTTTGAGCTTCAAAATGAAGCCAGACTTTTGTTTAAATTATCAAAATGTTTTATATTTATCAAACATTTGTGTTGAAATAAAACATTTTTATATTTATAGATGTTTCATTTCAAAAGCTTATGATATTAATTTTAATTATTTGTATTTATACAATTAATTCAAAGGTATAACTACAAATAATAAATCAAATAATGAACAAATAGTCTAGACATTTTGAATTATTATCACCTTATAACATAAAACCAATTAATAAATCACATGAAATAATAAATATTCAGATTTGTCATGATATATCCTTTATAGTAATTTTAACGATAAGAAATATTGAGATTTGTCATTATATATCCTTTATAGTAATTTTAACTAAAATTAGAGCTTTTATAAATATTTTGCCAAACAGCTTATTCATAAATAAAAAAAAAATTAAAAGTAGCTTTTAAGTTAAAAAAATTTATAAAATAACCAAACAACTTTAGCTTTAATTTTTAAGCTGTTATTTTAACCTTAAATTTAAAAGTAACTTAAAAGCTAAAAAAGAGTTGTGCCAAACATGCATTTAGTCTGAACTCACTTAAAACTCAATCTGAGTCAAATCGAATAAACAGATGACTTCAAATTGTCTTAATCTTAAAAAAGTAATTTTAATTGTGATGTATTGATCCATACATACACAAGATTAATCTTGGTACCTATATTTGATCTGTAGTTAGTTGTTCTTCGACTTATCAAAAAGAAAACATAAAGCATACATCCTTTTCTTAAAGGAAATCAAACATTATTTACATGCCATCCAAAGCATAAGTTTATTTATCTGCACTATATACATTCAAAGCATTGAATTTTTCTAACTTACAACTGCAAAAGACGACCATTAATGAATGCATGCAAATGAGATTCCATTGAACAATTGAGTCCTGTCGTCTTTACTAAAAAGAAGCGGTTCAATTTGGTTATTTCTACAACAAACTCATCATGTGGCCGTGGATATATATGCTTTCCTACTCCTAATTGTTCTTATTCGAAGAAAAAATTGAAAAAGAAAAGCTTAATTTTTGTTTTACAAAATGACCATGCTATCTAATTTGTGCAGCATAATCCCAGCACATTGACACACTCAAGTAAAATCCAAATCCACATCAAATTAGGTTTCACTTATCACCTTCAAATTTCCCTATGAGATTATGAGCTTAAGGTATAGAACTTAATTACTTAATATAACATGTTTTCTTATAAGGTTTACATGTTATTGAGAAGAAGGGACTAATTATCCCAAAATGCACATTCTCTAATGACTACGGTTTTCTTATCATTTTAGAAAAGAAGAAAAAAAATCAACTACTTCATCTCATTTTTCTAATTTATTTTTTATTGGAAAAACAGCAAAAATTCAACTCATTCAGAACTTTATTATTTAATAGAAAATGTACATTCTCTTGTGACAACAGTTATCTTATATCATTAGAAGAAGAAGAAAAAAATCAACTACCTCTCATTTTTCTAATTTATTTTCTATAGGAAAAAAAGTAAAACTTGAACTCATTCAAAACTTTATTACTATGTCCGTCTAAATTAAATGTTTATATTTAATTTATACAAGAACTTAGGATAGCCTTTGACTTTTAAAAAAATTACCAAAACATGAATCTTGATTTATGTGATTAATAGTAAGATTACATGAATGAATTAATAGGATGCAAATTTCTTTAAATTTAGGATGTTGTTAGTGGATCTTTGAATGAAAATATTCTTATTTTTTAAAAGTGTAAATTCAATTTCAAACATATAAAAATAGAAATTTGTATGTTTAAGAAAATAAATATTCAATTTCAAACCTATCAAAAATAGAAATAAGAATATTCCACTAATTGAACCCCCTCTGCCCCACCCTCACCGCTGCTTACATCTTATTTTCCTTCTTTCTTTTTTTTTTTTTGAAATACAGACAGGAAAAGGTTGTTTTGGGGAAGTTACAGAGGGTTTAGCACTATATAAGAGAGGGCATCCTTTAAGTATTCTCACAGTGATTTCAACAGTGATTTCATTTTTGCTTTATCATCAAGATTTTCTGCTATTTCTTAAGGTAATTGTGACAGCACACTAATTAATCCCTTTTCAACCCAATTTTTCACGATCATCTTTCGTTTCCTCTTTGAAATTCATGATATTTTTGTCGTCCAAAAACTTCTTCATCTATCTGCATTTGTATTTTTAGTTGATTTTTGACTTGCTCGAATCTTTTCATCAAAGAGAAAGGAAAAAAATAAAAAATCTTTTTCTTGTATTCCACAAGAGAAATCTTGACCTCTTGGTTTTCCCTTTAATTTTCTTTTTTTTTTCTCCAAAAGAAATATTCACTAAGCCCCGGCTCTCTAGAAGTGCCCTAATTCCTCCAAAATTTGGTAACTACACCAAATATTAATATTGGAGGCGACCAGAAATCCAGTTTCAAGCTTCAATTTCTACACTATACAGCAAGGAGATTCGACAAGTGAACTACAATGGCAGTGATCATTTTTTTTTTGTTCCTTTTATATACACGAATTTTGCCTTGACCAGCAATTTCAAATTCTGCCTCATCATTCTTTACTATGTGGAGCCTAATCACAGGTGGAATTCTTGTTGTAAACGTGTCAAGAAGTTGACCATCGTGTTTTTCTTGCATAATCTTTCTTTGCATCATTACTATAATTACATGCATGTTTAATTTAATATCAATGCCGTTGCTGTATAGAAAATCCCACGCAACTTTTCGGTCGAATACGTCACAAGGTGTACCGTAGCGGTGACAGATATAACAGTACAAATGAGCTTCGTCTGGCTGTTTTTATAAGTTTCTGTTGTATTCATTAGATTCCAAAATACGATCATTTATACTTTTTCTTTTACTCACAAGAAAATTTCAAAATATTTCAACCACCAAAGAATTCAACTTCAAATCATACTCATGCAACTTTCTTTTCAATCAAGAATATTAAGTGGAAGTGAAGAGGATTTACATGATTTTACGTATTCTTGATGAATCCACTGACTTTGATTGATCTTTTCTACAGATCAGAAGAAAATTACTAAAATGGCCGGCATCAGCGAACTTGTACGAGAAACATTAGCTGGCCTTATCTACGGGATTTTCCTCTGGAGTGTAAGGGTAACAACATCCCAGAGGCCATCACATGACGACGAGAAGGGCTGTGGCCTTAGCATTGCGTTAAGGCCTGATGATGAAAATGCAAGAAATGAGATCAACAAAAGAGTTCTCAAATCTTGCATGGTGGCGGCCCGAAAATCATCGCCGTCATTCTTTACATGGCTGCCTTGTGAATTATCCTCATTATGGACAAAATCTACAACAGGAGACTTCCTTGGTGCAGAGAGCGGTGTCCATATGATGAGTGCTGAAGAAGTGGCGCCATGGGAGAACCCAAATCCCTCCACATGTGGAAAAAGAAGCCGGGTAGAGAAGGAGGAGAAGAAGTGGGATGTTCCTCCAACTCTGACTTTGCTTCAAGGGCAAGGTGAAAATTCTGGTCCTGATGCCTGGTTCCTCAAGAGAGAATATGTCAATGGTAGACTTATTCTCAAGGAGGCTGCAGTGGAGTACTTGTAGGCCGGTGGACCAAGATAATCCTGGAAATTTCTGTCACAAAGAGGAAGAGGGACAAAATGATGAGAGACTATATTGAAGCAGATACTGATGAAGTCCGGCTACACTAGAGAATGGGATTTTGGGTTCTTGATAATGCTATTCTTCTAGGAAAAAATGTTTCATGTAAAGATATTCTTTGGAAAGGAAATGAAATACAAAGTTATTTATTTTAAAACAAATAGGAAATACAAAAGTTTGAAAAGCATATTAATGATGATACTAATAAAGGTTACGAGTATGGCTAATTAATCAAAATTTTGATACTGATGTGGTGTGGTAGAAAGAATCCTACTCACACTTTGATGTAAAAACATGTTTTGTAATATGTAAAAAGACATGCATGTATTGTGTGTAAGATGAGGGTGTAGTACCTCGGTGGGAAAAACGTTATAATGGTTAATCCTGAGAATGCTGATAGAATTCTCAGACATCTCTTCCATGTTCCTATGACAAAAATTCTCAAAATTGTTATTGTTTTCAAAATTGATATATATATATATATATATATATATATATATTAGAATTTGGAAATAACAAAGTAAAGAGATATTCTCACCCCACTTGAATTTTGTTTTAATTGCGAAGATTGAAGTTTTTGTTTTTGAATTTACACTGACCAGTCCTGTTGGAT
Organism: Apocynum venetum; assembly: GCA_019593545.1. NCBI lineage: Eukaryota > Viridiplantae > Streptophyta > Magnoliopsida > Gentianales > Apocynaceae > Apocynum > Apocynum venetum. The sequence continues at coordinate 6,906,161 of SRSM01000143.1, forward strand.
ATGAAAGTAGAAAGTTAGTAACCAATAAATGAATGGAATAAAACTTATCTCCATAGATCTCCCTACATCTTTACATGCCATAGGTATAAATTACCATAAAAAATAATGTGATGTCATAGATGAATTACCAAGGTAAATTGTAAAGATTTTGGAAGAAGAATGGATCAAAATAATCTTTATATTTTTTAGACTAATGGACTTGAAGTGTAACATTCGGCCCAAGTCTATTTTGACTGAAGTGTAATATTCGGCCCATGTCTGTTCCATATCTAATTGGGTATTTTTGTTGAAAAAGGTTTTAATTTTTTTTTTTAGCAAAAAAAAAAAGAAAGAAAGGAAATCAGGAAACTACTAATGCGTAGCTCAAGCCTTTTCTTTCTTCGAAATCCTTGCTGGTAATTTTGTTTGTTCTTTTTGCAGGAATGAAAGTGCTTGGGAGAGTTTCTGGGATGAAGTTTCCATTGACAGAAACAAGCTGCATGTTGACTCCAGTAGGTTCTTTGATGATAAAAAATCTACCCTTTCTGCTTTTCTATTCTGGGATTTCTTGGTGTTCTTTTGTGTTTGTTAAGAGGATTGGATACAGTATTCAATTGTGGTAATTGAAACCATATGCATGCATATTTTGAAGCGGAAAATGGAGAGAAAAGAGTCAATTTTGTGTTGGAATGTGTAGAAATTAATGAGATTTTGAAGCCTTTTAAACTAGATGATCGGAAAGAAGCAATTCAGATGGATGCCCACTTGCTTTCGAAAAAAAAAAGAAGGAATAATAGAGTGACTGAAGTCTTTGAGCGTGGAAGAAGGAAAAAATCATGGGGAAACTGAGGCTTAGGCTTTTGACTATGAAAAGATTAAGATAAAGGGAAAGAAGAGAGAGAGTTGAAAAATTTGATGGTGCGTGTTAAAATTCAAAGTGATGTATGGGAATATACAATGAAAATTCTTCAAACATGGAAGAATTTCAAGAACCTAGGAAATTCTTCTTTGTTGTTTTAGCAATCTCTTGTTGTTCCTCTGTCTGCATTGTTGCAGCAATTTCCTATGATCTGCACATAAAGGAAAGTTTATTGTCTTGACAAAATAAAAGAAGAAGAAGGTGTAGGATCTGTTAGTAAGAAGGATATCAGGGAACCTGGGCTTAATCATTCCAGATGGCATGGTTGATCAATTAAGATGGTACCCTAAAATTCTCCTTGCAGAATCTTATGATTCTCTTGTTGATATGATACCTTCGACCCTGTAAAAAAGAGTGTTCATGTTCATTCCTCTTAACTTCAATTCAAAACTAGATTGTAGAAGATGTACCTTAGGCTTTGTTGTGATCTCAACAAGCTTGATCTTCTATGATGTTATCTGCACTTCAAAAGTTTGCCCTCTAAAACAAACTTAAGGGACTAGAGTTTTGGTTAAAGGCAAGAGAAAGGGCTCAAGTCTCTGTCCTAGTTTCTAACTCTATTTGAAACTTGTGAGCTGCCTGGTCTTTGAACTTGAACTTATATAGGTAAATTTTATAGGATACGTGTCAGTGGATATTTGAATAACCAAGAAGTTTATTGTACGTAATCAATACATATCGTTGAACATGTAAACAATCTAGAAGGTTATTGCACGCAGTCTATAGGTGTCAAATTATTAGTCTATATGTGTCAAAAATAATGAGTAAAAACTGTGCACCGACACGTATAGATTATGTGCAACAACCTGTGCACTATTTTCACATTCTATTGCAATGACACATAAGTACTGCATGCAGTGACCTTTTAGATTTTCTACATTTTACCGACACGTATGCATTATATGTAACAACCTTAACTACATTTCTCCGACGCGTGTGCATTAGGTGTAAAGACTTTCTACACTTCGCCAACACGTGTGCATTACGTGTAACAGCCATGTCTACAATTTATGGACACGTATGCATTGCGTGTAACAACCTTGTGTATCAAAGGGAACGTATGGACACGTTTACATTTCATGCAAATGCGTTATGTATCCTGCATTTGATGAAAAATATACATCATGTGCAACAGATGGAGGACAAAGTTTATCTCTAAGAAAACATAATTATCAAAATTCTCTTCTCCCATGACTAAATCATGTTCATAGCAAATATACATTATTTAATAATGCATTCCTCATTGAATTTCATGACAAAGGCCTCAAATGGATACCAAATTGTGTCTAATGGTAACAACGTTTGAGAAACCCTGAGGCTACTAGAAACACCATGGGAAACTTATATGCTAGGTTTGATCATGGTAATACATCATATAAACAATTTTATTAACATAGGTATAATGTTAAACTTTCTGAAGCTTATTTCTATGATTATTTCTATGAGGCTCAGTCCGCAAGTTCAAGTAGTAATTTTGCTCCTGCAAGTGAATTCTTCGGTAGGTTGTAAGCTTAGCAAGTTTCCTTCTAGTTTGATGCAGATGCTCTACATATTTATTCCATTTGTTGCTAAGGCTTGTTTCATGTTTTTTTTTCTCCTCCTATTTTGACACATATTTGACCAATAAAGGAAACAGGTTTTAAAGAGGTCATAAGGTGTGGTCAAATCAATGTGACAAATAAGGCAAGTCTTTAACCATTTTCCCTTCTGAGTTTGAAATGTGCACATCATCTAAGATTCATCATATCAATCAAAACTTATGGAATATAATTGTATAACATGTAAAGCATGACATAGATCTGATGTGATTTATAATGTTTATATTTATATTCATATGTTTCTATAATTATTTATTCTTTTACATCATCCTTCTTACTTTAGCCACAAACTTGTTATTTTTATTAGTTTACAGGTATATGATGGATGGAACAAAATTTTATGCATTTCATAAATTACAATGAACACTTTATTTTAAAGAATACTAATGGAGTTTACAAGAATGTAATAGTTTAAGTGATTAAGTTCCTCAGATGTTCTAAACTGATTAGTATGTTTCCGGAGAAAGTTCTTAGTATAACCAACTTGATCTCTATTTTGTAGGCATGCAAAGTGAGTTTATATTTTCTGTTTATGTTTGGTATCCAATTTAAGTTGGGATTTTTCCAGGCCTGAATAAGTTAGTTATTTGTATGTGCAAGTTCTAGTGACTTAATTATGCCTAAAGCAGGTGTTCAGGGAAAGACTTCCCTGTAATATGCTTGTTCAGATTCCAGTCTAGCATCTGAAGGTTCTAGTGATGACCTTATGGAAATCGTGTTGAATTTTGTGTTAGTCATAAAAAAGGCTGCACATTGATTCCCTCTGTCCAAATTGAATATGCCATTTTGCTTGGTGCAAAGAATTTAGCTTGTTGGTAAGTTACTACGTTATCTTTATATTCATTGGTTAGTGGTTTGGACACGTGTTAGCTGGGAAGTGAACATTAACGGAAAAATATGTTTAGTTTATAAAAGTCAGCATTCATTTTTTACATCCTCAAATAAAAATTGGACATTCAATTTCGCAAGGAGAGAGAATTATTCTTTTGTAATTGAGTCAACTTCAAAGAAATATTTATGTCTAGTTGGCAATAAATTGAAACTTTTAGCCAATTTGCTATATGAATCAGTTTTAAGAACTTGTAACATTTACCAATAGGTACATGTTCAAAGTATGAGTTTTTTCTCCCTTCCCCCCCCCCTTCCTTTTTCCTTTCATTTTATATTTTTAAAATCTATTCCTTAAGCGGAATAGGCAGTAAACACATTTGCTGAAAAGATTTTTTATTGTAATCTTCACTTTGAAATTCAAACAGTGGTATGTTTTGAAATTCAATTAATTGATTCCTTGTGAAATGCAGATATAGTGATTATTTTCGGTAATTTTACTTCATTAGATGGTAGTACTGGTTTTCTGCAGTGTATTTGTGATCTGGAAATCAATTTGTGTGATAGATGTTTTCCATTTAATGTAGTTTTGGAATAACTTGTTCTCAAGGTTACAAATGCTAAAATGTTATGGTCATTTGACAATGGTCTTTTATGTTTTCCCTTCCAAGTTCAAATGAGATGAGGATCGCCTAGCCAAATTAACTTTCTGTTTTGATGGATCAAGAGGACATGGACAACTTTCTCAGACAGCCCTGTTTGACTGCTTAAAAAATGATGGGGCATGTTGAAGGATTGGGTGTTTGCGTTTCTTTGACTAGAACCTGAGCCCTAAAGAAAGGCCAATGCAGTGTCCTTTGATGAAAAATCCTTTTTGGACTTCTGTAAGGGTTTTCTGTTGGCTAAGCGACTTGCTGAAGATGGGACATTAATTACTCCCTGCTGTCCTCTCTGCATCTAGTATAATCTTTCTGTGGATTAGAAATTGATGAAACCATAATTGATAAGGTTTTTAATGGTTTATTGTGTTTATTTTTGAGTAAAACTCTTGTTAATTATGTGTTTATCTGGTTTAAAGTGATTCTTCATGTTTAATCTTTTGCTTGTAGGAATGTTGATGAATTTGAAGACTTTTTGGTAGAAGTTTTGAAGTAGGAAAGAAAGAACTATCACAATGGGATTCAAGTGGGAAGGATGAATTTAACTCAAAGATCACATGGTCAATTTGATGAAGTTGCCATTTATTAATAACTTGAAATGGAAACTTTGCTTATCAAGAAGAAATTGAATTGGCAATTTTCTGATTTTCAAGTTGATATTATAATATTCAAATGGCAAAGTTGCCGTTTCATGAAGGCTTAAACGGCAACTTTAAGACGGAAATGACAACTTAGCTGACTTTAGACGTTTTAGTTATTTCAAGTAGTTTCTAAATAGGACTCTTTTATTTTAGACTCTTACACCTTTTGTAACTATAATTAGGGCCTATTGGCATAGTTTTTCATATCACAAGTAACCTAAAAACACTTGTACTTTGCATTATTGAAGATTAGAGATTTGTCAGATTTCGATTTCTCGATTAATGACTTTCTCTTTCTCCTTAAATCTTATATGATGTTTTCTTTTATAAATTGTGAGTAAATTTTTGTAGTTAATGTTAGGTCTAGTTTATATGGGATTTTGAGATGTATTCTTCAATTAAAAAATCGATCTTTGATTGGAGAAATTTTTTATTTTTTTTAGTATTTGATCAATTCTTATTTTCAATTTATTAATTGTGCGAATTTAATTTTTACTGGTCATATTAATTGACTTGCATGATTGATTAACTAGTGTTATGTAGAATCCGAATGTGCGGTAACCAATGATAGTAACTATTAATTAATTCAACTGGATTATGATAAATTAATAAAAAATTGATTAAAATGAATTGCATGATTTTATTTGACCAATTAATTTTGTGTAATTTATATTGATGTTGTTTTTGTGTTTATAATTGATAATTTTGATTATTGGATTTGATAAAGTTATTCAATTGAATTATGGTTAATTTGATGCGCTGACGCGAAATTGATATACTTGCGCTGATGCGAAATTCTAAGTCAACTATTCAAGAGTCTTTGTTTGATCAATGATTAATTCTATATAAATGAAACCGATACAAAATCCTTACTAACGTATGTCTATCTATTGATTTTTAGTTGTTTTTGATTTATTTATTTGAAACTTAGCATCTTTTAGATAAAAACAAAATATTTTACTTAATTAGAGAATTTACAAGTGTGTGTATTTGACCTTTATTTTCATTAAGGTTCTCTGAATTTCTTGGAATAGGACATCTTGAATTCTGTAACTGGAAGATTTTTATGGTGGAAATCTGTAAAGTAGTGTAGCACTCTTGGTTTCCTCAACAATAAGAAATCAGCAGACTGTCTTTTGCTTCAGTATTATCTGAAGAACGCTTGAGAGCGATCTGAATCATAATTTTAATATCAGACTTTTGGTTAAATGATGAGATTTCAGGTATGATTTCTGTTGATTTCATGGCTTTTCCAGCTGGATGCAGAATTCTCCATCTTTTGCCAAGGGAGAGGGCATCAATCTGTTAAACTCTGTTAGGAGATATGACAAGCATGTTGAGGATGCAGTTCCTGTCGTATACTTTGAGGGACAATTGCTTTCTTCTTTTGTTTGTAGGTCGAGGAAGAGTGTAGTAACATTACTCATATTATTCTATAATTCTTCTTCTTTCTGATGCCAATCTTTAAGTATTGTATTTCATATTTTCTGGAAATTTAGGCGAATGTGCTGGATACCTGTGAATTTAAATTTGATGGATTCCTTTTCAACTCTTGGCATTCATTTGGACTTATAGTTCAGCCAGCTTATGACTCCCTGATTGCAGGGCTAATCTATTCTTCCAACTGGACAGCTAGCAATGATGTGACACAAAGTTTGGCTGGTTTCCCATAATCTTACCAATACAAGTAATGCTCGCCTTCAAAGTTAAATGTTATACACAATTAAAGAATATAATTCATTTTCGGTTGAGTGTTTTGACTTATGTATGAGTGTTTTATATCAATTGAAATATCATCTTATCCTTAATGGGTAGTAGAACTTTGGAGGGAGGGAATTGGATAGGATCAAATGGATAATCTGTGGAGCAAACTCAAGAGTGGTTTGTGCTGATTAAGAGAAAGGGACTCAAGCAAGAGGAAGCAGATTCTTATCTTTTCAATTGTTTTCAGGCTTTATTGCATAACAATGAGCTGTCGATCTCTGCTTAATGTATAATCATCCATGATCAACCTTTATTCTGTCATGTGTTCTTTGTTTCTAGCATGATTAACAATGAACCAACTTCTTGTTTGGCGAATCTGATCCATTATATTTAGGATACTTGGCCAATCTTGAATGAGAAGCTCTAGACTTTGGTTGATTAATACCACTTCTTTTCTTTGTGGGTTTCAATCATTTCAGAAAAAAATTATGCGGGAAAGAAAAAAACTGGTATGACTGTGTGGCTTGTGGGGGATATGTTGGTATAAAATTTGAAAACGCTTGTTAGAGAATTGTGGCTGCTGGGATTCGAGCCCAGGTCTCCACGGCCACAACGTGGAATTCTTACCACTAAACTACAGCCACTCGTTGTTCCAATCATATTCTTGAAGATTTTATACCTTATCATTTTTTATTTTTTTGTTGTTTTTTTGGGGGGATAGGGGAACAATCGTCCAATGACATACAAAAAACATATTGGAATTTTTGTGTAACTTCTTTGCGTGTTTATTGAATTATTAGTATTATTATTAAAAGAAGACAAATGCATGAATAGTTAATAATTGTTTGGAATCCTATTAGAGTCCATAAATCCTAATAATGTACTAGCTTTTGCCTTTTAGGCTGGACCCAAATGACTTCCACTTTGAATTAGAAAACATAAACATGATATGCTCATCTATCCACTCCTAGCAAACATTGGCACAACTATCAAATGCCCATTTTAGTGCATATACCCACTTTACAGCTTATTCTTCCACTTCTTTGTGAATTCCCAACTTGATTTCAAAAGAAAAATTTTGGACTGTTTCTTTCTCAACTTGTTTTTCTTACTTCATCTATCTAATATTTAATTCTCAGCATTTCTATCATAAACTGTTTACAAATTTGGCCCTATCAAAGATTGAATATTATTGAATGCCTCTTTTAACTTTGACTAGATGTAAAAACTAAGAAGAGTTATAGGTAGATTAATATTCTAAGAAAATTATTACATTATTATTTCAATTGTAAGTAAATTATTATATTATTTTTATTAGTTATGCTATTGCTATGTTCCTTATGTAACTTCATATGAAACATATGTTTTTAAGAAAATAGATACTTATATTTTCACTTGTCAAGAAATAATATTTATAATTCTGAATGGATATCCCCCCCCCCTTCTAATATACATGTTCCAGTGCATTAGAATACTTCATCTATTTGAGATTTAATATTCATATTTAATTTAATACAAAAATTAAAGTGGTGGGATTTGTGATTTAAATATCTTGAATTAATAAGATTATTAGTAAAATTTTAAATGACAAATATATTTATTTTATAAAAATAAATCATTCAAGTTTAAAGAAAAAAAAAACGTATAATGTTTTTGAAGCACGAAGAGCACGTCACAAACAATGGCAACCTCTTAACTACCAAGATTGTAAAACAGATGAATGAGCATCCAAAGTTTACATTACATGAGTGAACCTACGTAACATTGTATAAGTTTCTGCATTCAGGAATTTTCAGCTGAATTTACATAACGTTATCATTAGTTTCAGCATTGAGAAAATTTTAGGTGAAAAAAAATCTTTATGGATTAAATATATTATGCATTTCATATTTTAAAATGTACAGCTTTTTTAAATATACATAAAATAAATTTTTATAGAATATATATCTTGAAAAACCTAAGAGGGGTGAATTAAGTTTTTATTTGATTTTTCAATCTAATTCAATAAAACACCTCTTTGATAACAAATATCAAACACTTGGTGTGCTAGTTGTACGAGTAAAAATGTGTTCAAATAAAATACATAAAGTAGAAGTAATGAACACAAATGATTTATAATAGTTTGATTTATCCGACAAAACATAATTCACTGCCTTGACTTATCTAGGATTTTACCAAATCCCTTTACTAATCAAATATATGAGATTACAAAACAGACTCACTTAAATCACTTTAAGGGTTTTACAAATAACATCTCAACCAATTAAAGCTTACTCAACCTTGAGTTTTACAACACAATCTTGATTATACATTTATCTGTAATACAACAATTAATGAAATAAATATACTTCAGATAATCACAATTATCTATAATTCAAGACTTACTCTAACCCTTAGAGTTTTAATCACAATGAAACATTGAATCAAGCTTACAAGATGAGAATAAGAAGAGTTTGATATAGATATCACCTTAATGTGAAGATATATTAATTTTGAAGTACAAACACCTTATTGAAAGGTCACTCAAGAAACATCTAGATTGCTCAATAATACCAATAATTTAGTAGAGACAATTTTTGGATAATTTTCACAATGTAAATGTTATGAAAGGGTTTTAAAATGTTTCTAAAATGTTTTATATTGAGTAAGAATCAGATTTTACTCAAAAAGTAGTTATATAAAGTTTTTCAAACAATTGAGTATTTATATGTATGCTCCAACAGTCATAAAAATAACTATTTGAATCTCACTTAGGAGACAGTGCGATCGACTGTATCTCAAGCTAGTCGTCTGCACCATCATTCACAAGTGTACCAGAGAGTTCTAGACATTCTACAGATGATGAGCTAAGTAATCCGTTTGACCGCATCTCAGATTGGTCGTCCGCACTATCATCCACAAATGTACCAAAAGAGCTCTAGACATTCTGCAGTCGACCACACATGCATCCAAACAATGCAATATAAGATTTCAATCAACTCTAAGAGTTATGGAATATATTTTATAAAATTTTAAATATATACATGTATTTTGAAAACTATTTCAAATAATCAATTCATGTTTTATCTTCATGAAGTGCCCTAATGTATTCTGGACTTAAAATACTGGATAGAAGCATTCCATGAAATGACCAGGTTTAAGCCTCCAAGATTAATGTAATTGTGAAAATTAGTAGCCGGCAACTAGGAAGATTTGTCATGGTCCATCAAATGACCAAACTGTCACATAGTTTAATTATAGGTGTGCTTTTTTTTTTTTTTTGTAGTAGTAGTTGAAGTTTGTTGATTATAAGCTATCAATAAAAGCTTTTGACATTAACTTCATTATCAAAATACTTGTTCGGTATTGTAAAATTAGAGGTAAGACCTCTGAAAATAGAAAAAGTCAATTAAAATATTCCCTTTTATCTGATTTTATCTGAATTGAATGTTAACTTTTTATATTAATTAAAAATTTAAAAATATCATCGATTTTAATTAATTTATAAAATTATTTTTATATCAATATAATGAATTGTGAGACTTATGAATTATTGAAATATAAATTTATTAAATTAAGATGATGAGTGATGTGAGCTATGATTTAGTGAAATATAAGTATGTTAAATTAGTAAAATTATTAATAAAAATTTAAATAAACAATATATCTATTAAAAAAATAAACATTCAATTTTACGTAAATAAAAATAAAAATATAACGGGACATTCAATTCCTCTTCCTCTTACAGAGGAAGTATATTCTCCACACAAAATTTTATCACCAATGATTGCTTAGTTTGGTGGCTAAATATCAGGCACGGCTAATTTAGCCCTTAAAGGGTATGTTTATTTCTCTGAATGGCACAAGGGCAGAAAATGTTTAAATTAAACCCAACAAAAGATAAATAAATAAATATCCATATTGCGACTTTTAATTTTGTATAAATAATCGTAAGAGCTGACATATTCATTGAAAATTTTAATGAATTATTGAGAGAACCCATTTATCTAATTAGATGTAATCAACCATCAAAATAGCTTTTAACTTTATGAAATCCAACTTGGCCATTGCTGGTCTATGCAGCAAAAAATAGAAATTGGTGGCTTTTGATGTCTGCCTTGAGTCAACAACCCAGAAAAAGACAAAAAAAATAAAATGAAGATTAATATTCATGTCTTTACAGCACACAGTCAGATGAATTGCTGTAGTAGTAGGGTGCAATGTTAGAGAGAATCAACTTGTTTTTGGACATCAAGTTTATCTTGATTTAGGCAACCATGGATACATATGTCTGTGATGGGATTTTTTTGGGGAAACTTTTCCGGTCAAAACTTGCAACTCACTAGCTATGTAATCTTTAGAAATAAAGCTGTTACAATGTAGCACAACGAATGTATCTCTTTTGCTAGAAAGGAAGTAATTAGTGAAAGGAACAATCAGAATAGATAGAATAATCCTATTCCTATTCATGTTATAAAATGGTTGTTGTAAAATATTCATCTTGAGTTTATTACTAATTAATTCAGATTGTCATAATTACTTCAAATGTGGTAGTGAGTCTAATATTAATGTCGTTGATTTTTGTATTGTCTTGAAATATAAATTATTTTATAACTTTTTAAGAATCTTTTATTACTTCTTTCTAATATTATCTATATTAGTAGAAGAACAATAATTAGAGAGAGAAGACTAGTAAAAATATATTTTTTAAAAATAAACAATAAATATGGCCATTTTAGATAGAAATTTTTTTATTTGATCTGTGTAATTCTTAGTCATTTTTTGGATAGATGGAGCAAATGTTAGTATAAATATACTTTATCGGTCCCAAAATATAAAATATTTTGAACAAATTTTTTTATCTCAAAATATAAGATATTTTGTTATGTTTTAGAGTTATTTTGTGTGTTGTTTTTAATATTACTCATACTCTTAAATGGAAAGAGAAAAAATAAATGATTTAATTTCAAATTTTCAAGAAAAAACATGACATAATAAATAAGAGTATTTTATGAAACTAAAATAAATATCCAAAACATCTTATATTTTGAAACGAATGAAATAATTCTTATTGATTAAGCGTAACTTGTTACATTTGTCAAGACTCGAGAAAAACTAATTTTGAATTTTTTGTCTAATTGATAAAGAGTTTTTTTTTCTTTTAAAATGGTGAGCAACCGAAAAGTTTTCGGTATTTTCAACTTGAAGATTGAATGTTAGTATGATCACATATCTTCATATATTCATCACAATAACTTAATTTTAGTATGATTGTTTATAAAAAAAAAACTTAATTTTAGTATGATCACAAAAACTTAAATGTTTTAAGTTATTTCAAAATACTATTATAATTAATTTAAAATTACAATGTACACGTGAATCTAAACACAAACAAAAAAAAAAAAAATTCACTTATTGATAGCATGCTCCTAATGTTTGCTTGTAATGGACCTACGGTCCCATTGATTTTAAGGATGACTTTCTGCTTTGCCAAAAGAAAAGAAAAGCTCATTTGGAATTTTCTTAATGGTATATCATGGAAACCCATAATCTTGGTGCTGTCTGCAGAAGAAAACTGCATGGGGTCATCGGGCTCAACTTTGCATGCTGTTTGGTTTGGTAGATAACAAGAACTAATAGTGGTTGAAATGAAAATGTAATGCAAAGTAGACCATCTTCCAAAATAATAATGTTTCTGGAAGTCCTCAGTTTGAATCATTCTAAACCTTCTCAATCGAGTCTGTAACACAGAACCTGTACAGTGCAATTTGTATTTTCTATGTAATTTGCAAATTTGCATACGCTTTATCTAGAGTCACATTCGTAAATATACCAAATGCGGACTCCACTTAAAAAAAAAAATTAATGGAAAAATTAATGTATTTATAACTTATACAATGTTGATGAGATCCTCCCCACAAACACGAGTTTATCAGGTCAATTTCACATGTGGAATATAAATTGATGCATCTTTCACTATCTTAATTAAAGAGTTTATTTATAAAATTTTATATAAAAAATATAGTAATTTTTAAAATATAAATATTTAATGTAAAAATTACATAGTGATTTTTTTTTTGAAGGTCGTAGATGTAAGTCTAGTTAAATTTTGTGTATTGCTGCTTTATTATTTTTTCCTTATTCTCTCTTATTATTATTTTGTAAGTTTCGGCTATCCACTCCAACCATTTTGCTCAGTGGATTGAGTTTGAGAGACTCACCCTAAAATTGGTACTACATGTTAAAATTTTGTAAATAAATTTAAAATTAAATAGTTATTCCTTTCGTTCAACATAAAAGATAAATATTCACTTATGAATCAATATTAAAATTAAAGAGAGCTTTTTTTCATTACAAAAGTTATTATATTATTCTTAGTATTAATGTGATTAATAATAAGATTATATTTGTTGGTAAAGTGTAAATAATCTTTTATATTAAAGAGGATATTGATAGAATTTTCAGATTAAAGTTATATTATTTTAGAAAATAAATATTCAATTTTTTATATAAAAAAATAAAAATAAAAATATTTAATTTTGACGAATAAGTAATACATTTTTTAGTTAAACTATTTAAAACCCCCAACCAAATAAGTAGAAAGGTAAGAAATAAGAAAATAACATCAAAAGAATTAATAATATTACTCTCCCGTCTCAAAACATACGTCGTAGGTAGACTTTTACACATATTAATAAAATATTTTACTTTCTAAATTGACTTTTATCACAGAAAAGAAAGTTTGTTTTAATAAGAAAAAAAAAGTAGAAAGATTTTGTCTTAAAAATAAAACATATATGTTAAGATGGATGGAAATAAATCAGAACAATAATGGAAATCAAAGATGCAATATTTATAAAATTCTATAAATGTCTTTATATTTTATGACTTACTTATATTTTGGGACTAAAGGGAGTATTAAATTTCATAAGATGCAAGTTGCACTTAGCAAGGTAAGAATTCAAAGTATATTTTTACCAAAATTAGGCATGTAGCTGTATTTGGATGGTCATCACACGCATTCAATCAATTTCCTGCTGTGAGCAGTAAGAGTTATCTCTTACTCATACAGTTAGAAAATCATGGATGAAAATTTCAAAAGACAGTTAAAAAATAGAGTCTGATTTATAGTTTAGTAATTATAAGCTTCTCATTTTCTCAGTCTGATTTATAGTTTAGTAATTAAATCAAATGTATACCCAATTCTGACGACACTTTAATTTCTTTTTATAAAATTTATATACTCATTAAACACATGAAAGAAATTGAGAAGGATGAATATATTAAAGATGAAAGAGAAAGGAAATTAAAAAATAGAATGAGACAAATTAACGTAACATTTATTTTAAGATAAAATTATTCTGAATCACTTTAATTTATATTTTTAAAAATTTTAACAATAACTAATTTCCTTTATTACATACCTTAAATTGACAACTAATTGTTTCTTTAATTCTAGGGCACGTCTAAAATAATGCCACTTTTTTTACATCAAATCAAATAATACATTAATAAAAGAATTAAATGCAAACTTTTGTTAAAAAAATATTTCTAAAAAAAGTGACAAAGGGATAATTCAAATAATTTTCAAAAATTCAATTTGATTTATTAAAATTAAAAATGATGAAGATAAATTTCGAATTTAGTAGGAATTCATATCCCCCAGCACCCTCCTACCCCACTCCCCCTCCCCCGGGACCCCAGCGTGGAATGGAATGGAATGGAATTGCACGGTCTAAGTTGTCTAACTCTTAACCAGAAAAAGGGAAAAACAAAAAAGAAGTCAACTACAAGACACGGGTAACCAAACCAAGCAAAGTTTTTTTGAAAGAAAAAGAAAAAGAAAAAGGACAGTTTTCCTGATGATTTGATTTGTAAAAGATTTGTGAGTTAGATTCTAGAGAGGTTGGAGAAGTTAAAACCTTTCTTCCTTTGAAACATTCCATTTGGGTTTGGATTATTTCTCTCTTCATAATTCTTCATTACTGAGTATCATTTTCTTTCCTTTTTCACATCAAGCAATTGAAGATTATTCTTTTGCTAGACGCGGTCTTGTTGTTATTAATTATTATTGATAATTCATACATCACCCCTTTCCAAATCTTTCCTTATTCTGTGTCAAATTTGTGGAAACTTTATTATATTGGTTGATTTGGGTTCATCCGCAGTGGTTTTCGATCGATTAAGCTTCTGTCTATTTTCATATCCCTTCTTCTTTCCATATTCTTTTTTACTTTCAAAGGGGTGATTTTCAAAGAGGATTCTTTCTTAGTGATTATAATTTGGTGATTCTTGATCTGGGTTCTTCTTGATTTGGTCATTTTCTTGGGTCCTCTTCTGGGGAGGAATTTTTAAGCATTACCTTTTTGTTGAAGTGAACGTGTTTTGAGAAGCTGAGTGGAAATCTTTTCTTGTTTCTTGAATCTGGGGTTATCTTCTTGGGTTCTGTTAATTGAACCTTCCGATTTGGATACTTAATCTTGGTTCTTGGTTTGTGGTTTAAGGAAAGGTGAAAGAGATTGTTTCTTTTGATTCTTTGCGGAGTTGGAAGTGGATTTGACTTGTTGGGTTTTAGAATTCGAGGTTAGTTTGATGTTGTGAAGCTTTTCAATGGCTGTGCAAGAGTTGGTTGAGATCAAATTCAGGCTTGCTGATAGCAGTGACATTGGACCAAACAAGTATAGCCCTTCTTCGACTGTGGGATTTCTCAAAGAAAAGATAATTGCCCAATGGCCCAAAGGTTATTACTGATTTAGAATTGATTTTTCTTTTCTTTTCTTTTCTTTTTTATTTTTTGGGAGTTTTAGATATGCTATATGATTCTTCGTTCTTGATTTTGAGTGTGCTTGTTTAACGTGCAATAGTCAGCTTTATTTGAAATTTGATGTGGTTGTTGCGGTGGAGACCTTTTAGCTGTGTAGTGACGCTTTCTGGTTTAATTTTATTGTTTGCGATGTTATATTTTGAAACTTTCTTGCTATTCCTAGTTTTCATTTTAAAATGCTGGAATCTGATTTTCCCCCTTTTTGTGTAATTCCCGTACTTCTTAATGTCATTGTGTTATGATGTTTTCACTTGTGTTTTTCTTTGATTTCGAAATCCAAATATGTACGCCAGCTGACCTATCTTGTTCTTGTAATTAGCACAATATCTTGGTCCGTGCCTCTTTTAGCAGACTATTATGTTGGAAAGAAATTGTCTGTTGGGTGACAGATAAAAAACAAAATAAGTAAAAGAAATGAAAGTTAAATATAGGGCCTTTGGATGTAGAAATACACAGAGAAAATGAAATTTATGAATCTAATATATGGAAGAATGATGGAATCATATTCCTAGTTCTATGACAATGCTCTAGGATTGCTGAAAATGCACCTGCAAGTTGAAACCATGAAAACTTAGTTTCTACCAACTTAATGCCTGGAGTATGAGAAATTGGATCT
This sequence comes from Apocynum venetum, assembly GCA_019593545.1. Classification (NCBI taxonomy): domain Eukaryota; kingdom Viridiplantae; phylum Streptophyta; class Magnoliopsida; order Gentianales; family Apocynaceae; genus Apocynum; species Apocynum venetum. The sequence continues at coordinate 6,921,908 of SRSM01000143.1, forward strand.
GTTTCTAATTTTAGTGCACTTAGTTTCTTAAGACTTTGTTATATTCCTTACTCGCAATGGTTCTTCTAGTTTCTTTTCTCAATTTATCCTCAAGCAGATGATGAACTTCTCAAGGCTATTTGTATCAAGTTATTTGCACCTCCTGTTAAGATTTCTTGTTTCTCATAGTGCCAATGTATGCATCAAGTTTGAGGCAGTAAACTATGTAGGAATTTCAGTCCTTGGCTCCTGATAATTTTTCTGCTATTTAAAGGAAAAGCTAAATTCAGAATCTGGTATATTTAGAAAACTTAGTAGCTTATGGACAGGGGATTTTCATGTAGAAAGACTTCAACCTTACTGAGTGTGTAGAGAGCTAGAACCATGTACTTCAGGCCCTTGCATGGAGATGAGGATATGGACATTTTTGGTTTTGTTATTTGTGTAATAAACCGTTTCTGGTTGTCAAGCACTACACATTTCCAGTACTTTTACAAAGAGTTGGTTTACTCAATTGAATCATAAAGGTCTATGCTTGAGAATTATGCCAATGATTGTAAGAAAGTAAGATAAGATCTAGTTGATTGAAATGATGTCTCGTGCAAACTTTAATGAGATTTGCAATCTGTTTTGTATGAATTTGGGCCTTAGTTGTGCACCTTGTTTTATTCCATGATGAAGTCAAGTATTCTTCTTGTAGTGATGTGTCATCTATTGCACCAGTCCACTCATTTTATGATACAATTTGTACGGATATATAGGCAGATGTCCATATTAACTCATGAATTTTTTTTAACTGGTTGGCAGACAAAGAAAATGGACCCAGGACAATAAACGATGTGAAGCTAATCAATGCAGGAAAGATACTGGAAAACAACAAGACACTTGCTGAATCAAGACTGCCAGTTGCTGAAGTTCCAGGTGGTGTAATTACCATGCATGTTGTTGTCCGTCCTCCATTGTCAGAGAAAAACAATGGTAATTTAATGCATTATATATCAGATGAATGCAGCATCTTTAAGTTTTCAGTACTGAAATTACTTTTTGCTACTTTTCTCTAGAGCTTTATAAGCCAATCCGAGGATCTAATGGACGTACTTGACAACACCTTATGATATGCTAATCTGAGATTATAAACATTAGGTTGTGTAGGGCTTGATGAAACTGTATTTCAGCAGCTTGTGTTTTCCACGGTGTTCTTCTATCAGTATGAGAGCCCTTTAGCTTCATTGAATTACTTGAAGTTGCTGATGTTCTGAATTCTTGCATCCATTGCAAGGTCATTTGTCTTAATTTCTTCCTTTTGGTTTTGTCATATTCCTTAATGCCTTTCAGCTGATCTTTCATTTTTCCCTTGTACGGAAAAGATGTTCAACTATATCCTTCATCATATTCTTTATTTCCCTCCTTCCATCACCGAAAATAGAAACCAGAGGGGCACGATTTTCTTTTTCCTTTTTTTGTTTGGGGGGGGGGGGGGGAGCAGAGTCTTTTTTGAAACATCAGAGCTTCTGCCGATTGGCTTGTTAATCAGTAAATCCTTTTTTGTTCTTTTCTTGGAACAACTGCTTACAATTTTACTTACAAACTTTCAGATGCTACCATGTGTAATTCATATATATGTTAAATGTTCAGCTTCTTCGTATTTGCGAGCAGCACTTGTTCGGAAAACAAAAAAGCCAGCTAATAGCTAAGCCAGTTTACTTATACATATAATTGCACCTGTTGCAGACAAATTACAGGATGATGCTGCAAAGAAAGGTGGATGTGGATGCACAATCTTATAATCCACCTGCAAAGATCCAAAGCTTCTTCAATTACCATACCAAGTTGCTCCCTTCATTTCCACACTATGGGTTCTAGTATTTAGCTTTTTGTTTTCAGATATTTGGCTACATGAAGAACAACAGGAGTATAGAGGGCCCTTCTCATGCTATAATGATCTTCCATTAGCTCGAAATTGTCAGTGCCAATGCTTGGAGTACCTTGAGATCTATTACTAGCAGAATAGAGAAGAGAAGTAATGCTTTATTGAAGTGGAAGCTTACGGATCAAAATGTAGAATAGTTTCTGCAAAACGAAAAGGGAAAATGTTATGAAAACAGAAGAAAACCCAACTCCCCACACCCCCCCCCCCCCAAAAAAAAAAATTTGTTGGAACCATTACTTTCTTTGGCTTGATTTGGTTTGAGATTTTATTTGTTAGTAAACAATTACCCAGAAATGATTAAAGGTACAGTTCATGAAATGTGAAAAGCACTGGTTATACTTTGCGCTTACTGACTTAAAATTCTTTATTTTTCAACGTTAATTGAATGTGGTGACTTCGCTGATAGCTGCAATTTTTATGTCATGCTTTTAAAGTAGATACCTCCTGTTTTTGTGCTCATTTCAAAGGTGAAAGGCGGGAGATTGGCTTGACAATCTTGAATAAGATGCTAAGTCGCTCAAAAAGGCAACAAGTGCTGCGCATGTCCACGGTTATATTTTGGTTGACAATTAACCTGCATCTTCAACTTGCGTAAGACTACGAGGAGTGGTAGGACATAAGTTCAACCTTCAAATTGCCATGAACATGGTGAATGAAGACCTGTAAAGTGTAGTTAAACATTTAGAAATCACTTTTTTGAAACCGGTGTATGAGGATAGCAATATTGCACGCAACATGTTATAACAAGTTCAAATTCAATCTTACTGGGTTCAGGTTGAAAACGGATTAATAGCAGGTTGGGTCAGAAATCAGATATCGGAAGTGGCAAACTGGCATATGCTACAATAGTTTCAGAAATCTATTGGATCACTGTATAAAATGGCAAATAGAGGATATGATAAAACTTTGAGCATAAATGCTATAAACATTACCACTTGAAAAGCAAAACTCTCTTAAATGGAATTGAGAGAAATAACAAATGACAATGTTATGTTACAATTTAATTTGCTATACATGAGAAATTACAACATATTTATGACTTAACAATTTGAGAAATGTCTAAACAATGAATACATCTACGCCTTGTAATTTAAGCCCCTGCCAAAAATGGATGACAACATTTATATACAATGAACGAATTTGCAGCCTCCACTTAGCTTCTGACTCTCACCATGGTCTCAGGGAGATCTCCAGTTTTTGGCCTCTGACACAACAATATGTTCCTATGATGTAAACTCGGTGTTGTTAGTAGCAGATGAAGAGCGATTTAGCTGCAAGAATTTTCTGGATGCGCGCACATTCTTGAGAGTCATCTTGAGTTTCTGTCGATCACCTTCAACCTCAGCAAACTGGAGGCTTAGTTGAGAGTAGCGATCATGCATCTCTTTTAATTCAGCCTCCACAGCTGAATATTTGCCTTTCAATTCCAACATTTCCTTGATTAGGGCATTGATGTCTTTGAAACTTTTGAGAACTGCTTCCTCATCGCTATGCTGTTTCAGGAAAGAACTGAACCAAATAGAAAATACCCAAGCAATTAAACTCATAACTACCTTTTCTATGCTTCTATTGTTATGAAAACATCAGTAAAGGTATGAATTCATATGCACATACAAATAAAAGTTTTGGAAAATGTTAAGCATCGACTAGCATTTACGTATATGTAAGTACACCAACATAGTTGAGAAGAATCTGACTGGTCTCCAAATATGTGACCTGCATTTTCTAATACAGATGTATTTAAGGGTGTCTGAAATATTCCCCAGCCACACACAACTGTCTAGCAGTCCTAATACATACTACCTCCATCCCTTTCCCTTTTTATAAGTAGTTAGAAGACTTTTTCTTTGTCCTTAATTATAAGTCATTTTAAGGATTCTGAGTCAATATTGCTCTTATTTAATCTTATCTCGTATCTCATCTCTTCCTTATTCTCAAGACAAAATTGATTAATCTCTTTCCTATCTCTCTTTTTTTATTCGTTTCTTCTTCCTTATTTGAAGACAAAATAAATAGGGATATGTTAGGAAAAGAAAAATATTATTGGTCTGTATGAATATCCCTCCAACCACTTATAAAAAGGAATGGGCAGAGTAATAATTTTTTCTTTTTAGAAAAAGAACATTCAAGCCAACAAATGACTTCATTTGGTGAAGACGTTTCAACAACTCAACAGATTGGAAACAATGACTCCTAATTTTTCAATTGAAGAAACAATAGGAATCATTCAGTTTTGCATTCAGCATATCAAGGAGAATTGAGGTATAAATAATGAGAAAATCCTGATTAGATCATTGCAAAAAATATGTTTGAAAGAGAGATTAGCAGCTTGAGGGCTAGCCCTTAAGGATATAGGAATAAAATGAATTTTCAAGTCAGCTTTAACACCTATGTGTCTCTGGGTCAATCAGAACTTAGTCAATTAAGTGGGAAGCACACAATGAAGCCTGCAACATTAACTTCGTTTTTTTATATGTTGTATTGCAACCAAAACCTTGTGAGGACTGCAAAGAGTTCTGAATTTTTCTACCTCTGGAAATGGATTTTTGATTTATGCTTGACCCTTAATGCTTCAGCAAGCTCAATTTCCAGTGCAAGAACCCTTTCCAATGTGTTCCCAGTGCTCGAAATTTCATTATACAAAGGAAATATGCTCCTGAGCTCTTCATTAACCTTCATATGGGGAACATAATTTTCACAAAAACAGGTCAACAATGAGAAACAATTTATTGAGTAACCCACTCATGTTTTACTTCAATGCAATTATCACATACGTGCACCAACCTTCTCTAATCGTATAAGTTCATTTTGTAGGATTTCACAATCTGAATCAAAATTTTGATTATCAGGAATCAGGGAATTCTCATTCTTCATCCTTTCCAGCTGCAGCCAAAGGAAGATAATTATTCTGATTTTCGATCAGGAATGTCCTAAGCAGTATTCTTATCAGTAGTAAATTTCTTGAAACCAAAATGTTAACAGAAGTACCTCTTCCTGCAGGTGCCGAATGCTGGACTTAAGAGATTGTGTATTACAATCATATTGGCTATGATCTCCATTGGTTTGCTGCAAGTCCCCTTCACAAGCTCCTTCGTCATTAGTTCCATGCAGATTTTCACAGGATGCATCCTCCTAGACAATGTGAAAGAGCTTGCTTAAAGATAAGAATCTTCAACAGGGAGGAAAATATTACAACAAAAAAAAAAAAGAAAAAAAAAACTGAACTAAGAGATTGGTATCATAGTTTTGTCAGAGGACTAGGATAACTTTATTTGACGAAGCAGAGAGACGAGTGCACAAGAATGAAAACCAGATAGACCTGATTGTAAGAGGAACTACAATTAAAGAAATGCTAATTAATCAATTAGTCTTGAATGTTTCAGATAAGAAGATTTTAGACCAGAATTTAAACAAAACTGAAGACCTGAAAAGGGAGCATTTTTCATATTGTATAAAGCCAAATTGCAGATTAAGCAAACCAATAGTAGAAAACTCAAGGATAAACATCACTGCACATTAAAATATTACATATCAAGAACTCAAGCAAGCTCTTGAAGCAGATTATGTTACAAGCCTTTAGATCCTATTACTCAATTTTTGTTCAAAATTACATTTACAGTAAAACAATACAGAGTTTGATATACAAAAAACCAAGGCCATCTTAGGGAGGACACCAAAAAGGCTGCCAATTATTCAAACCTTTTTTCTCTGTTCACCTCTGCAATGGCTGGAACTTCTACCATATGGCAGATTTCTCTGTTAGTATCAAATTACTTCAACCTTTCCAAAAATTAGGCAAAACATGCCAAGCATTTTTGTGTAAATTGCTTGCTTGAGTTCATTGACAATATTCATATGTTAATCAGTTGAAAGTATACCCATAAACTCCGTTTTCATGCTTTCAAATTCCCAACAAACTATCTGAAAGTAGATCTAAACAATATTTATTCAGGAATAAACATAGTTCTATGTCGAAAGTATGTTTTAGATGCTGAATGGTGCTATGGGCCAAATCAAAAGAAATTACCTGAAGGGCTTGTGCTTCCTCCATCTCATTTGAAATTTCATTATCAGTCATTGGAACTAGACTTGAATCTTGTACCTTCTCCCTGTACATAAAGCTATGAGCCAAATGATGTACTTCGTCCTTCTCTTCACTTTCCTCATTACGACTAACTATGGAAAAAGCAACATCTTCCAACTGTTTTTTCGTCAAGGAAAGTTCTGTTATGACTCTGGACTTTTCTTTCTCACAACCTTGCAAAGAGGTCTCCAGTTTTTCCTTTTCTTCTTTACAACATTCAAGGCTTAGTATTGCACATTCCAACTCTGCCTTCATGCGATCACAAGCCTTATTTTTTTCACGATTATCAGAAAGTAAAGATTGCAATTCATCCTCCAATGCCAGCAGTTTTAGTGCTAGTTCTTCATTTCTTTTCAAATGCAAAGCTTCAGATCTTTTTCTATTCTCAATCTCATCCACAGAATCTTGTAATTTAAGTAGCATCTCTTCTCCATGCTTTTTGGAGATAGAAAGCTGCTGCTTCAGCTCCTGGAGCTTGGTCTCATACTGTTCCTTGATAAAGGCAATGCGCAAGGACTCTTGCATAGCAACAGGAGTTCCTTCAGATTCTCGTCTTTCCCTAGCAAGAAGATATTCAGCATCTGCTTTGTCTTTGAGCTCCTTCAAATGGATAGACAAGTTCTTGAATTCTTCTGTTCTCAACATCTGCTGAGAAAGCTTGTCAGAAAGCTCAGTGCACCGAGCATGTAAGGTGGTTAGCTCATCTTCAGATTCCTTCAGTAAAGTCGTATAAGCATGCAGTTCTTGTAGTTTTCCCTTGAGTATAGTGGTTGTTATCTCCAATTGTTCATTAGACAATGTCAAATTAATCAGGTCTTGTTCTGCAATTGCCAGGCTGTTCCTCAATTCTTCAGCCTCAGAAACTTTTTGATCTTTATCCTCTGAAACCCTAGCCTCCAATGTTGCCAGCTTCCTCTTGCATTCATCAACTTCAGCCAAGATGAGATTGTTTGCCTCTGAGAGATTTCTATTTTGGGCTAGAGAGAATTCTAATTGAGATCTTAATGACCCAATGGTATGCTCTAGTTTTGCATTTTCTTCAGCATAATGAGATTCATTTGCAAGATAATGATTTAACTGTAACTCTGCATCACAATGCTTTTTCTGTAGCTCCTTGAAGCACACATCTGAGGCTCGAAGTTTCTGCTCAAGTTCTTGAGTCCTAGTCTCATACAGGCTCATGATAAAAACATTCTTAATATCTGCTGTTATGATATGTTCATGCATGTTGGATACGTAGCCTTCAAGAACAGTCAGAGAAGAAGACTCAACTTGAAGCTCCTCCACAAACTTGTCACGCTGCAACAAAAGATCACAGAGCCTGCTTTTCTCTACCTCTAGATCTTTCACCAGCTGCCTGAAGTGCAGTAGTTCAGCCTTTTGCAGGGTGAAGTCATGCAGCTTGTCTTGTTCAATGTTTAGCTGAGAAGTAAGATCTCCAACAGCACACTCTAGTTTGTCTTTGGTATATCGCTCAGCATGCAAGTCATCCTGCAAACTCCTCAAATTTTCTTCCAGAATTCTAATTTCAGATGCAAGCTTAGTGGATTCTGCAGTTTGATCCTGTAACGACTTAAGAAGATCTTGCTTCTCTTGTGTTAACTTAGAAATGGTCATCTTACTACTCTCAAGTTCTCCTGATAAACCTGCAAATTCATGCAGTTTTTTTCGTTCCAAGTTAAGTTGAGATGTAAGATCTCCAACTGCACACTCTAATTCGTCTTTGATGCCTTTCTCAGCCTCCAATTCACCCTGTACACTCATCACATTTTCTTTCAGAAAGCTAACTTCAGATGTAAGCTTAGCAGAGTCCGAAATTTTATCTTCCAAGCACGTAAGGAGATCACGCTTCTCTTTTATTAGCTCAGAAATTCTCAACTTACTCATGTCAAGTTCCCCAGATAAAGATACAAAGTCATGCAGTTTGTTTTGTTGAACATTAAGTTGAGCGGTAAGATCTCCAATTTCACTCTCCGATTTGCCCTTGGCACGTCTCTCAGCATCCAATACATCATGCAGATTCATCAAATTTTCATTCAGACGGCTAACTTCAGATGCAAGAATAGCAGATTCTGCAGTTTTGTCCTGTAAAGACTGGAAGATATCTTGCTTTTCTTGTATTAGCTCTGAAATGGTTAACTTACTCCTTTCAAGTTCTCCTGATAAAGCTTCAAAGCCATGGACCATGTTTTGGGTAATATTAAGTTGAGAGGTAAGTTCTTCAATTGCACTCTCTAATTGGTCTTTGATTCCTCTCTCAGCATCCAACTCATCCTGCAGACTTCTCAAATTTTCTTTCAGACAGCTAGATTCAGATGAAAGATTTGCAGATTCTACAGTTTTATTATGTAAGGACTTTAAGAGATCTTGCTTCTCTTGAATGAGCTCAGAAATGGTCAACTTACTCCTTGAAAGTTCTGCAGATAAAGTGTTCAGGCTCGAAATCTCCTGAACCAATGCATCTCTGGACAGCAACTTTTGCAGCTCAACTTCAAAGATGGAAAGGTCAGCCAAAAGCTCTCTGTGCTTTTCTACATGTTTTTCTTCAATTTCAGAGCTGTGGAACAGTTTGTTAGCAACAGACTCAATTTTAATTTGAAGATTATCCACAATAGCATTTGACACATTTGCTTTAGCTTGCATGTCCTCTATGTCATTCTTGAACTTCTTCTTTGTGGCCAAGAATTCTAATCTGATATTGCTCAAGGACTTAACAGCAGCAGATCTTTCATTTTCCAAATTTTTATTTTCTTCCATAAGCTGAAGAATCTTGTTACAGGCAATATGCTGGATCTCTTCCAATTGCAAAATGGCATCTTCGCAGTCCATGTTATTTGAATTAAGAGAATGAAAATCAGTTAATAGAGAAAGTCCAGCAAAACGCTTCTCATAAGATGCCAACAGACTACCCAGCTTTTCTTGTACAGAACTGACAGTTTCCTTGAGATTTTCTTTCAGAGAATTCAACTCAAAATGTTTGCTTTTGAACATTACTAGTTCTTCATTTAGAACGGATATTTCATTTTGAAGCTTAGAAGTTCCTGAAGCTTCTTGTGCCAATAGACTAGACAGCTGAGTTTTCTCATCCAAACAAGCCTCATATTGGCTTTGATAGCTTCGACATTCCATCACAATTGCTTCACAATCTGCCACTTTCTTGACAAGCAGAGAATTTTCCTTGGATATACTTTCCAACTTAGTTTCTAAAATTTGATTCTGCAAAGCCACATCATTGTATTGAGCAGTGCAAGTTGCATTATACTCGTTAAGATTGTGAACCTCATCCATAGCAGCTTGCAACCGTACTATCAAAAGTTCCTTGGACTCATCTGAAAACCTTAACTGCTTCACAAGGTCATTCGTTTTAGCAATTACTAGCATGAAGTAAGAATTTGCCTCACGTAATGTTTCTTGTAGTGTCTTGGAAAATATATCAAGGTGTAAATTCACAGAATGCATTTCACTGAGCTCTCCTTCAACCTTCTGGTACAGCTCTTCCTGCAAGAAGAGTGACTTTTTCATGTCCTCTAACAGGATATCTCCACCTGGTTGCTTCCTAACACTGAAGTTTTGATTCTGACAATGCAAGAGTCTCATAGCATCAAAATCTTCGAAATTTTGCACCATGGTTGCAGATCCTGGCCCTGGAGATTGGGAAGATTCAGAAAAAGCTTGCATGATAAGATTCTCATTAGTCTCAAACATGGACACAACCTGTGATGAAAGAAGCTCAAGGTCCTTCTGTAATCTGTCAACAGCAATAGAATAATTTAAGCGGGCTCTTCTCAGAGCTGCTTCTGATGTAGCAGCTTTTCTCTCAAACTCCTTGTTGAGAGCATCCAAATCACGCCTCTCCTCTGCAAGCTGTAAAATCTGCTCATTCATGGCTTCCATTTCAACTTTGCTGGTTGAAATTTTGTACAAGCAAGTAGAGTGCTCGTTCCTGATATTTTGTAACTCTCCCAGCATTTGCTTCTGATTTTCCTCAAACTCTTGAATAAGAGCTTCATAGTAGCACTCCATCTGTCCCATCTTTCTTAGGAGATTCTCCCTTTCAACTTTTGCCTCATCCAACTCTCTTACAAGGTCAAAAAGGTTTTTTTTCATTGCATCTATGTCATTTACAGAGTCTGGTTCTTTAGAGACAAGCAGAGGAATACTGAAATGGCGAAGCATTATTTCTGGCTCACAGACTTCTATATCAAACCCAGTTCCTGATGCGATTTGTTCACTCTTACATGACATATCCCTCACATCCTTCGCATCATTTCTCTCCGACGATAACATATTAAGAAAGGATGTTGCTTCTTCTGTCCCATGTTTGAGATCTTGCAGAGTACTGAGCAATGCCTCCAACTCTGAATGAAGAAACCTCGAATCTCTTTCATGGAAGCCAAGATATGTCTTGCTTTGGAGTTCCCTTATCCTTTTCTCCACAACTAAGATCCCCTTCACCCACTGTACTTTAGTGTCTTGAAGTAAATGACAAAGCTCAACATGACCACATCCCCTGCTTATAGTTTGCGGGCTTACTTTGATGCTTTGCAGCCTTCCAAGTTCCTCTTTATACCGAGAACACTCCGACTTCAGAAGAGAAACCTCTTTTGCCAGTTTTTCACAGGAAGATATCTCAGTTGTAAGCATGTGGGAAAACTTTTGTGTTTCAACACTTATCTCATCAGCTTGGCTTTGCAAAGAGCTTACCTCCAACTTAAGCTCAAAGATGGATGATTCAGCCAATTCCAAGTTTCCTCTCAGCCTATTATTCTCCTCATTAGCAATTGCCAAATCATTATCCAGGGAGTAATCAGAACCCCATCCACGGACTGAACCACTACTTCCATGGGCCATAATTCGACTACCAGAAGAATCACCTTTATACATCTGTGGCGTTGGACAATTAGGATCCTCATTCGTGTCACCTGAAACTTTATCCTTGTGGCTATCAATTTCATTTGCACTGGAGTGATCGAACTTCTCAGCATATAAACTCTCAGAAGCATTAGATGAGCCTTCAAAGCCAATGGATGAGTCTGCATACTCTTCATTTCCTGTTTCTTCTTCCACAGAAGAGAGATCTCTAGCATCTGATGTGGATCTAAGTCTTGCACTGACCTACATCAAGATGAGAAAAAGATGAGACGGAAAGGATATGAAGAAACTAGATAATTGCAGAGGAATAATATGGCAATGAGTAGAATGAATTATTGATAAACATTGAGATTTGACAACTACACACACCTAAAGAAATAAAGGACATGGCACTTATGAAAGAAACTCCAACTAAAATTATGAGTTAGTACGATCACAAATCATGAAGCAACTATGCTAGCAAAGAACCTTAAAATCAGATCATATTTCCCAGTCTGGCACCCCATCCAAAATGCTGACATATCTAGCAGGATAAAAAAAATCTTCCATAACTCTATCCAAGCTACCAAGAATTTGACAATGTTGCAAACATGATGAACAAGAATCCTCCTAAGCTTGCAGGTATAAACATGATCGCCAGTTGCTCATACCAAAAGTGCTACCTAAGAGCTTTTCATGTTGAATTAAATGGATACCATGTTCCTGCAGAACCATGCCCTTGAGTGGTAGGTTTAGATCTTTGCTTCTAAATGCAATGACATTAATCATGCAGCTCTATTTTGTTGACAGGAGATTTCAGTTAAATTTCATATAGCAACTTTGCAACCAATGCAATTTAAAACAGGAAAGGAATATCAGAAACTGTCAGGTACTTTTCAGTCATATTGAATTAAAATTAATATTAAAAAAATTCTATGACCTTATCCATCTGATCAGTGGAAATCTCTTCCAGAATTGCCATTTTTCCAGAACTATGGCTATCATGCTTGTCACCTGTATGCAAGCCCCTATCTCTCAGTTCTCTCTGCTGCTCAAATTCTCTGCAGTGCACAAAAACATTGTAATTTTAGCTGCTCATAATGACAGAACATCTAGTTTAGAGCTCCAGTAAAAAAACCTGAATCCAGTTTTGGATGTAAGCAGCTGGACAGTGACCTGCCATCAGACACACGGTCAATTACATATTAAAAGAAACTAACTATGAATTAGCAATAATAGTGGCTATGCAAGCTAGATGTAGTGTTCTACTGACAACAAGATAACCGTGTCAATGGCCACAGAATCACAAATTCTAGGCACATAAAGTATTGTTTATCTCCAGCCTTTCATCTGACGCAATTGCAATCAAGTAGTTTAGCTTCACTCGCTTTTTACATTTCAGTTCAAGAATGAGAAGCAGCTAGTTAACCTTAATCATCTTTCTGGTTTTCTTATAGGAAAGCTTGATTTCTTTTATGCTTTTACCGCCTTTTTTACCCCCCATTTTCCCTTCATTCCATAACAGTACTTTTGACCAAACTTAACTCTAAATAGAAACAGTTATTCAACACAAAAATAATACCATTAAGTTTAGAAAATATCTTGTAGAAGTGCAAAAGGTTGTAACTGAAACTGTTGCGTGCCTAGCAAGTGGGTTAATGCTATCTTTATTCAACTGAAGATTGAAATCCATGAAAAGGGGTAAAACAGGAACATTAATCCAGGCTCATGCTGGGGTAAGGCAAAGCAGCAGAAAGGTAAAAATAGAACAAGGATTAAAACTCTCTTTCCAGTGTTTGACTTGTCTGCAAGGACTACCCTGACCCTATTGGATATCTGTGCTCTCTGGAAAACCTTTACACACTATACAAATTAACCACTTCAATGAAACATTCAACAAAATCAACGTGGCACCTAAGATGTCTATGTTTTATAATTTCCTGGACAGATGCTGTTCCATCTATTTTCTAAAGGACAGGTCAAAGTCATTTACATGTAATGTGGTTCCAGAATTGCATCCATGAAGTGTCAGTGCAACAACTGAAGGCTTCAATGCATCAGCATAATCAGCAAGGTTGATTACAGCCTCACCAAGGACGCTAGCACGTGAAGAACCCTGTAAGCAAAAAGATTGAACCAAAAATAGAGAAAAAACTAACTATTTAAATCCATAACAAAAGGAAGATGCATTACCATGGCCACAACAAGTTTGTATAGCTTTTCATCAAATTGTTTGCTTTTCGCATCTTGGAGAAGCCTTGTAGTTTCATAAATAGGATCAGCCCATTTACATGTTCCATTTCTGACATTTGCTTTTGTGGTCTTTGATGTTGCCTTACCAGAATCAGTTGGGATGAAGGATATAAATAATTTATCCCATCCAATTTGTGGAATCTGCAACAAAATGTGAAAACATGTTTTATTTAATCGTTGTCAAGAAGATTGATTTCACTGAAGCAAGTAACTAATTCTCAATTTTCAAAAGGCATACGCACATGTGTAGCATGAAATTGAAGCCGAAAGACAACTTTCACTTTAGTCTTCTCAAGCTTCCACTTAGTGACCCTTGACATTGTTTACGCAATTAATATGCCATCATCAGCTGTATACTTGAGAATGCAAGACCCAGAACTCCTGCAGAATCTCATATTCAAACATACTCAACAATGTCAGATCCAGAATCCCTGCAGAATTGCTCATTTAAATAAGAACATCAAGTCTTCAAAAAACAATCATAATAATAATAATAATAATAGCAACGAATAATAGTATGAATACACACATAATGCAATCAACAAGCGGATGTACCAACATTAATAAGGAATCTAAATTATAATCAATGAGCACAAATGAAAAGAATCCTGAAAAATTACTTATCATAGTTTTAACATAAAAATCTGCTGATGCAGAGAATCTATTGATGGAAAATTGATAACAACTGAAGATTGATATAGATTTTACTAGAAAATGAAATAAAGATGAAAGCATTTCAAATTTTGATTAACCCATTATCCATTGAAAAGAATCCGGTAATAGAATATGAAAGCATAAGAGCCAAAACCACACTTCAATAATTCCTTACACTACCCAGTACTTTTATGCTGCTTTAAAAGAGCAAATTATAATCTAGACAACATTATATCATGAAAGAGGACGATCAAGAAAAGGGATGGAGAAAGAAACGTATAAATTGGTCAATCAAAATGGTTTTTAATAAATATCACACTACTCGAAATCTTAATAACCACCAACAAAAGAAAAATTAAAAATATTATCAAATAATACGAAGATGTAAAATGAGATCTCCTAATCTTCCAAAAAGAAATATTTTTCAGCATTCCAACAAAGAGAAAATAAAAAGTTGAGCTAAACCCAGAAAGTACCTCACTCAAAGTTACACCAGAAAGTCAAAATCCAGCCAAGCCCCACTCTGATCCAAGCCTTTAAATGATCAAAGAACTTTAAATTCAAGTGATGCCGCTTCAAAAACACAACTTCGAGTTGATTCCACCATGCACCCTAGAATCAATCTTCAAAATCCAAATATTTAGATAAATTAAGAAGAAAAAAACCCCGGAAAACAAGAAACAGAATCTTCAGAATGCCAAAGCAAGAATCAAGAACCGAAACATAATTATAAAATTAAAAAAGAATGAGCAGATTCAGGAAAAGGGGAAAAATCTGTATACCCGCTCTCCGAAAGTCCTCGTACAAAAGTTTTCTTTCTTTTTTTTTTTTAAAAAAAAGGAACAGAAACACAGTAGCAATAGCACTTCATACCACCGTTTTTATTTTCTCTTTTTGTTTCTTTGCCATCCCTCTTTCTTTTGTCAATTCGCTCCCGCAAAAAGCCAAAAGCTACGAATTTTAAATTTTACCACTGCAAGATTTCATAAATGTCGCCTACTTAACAGTAACTAAGATACTTCTAGCACCACTATTCTACATTCAAAAAGCTGAGCCATCATATTCAACTTCAAAAAAAAAATCCTCAAAAACAAGAAAAAGAATCTTGCAAGAAAAGAACAAAAAGCAATAAGTTGAGCAGTAGTTTCATGGGGTACCTAAAATTTGGATCTGGGTCTGCAATGGAATGGTGATCTCTGCTTAAAATGGAAGTTAAACAGAAGGAGATAAAAATAAAAATAATAATAAAAAGGAGTCTTTGCAGTGACGGAGAAAGAAGAATATGGCGATTGCGTAAAAACCCAGTAAGATTAGACGCTCTAAGTTTTCAACATTCAAATGGTTCGAGAAAATGCCAATGGTGTCCCTCTGTATGTATATGTCAGAGTGTGTGTACTGAGTGAGAGAGAACGTAGAGAGAGAAAGAACAGGGGGAAGAAGGGGTTGGGTAGAGATATCAATTAAAGAAAGAGATATCCCGCCAAAGCCAGTAATTTTCAGTAATTAATTAATATTTTTAAGTAATTAGTAGATAAATGACTGATCTTTTTCAAAGTAGTACTAAAAATTTGTGAAATTACTAAATTAGGCCTCGGCATTTTATTGCTTGGAACTGTTGAGGAATGTGAATCAGTGAAGACATTGCATGGGCTTGACAGGGACTCGTTTGGAATATTGCAGCAAAAAGTGTCCTCAAATATTGACTTGACAGGTGGAACTACGGTACAAAAACATATGGAAAAACAATTTTCAGGAAATTTCCCAATTTTATGAAAATGGGTTATATTATTTTCCATTTCTGTATGTTTCATTTTATTACTTCTCTACTTTTACTTGTTTTGGTACTATTAATTTTTTTTATGTCTTATACGAATTCTATATCTGTATTTTCTTCAAGACTAAATAAAGAAATGTTCTACATCTTTTATTTTCAAGTAAAGGACATGATGGAGAAATTATGAAAATGAAGAAAATAATAATTTTCTTATACTTTTGAACCATGGATTAACGTGGTTAAATTAATAATTCATGCCTAAAAATTAATGTAATTCATTATTCAAGTACAAAAGTGAAATCTAGGTACTGGTAGATACTAGATAATGTCATGAAAGTGTGAGCATATTTTCATCTTTAGAGCACATTAGAGAGGTAAAAGTTGTCATCACTTGAATAAAGCCTGAGGGCTTGACTGACCAGAACAAGGAAACCCCCTTTTTTTAAAATAAAAATAAATCTTAAGTTATTGAAAAGAATGACCGGTGAAAAAAGAAAAAATGAAATTAACAAGAATTGACAGAGAAGAGAAGCCATATTTTGTGCCAAATGGCAAAGTACGTCATCGCGCATCACAGAATTTTGCAGACTTTAGAGTAGGCAGCGAAAGCTGCAGCAGGCCCAGACAGGCCAAGACTTCTTGAAAATGGGAAATTCCTATACACGCCATTAATTTGAAAATCATTTTAATCTTTGTAAAAATATAAAAAATACCTTTAAATTATTTTAAATTCTTCAATAATATTTTTTTATCTTTAATTTTATTTTTTATATTCACAATTATTTTTTATAAAATCATTATACACATATTATAGTACAATTTAAAAGTGCACAATTAATCATGAAATAAATGGCATATATAACATGTAAATATAAAAATTTTAAATAGTCAAATGAGGTTAGAACTCTCACATCAAAATGCATATATAAATGCGTACTAAATTGTGTGAAATAATTAGATCCCTAAATCATTATTTCTTACATTCGATAAACTAGAACCTTGAAAAATTAAACTAAATATTGGTTTTAAATAAATAAATAATCTAATAAAAATGAAAGAATGACTTTTTGAAAAGTTAAAGGAAATGTTTGGTATTTTGAAAAGGTTTGGAAACACTTTTGGAATAAGAAAAAGGTAATTTTCGAGTTTGGAAAAAGTTGGGGTCAAACTATAATTTTAGAAAAGTTTAGAGGTCAAAATCATATTTTCGAAAGTTTAGGGACTAAAAACGAAAATTTTGAAATATATGGGTTGAAATAGAATTTAAATAAGTCTTATGGTATAAAAAGGAAATTTTCTAAAAACATAGGGTAAAAATATAATTTTAAAAAAGTTGGGGGTCATTGAAAATTCTAGAAAGATTGGGGACTAATTTGAAAATTTTAAAACATTTGTGGATAAATCTGTAAATTCGTATCTGAAATTGAGAAAATTTTAGGGTATGTAAACCCTAATGACTCATTTGTAAAAATGAATAAGTTTAAGAAAAATTACAAAAATGCCCCTCTAACCCCAAAATCTTAATCCTAATTTTCTTCTTCTTTTTCTTCCCCTAGCCCTACCTCTAACCCTAGCTGCCGCCGCCCCCTTTTCTTCCCACAGCCACCCGCCGCCCCCTATCCCCTCCTTCCCTCTGCTGCCGCGGCTTCTCCCCCTTCTTCCCCTCAACCGCCACCCCCTTCTTTCTCCCTTCTTCTCCTTCTTCTTCTCTTCTCTCGTCTTCTTCTCCTTCTTCTTTTCCCCCTTCTCTCTCTCATTTTTTTTTCTCCTCTGCCGCCCCCCTTCTCGGTTTCTCTCTGTTTTTTTTCCTTCTCATCTACTTCTCTTCCTTTCTCTTTCTTAGCTTCTCCCTTTCTTCTTCCTCCTTCTGCCACCCCCTCTTCCCTTCTGTCGCACCCCCTCCTTCTATTCCTCCCTCTGCCTAAACCAAAATCCTATTGGAACAAATAAAAATAAAAATAAAAATAATTAAAAAGACACTAGGGATTCTTGAATATAGGAGGCTAAATAGATGTTTTTTTTTAGGCTTATTGCCGTTGCCAGCCAGCCATATGGTGGCGCCGGTGGTGGCTGCTATGCCTGAGAAGGTAAAGAGATTTACCTACTCGGGATTCGTGATTAAAGGAAGAAAATGATTGAAAGTCTTAACCCCCTAATTTATTTATATGTGTGAAATAATAAACTCTAATAGACCGAGTTAATTAATTTTAATAGAGTAATTTATGAAGCCCATTAATTTATTAAATAGGTATTACAATAGTCGATGCCACCTAACATAAAGCTCGACATAGTACAATTGTGTGTGGCATGTTGTATGGTTCACAACTTCATACTAGATAATGATATTCAAAACAAGTACTTTAATCAATTTGTTGATTTGAATGTAGTTCCATCTAATAGCGATGAAGAGGATGAAGCAAATCCATTAAAGTATCCAAGGTTAGTCCAACCCCCAGTTGGATTAGGGGAGATAGGTCGTTGGACTCAATTTCATGATGAAATAGCTTATCAGATTTGGACCTCCAATAATAGCTGATATTGCAATATGTTTTTTTTAATTACATGTGATTTGTTTCATTAAGAAAAAAAAATGTGTAAAATATGAACATTCATTACTATACAAGTGGATGTTGCTCCATCTTTTTTTTTTTCTTTTTAGTATTATTGATTGAGTTGTCATGGATATGAGTGTGGTATTGAACAAAGTTTTGTTATTGTAAGAGTAAATTTGGAATTTGGTTGCATTACTTTGCTTACAAAGTTCCCGTATGTTCGGTTTCTTTTGTTTGATAGTAAAATGGCTTGGATGTGTTCGGATGAAGGCAAAGTGGAGATGAATTAATATTATTAATGGTAAAAAGATTGACTCAAGATATGACCGATGACATAGACTCAAGAATAAGCACTTCAGACTAGTTGGTTACAGTTGTAGAGAAATTGTATCATAACTGTTAAAATTACATAAATGTGTTGTTATTTATACTATTGAATAAGAGTTTATTGCACCAACAAATGCGTGCAAGAAGTTGTTATTGATGAAAATGTTTTTAAATGAACTTGGTATGCAACAAGACAAATATAAGTTATTTTGTGATATCAAAGTGTTGTTCTATATTGAAAAGAATTATTCGTTTCATTTAATATCCAAACATATTGATACGAGATATCACTAAATAAAATATGTTCCGGAGAATAAGCTATCACAACTTGACAAGATTCATACAAATGAAAATGGATTAGTATATGTTAACAAAATTTCTACCCAAAAAAAAAAAAAAGAATTTTATCAATCAACAGTAGTAATGATGGACTCTTCGTTGTAATATGAGAGAGGAAGATTTGTTAGTGGTTCAGTCTTCCACACATACCCACCCACTGATTTTCTCCCGCATTTTTCTAGTTTTTCAAGTTTTTTTTTTCTATTTTGTTTATAACCAGAAATTGTCGGTCTAAGAATGTGGTTTCAATCCTTCCGATGATGCCAAAATTCGTTTTGATATACGATTTTCCTATTATATGCCAAAATTGAATGATGAATGTTACATTTACTATTAGGGGTGTGTATACGGTATACGGTACGGTGTACGGTTTTAAAATTAAGTATTTTGGTTTGAGAATATTGAAAACCATTTTGTACTGTATTTTTTTAAAAATCGTACCGTATTGTATCGAAATATTTTGGTATGGTACAATACGGTACGGTATGTACCGAATTTTTTAATTTTTTATTCAATATTTTTTTATCATTAAAATATTTGTTAATTTATCAAAAAAAAACACTAAGGAATGACATCTAAAAGCAAAATAATATGCCAATAAAAATTCATTTTGGATCTCTAAAACACCTATAAAAAAGAATGTTTCACACTAAAAATTTTAAAATGGAAAAGTTAAACTTCAATTAGATAAATATATTGTCGACAATTTCTATTAAATATACATTTTTATCAAGTAAACAACTTCATCCATCAAATCTTCTAACTCTAACAAAATACAATATTCAAATTTTATTCATTTATAAAAACAATTATATTTTTTATTTTTAAAATTAATATTTTGGCATTACGGTACGGTACGGTTTTAAATTTTGAAAACTGAAATACCGTATCATAATTTTTAAAATTTTCAAAATCGTACCATATTATACCGTAATACCGTAAAATTGAATCAAATTTAAAAATATAATACGGTACAATACATTATTTTGATTTGTACCGTATAATACACACCTCTATTTACTATTATAATATTGTATTTCTATAATAAAATACTGTGCTCGTAATTTAAAATAAGCAAAGTCTTAATTTACATCTTACCGAGTATGCCATATGATTTCTTACCACTTGTATGTAGTAGGACCTTTTTGCACACTAAGAATTTCCGAGCATCAGCCATCATTTACTAGCACCAGAACTGGATGATCTAGTGAATCAATAAGCCCCGAACAATATAAAATTGTGATGGCCCAAGACTCCAAGTTCATAAAACATTAGTCAATTTTCATATTCTATGGTTTCAAATTTCCAGCAATTATATCGACTTTCTTTAATAGAAAGTACTTTTCTCTTATTAGGTCACGAATATACACAACTAATATATATATATATATATATATATATATATATAAAAGGAAGAAGAATATGCACAACTAATATTTTAGCTGTCAAGTGTATTTGATTCCTGCTTTTCCTTCAAACTCAAAAGAAAAGGACAACTGCCACATGGGCAGTTTCTTGTGCAAAGGGGATCTAAAGCTAATTAGCCAGCGTTCAAATCATATATAGTTTTCCAGGATTTTCAGAAAAGGTTGGTAAATCAAAGGTCTTTGTCACACATTGAAGTCAATGAGGCCACCCATCATTATGCATAGCCTTCCTCAATTATCAAAGAAAATTTCAACCTTTATGGTTGGTTTTTGGGTTTGGTAAGGTTGATAAAAAAAAATTTATTACCACAATCACAATAATTGATCTTGGATACAAACCAAACTGAATCTGTCATTTAAACTACCCCAACTTTCCATTTAATAATTTATTTGGACCAAGTGGATGAATGAAACAACAAAAATTGCACAACAAATGATTAATGTTATACTAGGAAAAGTGTCTTTATGATTGCGAAAAGAGCATCCTATAAATCTATTCCATCAACGTTGGTTGATTGTTTTGATTTAGTTTGGCATTTGTCTATTCGTCAATTTGGCTTCAATGGTGATCAAATGAATTGGTAGTAATTGTAATTATACAAAATCTAAATTAAAATGCAATAATTTTGTTGGTTTGATCATTTTAATTTAAATGTAATTTTAGAATGTAAAATACTCGAATTAACTTGCTTAGGATGATCTTGATTGTCTTTCTTTATTAACACTCTTATAATTTTTTTTTCACTTATATATATATATATATATATATATATTATGCTTATATTAAAAATGACAAAAAATAAGAAGAAATATATATATATTTATACTAATATTTTATTGAATAGATATGTAAATTTGATATTATTATTATTATTATTGTTATATACTACAAAAAAATTTTAAAATAATGAAATATAGTTAAATACTCAAATTTTTTAAATCATGAATAATCCATGATTTTAAAGCTATATGCTCAATTCAATTGCCAAAGAATATGGAAAATCTCTTTTGAAGTTAAAAAAATTTGTTGATAAGTGGGCTTAAACTTATGATTGTAAAGGTCGAGACTATTAACACAAATTGATGTCGTTTCTCTTAAGACCCAATTGGATTAATTAAGATGATAATAGTTTAGAGTCTGTAGCTACCCATATAAAAAAAAAAAAAATCAGACGTAAATTTGAACTCTTAAAAGGCCTAGGACGAGGCCCATGATCAATTTACCTATTACGTTTTTTAAAAAATAATAATAATAAAGCAGACCTTTTTGTAGTTTATACTTTCTAAAATAATTTGCAAATTACTCCTTCTGTGTTAAAATTATATGTTTATATTTTATTTTTAACTTGTCTTAAAATTATTTTATAATTATAATAATAATTTATTTATTCAACTCAATCCTTATTTAAACCTTATATATTAGTTGCTCTATCTCTAAGTATGATTTTTTTTTTTTGCGCATACATATTAAAGATATTTAAATATAAATATCTTATATATAAGATACATTTAAATTTAATTTTTTTCTCTCATTTATAACTATAATTGTCACTTTTTTATTTTTTTGAAGAAAGACTATGTTAAATAGAGAATTTTTTTTTTATAATTATGCAAGGGTAATTGTAAAATGATTAGGATTTGAGACAAGTTAAAATTAAAATAGCTTATATTTGATGATGCAAGTAGTAATAACTTTGTTTTCATTAGTACAAATAGCCATATTAAAATCACATGAATTAATATTAATTTTATTTCCCTTCTCCAAAAACATTAATTTTATTTATATGTATAAAAGGAATAAATAATGGATGACAAAAAATCCAAAAATTGTGGGTACCCACTTAAATCCGGCCTATGGGAACGAATATTACTCGATTTAAGCGGAGAAGTGGATGTGGGTGGGATGTAATTATGGATTTTAGTAGGGATGATTATGATGATGAAGATGTTATTATATCCATTGGGTACCCACTCGTATTCATATATTTTTTTTATTTAGTTTTTATTAAATACTTTTATTTAATTAAATTTAATATATATTACAATTTTTTATTTTTTGTTAAGGTTAATAAATGTTTTTAAGAATAAAATATAAAACATTACTTTAAATAATCTTCACCATTACTCAATACATCCATAAAATTCTTAAAATACACAATGCATCCATAAATTTCATAAGATACATAATACATCCATAAAGGAATTTTATAATCGTAGCTCCAAATCAAGCTCGTCCTTGTCTTTTTTTTTTTTTCTTCGTTTGTTACTCTGAATGAATCGGTTAGTGGCAGATACATCTATGGGTGGGAACAGAGATGTTGCATATCCACGAGGATAGTGGCAGATATATATGTTATTATTTAATCGGGGCAAGTATAGAGATGAAGATAAATTGGTGAACTGCATATTAAAGGTATACCCAGAGACATACGTAGTTATATCCAACCCTACATATTAAAAATGTCATCGCTTTACTTAGTTGACTTATTTCCTCAAATAAATTGGTGAACTTATTTTCTCTAATTTTATTACTAAATTATTTTAAAAAATTAAAGGGATTTACTAAATTCCATACTTTATATAATACTTTGTTTTAAATTTGGACATTAATACCATTTGTACAAATCCTAATACAATTAAAATTTTAATAACATATTATATAAAAACAATGATTATGTAAAGTTGTGAATGTATTTATTAGTAATAATAAAATATTCAATAACAAGAGTCAGTACCCATTTGTCTATGGCATTAAGCAACAATAATTTTGAGGTAAATTTGATTTAAATAGTTGAATCTTTAAGAAGTTTTGTGTACACATGTTTGAAATTCCTTAAGTTCTGAGCCACATGTTACGTAACTCATAAAAGAGTTACAAAAATGTATACAAGGAAATATGTAATAAGATTTGTGTAAAAATGCTTTGAACTACCTCATGAGTTCTGAACATATGACATGAAGCTTTTTTATGAGTTTTGTGACATGTAAAAAATTCAAGAAGGAATTTCGAACTTTCGTACACGAAACTACTTTTACTTTTTTAAAAAAACATTTTAATACTGATTATTTAGTTTTATTTTGTTAATTATTTATGAATTTCTCCTTATTTTTTAAAATTAATATTTTTTATTTATGTTATTTACAAGCTATTATGGTAGATTATACTCAACATTTCACAACATAAATGATTTTTTCGAATGGTGAAAAACTAATTGAATGGGTGAGACAAAAGAGCAAAAGATGTTAACATCTACTTGTCTATTTCTCAATAAAATCTTCCTCAAAATTGTGGTTGTGGAAGTGGGGGTGTTAAAAAACAAAACCAATCCGAGCCAATATGTAATTTTAAATTGGTTTGGTTTTTTGGTTTTTCGGTTTATTTGGTTTGGATATCCAAAACTTTTCAAACGTATGGTTTGGTGTTCAGTTTCAATTTTAAAAATTTTGGATAATCGAAAATATGAATTTAACATAATATATTATTATTATTATTATTATTAGGTTGAGATATTAATGAAAAAATGTCAAAACTCAAAACTCTAACACTGCAATTCAACAACTATAGTTTAATTATTGGGAAAAATTAGATTTTTAATACAATTCAAATTCTAATTTTATCTTCTTTTTCTTGACAGATATCTTTGATGAAGAAGTTTTGAAATTCATCAAATGACAAGTCTTGTTTTTATTAAAATGTTATGAATATTATACTGAATACTTTAACTTCAATTTTTAATGAGACTTTTAATTTTTTATATATTTTTATTATAAGGACTTTTTGTTTTTTTGTAAAATGGAGAAATTTGGTTTAAACCGAACCAAACCGAAATATTTTGATCATTTGGTTGTTTGGTTTTAGGATTAATATGGTTTGGTTTGGTTTGTCTAGAGATGAAACCGAAAATCAAAAAACCAAACCATAATTTTAAAAACCAAACCATTAAACCAAATGAACACCCCTACGTGGAAGTGTGTGGCTTGCATGTGAGCATTTGTTAAAGTACATGAAAGCCTTAAAGCTTTTAATATCTTAATTTTGATTAAATGACAAACATTGATAAGGACTAATGGCTTTATTGTATTAGTGATGATCTCTTAGGATTCATATATCTAATCATTGCAAGATCAAAGTTTCAAATCTTCAGAAAAGAGCTTTTGATGTCAAGCCTTGAAGATAAGCGTTTCTGGATTAGATAGGATGTAGAGGTGTAGCTTTAATTCTTTATTTATCTTTGGTTATCTCTAGGTCTATCCCTTTGAGTAATGAGTTCCATAGGTTACTCAATAAAAGTGAAATGATTTTCAAAATGCATTTCATTTGGATAAAACATGAGTTGGGTATTTGAAATGATTTTCAAAATACATGCACATACTTCAAAATTCATAAAATATAGTTTGCAAACTCTTAGAGTTGTTTGGGAACTTGTTCTGCATAGTTTTAATGCATTTGTGGTCGACCTGACAAAAGTGTGGACGACCACAAATCATGCGGTCGACCAGACTTCTCAGAGTATCGTCCGCAGGCTGTCCAGAGTTCTCTGGAACACTTGCGGATGATGGAGTGGTCGACCGGACTTCTGAGTTCATCGTCCGCAGGCTGTCCAGAGTTCTCTGGAACATTTGCGGATGATGGTGCGGACGACCCTCCTGATTTGCGGTCGACAGCACTTCTCCTGAGTGGGATTCAAACAGCCATTTTTATGACCGTTGGTGCATACTTATAAATACCCAATTGTTTAAACAACTCAAAAAAATCACTTTTTGAGCAAAAATCTGATCCTAACACTTCATAGAACCTCTGAAGATTATTTTGAAACCAAATCTTAACATTCATATTGTGAAATTCATCAAAGTGAGATTTATACAAAATCATTGGGGTTCTTGAGCAACTTACAAGAAAACATTACTCAAAGAGGTATTTATGCTTTACATTGATATATCTTCACATTAAGGTGATTTCATATATCAAACTCTTCTTATTCATATCTTGATTGATTTGTTCAAGGTTGCATTGAGCTTAAAACTCTAAGGGTTAGAGTGAGCCTTGAACCACAGAAAACTGTGTTTGTGTTAAGAGCTTCTTTTTCATTAATTGTTGTAATAGAGATAGGTGTGTAGACAAGGTTATATTGTAAAACTCAAAGTGTTGAGTGAACCTTGGTTGATTAAGAGGTTTGTGTTGTAAAACCCTAAGGGAATTGGGTGAGCCTCTATTGTATTCTCTCTTACTATATTAGTGAAAGGTTTTGTGAAATCCTTGAGTAAATAGCTCAAGGTAGTGGATTAGGTTTTGTTGGATAAACCGAACCACTATAAATCTTTGTGTTTATTGCTTCTTTTCTTGAACTCATCATTTCATACTTTGGTTGAACACCAAGTGTTTGATATTTGTTATCTTAGAAAGCTTGTTTAATTTATACAGAGGAAAAATCGGTTAAAACCTAATTCACCCCCCCTCTTAGGTTTTTCAGTACAGAAAAAGGAAAACTGTTTGCAAGAATCCTAAAAAGTTTGACATATACTAAAAAATGCAAAATCAAATAACACAGGCCCTCAAGACAATTTGGCATCATGAATTTGGTTAGAGACCATTATTTTATAGGAGTTAGTATTTTGATTATTATTTTTCAAAAATTTTTCTTAAAATAAAAAAAGGTTTACAATATTATATTTTTTAATTTATGAATTTATTTTATTTTTTAGGTTGATCTCGTTCCTAATTGTCTACTTTCCCAAATTTATGTTCAATGTGAGTATTATAGAGATAAACTATAATGACATAAGGCATTAATTTTTTTGATTGGATTCAATGTTGGGAAGCACTCAAGAGAAGTGATGGTAGTTAATAGTATTTTACATAGTATAAGTTTTAAAATTTTTAAATGTTTTTTTTGTTCATTTGTTGTTAAAAAAAATTAGAGTTTGTAATGACATTAAGTTATTTTTTGTTTAATTTATATTTATCTAAATTATGGTAATTTTTTATAATTCTAGAAACAAAAATTATATATTATAATGTGAAATGGATATGACATAATAAAATAAAAAGTAACATAATAGAAATCTATAATATACCATCACATATAAAAAATACATAATACATAATATAATACAAAATAATTAGTTATATCAATGACTATCTTGACACTCGGGAAAAATTAATATTTACTTTTTAAAGAATTGTTGAAATATTGCACTAAAATGTTGCAAAAAAAAAAAATTGTACAAAAGCTGTGTAAAAATAACACAGAAATTACTGAAGTTATTAAACATTGTAGGAAAATAGTGCAAACATTGATGAAATTATTGTTGAAAATTTATTGAAAACTATTAAAAAATACCGCGGAAAAAGTGTGCAGTAAATTGGACAAAAACTATATATAAAAGCTGTTAAAATTTACTGTAAAAGAGAGCAGAAAATAGAAAAAATGTACATAAAATAAATAAATCTGTGCAGAATTTTTGTGGACAAAAATATAACTCTTCTCAATAGTAAGACTGTGCAGAAAATAAATAAAATTTGTACATAATTTTTTTGGGACAAAAATAGAACTTTTCTCCATAGAAATACTGTGCAGAAAAATAGGAAAATTGTGCAGAAAAATAGATAAATTGTATAGAAAATAAAGCAAATTGTGCAGAATTTTTATGGACAAAAATTGAACTTTTCCTACACAGTTTTTTTTATAGAAAATCAAAGAATAAACATGATACTAAATTTTTTACATTATTCATGAAAAAAATGGCTTAAATATATCAATCAATCAAAACATTCATCAAACAATTTTAGAGAACTCATTCGACAATAATATCCATTGGTCCCAAACTATGACATCAGACCCAGCTGTACTCTCGGTAGGACGGCCAAATAACAAATAAATTTTCATCCGAATGAATGGAATCAAATCAAAAGTTGGAACAGGTTTCTACCAATTTCAAATTATGCCTCATGAGTTCCATAAAAATCATTCATATTTTCAGAATAAAATCAAGTCACAATATACAAATAAATTTTCAAAACATACTCAAACTCATTTCATAATTTATATAAAAAATAATTAGATAAATAAAATCACAATTCTTTGAGAGATACTTTTTTGATAAAATCAGAGATATCATAATTAATTACCTTAATCAAATAATTTTTCCTAACTTAAATAGTCCCCGAAATAATTGCTCTCACCTATTCATAAAATCATCAAATTAAATTCATAATATACTTTTAAGAAATCATTGAAGTCATAAAGTTACTTGAGATTGAACTTACTTAGGGTTAGTTCTCAGAAGAATTACTTTTCCTAGCCGCCTTATCTGTTTCTCCAGAAGTTGTCTCTAGATAAAATAACGTAAAATAGATGATGAAGTAGAGTTAGTCTTATAATTAGATATTTATACTCTAATCCTTACAAAATAAAAATAATCCTAATAAAATAATTGTGGGTCTAATAAATAAAATAAACCCACCATAATAAAATAACCCATTGGGTCGGGTATTTACATTATCAGATACTCAATCAAATACATTTTGTTATTTTCTGGTCGCATTACTCTAGTCGACTGAATGACCTCTCAGGATATGGTTTGAACATAATTAAATTGTCGTAGTACACGCTCGGGAATATAAGACTTAGAGATATTGAGAAATGAAATAGTTCTATGAAACCTCAAAAATAGTATAACATTCCCTGATGGTCATGTAAAATATCGGAAACCGGGTTCCAACATATTTGTTATGATGATAAATGTTAGATATTTATTTTTAAAAATAAGAAGTTAATAATTAAAAAATTTTAGTTGAGAACATTTTCAAAATGTTTTTCAAAATGTAAAAAAAATAAAAAATAAAAAATAAAAACATTTTTCAAAATGTACGTACTCGATTTAGTGTCATTGCATCTAAATGCAATCTATATTGGCATACTAAAACGATAGATTTGAGCATCACTCTATCTACGTTAGTCCATCTGTATGTGCGAGGCATACTTGAATTCCAAGATATATCCCTTCACATGCCTGAAATCTGGTCCAGACCAATTGTTTGGTTCAATTTTTCGATCTAACAATCTAATTCAATTTGGTATTTGAAAGAGGAAATTATTTTAGTTTGGTTTTTGGTTTTCAATTTTAAAGACCAGACCGAAGAAAGAATTTCTATTTTTATAACAATAATAATTAATGAGAGGACTTCATACAATGAGAAAGACTTTTTATTTTTATTTTTATGAATGATATGCAAACTTTATGTAGACATTACAAAATAGTTATAAAAGAACTAGCATTTCATTTTATATATATATAAATTGGAATTTCGATCTTGACAGAATCAAATTGGACTGAACTGAAATATTTCGATATTCGGTTTTTCGATCTCATAAATATTACGGTTTAGTTCAGTCTTTATCAAGAAAAAATCGAAAATCGAATAGACCGAATTTTTAGATCAAAGACTGGATAAAAAATCGAATGCTCACTCTAATAATAATAATAATAACTATATACATAATAATCATAATGTACCTATAATACAGTGAGATAACTTGAAATTTAGGCACAATTAACAATACCCAACTACCGATACAACAAGTGAAGCGGAACCCAATTGTCGATACAAATGTGTGAGCACATCGGCATCCCACCTGTATCGTCCCACATAATCAACCATCGTGAGTAGGGCTGACAATTTGAACCCAATTTGCTAATACGACACGATCATAACGAGTTAAGGTTGACACGACACGACACGTTTATTAACAAACGATTTTTGTTCAAATCAAATTGAACATTGAAAGATTAGATTTTAACTTATTTAACTTATGAAACTTGAATAGTAAATTTAACCATTCAGCCCTAACTTACACTGAACTTTTAAATTAAATTTAAAAATATTAGAATTTTATTAAGATTTAGTTATGTTTAATTGTAAACATTATAATTTGAGTGTTTAAATTATTCTTGAATGATTTTCACTTATTAATTATGTTTTATTTAAATTGATAATTTTTTTGTAATATAAACTAGTTGAAATGCGAGTTGACATTAACACGATAAATTAACACGAGTCAATGGAACATGACATGATAGCCACCCCTAATCGTAAGTAAAGGTAATAATGAAAAGATACAAGATCCTACGTCTTATTTAGAAAAAGTGCAACATCCCAAAGGTAAAGAAGGTATCCACAAACAAACGTCTCTGTCTCAACCCTATTATGTCCACAAATTCTATGTATATCATCAAATTTAGTTGGTTGAGAGAAAGAAGTAAATACATCATTAATCAAGTGTACGGACTACCAATTCTATAATCTTGAATATTTGCATCGAATGACATACCATCATCCATGAAAATGGATCAATAGTAAAAAGAACACATAATGAAATGTGATCGTCATCTCTCCAAAAGGTAGGTGAAAGGAGTTCATCTTTGAATGTCATCCCTCAACAAATGCAGAAATAAGAAAATCATCTAAATGCCTGTAAATATGAATAAGCAAGTGTGCAATAGATCTACTACCTCATCAGAGGTAGGCGATGACCAATATCGCAATTTCTCCTAAGGAGTATGACAAGTAAGAATTGATTGATAATGCATAATATAAATAAATTCACTAAAAACAACATTAAAATATTAAAAATATCTTTCCATTCCAAATAGAGTCAACAACGTGACCACTAAAACCCTCCAGGATAAACAAATCATGTTGCTCTACACCTGCATCAGCCTGCACAGACTCTTGATCTATAGGAACCTATGGCTCACCTGTATCAACCTAACCCTAATCTATAGGAACCGCTGACTCCTGTTCCTAAAGAATACCTCTGAATGAACTTCTTTTTCCTATTGTGTTGTGCTACGAAATAGTAGTATACATTGAGATGATGTACGAGCAATCATCTTTGGCACACTATCCTTGAGAGATGACTATTCCCTACCAGTCTCATCACTATGTGTCATGTCTCTAAAATCATTATATGAATATGACCTAAAACAATTATCCCCACATGATACGTGTTCATGCTAATAATCTATATCAGATCTCTTACCTTTAAGATGCATATTTTTTTAAACAAAAGGAAAAGAAAAGAAATCAACATGAATAACGAATCATACCTCTTAAAAAAAAACATAACTATAGTTTGAATAGACAAATTAATTTCTAAGACACATATAATAATATTCATTTTGAAAGACATGTACATTTATGTAAAAAAAAAAGTAAGAATCTAGCTTCTCAAAACATGGTCTACATTATTGTCTTAGAACACTGGTTAAATTATTATATTGAAAATGCATCAAGTTTATGCCTCAAAAAATATGCCAAGAAAATCCCTCTAAAAAACACTATATAATTTATAAACTAAAGATTAAAATTATATATTAATAATTAAAAAAATTTAAATCTATTACAAAATCTTGTAATTATAATATTTTTGTTATAAATAAATTAAGTATAACATATTTAATTACAAAATTCAGAAATTAAATAAAATTAAGAAATTTTAAAATTAATATAGAATACATGAAAATATCTCTCAAAAGATATGTCAAAGATTTGTTTTTCAAATAAACAACACTTTAATCCTTTTTACACTAATACAATTCTAATATTTAATTAATAAATTACTATAGCTTGATTAATTATGAAATTGAAAATATTAAATAAAATTATTTTAAAATATTTTAAAATATGATAATCTCTTATCATCGACGATGTCTTAAATTTGTGTCAAATTGAATTATAAAAAGACATAATAAATTGAAAAATTAAGTAAAATTAAATAATTTTAAAAATATTATAGAAGTTACGGAATATGTATCATTTTTTTTTAAACTTGACAAATAAATTTTAAAAAATCCAAATTTGTTGACCAAATTTTTTTTTTGAAAATAATGAATGAAAGTATATTTTAAAATTTTAATTATGAAATATAATAATTTTTAAATTTTAATTTTGATTAAAATGCCACGTGGCAGCTTAGTATTCGGGTCATGTGGATATACGTGTAGAATTATGCGATGTATTCAAAGACATCCAAGAAAAAAAAAAATTCTATCCAAGATTAACATTCAATTCAATGCTATATTATCCAAGATGAAGCATTGAAATATGAAACCCATCAGTAATGCAATAAAAATTAATAAAAAAATAAGTCTCAAAACTAAACAAACAAAAAAACAAAACAAAATTCTCCAATTAAATGGTATTATTATATTGTCTGTTCCAAATTCAAGTAATAAAATATGAATCACATATAATCACGTATTCATATAAGATTTTAATATACACAAAAACGCTAACATACAAAAAATCTCAAGAATTAAATAAAAAAAATCAAATTTGAATTTAAAGCTAAAAAACGCAAAAATCTCTCAAAATGGCAAACTTACTAACCTTGTACACCTTTTGATTAATCCTTGATGACAGAGGGACTTGAAATCTGCTACCAAATTGCTCTGCGAATTCGGGGTGAAGAAGCCAGGTGCGTATGGCTTCAGTGGCTTCAGTTACGTGTAGAGTATAGGGGAATGGTATTGATGGATATTGGTTAAACATATAGGGGCATTTTGTATTTAACAATTATGAAAATTAAATAAGAGTTTTTAATTTGCGGAAAAATATGACGGTGGGAAATAAATTTTCATACGGGGGGCATCCTACAATTTGTATTTCCTGGCTTTCCACCCACAGAAAATTGCAACCTTTCGTTGCGGATTGTTCCCAGTTCTTTTGGAGGACACCTTTTAATCTTCAAGAATCGAAGTCTAAACCCTCTCCAGAGTTCTCTCGAGGGCTGGTTCCAATCCTCATTTTCCTGTCCCAGAATCCGTCTGCTGGTATTCATTTCTTTCCTTTGTTATTCCTGTATGGATCATGATAAGCATTTTCTTTTTTCTTTTTCAGAATTTTTCTTTCGCTTTTGGTTGGGAAATTAGGATTTGGTGATTGCAGATTTAGTCCTAGTGAAGATGGTACAAATAGGTGTCTGCTTTTCAAAATATTTTTTCCCAATTCTATATATTGTTTGGCTGTTGATTTCTTGAGAAATATCTATTGGGCTTTTCTTTTGGTCTTGATTTTCTGGTGTTATCGGGAGCTTGCTGTGGTTCTTTGATTTAGCTGCTTCAAGTGAAGTGCATGCCCATTTTAGTTGGGTATGTTTTATTAGATAGTTCTAGAAGTCATCGGATAAATTGGCCAATCGACAAGTATCTGCTGATTTTAATTGGTTCTTTATGCTATTACAACAGTGATTGCCTTTCTACTTTCTGTTTCTAGGAGACTACCAGAATGAATCTTGGAAACATTTGATTCTCTAGTTTCATCAAATTGCATACGCACTAGGTAGTCTAGGTTAGTTCTGTTGGCAACTTTAGCATTCACGACATCCCTTAACAACTCTTTCCACAGGACGGACTGGCCCTAAAAATTGATGATTTTTTTAATCAGTTGTGTATGATCATTTGCATTTTATTGCTTATACATCGTTTGATCCCATACGTGTTAGAGAAAAGGTGTACATTTCTTAATTTTTATAAACTTTCAATTATGAAAACTTTGAAATTTTGATTTATGAAGTAGAGCGGATGATGAAAATATTCCAAGGGAAAAAAAAAAAAAAACTTTTACATACTCATTCTTTGGATTTCATCATGTGTAAAGTAGTTAGCAGAGAACAGCAAAGCTGAAGCGGAGTATGAAACTGTCAAACTGGCTGGAGATTTTCTAATGGATTTACAATTTCAGTTCCCCAATGGAAATTTTCTCTGTTGACGAGATAGGCAGTCTTAGTTGGGAGGATGATTGATCTCTAAACTTGTTTTAACATCTTTATATCTATTCAACTGTATGTGAAATGCTAGCAATAAAAAAATGAAAAGATTTTGAAGAGTTGTCATTGGAATTATTGCTTTTCTTGGGAAAGGGATGGACTTAGGTTCTTAAGCTATATCTCGCGTGACAATATGTACTTCCATGGACACCCGCCGAGCCACACTTTGAGAGAGAAACATGGATCTTTTACAAAAAGGTTGAGCTTAATAAGTGTAACATATTCAGTTCATGAGCTATTCGTCACAATCAAACATCTTTGAACACACACGTGCATGCATGCACACACACACACAGTCACATAGATTGATTATTGTGTTCTATGTAGGTGCTTTTGTATTTTTTGTGCTTATTGTGTGGTAAGGATGATTTGAATCTTTGGTGGAACCATCCTTGTCTAATAAATCATGTCTTATATTGACAGAAATATTAATAGGAAGCTGCAAGCGTTATATCAATTTTGAATCTATGGAACTAGTACATGTTACCTCTGACTTGCCCACTTCACTGAATATGACAGGAGCTTTGACTGTGTGCAAACTTCTTTAGGGAGTTGCTTGAAACTGGTCAACAGTACACTTGAGGTGCTTAGATGATTTTGGCTGATTTGCTGGGTTAAGAAGGGGGAGAGATTTATTGGTTGTTCTGATGTGTGTACTTTTCACGGTCTCCTCTTTATGTCTTCAATAAATAGTATTTGTTCTTCCCATCTTTAGCACCTCCTGGCTCCTTGTTACCAACACAGACCTGGTCTTTGCCTTTTATTTGTGGATGAGTTTCATTTTACCTCTTGAAGATGCATGTATTTGTGTGATCTTGTCCTAATTTAGCTCTAATATTTTGGCTGGTGATTGAAGTCTCTGTTATTGGTGGCAATGTAGGGGGATGATATCTTACTCTCAACCATGAATGTTGGTATTCTTAAAAATATCTGTTGGCCTGGAGGCTAATCAAATGGGAATGTAGCATCAACGGTCATTACTAATTGTGCTGCAATGGAAGCACCTAAGCAAACAACCCCTTTTAATCTCAAGCTCTTTGGATGGTCCCTTCTCTCATTTGCTCCTGGGGCTATAAATGCTAGAAGTAAAGTTCAAATGCCAACAACTGTCAATAAAGAGTTGAAAAAGCATGCACAACCTCATAGCAGAGATACCCCTGCTCGATATCCCACTGTACGCTTTAGACCTTATGTTTCCAAGGTTCCATGGCATACAGGTGCAAGAGCATTTCTCTCTCAGTTCTTTCCTCGTTATGGTCATTACTGTGGACCAAATTGGTCTAGTGGGAAAGATGGAGGGTCACCTATTTGGGATAAACGGCCAATTGATTGGTTGGACTTTTGCTGCTACTGTCATGACATTGGATATGATACTCATGACCAGGCTGAGCTTCTGAAGGCAGATTTGGCATTCCTTGAGTGCCTGGAGAGCCCTCATACAAATACCAAGGGGAATCCTCAGGCTGCTCATCTATATAAGACCATGTGTACCTCAGGTTTCATTTAAATGAGCTTTCTTGCTCTAGTCTAATTCAATTCCTTTTTCATCTCCTCTAATGTATTCCCCGTTTTGAAAACAGGACTAAGGAATATATTAATACCCTACAGACAGAACCTATTGAGGTTGCAAGCAGGGCAGCTACCAATCAACTTTGAATGGCCAAATGGTTTAAGGTTGAGAGGGCGGAATCTCGCACCCAAAGACTTCAGGATGGATTTATCTTTAATTCTGACAAGATGGTTGAGCAATGTCAAATGGAAACGACGGAATTTCAATAGGATATAAAGGTACTTATTCAGAGTATTCTGCATTCATCTCTCTTCGAAAATCGACTGACTGAGAGTCAAAAAGAATTTTTTGGATTTTGCAAGGCAAAGATTCCAGTTGAATGGTAATATTTTTTAGGTAGATATTGAAGAGCTATGGCCGTTGTGGATTTGAAGCTAATGTGTAGTGTAAAATTAAGTAATTGTGCAGATAGATTTAGCAAGTAGCACTGTTCACTTGTGCTTAAAGCAGTTTAATGTGAATATGAACTTAGTTTTACACGAATATTATGTGGTGGAAGAATTTAATCTTTTTGTTTATGATTTCAGTTTAATTTAATTAAAATTCAAACTTAAGATTAAACTCGTAATTGGAACTTGAGAGAATTCTATATTTTTATTAACAGCTTAACCTCAGGTCTATGTAAGAATTTTGCTTTGGAGTGTACAATGAAAGTGCACGAGGTTACATATGCGTGAGATTAATTGAAAATAGCACTAATAATTGGATTGCATTCCCATTATGAGTAACTCTGTTTGTCAATCATCCTTAGAAGTAAGAACTAACATGATATGCCATTTACGAGCATATGCTTCAAAAGCTCCCACACAGGTTACTTCCTGTGGCGGAGCCGAGGAGGGCAGTTTCTTTAGCAGCAGATGATGATCGATGTAAATTTATTTTAATATCATCAAGGATTCAAGGGGAAAAAAAACATTATTGTTTGTGCAAATTAGTCCTTCAAAATATTATAAGCTGATCAAGTCTTTCATTTTTTTAAAATTCTTAATTTAACTAAGTCCTTCAATCTTAACAAAATAAAGTACATTCATCTGTTCACATTTGATTTAGTTTAAAAATTAATAATAATTTTTT
Organism: Apocynum venetum; assembly: GCA_019593545.1. Taxonomy (NCBI): domain Eukaryota; kingdom Viridiplantae; phylum Streptophyta; class Magnoliopsida; order Gentianales; family Apocynaceae; genus Apocynum; species Apocynum venetum. The sequence goes on from SRSM01000143.1 coordinate 6,957,552, forward strand.
ACCTAAAGAAATTATTTTATTATTCTTATTATTAATTAAGTTAATGGTGAGGATTATCACTTACTGGATATAGATCATTTAAATTAAATAGATTATTAAAATTTTAAATGAAAAATATATTTATTTTAAGAAAGTGATATATCAAAACGTGAGCATTTTATTTTGAAGGGAGAGAATATCATTTTAATCTTTTTGTCATAAATCTCCACCCCTATTCATTAAAAAATAATGACTTTATTTTCAACAATGAGTGATTCTTAAGTAAAAAGATTATTTTCTATCCATATTTGTCCCTAAAATTGTAAGAAAATTATAAATTTTTAAATAATGAAGAAGTAAATCAAGACTTTTGAAACATTAGGGATTTAATTGAAATATTTATTGTTACATTTTCAGAGATTAATTTGCATTCTCTTAATACTGTATTTTCTAATTTTTGCCTACCGTGGATGAACAATGGAGTGTGTTGGGTGGGTTTGGGTTCTCGTGTAGTTCTAATTCTTTGTTACACTATCTTAGTTATCTTTTATAACTTTTTTATTTTATTTTTAAAGTAATATTCAAATCAACCAATCAATTTTAATTATTGAAGACAAAAAAGCTTTGTTTTAAAAATTGAAATGCTATAAAGAACAACACAAGATTGATGAAAGCTATATTAATATTAAGCGAACTATAAATAGTTCTACTTTTATTTAGAATAATTTGAAATAAATTCAAAAGAAAATTAGAGTAAATAAAAATTACGAAGGTTCATCTTCAAGATAAATTCATACTTACAAAATATAATAATAATTATATATTAAAAATAATATAGTAATATCTTAATATTTATCTTAAAACTGCATAAGGTTTAAGTACTGTTCTAGATCTGTATTGTCTCTTTGATTCAATTAATTTTGTTCATGTATGAAGGGATGGCAAATATTCATTAAAAGTCGGTATTCATTCGTACCATGCCTAACGGGAAGGGAATTATTCATTTTTATTAAGGAAGGGAATGATGATGGAGTTGAAATTACAAGTATTAGCGGGATGAGAATGATGATGAAGATACTATGAGATATATATACCAAGAAGGATTCGTTGTGGATCAAATGGGTGCACTTGGATTTCATCAAGAACAACTCTATTTGGACAGTGCGGAGTACTAAGGAGGTCTCTCCTTTACTGAAGAGGATACTAATGATTAAATCGAACTTATGTGCTGCTTTGGGTTCAGTTGAACTGGTTGAGAATCTCTTGGAATCTTGGGCCTCAGATGGTTCGTTCTCTACTAGCCGCGCCTATCAGTATTTCAAAAACAAAGGCACCAAGACCACTTGGGCGACTACGATTTGGAACAAGGCAGTTGTACCGAAACACGTCTTTATTCTTTGGCTTACTGCTCGGGATCGGTTGCTCACAAAAGACAAGTTGAATCTTCCGCAATCTGAAATGTGTTGTCAGCTGTGTCAGTATGAGAAACCTCTGCTCATCTTTTCTTCAATTGCTTGGTCAGTGCTAGGGTATGGACAAATATGCGAGATTGATTGAAGATCAGGAGATCGATGTCTACTATCAAAAGTGCGCTCAAATGGCTTAAGAAGCAGCATCGTGGAACATCAAGACAAGCTAGTTTTTGCAGGTCAACCTTTGCCACTACCGTGTATCATATTTGGTTGGCTAGAAATGCTACTGTTTTTGAAGGAAAGCGACCGGATATAGGATAGATCATCTCTAGTATTAAAACAAATGTGTATAGGCTGATCTTTTTATTATATTCCTAGGGTTGCCTTGTTAACTGGGCAGTGCATTGAGTTGGGTATTTCGGTTCTTCACTAGAAATAGTGTTGTGTAGTGGTTTTGTGTAGGGAGTTCAGGGGCTACTGGTTTGACCAGTTTTGTTGTACAATTCTTTTTGATTTTACAAATATTTACATTTTGATAAAAAAAAAATTGAAGTTTTTCTGAACACAAATTCGTACAAAAGCGCACTCTTTTGTATTAAAAATCTTACACTACAACATTTATCTTTGCATAAAATCAGCATTTACAAAATCCAATAGTATAGTATTGTTACAAGTGGAAACTTTTCTCTCTTCTCTCTCTTTCTCTCACTACTCTCTTGTTTACAATAAATTCATCGATTTCATCATCATTTCCATTTTAGATAAAAATTATGGCTTTCATAGACATTTGGTCTAGGTTGGATATTCGGTTTTCTGTTAATTTTTTGTATTTTACTTTTTATGAAATAAATAGTCCATGCACCATAGACTTTTTCGTTTGACTTCGGCAACCAAACGAAGATCGGAAAGTACATAAATAGTATCCAAGATGAGATGATTCTTATGCTGCCAATCTCGTTCTTTATTTCAAACAATATTTGTCTAGATATAAAAATGAGTGTGACGATTACTATAACATACCCTAGACTTGGTGCTAATATGTTTTTGGATGGTTTCAATATGTCATTTGGATATAATTTTATTTGTTATAGTAAATTTCATCTAATTAATGAATATTTTCTTTTTCTAAAAAAAAACCAAAAAGAAATCCAATAGTCCTAGGCATTAACAAGGAGAAATAAAATATTAAAAAGTTTTACAAGGGAGCACATTATTTTCTTCAAGTATCATTGCATGCACCAATTATTACTATATGTATATATTACATTTGTTTTACCATATGTAAAGTATTTTTGCAGCACCTTATGCCACCAAATTCGTATACATTTCTAGTGAGAGCTGACGAGGTTTGCTGTCCACTGAGATCACTATAGTGGTTTAGATAATGAGACGAGAGCGTGGAGAACCCAAACGTAACTATCACATCGTTGTGCGGATTGTCTAGTCAGATTTATACTCCCTCCAGGCTCCATCCCAGTGACTGAGGATTCTAAAAGTGAGTATAATATACACAAAATTATCTTAAATTTAATTTTGTCACTCCTATTTATAACTATAATTTTCAATTTTTTTTAGAGAGAGAGAAATCATTATATAGAGAGTAATTAAGATTGAAAAAAATATTATAATTGTAAAATGATTTATGTACTAAGACAAGAGATTAATGAGGTTAAAACTACTTATAGGTATATATGAATTATTTTGTTTGAAAATCACATGTTGTGCAATCTATCAATTGATAGATCTGCTATATCAAAAGAGATCCTAAATATTCCTATGAGAAAGGAGCTGATTAGATAGGGTGAACTGGTGAAGCCAACCTACATAGACTGCAGCTCCTTGTTAAAAACTAAAGCAAGAAGGAAGAAACTTGATTAAAGAAAGAAGGGCAATTGTAGATTCTAATCTTAAAAAAGAAACTAAAGGAAAGACTTTTAATATCTTATATTTTTGTTCTTTTGGTTAGTGGCTGCTCTTTTATTATTATTATTATTATTTTAAAAAAAGTCGAATTGTCTTCTTGCAATACTATTCTTTAATCATTTATGAATTTGAAATTTGTCTTTGGTGGATGTGGAAATAGGTTACGGTAACTTTGTCTAATTGCCATCATAAATCCAATATTAATACGTTTCACCTTGGGCTGACGTTTCTAACTAGTAAATCTATAATCGCTTAATTTGTGTAATTTGTAGTCATTTAATTTTCATAATCCCATTTTTTGTCCTTTTTCTTCTCACAAAAGGACAATGATGCTTTTGGTCTTGAAAGGCAAGTTTGAACTACAATTCTACAATTGGTACAATCAGCAGTAAACAGCAAATTGTTTTTATCAAGAAACATGAAATATGTGATTTACATTGATTGCAACACTGAGGGACTTGCTATGTAAGGGGAAAGTTGAAAATAGAAATACAAACATCGCTGGATTCTATGAAACAAAACACGAGAGTATTCACAAAAGAAGAAAAGGAAATAAACAAAAAGCAAAAGGCAAGAAAAGACACTCTTAAAAAACTTCATCCACCTGATCACTCTAAGTAAAAGCAGCAGAAACCATGATCAGCCTCTTAGTTTCTTTCATCACATGCTGAAAGCTGCAAACCACTTGGATGGACTCGCTTGAACATCGCAAAGAAGCAGCAGGTACCACGGCCACCGCCGCCAGTATTCTTCCCTTGGTCTTCTTGAGCGTTACTCTTCATATGAACTTTTTTTCTAGCAGCAGCTTTGTTATCTCCCATGGTTCTCTTCATGGACTTATCTTTATGAGCCAATTCCATAAGGTAGATTTCCGCAATTGCAGCACTACAAGTTATTGACATGGCTGTGTATGTCTACAGAATTCTTGAAGAATACCTAGCTAGTAAACTTGGTGTTAGATTGGCTATATATAATATGGCTGAATGAGAAAGAAACTATGGACTCGAATTAAATAATTAGTACATAGTGGATTAAGAGGTCCACAGTCCACTCTCTAAATACCGGGGCAGAGCTAGAACTTTTTTCACCTAGGACTAGACATAAAATATAGATAAAAATATAAACTGTGAAAAATATAAAATAAAGTACTTAATATTTAATATTTTCAATACTATGAAATAAATGTAACATTGGAGTTATATTATTTGATTTTTTTTAAAAAAATCAAACTCTTTAATTATTATATTGTTATCAATTTTTCTCCCAACTCTCGTTCAATATAAGCAATCATAGAATATGTTAAAAACTCTTCTTCTATAAAGAGTTGTTTTGACAAGTTTTATCGATGTATTGCTATGGAAATGAGAAAAGTCAAATTAAGACTGATTAACATATCAATCCAAATAAATATGTTAGATTCAATAATTAAGTAGATAATACAACTATACATCATAACAAATGAGAAAAACACTCTCAATTAAATTTTAAGAATTTAACTTAGTTGTCTCAATTATTTTTTGACATAATTTAGAAATAGTTGATAACTCCTGAAATATTTCGTTACCAACGACATCAAGCTTGTAGTGTTGTGGTTGTATTTTCAAATGGTGCAAATCTTGTGGAGTGAAATCAAGATGATAGAACTTCTAAGTAAGAAGGTAGACATGATCACTCTAAGTAACTTAAAGTTATCTTTAGGCTACAAAACATAACTAAGCTTATAGATGTAGTCACTTCATCTATAAATATACCATTCAACTTTTCAACTTGATAATCTATTGTTGCATTAAAAATATCAAACTGATAATGATGTTCAAATTCAAATGTGATAGAATCATTTTGTTGGTATGAACGACCTGTAGCGGATTTATAACGAGCTTGCATGTAAGGTATCTCAACGTCAAACTTGACACAAACTTCTTTCACATCCTTAAGAAGAACAACAAAACCTTTATCTCTCAAAGTTTGAAGTAAAAATTTAGTAGTTGAGACATAGTCCATTGCACTTAAAATATTCAAAGATTTCTATTGTAGTGTTCGGCAAAGTAGATTTGTTATCCCATTATTTTTTATATCAAATGTAATATAAATATTTAAGCAAAAGACCTTATCACAATCAATAGACAGCTAGCTTCACCTCAAATAGAGTTAGAAGACCTTTCATTCATCATATTTTCCAACACATTAAGCACATAACTATACATATCTATCATGCTACACATAAGCACATAGCTAGTCATCATTTTCACATATACCAATAGTCATCATATATGTGTAACATCAATTCTTTATACAATATGTAACTTAACATGACGTTTAGGAGAGACATTGATTAGATTACATATAGAATTAATTTTTGAAAAGAATTGTCAAATGAATACCTTGTTTTCAACAACTGCAATTAATACTAGTTGAAGACGATGAATAAAACAATATACATAATAAGCATGTGAATAATCCTTCAAAAAATGAGCTTGCAATTGATTACAAGAGCCACAAATATTGCTAGCACCATTATAGAATTTGTAGCACAATTATGTGGTGAAGGAAGACAACCTATATGCATAAAAAGCGAGATATCCCTATCATTGACTAGCTTCCAATATTTGAAATCCATTTGTAAATATAGAATTTCGAGCATGTTGATTTTCAAAGAGGGAGCATGGAAAGCAAAAACAACATTCTTTGTAGGAAAGTACCGTAACCAAGTAAAATTCTTAAATCAATGACTTTAGAAATGACGATTTTGAGATCCAAATTTGGTTGGTGGATACTTATTCTTAAAAGATTGATAATGTCTCATTTTAATATAAGCTCGTCTAATTTCTTCCCTTTGATTAACATAATATTTTCATATTGGAGTACGTAACGTAGAGTCACGTTCAAGATCATGTCGACATCAATTTTAAAAGAAGTATTAGGTTGTCAATCATTGGACTTTGAGATGTCAATGTTAGGTGGAGACTACTCTTGGCTTGTAAATGTCTGCTCATTTGGTTTAAAAGTGATAGTCGGTCTTTTCTTCATTTCTTGAAGTTCCGCTATAATTTACAACTTATTTAAATTATATAAGAGTAATTAAATAATAAAACACATATTTGAAAGTATATAAAAGGCGTATTAATATAACAAGAAAACACTAAATTAATAAACACTATAATCTATAAACACTAAATTCAAGCTGTAAAATCGACCAATAGACCTGGCTGTGAAAGCAACTTCTGAAAGATTTTGACTATTTATGATTGGCCATATGGATAGCTAGTCCTGTTTTGTAATATGCAAACAGATTTTCACTCTAATGGTCACCAAATCTAATTATATTATTAAATAAATATATAGATAAGAAATTTAATGTCTCACAATCATTCTGATGATGGTAGTTGTAATTGTATTTATTACTGTTCCTTACAATTTATTTCTTGTTTCCTAGTCAAAATATTAATGTCAATATGTCAATGGTCATCTAACTCTATTAATAGTTTTTATTTACAGACTGTTGTTATTGTTGGGGCAAGTGGAAGTGGGAAATAACATTATCAACCTATAATGGATTCTTGGTAACTTCTTTCACTTGATATTTATCCAAAATCAACCAAACAAATTCAAGCTGTCAAATTGATAAAATAACTTCTTTTGTAATCATGAACAAAGCAGTAGACATAAATCAAATTGAGGAACTCCACATTATAATTCCTCAAAATTCAATTAACAGAACAACAAAGGACAAAAACCCAGGTAAAAATCCAATTTAGGTAATTAGTTCCCCTTAGTTTCAATTTTCAGTTTTGCAATATAGTTTCCTAATTCCAATTGCAATGTTATGTTTTTTAATTTTGCTTCAGCTTTATTCAGTTTCACTATTTCCTTTTCCTTTTGATTTTCTGGTCTTGTATTTGTCTAATCCCTTTTTCCAATGTGGATGCTTGATCACATAATTAAGATTTAAGAAAATTTTGGACAAAAACCCAGTAAACAATCCAATAATCACATAATAAAGAAGAAAAATCAAGATTTCATGAATATATATATATAATTTAAGCATTACCCAAAAACAATCACCTTAAAAATGATTAAAGATTAAAGTAAGAACACAAAAAATACCTTAAAAAATGAAGCCCTTTGCAGTTAATCTTCAAGACTTCAACGTACAACAATAGTACAAGTGAGAATCCCTTATTCCTTTCTGACTTCCAGCGTGCACGTAGGGATGAAAATGGGGCGAATTGGGGCCGGAATCCCTAACCCCCGACCCGCCCCAACATTAAATACTAATTTCTATTCTCGTCTCGCATTCACTTCAAAAATTTGGAAAGAGCCCCGTCCCCGCCCCGGCTTGCTTTACATTATCTGCTTTCGTCCCAATCCCTGCTCCTGTTTGACTCCGCTTTGACCCCGTTTGACATCCGCTTTGACCTCATTTGACTCATGATATCAATAAATACTTAGTCAATAATATAAACTCTTATAATCTACAAAACAAAAGTTAATAATATAAATTCATAATTAGTTAAGTATATAGTTAATAATATAAAATTATTTAAATCAATATATTTAATAATATAACTTATTGTTTCATTTTTTAAAAAATGTTCACATATATTTATATAAATAATAATATATTAATATAGTTAATAATATGACTAACGATTACTTAGTCAATAATATAAACTCATTTTATTTAATTTTTTAAGTAACCAAACACATAAGATGGTTTTCTTTAAAAAAAAAAATAGAGATAAAATAGTATTTTTATTAGAGATAGAATTGAAGCTGAAGTTGGAGATTTGCGGAGCGAATCCCTGTAGGATAAGTGGGGAAAAATCAATCCCGACCCCATCCTCGTCCCTATCCCCGCTAATCTCCGCTTTTTAAAATCCATCATCGACCCCAACCCCATTAAATTCGAAGAATTCATAACTTCAACTGGAGGAATTGAAACAACTTCCGCTCATCCCCATTTCATTGTCATTCCTATGCGGAGGGAATGAAGCTATGAAAGTGAAAGTGCTAAAGTGGGTTTGTGACTAAGGATTTCCATAACATTTAACAAAGACAAAGAAGAAAGCAAATTTTGGGTTGGACTTCTCTTGGGCTACCCAAATTTTATAACTATAGATTTTTTGTTTTTGGGTGCCATATAGCCCCTCTTACCCCCTTCCTGACTACGCCCCTGAGCCGAGACCAGACCCAAATGTAGTAGAGAAAACCCAATGTAGGATCATAGGGCAGAGAGCATCACTACAACATAAGGACGTTATTGTTTAAGACAGGGGCATCCAACAAACAATTCTAAAGGACTGAGACCCGATTTAAATTCCTACCAACACCCTCCATAGCCAAAAAATCAGCTTTCTCAATAAGAGGGATGTAGGGTTTGGTGGATTAGTAGTAAAATAATTCATGGGGAGATTTGATAGATTAGTGGTAAAATAAATGTTGTTTTCCATGATTATCTCTCTAAAAATAATAATTGTGAGTATTTTTTTGCTCTATCAGAATTATGCCCAAGTTCAATTAAAAGGACGATATTGTCCATGCGTAAAAATCCCGAGGCACCAAAATTAACGAATGAGGACTAAATTTTCCAAACATAAATACGTTAAGGATCTAATGTTCCAATTACTCTTTTTAAAAATAGTAAACTACCTTTAGACAACTACCTAAGTTGCCTAGAGCTGCCATTGGATGAACGAGTGACTCAAAGGAATGGAAGCTTGATAAGACCGTCAAGGTGTTCCTTTCTAATTGTGGACAAAGGGAAGTTCGGATCTTTGCACCCTTTCGGTATAGAGAGGTTCATCCAAACATGTATAACCCTGGTTAAACCCTCAATTGATAACAACGAGTTTTTTGAGCGAACGAGCTTCGTCTAAGGAAAGCGTTAAATTTGTGAACTTCAATTCTCAAAGCTATGGGATTATTATAACTTGAAAGTATTCTCTTGCTCATAAAATTCTGAATGTAAAATACGGCTGATGTAGCTAAAATTTAAACATACTCCATACAACGTCCATTCACTGAAGAGATAAAAGGGGTTATAATAGAATTGGAACTTAATCCATTCATGTTACAGAGGATATAAAAGAATTTTTTACTCCTACACTTTTCAAAGAATAAGTAAAAGAGAAATTTATGAAGTGAGAGCTCTCCATTTTGTCTTTGGGTTAACTCCCTCCTTTATATAAGAGAGAAAACCCACATAGTCTTTGTCCATTTTACACATTGGACTTTGTAGGCATTAAACCGATATACAACCATTGTTTTCCAACATTTTGCTACCAGATTTTACCAGCGGGTAGAAAAATGGCATACCCTGTCTTTTTACCCAATATTTTCAATCACATTGATCACATACAAATACAATAATTAAGTAAATCGATAAAAACAAAGTCGGTTCTATGGTCTATAGGATCTCATGTGAGCTTTTAAAAGATAAGCTCTTGTGCTTTTACCGACATATAAGGTGCAAAACACCACAATACAAATTTTAAAATAAACAAAACAAAAAAGATAAGGACTCTCATCATTTTCTTCTTCTTCTTTTCTTTTCTATTCTTACTTTCAGGAATGCAATCAGTATTTCTTTTTATTTTTTATTTTTATAATTAGTATCTCAAAAGACTGCAAAAACAAAGCTCTAAAGTGAACCACAATAATATTTTGGGTCCTAAAAATTAAGAAAAAAAAACGACTTAGACTTGATATAACCAAAACATTGGAAGCCTAAAATTCCTGAGCTTGAGGCGCCAGCCATGTTTGCCTCTAAAGAGAACCGGCCCTGGATAAGATACCAATGAAAGTATCTATAAGAGGAAAGCATGAAAATCACACCGAACAAGGGCCAATCAACCATATTCCACTGAAACTTCATCTTATTTATTAGACTAGCTTCGTTTTCCTTCAGAAAGTGATGATGAGGGCTTAAGATTAGGATGAGCTCTGCATTGAAGCAAAGGAAGGCAACAAGCTCCAGAAGTAGTCTCTTCTTGATGATCATCACTAAGCCTTTTTTTAGAAACTTCCCCCTGAGTACTGTTCTTCTGAGCTTCCATTTCCATTTGTTTCAGTCTCTCTTTGTGGAGCTTTTTCATCACGTAGATTTCTGCAACACCACCAATTGCCACTGATGACATGACTCCACAAACGACAGTAATTAACAAGATTTTGAAGATTGAGTTGGAATTTGATACTATAAAACAAAAAATTTAATTTCTTATAATGAAATGGTAGATTGTTTCAATTTTGAGATATGGGTGTGATACATATATATAAGCATTTGTTGATTTGCTAGGCTTGGCCACCACGTATTATATAGCCCAGAGATTTTGGTCTTTTTAGCCATTTGAAAAAGATGGAATTATATAGTATTGACTGAGTCACATTCAATATGAATTTCAAGTGGCTTATTGACGGCTGGAAGGACCCCTGTTTAAATTTCTTGGCGAGGAAGTTAATTTGACATTGTTTTTCTCCTTTTTTTCTGAGATAGTCAGTGCTTTCATGTCTTGATTTGTTTTGTCCATTTTTCCATTTTCTTTTTTAAGTCCGAATCAGGCTTATTCAAGCTGGAAAATTGCAAAATGACAATTGACACGGGAGCCTCAATTATAATGCGGTGGGGGGTGGCGGGGGCCGGTGGGGGGTTTGGTTAATCAAGTATCACTGTATTAGTGGTAACTGGGTTGTGAGAGTATCGGGTAAATTAAGTCCCATCTTTAGGTTAAATTAAACTATTAGAAAATAACAGTGTAAAAAGACTCATGATTCAAGAAATGTTTGAAATATAAACTTAGATTGAGAGTAGAAAATTTCACCTAATCACAAATGTAACCAATTTATTTGACTAGTCTATAATAAATAAGTATGTTGGAGGTAGTTGGCTAAAAATAATACTCCTTTTGTCTGGAATTGAGTATTTACTTTTAAAAATAAATATATTTTTCATTTAAAGTTATTCTAACAATGTCATTAGTTTAAGAAATTTACATCTCATTAATTAATTACTCTACCACTAACCAAACTAATAACAAATATAATGTGGTAACTCTCATAAAGTTAAAAACTTTTATTAGTTTTCGATTGAGTAATATGTGACATTCAATTTCGAATGGATGAAATTTAATTTTTAATGCTCTTTTTTACAATATCTCTAATGTTTTATTGTTAATGTAAAGAAATGCTAGTATCTCTATTGTTTTATTGTCAATGTAAAGAATGCGTGCTATATTATTAAAGTTAACGGTGTCATTAAATTTTCCCCATATCTTGAAGTTATATTATACTGCATGTCTACCACAATGTCAACAAGACTGATATCTCTTGACAATCTATTGAGCATGATGTTTCAACAAGTGGGGATAAACATGTCCTGATTTTTTTAAACATTTACCAACTAGCAAATAATACATAGAGAGTTCAAAAATCCTATTTTAACACCTAAACAAAAAAATTTCAAAACGTGACATTCCAACTTTTTGAGGGTCTCAGATTTGCATTTCAGTCAAAACTTGACGGAAGAGTACTCTTGTCGTCAGTGAGTGAGTCCCGAGCGCCATATATAACAACACCTTAATGTAACAAACAAAAGCTAAATGTGCTTTGTTGAAGTTGAAGTTGAAGTGTTATTCTTATATTTTTTAGTTTAGATACTGAATCAAAATTTTCGAAAAGTTTTAAGAGTTATCTAAATCTCTTACCTTTAAATTTATGAAATTGAATTCTCAAAGGTATGGGATTATAAGAACTTGAAAATATTCTCTTGTCTATAATTATGTATGTAAAATACTATTGATGTAGCTAAAATTTAAACATACTCTATACACCCCATTCACCGAAGAAATAAAGGGGTTATAATAAATTTTGAACTTAATCCATTCATATTACAAAGGAGATAGATTAATTTTTTACTCCTAATCTTCTCAGAGAATAAGTAAAAGAGAAATTTATGAAGTGATAACTCTCCACTTTTATCTTTGGGATTAACTCCCTCCTTTTAATAAGAGAGAAAACCCACCTAGTCTTTGTCAATTGTTGACATTGGACTTTTTAGGCATTAAAGCCATATACAAATTGTATTCCAACATTTTGTTACCAAAATTTACTGGGGAGCAAAAAAAAAGGCATACCATGTTTTATTATTCAATATTTTCAATCACATTGATCTTGTACAAATACAATAATATAGGACCTCATATAAGCTTCTAAAACATAAGTCCTTGTATTTTTACAAAGTGGCTTTATAAAAATGACATATAAAGTGTAAAATATCAAAATTAATATATCAAATAAAAAATTTGAAAAAAAAGAGAAAAAAAATGAAGGACGGCAATAGGAAGGAGTGCAATATGCAAAAACAAAACTCGAAAATTGAACGCTAATAATATTTTGGACATTAAAACTTAAAAAAAAGAAGAAATTATCTTGTGCTTGCTATAACCAAAACATTGAACCCCTAAAATTCCTAAACTAGGCGCTGACCTGCACTTAACAAGATACCAATGAAAGTATCTATAAGATAAGAGAAAGGCATGGGAATCAAACCGGAACGAGGGCCGATCAGCCATATTCCACTGAGGCACTGACCCTCTATGTTATTAATTAGACTAGGTTCGTTTTCTTTATGAAAGTGATCATGATGAAGGCTTAATACTAGGATGAACAGCTCTGCGTTGTAGCAAAGGGAGGCAACAAGCTCCAGAAGTAGTCTCTTCTTGATGATCATCACTAGGGCGTTTTTTAGAAACTTCTCCCTCAGTACTGTTCTTCTGAGCTTCCATTTCCATTTGTCTCAGTCTCTCTTTGTGGAGCTTTTTCATCACGTAGATTTCATCAACACCACCAGTTGTAACTGACATCATGACTCGGCCGGAAACAACGTAATTAACAAGATTTTGAAGATTGAGTTGGAATTTGATACTATACAACAAGAGTTTCGAATTTCTTGTACTGAATTGGTAAATTGTTTCAATTTTGAAATATGGCTGTAATATATATAAGCATTTGCTGATTTCTTAAGTGTGGCCACTACGTATTGTATGACCCAGAGATTTTTGTCCTTTTAGCCATTTGAAAAAGATGGAATTATATAGTATTGACTGAGTCACATTCAGTAGAGTTCCAAGTGGCTTATTGACGGTTGGAAGGACCATTTTTAATTTCTTGGGGAGGAAGATAATTTGGCATTATTTATATCATTTTCTTCGTCCCGAATTAAATGTACAAATTTTATTAATTTAAAAATTAATAATAAGTGATCACATTATTCTTTTTATTAATTTGATTAATGATAATATTTTAATAATTTAAAGAGATTAGTGAAATTTTAAATAAAAATATATATTTATTTTTTAAAAGTGATCAGTGATTTTTTATTTTTAATATTAGACTTTCCGTGCCGTCTTAAGCTTATCTTGAGTTGATTTGTCCATGTTTGTCCATTTCCTTTTCTAAGTCGGAGTTAGGCTTTTTTCATGCTGAAAACTTGCAAAATGACAATTGACAAGGGAACCTCAATGATAGTGTGGGAGGTTTAATTCATCAAGTATCAATGGTTTGTGAGAGTATCGGGCACATTAAGTCCCATGGTTAGGTTAAGTAACTAATGTCTTTGGTGGCTAAGTACAATGCATTGTCATGTTTATTTTGGAAGTGTATCAATGTGCACAAATGATATAAAATAAGTAGAGTATGTTACAGTGAGAGGATTGTTATCTAATTAATAAATTATTTTGCTTTATATTCAGTTTAGACCTAAAATCTAAGATTAGATATTTAAAATATTATATAACTAAATAACCTAAAGAGAAAACAAGAATGAGAATTTATGCAAGAAACAATCAATGGCAAAAAGATGGACCAAAGCACCCTTGATTCAACCTATACTACTACTACTTTTATGTCTAATATGGTAAATTTTACTTATTGAGTTTTATTTATGGTACAATTCTCACATGTAGATTAGGTCTAATGTTTTATTGAAAAGACCCTAATTTCAATTAGCAAGTGATCATTATTTTTATGTGATTTCAACTATTGAAATCATGTAATAAAATTATGTGGATTTATCTGGTTTGAAACCAGCCACACATTTCCTGTTAGAATCTACACAATAGAAATCAAGTGTTTTTCTATCTAGTTTATTTTACTATGTGATATAGAAATACTTTTTAAAAATGTCTATGAAACTAAGCCCGAGAACAGAGGCAAAATGGTCAAGGAAGATTAAAGAAAGGAGATTTTTTTTTTTTTACCCTTAAACTTCTCATTGAATAAGTAAAAGAGAAATTTATGAAGTGAAGCCATCCGTTTTTTCTTTGGGGTTAACTCCCTAATACAACAAATATCAAACACTTTGTGCTTAAACAGTGTGTGAAATAATGTGTGAAATAATGTGTTCAAGAAATAGACAAAGGACACAATGATTTATAGTGGTTCCATTTATCCAACAAAACCTAATCCACTATCTTGAGCTATCTACTCAAGGATTTCACAAAACCTTTCACTAATTTATAGAGATTGGAAATGAATTCATCTTTATCAAACAAGTCACAAACATCATTATCACTTTCACTATCAACTAAAGTAGGAGTTTTTAAAGTATTTACCTCATCTTCAATAGCCATGAAATAAACATTTGCATGTTCAGTTTGTTCTTCATCTTCACTTCCTTCTTGTTTTTGGACTTGTACTTCTTTTCTTTCTCTCTTAATTTTGGGCAATCAGCCTTGAAGTGATTTGGACTTCCGCATTCATAACATTGCTTTGAGTTGGTATTTGTGGATGTCGAAGGCTTCTTTTTGAATTTGTTGAAGTGTCCCTTTTTGAACATTTTCTTGAAATTCTTCATGACAAGAGCTATTTCTTCATCATCCATTTTTTCCTCATCACTGGAAGATTCATTATCATTGTTCTCTTTGGCTTTAAGAGCAATCCCTCTTTTCCCTTTGTCTTCTACTTCTTGATCATTTAACCACTTCATTCTTATTTTATGAGTGAGAAGTGATTCAATAAGCTCTTCCACTGATTTCTTCTTCAAGCCATGGGTTTCTAGTATAGCAGTGGTTTTGCCTTCCCAAGCCTTTGGTAGAGCATTAAGTATCTTCATGTTTTGTTCTCTTATAGAATACGACTTACTAAACACTTTTAAACCGTTAATGATGTTAGTAAAGCGAGTAACATATCAGTAATATTTTCATTTGATTTTATAGTGAAAAGTTCATACTCCCTTGTAAGCATACCAAGTTTTGTCTCCTTTACATGGTTTGTACCTTCATGAGTCACTTCAAGTAGTCTCCACATTTCATGTGCGGATACACAACATCTTACCCTATTATACTCATTTATATCAAGTGCACAAGTAAGAGTGTTCATGGCAAGAAAATTAAGGGTCATTTTCTTTTTATTTTCATCATCAAATTACTCAGATGTTTTGTCAATCTTGATACCATCAACAACTTTAAAAGGAACATAAGGACCATTTTCAACTATATTCCATAATTCATAGTTCAAAGAAGATATATAGATTCTAATTCTATTTTTCCAGAAATGATAATTTGTACCATTCAACAAAGGAGGTCTAGTAGTAGAGTAAACTTCTACCATCATAGTGTTGTCTAAATGTGCCATATAATCTTTGCTTCTAGGTGGTTAAACCTTTTAAACAAGAAGACCTGATCTGATACCAATTGAAAAACTTAAGAGGGGGGGGGGTGAATTAGGTTGTAACCGATTTTTCTAACTTTAAAACAAACAATACTTTCTAAGACAACAAATATCAAACACTTGGTGCTCAAACAGTGTGTGAAATAATGTGTTCAAGAAATAGACAAAGGACACAATGATTTAGTGGTTCGGTTTATCCAACAAACACAATCCACTATCTTGAGCTATCTACTCAAGGATTTCACAAAACCTTTCACTAATTTAGTACAAGAGATTACAATAGAGGCTCACCCAATTCACTTTAGGGTTTTACAAATAACCTCACAAACCAATCAATGCTCACTCAACCCTTGAGCTTTACAACATAACCTTGATTACACACCTATCTCTAATACAACAATTAATGAAGTAGATACTCTTAATACAATTACAATTTTCTATGATTTAAGGCTCACTCTAACCCTTAGAGTTTTAAGCTCAATGCAACCTTGAACAAAACAAACAAGATATGAAAAAGATGAGTTTGATATAGATATCACCTTAATGTGAAGATATATCAATATAAAACATAAATACCTCTTTGAGTAATATTTTCCTCTAAATTGCTCAAGAACACCAATGATTTTAGTATCAACCCCACTTTGATGAATTTCACAATGTGAATGTTATATATGAGTTTCAAGATGATCTAAAGATGCTTTATGAAGTGTAAGAATCAGATTTATGCTCGAAAAGTCGTGATTCTAAGTTTTTTAAACAATTGGGTATTTATATGTATGCACCAACGGTTATAAAAATAGCTGTTTGAATCCCACTCAGGAGAAGTGCGGTCGATCGCATATCAGAAAGGTCGTCCGCACCATCATCCGCAAGTGTTCTAGAGAACTCTAGACATACAGTGGACGATGAGCTGAGAAGTCCGGTTGACCGCACCATCATCCGCAAGTGTTCCAGTGAGCTCTGGACATTCAGCGGACGATAAGCTGAGAGATCTGGTCGACCGCATGATCTGTGGTCGACAACACTTCAGTTAGGTCGACTGCACATGCATTAAAACTATGCAAAACAAGATTCCAAGCAACTCCAAGAGTTTGTGGAATACATTTTATGAATTTTAAAGTATGTGCATGTATTTTGAGAATCATTTCAAATACCGAACTCATGTTTTATCTAAATGAAATACATTTTGAAAAACATTTCACTTTTATTGAGTAACTTATAGAACTTATTACTCATAGAGGTAGACCTAAAGACATCTAATAGATATATAAAGAAATAACACTACACCTCTAGATCCTATCTAATCCAGAAACTGCTTATGTTCAACGCTTGACACCAAACACTCTTTCCTAAAGATTTGAAACTTCGATCTTGCATGGATTAGATATATGAATCCTAAAAGACCAACACTAATACAATTAAGCCATTAGTTCTTATCAATGTTTGTCATTTAATCAAAATTAAGATATTAAAAGCTTTAGAGCTTTCAAATATATTAAAAAAAAACTTGACGGTACTTAGTACAACAAGCAGTGTGAATCACCCAAAATGGAGATTGATCTGTTCCAAAAATGGATTTATATTCAACCCCAACTACTAACACACAAACAACATATAAAACGATAGAAACCAACCAACTACTTACAAATATGCAAACACATAAACCCAAATAGACTAACCAACTACCGAGATGCGAAGAGAAAGGAAATTAGAAAAAAGGAGCAAGTCTTCTTGTTTCTCAACTGCAGCCTTGGCAAGTGAGTCTGCGATACTATTAGCTTTCTTCGGAGTTTTATTAATACTCCAGGAATTCAATCTTTTAGTGAGAGCATGAACGAGAAGAAAACAATTTCTAAACCTCAAGGGAGCCGAGTTGGGAGCATTAAACCATTTAGCCACATTAGAAGAGTCAGTCTCAACCACCAAATGTGAGGAAGTATAGAAGGAAGTGGCAGCAAAGATAACTAAGGCTTCTTTAACCGCAAGAAGCTCTGCTTCGTTAGACTCTGCCCTACTAATGACTTTAGAAAAAAGTACCTTGACGTGGACTAAATGGTCCCTCAAAACACCACCAATACCTGAAAGGCTCAGTTTACCTTTTGAAGGTCCATCCACATTGAATTTAAATACCCCTTCGGAGGGTCCAATCCACACAGCCAACTTTTTACTTTTCACAATAAAGTCTGACTTCCGCACAGAAGTAAATATTGGCAACCTATAGAGGTCATCAAAGGATTGAACCTGGTTAGGCCATTTTCCAAAAATCCACCACGCAACCCTTGTTCGGATAATATCCATTATTTTGTAAAAATTAAAGGATGCACCATTAAAAATTATATAATTCCTGCATAACCAAACTGACCATAATATTGCGAACATAAGCAACCTCTAGATTTGAGATTTTTTCCTTGTCACCAATTCAAACCAATACCAGATAAAAAAGAGATATTTTCTGGCACAACCCATTGATCACAAAAGAAAGATCAAATTTTCCATGTGAAAAGCCACTAGCCCAAGACCTATTTACTCCTTAACAGAAAGAGCTTGTTGTGTGGATGCCAGAGGGAGTAAATTTCCAAACAATTTTGTCGATCATTCCATCCGCAACTATAGAATTAGAAATAATGCTCAAAAACTCATTCCATAGCTCGAATTCCAAATCAAACAACATTATTTTTGGCTTAATGTCCTAGATCCACACAATCATTAATAAAATTTCCACACTTTGCCACACTTATTAACAAGTGCGTAAATTCTTGGGAAGGCATCTTTAAGCACTACGTCATCCAACCACGGTTCAGTCCAAAATGAGATATTGCATCCATCTCCCTTTTTCCTTTTCTTTGGCAATTTTCGTCCCTAAGGTTTTTAATGGACTTTGATTTATATAATTTTAACCTGAATTAAACTAATTCCCAGTTGGGTCACCACTTTGACCAATTTGACTAAACATCAAGAAGTATGTGATGGAGATTCTTGTCTTGGCCCATAACAATGGGATTCTTTTCACAACAGAAAAGCTATCACTATAATAAAATTTAACCCAAAAAGAAAAATGAAAAGAAAAAGCTAGCACCATTAACTCCTATAATGTATGAACCTTAATTACAAGCATTCCTTGTCTGGCTTAAACTAGGACATGTTCATATTCTTATTGAAACCCTAGTGGGATTAAGAGCCCTAGCTACTGAATCTGGAATTAACCAACTCTTTAGAAACTAGCCAGGTGAATATCCATCCTAGTATTTTCTGATATATCTACTGAGCATAACTACTTACTTCACAAAAAAGAAAGGAAAAAAAAAAGAAGGAAAAAGCTTATATATATGACAATTGTTTTCTATACAGTAAACATGATCTGGGTTGTGGTTTAGCCGATCCCAAAGATAGGTAGCACTTTCTAATTAATTCCAAGAATTCAAGGCAGAATAGTTAATCTGATGAGGTAACGGAAGTTGGATGAACGGCGTTCTTGAAGATCTTGAAGAATATACCACCAGAACTAGAATAGGTTCCCCTGATCTTCTGGGCTTCTCCTTTAGCTTCAGCATTATGCTTCATTCTATTCAACTGCTCCTTATGGTGTTTGGTCACAACATAAAGTTCCGCAAGGTTAGCAGTAGCAATTGACATGGCTCCTTTAATGCAGAAGAAGAAATTTTACAACAGAAATAGACTACTTTAGTGAATCCGGATGAAGATTTAAGGAAAAAGATTCATGTAAGTAACTTGATGAGATAGTTGTTTGGATGTTGAAGAAAACTTATCATATATAGACTTCATAAGGCCTGGGAAGCAAGCAATGGGAATCTAGGACTTTCAGATGGTTTGCCGTAAAATGAGCATTTGTTCGAAATTAAATATTAATTTTATCTTAAATTTCACTAAAGTTTTTTATAAAATATTTATATATTACTAAGTCACGTGATTTTACCATTAACACATAATAATAAAGATTCTATAATTTTGATTTTTTCTCAAAAAAGAATGTTGTAATAATTTTTTAATGTCAAAATCTCTTATTAATTTATCTATTAAATAAAAAATAAACATTAGGTTCTAAATAAAGAGTTCTAAATACACAAGAAAATAAATTTGGAGGAAAAAAAGTAGAGGCAAAATATGGAGGTTTAAGGTTTCTTCCCTAATCACTATAATAAAATAAAATTAGGAGATAGGTATTTAATTATCAAAATAAGAAATTACTTTTTGGAAAATTATCAAATTCAAAATATGTATTATTTTACTTTTTTAACTTTGATAACCTTTTTTCTATTTTAAATTTTACAATACCAATACTTTTTTACTTTTTCAATTTTGGTAAAGAATCTTATATTTTTAATTTTACAATACAAGTATTTTTTAATTTTTTAATTTTTGATCAATCCGACATTTTGCCAACATTTGCAAAATTGATGACTCACATTTTTACGAAGGCATATATGTTATTTTCATGAACAAATTTTATCATTTGTTAATTCCACCCATTTCTTTTTCCCTTTTCTCCTTATTCATTCATCTTTTTCTTCTTCAAAGTTTTTTGCAGATCCATACTCAAGAAAATGGTATATATACCCTCATAAAAATATGAATAATATTGTATAAAAATATCAATTTTGTATAATGTTGGCACAAAAAAAAATCGAAGTGATTATACATGAAAAAATAAAAAAGTACTGATAGTGTAAAATTCAAAATAGAAGATATGTTATCAAAGTTGAAAAAGTTAAAAAAAATACTGGTACTATAAAATTCAAAATAAAAGACATGTTACCAAAGTGAAAAAAATAAAAAAGTAGAAATCTTAAATTTGTTAATTTGCCTTACTTTTTCTTAAAATAAATCACCTAGTCTTGCAATTATTAAGATTCATGAAATTAGAAAAATTATAATGCGGTCCTTGTATTGAGGCATAATGCCCTAACCTAACTTGATAAAAAAAAAAACCACCTAGTCTTGCAATTATTAAGATTCATGATGTTAGAAAAATTATAATGCGGTCCTTGTGTTAAAGCATAATGCCCTAACCCAACTTCATAGTCAACTTAAGCTTTGATATTAAAGTATTGCACGTTGATTTCCACTGACATAAAATGTCTATGTTGGACGGATCTCCATTCTTCTAATTCAATTCTCTCATTTTTTTTTTCTTCTTTTCCCACCGTAAGCTACACTGAATTGTGATCCCTACTCATAATGAATAAAATCATAACACTACAAGTTTCAAAAATAAAAAAAATAACAACCTTTAAACTATAGTTTTAGCATTCATACATACAAATTACAATATTTAAACAAATTCTAATTGTCCATGCTCATGGTGAATGAAATCACAACACTACAAGTTTAAAAAATAACAGCTATAGCTTTAAGGTTAAAATCACAATACAACAAGTCTTAAAAATAACAACCTATAAGCTATAGCTTTAAGGTGAAAAATATACAATATTTAAAAAAATTCTAATGCTAATAATCCTCTAGATTGTTTACAATAAAATTAAAATTTTCCATATCACATTAGGAAGAAAAAAAAGTCTTCTCATCTCACAAAGCTCTTGTACAATTGTCAGCAAGTTTCTGTCAAACAAAAGAAAGAAAACAAATTATATATTAGAAACTAAAATTGAGAAACAAATGGCAAAAATAAATTAATAATTTGGATAAAAACTAACATTTACATAAAAATTTGATAAAACATATATAAAATATACATAACCTTCTTCTAATTTTTCTAGAAAATGGACATCTTATTCAATGCCAATGTGCTTCATTACGTAACCAATCTTTGGCACACACATTAGACATTTCACCATCTCAATAGTCAAGGAACTCCTAAATGTATCAAGAACTCTACTTCTCATACTAAAAGCTGATTATGAATCACCAATAGATACAGGGACAACCAATATATCTCTTGCATTTGAGCAAGTATAGGAAATTTTGGGGCATTCATCTTCTACCAATTCAAGATATCAAATCCAACCTCACCCTTTTCCATTTTTTCACCAATGTATTTGTTAAATTCACTTTTGTGTTCAACCCCTTCTACTTGACTCAAAAACAAATCAAACTTTTTCTTTGATCTAGGATCAACATCCAAGCATATTATTTTTACTAATTTTGTAGCACTAGAATCTTGTGATTGCTAATTTGAAATTGCACTTATAGATTAACTTGAAGATGATGATGAAGAGAATGCAATTTGTGCCTCGGAATTATTGAACTTCTTATACTCTTCAAATAAGAGAATTTAATCAAAATAACCTCATTTTTAACATTTTGATCCAAAATAACCCTACTGTGTGGGGTGTACAAAAATAACCCAAAACGTATTTGGAAAGAACGTTTAAACAATTTTGCTAAGAAGACGTCTTTGCCAAACATGTCTTTTAAGTAGATGTGTTTGGCAAAAACGTCGACACTTTTGGCAAATGGTAGACGTGATTGTGAATCACGTCCATTGGAATCACGTCTTGTTAGTTAGATTTTTTTTTTTAAAACTTTTCATTGTATTTTTTTTAAAAGTGAGTAATTTTTGTTTTTGTTTTAAAAAAAATCTGAAGACTTTGTTTTTTGAAATAGTGAGTAAAAAAAAATAAAAAAAACTTATCATGTCTAAGTTTTTTTAAATTTTATTTTTTATTTTTTACTAGTCATTAAATATCTAAAAAAAATTTTAGAAACTTTTCCTTTTTTTTTTAATGAAATAGTGAGTAATTTTTTATTTTTTTTAAAAAAGTTAGCCACCTAAAAATAAACAAAATTTTTGCCACATTAGTTTTAGATGTCTCATTTGTTTTTTAGACAAATTGACTAACTATTTCATTAAATAAAGGCAAATTTTTTTTTAAAAAATAGAAGATCAGCTTTTACTACTATTAGTGTAAAAATAATATTTTTAATATTAGTGTAAAAATTTAGTGTCAAAATAAATTTCAATATTAGTGTAAAAATATTTTTTAAAATTTGTATTCCAAAATTTATATAATAAATAAATATTATTAATTTGTTTTTAGGTGTCTAACGTTTTTTTAGACAAATTGACTAACTATTTCATTAAATAAAGGAAAAGTTTTAAAATGAAAAAAATAGAAGATCATGTTTAATACTATTAGTGTAAAATTTTACTCACTATTTCAATAAAAAAAATGAAAAGTTTCAAAAAAAAAATCTAAAGACTTTTATTTATTTTCTTAAATTTACTCACTATATTAAAAAAAGAATAAAAAATAAAAATCACGTCTTCCAATGGACGTTGTTTTGGTTAAATTATCTAATTTTTACACTAATATTAAAAATATTATGTTTACACTATTTTTACAGTTATTAAACATTATCTTCTATTTTTTTAAAACTTTTACTTTATTTAATGAAAATAGTTAGTCAATTTGTCTAAAAAAAACGTTAGACACCTAAAAATAAATTAATAATATTTATTTATTATATAAATTTTGGAATACAAATTTAAAAAATTATTTTTACACTAATATTGAAATTTATTTTGCACTAAAGTTTTACACTAATATTAAAAATATTATTTTTACACTAATAGTAATAAAAGCTCATCTTCTATTTTTTTTTAAAAAATTTGCCTTTATTTAATGAAATAGTTAGTCAATTTGTCTAAAAAAAAATTAGACATCTAAAACTAATGTGGCAAAAATTTTATTTATTTTTAGGTGGCTAACTTTTTTTTTCTTAAAGAAATTTACTCACTATTTCATCAAAAAAAAAAGGAAAAGTTTCTAAAATTTTTTTTTAGATATTTAATGACTAGGAAAAATATTTTTTTTTTAACTTTACTTTTTATTTCATTACAAAAATTAAAAAAATCAAAATCACGTCTAAGTTTTTTTAAAATTTTTTTTACTCACTATTTCAAAAAAAATGTCTTCAAATTTTTTTTAAAAAACAAAAATTACTCACTTTTATAAAAAACAATGAATTTTTTTTAAAAAATATATAACTAAGAAGACGTGATTGTGAATTATGTCTATCCTTTGCCAAAAGTGTCTACGTTTTTGCCAAATACTTCTACCTAAAAGACGTGTTTGGCAAAGACGTCTACTTAGCAAAATTGTTTAGACGTTCTTTCCAAATACGTTTTGGATTATTTTTGTACACCCCCACATAGTAGGGTTAAAAATGAGATTATTTTGATTAAATTCTCCCTCAAATAATGCATGAATTCCTTTTTTTTGTCTACAAGTTCATCACTATTCGGATACATTCTTTTAATAGCCCACCTAACATAAGTCAATTTAAATCTAGAGTAAAGTATCACAACAAAAAACATTACAATATTCAATTTTTCTATATTTCCCCAATACTTATATTTTTCTTTCATTCTCTTGGACATTTTTTTCAACTCAACATCATCACTTTCAGTCCATTCATTAAATAATTCAACAACATCTCTAAGCTCATTAAGCATAAGACTGAAGTCACATATAATGAGCCTGAAATGCACAATGTAAGTTTGTAAAAATGTTTCAAGAATTTCACACAACGTGAAATATTACTCCAATCCTTATCAGTGGACAGCCCATCTTGCTCAATTTCTAAGTCAAATTTGTAGTGTGGATCCAATTCCTCAAATATTTCAAATGTTTCTGTAAGTGATAAAGTTGTATCCAACATCAAATAAGTTGAATTCCATATAGTAGGAACATTTAAATACAACAACCTTTTGCTTTCTTCAACCTTTGTTATCTCAACACATTAATGGAAATAACAATTTCTTTCAAACCATCTGATACAACAAGATTTATAATGTGAGCTACACACCTCATGTGAAGATGTTTACCCCCAAGCAAACTAGTATCCCAATTAGAAAATATTTTCTTCAAATAGCCAATTGCAACATCATTTGAACTAGCATTATCAACTATGATGGATAAAACTTTATCAATCCTCCAGTCAAGCAAACATTTTTCAATTCTTTTCCCAATAGCCTCACCTTTATGGCTATCTATTGAACAAAAATTAAATATTTTCTTATGTAATACCCAATCATTATCAATAAAATTAGTTGTAAAACACATGCAGTTGATTCTTTGCTCAAATGTCCATGAGTCAGTTGTGAGACTAATTCGTTTGCATGACTTTTTCAAAAAATTACTCAACTTTGTTTTTTCTTCCAAGTACAACTTATAGCAATATCTTGTTGAGTAGTAGGGTGGCTTGACTAAGAAAGACAAGAACTTTCAATTTCAACCTCCACCTGCTTTTGTGTATAACTTTTTTTAACTATACATAAACTAGAAGAATCTTGTATAGGATGTAACATAGAAGACTCATCAAAGGTAACATTTATGCTAATTACAAATTTAGGTGACTTGGGATCAAGACACCATAATTGATATTCTCACCCCTTACGGAAATCTAAGAAAAATACATTTTTAGCTATTGGATCCAATTTTCTATCATTAGCATGTATATATGGAAGATACCCAAATATTTTTAAATCAGATTAATTAACAGGAATGCCTAACCGAATTTCTTCTGGAGTTTGAAGCTGAATAGGTGTAGAAGGAAACCAATTGACTATATAACAAGCTGCTACAATTACTTCTTCCCAAAAGTCTTTTGTCAACCTCGCATTAGATATCATGCATCTAGTTCTATTCATTCTTTTCGCAATACCGCTTTGTTGTGGTGTTATCTGTACTATTCGATACGGAACACTACTCTCATTCTCACAAACTTTATTAAATTTACTTTCACATAATTCTAGACCATTATTTGTTCTAAGCCTTTTAACTGATTTTCCTGTCTATTTTTCAATAATAACTTTCAATTGCTTGAAAGTTAGAAAACATTATTCTTATGCTTAAGAAAATACACCTAAACTTCCATAGAATAATCATCAATAAAAGTAAACATATTCCTGACACCACTTTTTGATGTAACACGAGTAGGCTCCCAAATATCTGAATGAATATAGTCTAAAGTACCTTTAATCCTGTGAACTACAAGAAAATTATAGCTGACTCTTTTTTGTTTTACGAAAACACAATGTCCACAAAAATTCATTTTTCTAGTACTTTATCCACAAAGCAAACCTCATTTACTCAAAATAGACATTTTTTTCTAGCTCATATGTCCCAAACGCATATGCAATAATTTGGCGACGTCAAAATCTGATATGGATACAATTGCAACTCCTATAATAGTAAATCCATGCAAAATATACAGACTACCAAAATATACAAACTACCAAAGAGTTTCGGGTTATTTTCGTAACTCCAGCTTCACTTGTGTACCTACACTCCAATGCTTCAAGGGTGTCTAAAGATATGATATTTTTTTTAAATATGCTACATGCCTAACATCAGTAAATGTTCTTATTATCTTATCGTACATTTTAATTAGCATAGTGCCCTTACCAACAGCTTTACATGTAACATTATTATCCATTAAAACAATTCTACGATTAAGTGATTAATAAGTAGAAAACATTTCTTTTTTAGGACACATGTGATAAGAACAATCTGGATCTAAAATCCATTCATTTTTAGACTTTCTATTTTTTTCATTAACAAAAAAATCATTCTTATCACTTTCATCAACTGCTATATTTTACCCTTTTCTTGGTTTATAATTTATAACATTCAGTTGTTGTATGCCTCCTTTTGTGACAATAATAGCAATCGATATTTTTAGGTCTAGACTTAGATATACCTTTAAAATTTTTTTACCAATATTTCTAAAGATACAGAAAGTTCTAAGCAAAATATATAAATAAATATGAAATTTGTCATTGGTATGATATTGGTCCTATAGTGTAAAGTGTACTAAAAAAAATTTAGAGCCATCTTATTAATTCATTTTTATGATAAAAAGAAATGTCGAGAAAATGTACATCGTAAACTCGTCTTTTGCAATATTTTCAAATCATACAATAATATAATTGCAGAACCAGAAATATCTTATCTAGCCTAATTTATGTGTCAATAGAAATTTAACTCATGCAATTAATTAATAATATTAATTCACAATTTATATTTTCACCTCTTTTCTTTTTTGACCTTGTTATTTTTCTCTTTTCTTATTACCTCTTTTCTCTTTTGACATTTTGTGTCATTTTTTCAAATCGTATTTAAAAATTTGCATAAAGTACCAAATGTGAAAATAGGGGATGTGTCATTTTTTCAAATCAGTTTGAAAAAATTGTACAAAATGATGAATTGGTAAAGATAATATGATATTATATTCAAATAAAATTGAATTTATTACTTTGAAAAAAGAACAAAATGAAAAAATGGAAAAATAGATGATATGATATATATGTTTGTGTGTGTACCCTCTCTCTATATATTGGAGTTGTTATATAACCAAAAGCCCTTATTCTTCAATTCATTTTACTTCTTCTTGTTCTTCACTTATTCAAATAAAAACTTGTTATTCTTCTTCTTCTTCTTACTTTCTTTACAAAATGAATAATTCAATCAATACACTTCAAAATTATTACCATTTACTTTTCATTAATGTATTGACAAAAATATATCACATAAGCATAGAAAGATTGTGATTTCTAATGTTGAAAAGAATGCACGAGGACATTAGATGGTTAATGGAAGTTAAGGCCCGACTAAATAATGAGCATTTACCTACTTTTGGCAAATGACAACTTTATTTGGATAAAAATGGTTTTGCCAAGAAAAAGAGAAGTAAGATATTAGAAATACGTTAAACTTGTATAAGGTGAAACTGTAATCGAAAATGTTATTTTCTTGGATATTTATCTAGAAATCTGGAAGATAAAATTACTTTCATAAAAAATAGATTGAGTAAAGAGTACATTCAATGACATTCGATTAAGTCTATGAAATTATTTGACGAGAACTTAAACTATAAAATAAATTAAAATATGACAAAATACCGTTATAGTCTCGGAGATTTTACTTTAAATAATCATATATGCAAGTTTATAAAAAAACATGATGAAAAAATCAAATATATAATGTGAAAGTATTTTATAAATTAAATTTATTTTGTATTTATGTACATTTTTTATTTTATAAATGTATTAGTTTTTTTATATGAATATTTTTTTAGCGAACAAGAACGAATATAGTGACATATTCAAAGGGATTCTGATGAATTTATCGGTTAAGCTTTATATGGAGAAGCGGATGAGACAAAAACATTATTTTCAAGGGGATGAAGTTCTTGATAAATATCCTCATTACCGCCCATCGACCTTGCATTCCCAATTATGATAAAAAGAAATGTAGAGAATACGTGTATCGTAAACTCGTCTTATGCAATATTTTCAAATCATACAAGAATACAATTGTAGAACCAGAAATATCTTATCTAGCCTAACTTATGTGTCAATAGAAATCTAACTCGTGCAATAGTAACAAGATTTCCGCTATCTACTAAATTTATTTTGTAGACTATTTCTAACAATTGTTTATTGAATCACAACTTATATTAAACGTTTCAATAATTACAACTCCACTTTTGCTAATTCAAGTATTATCTTGAACAGCTTCAAAAAAAAAAAAAAAAAATTTTATCTTGAACATTTCAATAATCCTAGTCATGATTTCCCGACATAATCCCAAATGATGGCTGACAACCTCGATATTCTTTAACTTATTTACATAAAAATTTAAAATGCGTCGATTTACCCTTTACGTAAGCTACTTAAAAGGAAAAAGTAAAGAAGCAAAAAAGCGAAGGACAAATACAATTAAGAAAGTCTAAATGGAGAAGTGGAGATACAAAATACAAACCACATAAGCACTCCAGTCACCCAAACATAAAAAAAACCATAGAGGAAAACTAAAAGGCCAGAAAGCATCTCCAACTAAGTAATCAAAACCAAGTAATCGTGAAGAATATAGCGCACATCACGCCAAAAGCAACCCAAATTCGAAACAAAAGATCCGCAGGAATAACAAAAGGATCAGCAGGGCAGAAAATGGAAGAGCATGGCATGGCGCCCACCAACACTGCAAAATAATTAAAACCATTGAAAAGAAGACCATAATACAGAAATATTCACTCCTTTAAAAAATAATAAATTGTTGGATTTATTTTCACACATACCAAAGAACTTTTTTTTCTCTAAAATATCATTAATTTTTAGAGATTTGCTTTTAGGAATTCATATTTCTCTTTTTATAAGGATAAGAGAAGTAGAAAAAAAATATAAAAATAAATGAGAATGTTATGAAAAATAATTATAAAATATCTTTAAAAAATCGTAAAATGATTTATATTTTGAAACAAAATACAAATTACTTCACCGATATATATTTTTGGACAAAGTGTGTTAAATATTTAAATTCAATCATTTTCTATTCCTCTAAACTTTTAAAGTATGCGTAAATTTAACCTAGTATCAAAGCAAGTTTAAATTCTCTTTATCGAACTTAAACTTTTAAAATATATAAAAATTTAACAAGTGAGTAAATTAAATATTAATAAATTCAATTAATTTGATTAAATTAAAATCTTGGTGGATTTGTTTCTTATTCCAATTTTATCAAAATATAAAAAATAAGAACACAAAATCAATTGGTTAAGTATGTGAGCTCTGCTGGTCCTACAAATTCAGTAGCCGTCTAATTAAAAGCTTGAGTCTCATAATATCTCTTAGACAAGTCTTGTAAGCCCGATTAGGATTCGTTGGCCATGGCCAATAAAAACATGGCAATGATTCTAAAGCCAAATGCAGATATTTCCTAAGAAGATCAAGTATCTGTGATGCTCAAGAGACATTATTTATTTTTTTCAAGAAAATGGATAGTTGATTTCCAAAGTAATCATATTGCACATACTTTAAATAGGAAAACTCTAAAGTTAGCTGAACAAGAATATGAGTTAAATTACTTCTTAATATTTCATGAATCCTTTGTTACAGAAAGCAATTCATTACATACAGATAGGGGTGGCAAAATGGGCGGGTTGGGCCACGGGCCAAGCGATGTAAACGGGTCAAATCGAATCGGGCTGAAATTGTAAGGGCCTAAAATATTGAGGTTTAGCCCAGCCTCTACATAGACTACTAGCAAACGGACCAAAATGACTCGAAAATTTATAATTTTTTTTAAAGTTATGATTTTATATTAATTGAAAAAATAAATTATTAAATCATTTACAAACAAACAATACATTTATACTCTTATTTTGACTCAAAAAATACTAAAACAGCCAACTATGTCATCTAAATTTCAATAAATTTAAATCATAAAAGATAAAATAGAATGTTATGTAATGTTTATATCTATAGAGTATAGCACATTTATAATTTTTCACCAAAAACTTCTAAAACAAACCAACCATCTTCAAGCAAACAAAAAAAATATTTAAACCATCAAATATGATGTTTATTCAATTACTATATAAATAAAAAAAATCATTTAAACCACCAAACATAATGTAAGAAAGAGGAATTTAGGGCTAATCATGTAACAAGATTTTTTTTTAGGAATCGAGCCGACCCGTCAGCTCATGTGCTAAAATGATCCGAACCATTTATCCCGTGGGCCAACGAGTCGAGTCATTTAAGCCTAATTTTTTTGTCAATCAAACTGAAACTCAACCCAATTTATATTGTGGGCTTTTCAAACTGGTCTAACGGATCAAACTTATTTTGTCACCCTACATACATACCTATATAATAAGCAATACTGCCAAACCAAATATTACCATAAATCCATTAAATATAGTATTATACAACAGAAAAGCTATCACCATAATAACACATAATAACAAGGATTCTGTAATTTTGATTTTTTTTTAAAAAAGGATGTTGTAATAATTTTATTAATCTTATGTATTAAGTCAAAAAAAACATTATGTTCTAAATAGAGAGAGCAAATAAATTTGGAGGAAAAAAGTAGAGGCAAAATGTGGAGGTTTAAGGTTTCTTTCCTAATTACTATAATAAAATAAAATTAGGAGATAGGAATTTAATTAGTAAAATAAGAAATTACTTTTTTTTTTTAAAAATCACTTAGTCTTGCAATTATTAAGATTCATGATGTTAGAAAAATTATAATGCGGTCCTTGTATTAAAGCATAATGCCCTAACCCAAGTGATAGTCAACTTAAGCTTTGATATCAAAGTATTGCACGTGTTTTCAGAAAATAATCGAGTTGTTAAGACATGTGGTGATGTGGGGAGAAATTCTTCGACAATATATATTCAAATACTGTATATGACAAATTTTCACTGAAATATTATAAAAATTTATCATGAAATTTGAATTTTATTGACTCTATTTCATACTATATATATCACTCAAGCAGGCGAGTTCTCCTCCCTCTCAAATAAAAAAAAAGTATTGCACTTTGATTCCCACTAACACAAAATGTCTATGTTGGACGGATTCTCCGTTCCTCTAATTCAATTTTCTCTCTTTTTCTATTCCCACCGTACAATGAAAGGCTTTCAAATCTATGATAAAGCATTAAAGTTACACTTTATAGGTTCATCTGAATATAGTAGTACATTATTAAGGATTTAGTTGGCTATTATTAATTAACATTGTTTCAGAGATAATATATTTTTGGTAAAGCTAAATATAGTTGGTATGTGAATATTTGATGATGATGATCTTTAAATATGATTGGAATTGTGAAAAATGTCCTAAATTAAATTATGAAGGTTGTAAAAGATTGCCTTCGAATGCCATATTCAAGTAAATAAAGAAACGAATCGATTAAGGAATTGGATATTATATATTGAAATTTTAAGTTGGGAAGGTGAAAGTCTTAAAGCTTTTAATCTTTTAATTTTGATTAATGATAAATATTGATGAAGACTAATGTCTTATTTGTACAAGTGATAAAGTTTTTGGATTCATGATTTAATCCATGCAAGAACAAGATTTCAAGTTTTTAAGAAGTATACAAGTCAAGACTATCAACATTTGAAGACAAGCTTTTATTGGACTAGAGGTATAGTTTTAGAGTTATATATTTTGATATCTCTAGTTTTACCTCTAATTGAGTAATGGTTTCTAAAGGTTGCTCTATAAACTTAAAACGTTATTTAAAAATATTTTTAATATGTTAAAATATGTTTTGGTATTTCGAAAACCATACATCGTGATTTCAAAACTTAAATGGTTCATAAACTCTTGTTGGATTGATACCATAACTATATGGTTAATTGAAATCATCATTTGTGTGTTAGAGTATTGTTGATACACAAATGAACATGTTTCAGTCGACCTAAAGTGGTTCAGGTATCATCCATAAGTTAGTTTATCTTGTGGATGCATGTGCTGTCAAATTTATTGATCTGTCAACTTGTGAACGACCATGAGGTCAACCGCAAGGTGAAAAATCATCATCCGAAGGTTGTCCAATGAGCTTGCGGATGATGGTGCGGACGACCAATCTGATATGTGGTTGACCGTACTTTTTCTGAGCGGGTTTCCAACAGCTTCATTTTTTATCGTTGGGAACAAACCTTTAAATACTAAAACCTTTGAAATTATTTCTAAAAACATTTTTTGAGCAAAATCATTATATATCTTGATCCTATAACATTTTAGAAACATTCCAAAACCCTTTCTAAACATCAATCTTGTTAAAATCATTCAAGAAGGATTTTTACATTCAAAGTTGAATTTTGAGCAATCTTGACAAGCCATTACTCAAGAGGTGATTGTGATTCAAATTGATATATCTTCACGGTGATATCTATCAAACTCTCTATCTCTTATTATTGATTGTAATTGTATCAAAGTTACAAGTAGCATAAAACCCTAAGTGTTAGGGTGAGCCTTGCGTAGGTTGTTTTGTATTCAAAGTTTGTTTGTAAAACCTTTAGGTGAATCTTGAATTGAATTGTATTGTTAGGATTCACTAATGAGAATGGTGAGATTATTGTATAATCAAGGTTGTGTTGTAAAACTCAAGTGTTGAGTGAGCCTTGATTGGTTGAGAGGTTATTTGTAAAAACCTAATGTGAATTGAATAAACCTCTTTTGTAATTTCATTTATTTGATTAGTAAAGGGATTTGATAAATCCTTGAGTAGGTAACTCAAGGTAGTTGATTAAGTTTTGTTGGATAAAGCGAACCACTATAAATCATTGTGTTCATTACTCTAATTTCTGCATTTTATTTGAACACATTATTTCTCACACAATTAGCACACAAAGTGTTTGATATTTATTGTAAAAAATGTGTTTTTATTGAATTAGATTTAAAAATCAGATAAAAATCTAATTCAATCCCTTTTAGGTTTATGAGAAGGTGTATAAAGGATTTGAGTACATTTACGTGTGTTGCAATGCGTGACTCACATATATACTTACGGATAACAACACTAGTTTTTTAATTTATTTATTTAAAATAAAAGCAGATTTCATAGAAGATTATAATTAGTCATAATGGCTAGATGAATAGTGGATGATAAACCTATTCATGCTAAACAATACCAGTTGTTTTAATAGCAATACAGTTTTAAATTAATCTAAATTACTCTAATTAATCAACCTTACAATTATTTATTATTATTATTATTAAGAAAGAGTACAAATTTAAAATAGAAATGTTTTTAGGTAAATTTCATCTTCGTAAATAAAGAATTACACCGCATTATATTATATATTGTGTCTTAGGAAATATAACATTTTTTGGCATACAATTCATGCATAATGCATACCGAATGTAGGTATGAATTATTCTAAAATAGGAATAAAAAACGTTTCGCCCTCGCCCTTCAAAGGAGTTACAAAGAGAATGACTCGGAAGTGTCACAGTGAATTTATTCGATAGGAAAAGAAGTGTTTTCAAATTCTTAAGTAGATTCACTTTTTATAGATTAGATACTTTAAAAAATTATACTATTTCTAAAAATTGTAACATATATTATCATACTTACTCTCTGCATAAATGAGTGAATGCAATTTAATTGATAATTAAGTCATTTTCTATTAGGAGCTTTGGAAAAAGTAAGATAAATTATTAGTAAAACGGTTTTTTTTTAAGTGTTAACTCGTATGTTCGAATATCATTTTTTTCTTTTAAAGTGTTAATTTGTGTGTTTGAATTTCATTTTTAATTTCAGGTAGTAAAAAAATATATGAAGCTTTTTAATATTAGTATATATATTTTTGTACTATTATTTTACAAAGTTGTGGGTCCTTTACTCCTGATCTGGTGGAGACACATCAAGAACTCATTTTCAATGTGTGGAGGAGGACAAAATGTTCGTCAAAATCTACAACTGTAAGAAAGATGTTTCTCTCAGAACAATTCATTTGAATTTCAAATCAAGGACAGAACGAGGATTCGAAATCTAATAGTTCGTAAGCGTACCTAATTCCAGAAGAGTTATTTAATTTTGATGTATGCATTAGTAGAATATCAATTTATCCTCTCATGTCGTTAATTTCATCTCATTCTTTAAATTTCATCTAATTTGAGACTTTGCTTTTCTGCTTAGAACAATTACTTTTTACTATGATGGTACCAAGCTATCCAACCTATGGAAATATCATGTAGCTGATACCCCCTTTTGTTCTTTTTTATCTGAAAATACACCTTTTATTTTTTATCTTTTATTCTTTTTCATGTTCTAAACTTTGATTGCTTCTAGATGTATGTATAAGTCCACCAAGTCACTAGTGAATATATTTCTTCTTTATTAATAATTTATCTAATTCACTTTTCTTAAAACAATATCGTGAAAGAAAGGGCAGAAAGATCATTCCCTCAAAAAATAAAAAATAAAAGGAAAAAAGATCTGGCTTCTCAGAACAAATGTGTCATGATTACAAGATATACCCCCACCAATCTCAAGGATTTTTTTTATTCCCTTACATAAAATATATAAAATTAAATGCACAACCTATTATTATTACTATATATATATATATATTTAATATCAAATTTTATTAACAACTTTCTTAATTTAAAAATTTACATTTCACTAAGTTAAATGATTTTATCATTAATCATATTTTAGTAACTTTTTCAAAGTT
Source organism: Apocynum venetum (assembly GCA_019593545.1). NCBI lineage: Eukaryota > Viridiplantae > Streptophyta > Magnoliopsida > Gentianales > Apocynaceae > Apocynum > Apocynum venetum. The sequence continues at coordinate 6,992,490 of SRSM01000143.1, forward strand.
AAAAATTCTTTTTAATTGTTGTATTTCTTCAGTCTTAAAATATAAAATATTTTGAATAAATTTTTTATCTTAAAATATAAGATACTTTAAGACTTTTGAGAGTAATTTTGTATATTTTTTTAACATTTCCTTTAATCTTAAATGAAAAGAAATAATATAAATGCTTTAATTTTAAATTTTCAATAAAGAGCGTGACATAATAAATTAAGGTATTTTAGTAAATTATAATTCCTCTTTAATATGCGTTACACATCCAAAATATCTTACATTTTGAGATTAAGGAAGTATTAAATTTAAATAGGAATATTTAATTCTCAAGGAAAGGGATATTAAAAAATATTTAGGTTATTGTAGATATTTCCTTTTCTGTTCTACTGCTAGAAAATATTCTTGCAAAGTATTCCAAAGTATAGCAAGGCTTATTATATTGTAAAGTGAAATATCAATAAACTCTAAAATAGCTAAAGACAAACTACCAAGATTCTTGGTAAACTTTACAGAAAAATATAATACTTTAATTTTGAAATTGAAATGGAATGTCACTTATAATTTAATTAATTGAAAAACTAAACCAAAAAAAAAAAAAAAGAAGTGAAATAAATAAAGCCAGAGCACTCCTGCCGCAACTTGTAATTAATATATGACACACTATTCCATTTCAAGGCCATTTATGTTAAAATATGATTGTATATTATCACATAGTTTTCGCTTTGCATAGTCAAGGGGCTTACTAGGTTTATTTTAAAAAAAAGGCTTACTAGGGAATGCCCCTCTAGTATACAGTGTTGCTAATTTGTATATATTAAGGACGACAAAGACAATTTGCAGCGTACAACTATAATTTCCGATACATACGTATATCATATATAAAACATATAGTTTAATAATATACTATATTTTAATATACATACGACCTCATGCTATGAATATTTCATCATATATTTTAATAATATAGTAACTAATTAATAATATAAAATATGATTTGTTTTATTTGTTTTCAATTTTATTATTCGATATATTGTGATATTTTACATTTAATAGGTTTGTTTGTAATAATAAATGATTATTTATTATTAATTATGAGGGCCTATATTTTTGGACGCTCGGTTGAGGCATGCCGACCAGTCGCTTAGACAATTGGAGAACTTCCACCTGTAGCAACCAAACTAAAAACATTACATGCTCCATTCCATTCACCAAAAAAAAAGGAGAAAAACAGAAAGAAGAGCCTAACAATTAAAAGGGAGTAAAACAAAACAATTAAAATTTAAAAAATATATCAAGATAATGATTAAATTATTTAAAATATAATAAAACTAACAGTTTCATATACCAAATATTGTTGACAAGTATAGTCTTCATTTTCCTCTTCACTATCAAATTATCAATAACAATATTTGAATTTATATTAGAAAAATCACTACAAGAAAAAACCATTTTTTTCAACGGACATTTCCGTCGGTAATCCGTCTGTGACCACAGTTTTAGACGGATTACCGACCGAATATTCCGTCGGCAATTAGGCAGTCGGTAACACCAACGGCCTAAGTAATCCGTCGTTATTTACGACCGAATTTCGACGGCAACGTAAACGACGAGAATTGGTCAACGACAAAAGATTTCGTCTCGGATCCGTCGATCTTACAGACCGCTTTCAGACGGATATTATTAAATTTTTAATTTTTAGCATCATAAAAATAAGTCAATCCGTAGGGAAACTGTCGCAATTATGGAATTTTTTTTACAAAATTTTAATATTTCCGTCGGGAATCCGTTGCCAATATTTATTAAATTTAAAATAATTATACGTCCGTCTCAAATCCGTCGGTAATAGATTAATTTGTAAAATAATGAATTACAATTCTGTCGGGAATCCGTTGCCAATATTTATTAAATTTAAAATAATTATACTTCCGTCGGAAATCCGTCGGTAATATATATTAATTTTTAAAATAATTAATCACAATTCCGTCGGGAATCCGTTTCCAATATTTATTAAATTTAAAAATAATTATACGTCCGTCGGAAATCCGTCGGTAATCTATATTAATTTTTAAAATAATTAATCACAATTCCATCGGGAATCTGTTGCCAATATTTATTAAATTTAAAAATAATTATACGTCCGTCGGAAATCCGTCGGTAATCTATATTAATTTTTAAAATAATTAATCACAATTCCGTCGGGAATCTGTTGCCAATATTTATTAAATTTAAAAATAATTATACGTCCGTCGAAAATCCGTCGGTAATATATATTAATTTGTAAAATAATGAATTACAATTCCGTCGGGAATCCGTTGCCAATATAAATTAATTTTCAATAAATTTACATTTTCGTCGGGAATATGTCGCCAATATCCATTAAGTTATTAAAAACAATTTAATTTCCGTCGGTAATCCGTAGCCAACATTTATTATCTTTAAAAATATTCATTTTCCGTCGGTAATCCGTTGCTAATATTTATTAATTTTTTTAAAAAATTAAATTCCGTATGGAATCCGTCGAAATTATTACTATGATGAATTAATTTCCGTAGGAAATCTGTCGAAAATTTTAAATTTTTGGATTAGTGAATAAAATCTGTATTAGTGAATAAAACCTGTATTTTGGATTAAAAACACCCAATTAATAATTAAATCTGTAAAATAATATAAATTTATTGAATAAAACTAAAATAATATATATCCGAAATTAATTTATCAAATAAAACTAAAATAATATGTATGTGTGATAAGTATATGAAGATAGTACATAAACATCAACTAACAACAACGGAATGTGCCTGTCCAGGGGCAGGGGCAGGAGGAGGAGGAGGGGGAGGGGGATCAAAATGACTTGACGGACCGGGATGATCACCAGGTGGTGACACAGTGAAATCCTCATCCTCCGCAACATATTCATCCTTAAAAAACATGTCATCCTCGGGTACAGAAGGTAATACTGGTGGAGCCGGAAATCCCATCTGGATAGCCAAGTTTTTGAGGTATGCATGCAAACTATCCTCTCGGGACTTCATCGCTCTAAATTTGTCTTCGAACTTCCTCCGTATAATACCCACCTCCATGCCTACCTTCAAGCCCACCTGCAAGCCTACTTGTTGCCTCACACGCTCCTGAATCCGAGCCTCTATATCTACTGGCTCCGAACAGGCAGATGGTGTAGATTGCGTACTGGACGAATCCTGATCCAGACGTCGTCTCACTCTAGGCGCTTCAGACCCCAACCCCGAAACACGGCCCTTCTTGAAGCCACCTGCTACCTCAACAAATAGTTGCTTATCATCAGGCACTGAAGGATGAGTGGAGTCAGTGGACTCCATCTGAGAGTACTGCTCACACAATGCATTGACCTCGTTCTGCAATTAAATTAAAATTGTAAGCAAACGATATAATTAAATTGACGTTAATAATAGAATGTACACATACCATAGTTTGTTGTGATTTCTCGCTATTGAATTCGCCCTTACTAGGCCCAGACTGGAATGTGTGAGTCTTCTTATACAAATCTTTGTACCTAAACTGGGAACCTTCCCTCTTCCGCTACAAAATATTACAAAAGATTAAATAATTATAAAAATATAATTATAATCATATAATTCAGCTAAAGTATTTAAATATATGCATTAGAATGACTAACCATCCTCCTCTCGTGCTCTGAGAACGAAATCGACCCGCCAGTATGAGTCGAGGAAGGAGCTGCAGCTCTGTTGCTCTTACCTGATCTAGAAGAGCACAACCACTTCTCAGTTCTCCAATAAACATGTAGTTGTTTCCAGTCATCTTTCGTTATCCAATATGGAGGGATAGTCAAACTCTTCTCCCTACGGGCACGACACATCTCATCCTTGAACCTGCTCCTAGCAACCTTAATCCAATTCTTCCGTATAAGGCCGTCGTGCTCGGGACGCCATCTATACAATTTCTGCAAATAAAACAAGAAAAAAATTTAAATCAAAGGCATTTAAAATTAAAATATATAATTTAACAACAAATTTATTCCAAGTTCGGGTTAAACTTACGCTCCACTCTGTAAACCACATATCTCGAACATGTGCAGGAACTTGGGAGAATTTGGCAAATGGACCAATAAAGTGTTGCTTAATAATATCAGTAACCTTCCTAACAGGCTCCACAGACGGATCAAATCTGTTTAAATTATCCATATTAGCAAAATAAATTAAAATTTAAAAAATTTCGGCAGCATCTCCCCTATAAATTGAACATTTTCCAGGCACACAGGCCACACAATTTATTTTCAAATATACCACAAATCTGAATAACAATAATGCCAACAAACTCCCTGTTCAAATGCCATATAATATTATAGTAATTCATATGAACCAATAAACTCCACATCTCCAAGAATAATATATCATCTAACATTTAAGAAATCATATCAACCAATAAATGTAACGTCTCCCCAAAATACTATACGATTGATAAACACCGTGACAAAACAGTTTGCAAGTCAAACTTAATTATTTACTTACGAATCACCGTCAGGAGAAATGAGTGGACGGTCATCTTCACTCCGTGACTGTGACTGAGTAGATGGTATAGCAGAATCGGGAACTGGTGGACTAGAAGGGACAGGCCCTGAGGTGGAGGCAGGTGTGCTAGTGTCTGACCCAACTATGTCTGGACTAGGATCCTCCATAACTCCTGGTAACCTAGGGGGCGGTGTACCATGTCCAGAACTATCCATGGCTGCAATATGAAAAAAAAAACAATGATAAAGTCAAAAAAAACAATGATAATGATTCTTTACACTATTACTTTTGTTTTCAGGTCTTTAGAAGATTTAGAAGATGTTGGAATGAAATTGGAAGAAATCGGGAATTTGAGGATGGATATTTAGAAGAATGGAGAAGTGGACGCGCAGGACAGTCAAGTGGACGCGCAAGGCCAGGAAGTGGACGCGTCCACCAAATTTCACGCGTCCACCCTCAGAAGTTAGACAGTAAAGTGGACGCGCAGGGAGACCAAGTGGACGCGCAAGGCAAGGAAGTGGACGCGTCCACCAAATCTCACGCGTCCACCCTCAGAAGTTGGACAGTAAAGTGGACGCGCAGGGAGACCAAGTGGACGCGCAAGGCAAGGAAGTGGACGCGTCCACCAAATCTCACGCGTACACTCTCAGAAGATTGACAGTCAAGTGGACGCGCAAGGCCAGAAATTTGGTGGACGCGTCCACTTCCTGGCCTTGCGCGTCCACTTGACTGTCCTGCGCGTCCACTTCTCCATTCTTCTAAATATCTATCCTCAAATTCCCGATTTCTTCCAATTTCATCCAACATCTTCTAAATCTTCTAAAGACCTGAAAACAAAAGTAATAGTGTTCAGAAGATTGACAGTCAAGTGGACGATTCTCATCTACTCAGGCGTCCACTTTGAAGACTCGGGCGTCCACTTTCCGAATTTAAAGTTTTAAGATTGTTTTAAGTAGTTTCTAATTAGGATTCTTGTATAACTATCCTAGGAGAACACAAATTACACAAAATGATCAGATCTAAGACAAAATTTTCCTACCTCACAAATCCTCTGAGGGGCATTGAAAGAAACATACCTTCGCTAGAGAGTGATAAAATTTAGTGTACTCTTCATCAGTGACCTCCTTTGGACTCCTCAACCAAATAGCCTTCACATCATTCAAAATCTCCCATTCATAAGTTGTCTCCCTCACCTTCTTTGTCTTGGGCTTTTCCTTATCTTCCTCTTTCTCTTCTTCTTCCCCCTCCTCTGAGGAGCTGCTCTAAGCTGATAGAAAATATGGTAAGGAAAAAAAATAAGTGATACTTTTCTTTATCCCCTACCATATTAGGGGTAAATAACAACAAAAGCAGAAGTCTTATTTCTTTCGAAAGTATCTTTATATTTTTCTTTCTTTTTTTTATTTTTTAAAAAGAATGAAATATCATTTCTAAGCTATGGACTGCTTCATTTGCACCTCTAGGTACACTTGAAGTAGAAGTTAAATGATATTTTTTTACTGGAATTATATTTATGTGGCACAGAAGCAAGAAAGTAAAGCCCTCATATTTGATATTGAAGTTCATTGGGAAAAAGTTATATAAAGCATTAAGTAAAACAATTGAATAATTTCAATTCATTACTTTGCAGGTAAAAGAAAAGGGGAAAAGATTGAATCTTCCAAGTTCATTGGGTTCCGGCAGCAGGGACGAGCTCGACGGTGGCAGCGACAGCAGCGAGGCAACGAGACGAGATTGACGGGCAGCGGCAACAGCGAGGCGACGAGATCGATGGGTAGAGGCAGCGACGGCGCGACAGTGAGGCACGATCAGAGGTAGCAGCGACGAAATGAGGAAGAACAGACAGTGAGTGGCTAGACAGAGAACAAAGGTGAGAAAGAAAAGAGGGGAAATGAGGAAGAAAGGAAAATTAGGGAAGAGGCCCATTTTAAATTTATCTGCCTATTTTTATTATTTTTAAATAATTAAGTACATTTCCGTCGGGAATCCGTCGCCCATGTTTATTAATTTTTAAAATTTTTAACTTTCCGTCGGTAATCCGTCGATAATATTTATTAATTTTATAAATAATTAATCACAGTTCCGTCGAAAATCCGTCGGGAATATTTAACAATTTTTAAAACAATAAAATCATATTTCCGTCGGGAATCCGTCGAAAATATTTATTAATTTTTAAAAATTTTAACCTTCCGTCGGTAATCCGTCGGGATTATTTAATAATTTTTAAAATAATAATATCACATTTCCGTCGAGAATCCGTCGCTAATATTTATTAATTTTTATAAATTTTAACTTTCCGTCGGTAATCCGTCGAACCTATTTATTAATTTTTAAAATAAATACACTATTCCGTCGAAACTCCGTCGGAAATATTTATTAATTTTTAAATTAATAAAATCACATTTTCGTCGGGAATCCGTCGATTAGATTTATTAATTTTTTAAAATTTTAACTTTCCGTCGGTAATCCGTCGATAATATTAATTAATTTTATAAATAATTAATCACAATTCCGTCGCAAATCCGTCGGGAATATTTATTAATTTTTAAATTAATAAAATCAAATTTCCGTCGGGAATCCGTCGATTAGATTTATTAATTTTTTAAAATTTTAACTTTCCGTCGGTAATCCGTCGATAATATTAATTAATTTTATAAATAATTAATCACAATTCCGTCTCAAATCCGTCGGGAATATTTATTAATTTTTAAAATAATAAAATCACATTTCCGTCGAGAATCCGTCGCCAATATTTATTAATTTTTATAAATTTTAACTTTCCGTCGTTAATCCGTCGAAACTATTTATTAATTTTTAAAATAAATACACTATTCCGTCGAAACTCCGTCGGAATATTTATTAATTTTTAAATTAATAAAATCACATTTCCGTCGGGAATCCGTCGATTAGATTTATTAATTTTTTAAAATTTTAACTTTCCGTCGGTAATCCGTCGATAATATTAATTAAATTTATAAATAATTAATCACAATTCCGTCGAAAATCCGTCGGGAATATTTATTAATTTTTAAAATAATAAAATCACATTTCCGTCTAGAATCCGTCGCCAATATTTATTAATTTTTTAAAATTTTAACTTTCCGTCGGTAATCCGTCGAACCTATTTATTAATTTTTAAAATAAATACACTATTCCGTCGAAACTCCGTCGGAAATATTTATTAATTTTTAAATTAATAAAATCACATTTCCGTCGGGAATCCGTCGATTAGATTTATTAATTTTTTAAATTTTAACTTTCCGTCGGTAATCCGTCGATAATATTAATTAATTTTATAAATAATTAATCACAATTCCGTCTCAAATCCGTCGGGAATATTTATTAATTTTTAAAATAATAATATCACATTTCCGTCGAGAATCCGTCGCTAATATTTATTAATTTTTATAAATTTTAACTTTCCGTCGGTAATCCGTCGAACCTATTTATTAATTTTTAAAATAAATACACTATTCCGTCGAAACTCCGTCGGAAATATTTATTAATTTTTAAATTAATAAAATCACATTTCCGTCGGGAATCCGTCGATTAGATTTATTAATTTTTTAAAATTTTAACTTTCCGTCGGTAATCCGTCGATAATATTAATTAATTTTATAAATAATTAATCACAATTCCGTCTCAAATCCGTCGGGAATATTTATTAATTTTTAAAATAATAAAATCACATTTCCGTCGAGAATCCGTCGCCAATATTTATTAATTTTTATAAATTTTAACTTTCCGTCGTTAATCCGTCGAAACTATTTATTAATTTTTAAAATAAATACACTATTCCGTCGAAACTCCGTCGGAATATTTATTAATTTTTAAATTAATAAAATCACATTTCCGTCGGGAATCCGTCGATTAGATTTATTAATTTTTTAAAATTTTAACTTTCCGTCGGTAATCCGTCGATAATATTAATTAAATTTATAAATAATTAATCACAATTCCGTCGAAAATCCGTCGGGAATATTTATTAATTTTTAAAATAATAAAATCACATTTCCGTCTAGAATCCGTCGCCAATATTTATTAATTTTTTAAAATTTTAACTTTCCGTCGGTAATCCGTCGAACCTATTTATTAATTTTTAAAATAAATACACTATTCCGTCGAAACTCCGTCGGAAATATTTATTAATTTTTAAATTAATAAAATCACATTTCCGTCGGGAATCCGTCGATTAGATTTATTAATTTTTTAAAATTTTAACTTTCCGTCGGTAATCCGTCGATAATATTAATTAATTTTATAAATAATTAATCACAATTCCGTCTCAAATCCGTCGGGAATATTTATTAATTTTTAAAATAATAATATCACATTTCCGTCGAGAATCCGTCGCTAATATTTATTAATTTTTATAAATTTTAACTTTCCGTCGGTAATCCGTCGAACCTATTTATTAATTTTTAAAATAAATACACTATTCCGTCGAAACTCCGTCGGAAATATTTATTAATTTTAAATTAATAAAATCACATTTCCGTCGGGAATCCGTCGATTAGATTTATTAATTTTTTAAAATTTTAACTTTCCGTCGGTAATCCGTCGATAATATTAATTAATTTTATAAATAATTAATCACAATTCCGTCTCAAATCCGTCGGGAATATTTATTAATTTTTAAAATAATAAAATCACATTTCCGTCGAGAATCCGTCGCCAATATTTATTAATTTTTATAAATTTTAACTTTCCGTCGTTAATCCGTCGAAACTATTTATTAATTTTTAAAATAAATACACTATTCCGTCGAAACTCCGTCGGAATATTTATTAATTTTTAAATTAATAAAATCACATTTCCGTCGGGAATCCGTCGATTAGATTTATTAATTTTTTAAAATTTTAACTTTCCGTCGGTAATCCGTCGATAATATTAATTAAATTTATAAATAATTAATCACAATTCCGTCGAAAATCCGTCGGGAATATTTATTAATTTTTAAAATAATAAAATCACATTTCCGTCTAGAATCCGTCGCCAATATTTATTAATTTTTTAAAATTTTAACTTTCCGTCGGTAATCCGTCGATAATATTAATTAATTTTATAAATAAATACACTATTAATTTTTTAAATAATTAAATTTCCGTAGGGAATCTGTTTATGATACTGACACATTTAAGAATCAAAATAATTCTTTCAAAAAAACATTTTAAACAAAACCAATAAACATCCTAAAACAAGAGCATAAATTTTGATTTTTAAATAAGTTTCTTCTTTGTATACATCTAAACACACTTTTAGATTATACATTTGATTAAAATTATATTTACATGTTATACACATTATATTTTATCGATATCTTGTTATTCGAGGTTAAAATATGCACATAAATAGAAATGTTTACTAACTTGATACCGAAATGTTAACATAATAAAAACATTAAGCTAAAGTAGTAAATATAATCGTACGAGATTTATGATAATTATTTCGCAAGATATATATCTACTAAATGAATCATTTATTTTCACAAAAATATTCGTTGTCTTCAAATTATATGAACAATCCAAATGGATAACGCTCTTGCGCTCCATTTTGAAATTTCTATATATAATCGAATTTATAGTTTTTTCAATTTAATAGAATATAAGTCAAATAAATAAGGATTACAAATCGGGAAAATGAACAATATCATACTCAGCTTAATTTTTAATTACTTAATGAATTAAAATTTCAATTATACAACATCGGTTTTAATATGACGGTATAAATTATAAAAACTTTTTACAATAGCCATGTTGTCACACACAATTATATATACATATATGATTGTTGTGTGTGTATATATTGACTCGCTAAAACACTACCTAATTAATCAATTAATAAATCTCGAATATTTATACTGTTAATTACAATTTATGATAGTTTCAATTTTAAAGAACATAAGTTAAATAAATGAGGATTTCAAATCAATCATCAAAGATTTTGGAGAGCATAATTACGTTAGTTATGACTTATGGTGCTCATTTGAATTCTTTATCATTTGGAAAATTAAAATTTCATATTCTATAACGTCAATTTCAATCTTATGTTATATGTTATCAATATTTTTTATAACAGTCATGTTGTCACACACAATCATATATACATATTGTATATACCAAATTAATTAATAAACTTTGAAAATTATATTTTTAACTATGATTGGTTTTTAAATGTTATAAGCCTAAATTGAGGTATTAATAAACTAACTGTATAAGAAATAATAAAAAACTACAATTATTTAGATTAAAGGGAAAAGCTTAGGAAAAAATATTTGTATTGGAGACGGATTACAGACGGATTTGCTACTGAATATTTTTCATTTTTCATAATTTTTTTTAAAAGGAAAAATGCAACATCCGTCGGCAATCGGTCTTTGATTATCAACTAATTATAGACGGAAATTGGACGAACATGACAAAAAAAATTAAAATTTTTTTAAATAATTTCCGTCGGAAATCCATCGCTAAATTGTGACGAATTACCTACGGATATTTTTAATTTTTTTTCCTAACTAATATATATTACATTTTAAATTTCAGTCGGAAATGCGTGGAAAATCTACCGATTAATTATCAACTAACACGTTTTAGTCGGAAAGTGGTCGAAAAATAGCAACTGATTTTAGACGCCCGGTCAAACGTACTTTCCGTCGGTATTCTGTCTAAGATCCGTCTCAAATTTCAGACCGAAATATCCGTCAGAAAATTGGGTCGAAAAAACATGATTTTCGTGTAGTGAATGTTCATCTTTAATTAAGTAGTTATTATTTAAAATGAAAATTAAAATAAGTTAATAAGTATATAAAGCAAATATAAAAATAAATGAGTAAATAAATCAATTAAACTCGTATAGTGATTCTAAAGATAAAATATAAAAGTGATGTTAAAAGATAGTTTAGGAATAAAACTAACTAATTTTTCTTAAAGAAATTATGGAAGAAGAGTGATATTATTACTAAAACTTATTAAAAAGTATTACAACAATAGCAAAATAGAAGTAAGATTTATCATGAAAATGTTAAAAATTTTGAATATCTTTTTTGTAAAAACAAATCGGGCAAAATCCTTTTAGTTCTATACGAACCTAGATTTTAAAAGTCCAATTCATATTTTTTATCGGCCAAAATGGGCCAGCCTGACACTACTACTCTCTGGATACATCTTAATTGGCAAAGGAAGTGGGAGATAAAACTACATAGATGGATATATTAGTGTGAGTTCGATTTATTATGGGAGGATATTGGTGGACTTCATTGAAAACGCATACAAACCTTGGTCAATCCAGACATCTCGCAATTTACATCCTCTACCAAAGGTTAGAGGCAGGCAGGTGGGGCGCTCTTGATAGGCAGTAATAAAAAAAACAAAACAATTTCATAAAAACTAAAAACATTACATGCTCCAACTTCTAGACATACACAATTCTCCATCATAATTGTTAAATCCCATATCAATTTACTAATCTCACGTTTTTTGTACAAAAATTCTATCAATCCTTATAATTAAGATAAAACAATAGTATAATTAATTAATAAATAAATATTCATATGGAGAAGACAATTATCACTACCTAACTAGAGTTATAAACTTCAAATAATGATTTAAATTACAATTTAGTTAAACAAACATCTTCTTTTTTTATGAAGTTAAACAAACATATTAATAAGCATAGACTTATATTCTCTTAACAAATCAATAATAAGAATATATCATTAATTTTTTAATCTCTTTTTGGCATACTTCTTTTACATTTTATCTATTTTTGCAATTAAATTTGATGAGATGGTGTGGTTAATTTATTTTCTATTTTGTGTTATCTCACTTCTAAAATTAATAACTAAAATATTTTTTTTCTTAATGAAGCAGTTTCAAGTAGTGTAAAATTGTTTTGGTTTCTTGAAAATCATGAAGAAATTACTAAGAGGATTGTTTTGAGTTAATTTTTGGACTATCGATCCTTATAATTTTTGTCACCAATTAGCTATGTAAAAAGAGTACTTTAATTTTAAAAATGATTAAAATATATGTTTTAAGTAATAAAACTATAATATAATTAAGGAATTAATATATTAAAAAAACTATGAAAAAATATATAAATAATAATAAATTAATTCTTATTTAAATATATAATAAAATTATAAAAAATAAAATAATTTAAAAAGAAATAAAATAGTAGTTCCATGTAAAGTCATGGAACTCCTCCTGAAGGAGTTCCCTAAATTGTTGCACATAACTTCTTCATGACATATGTGTACATACTCACGGAACTCGTGAAAGAATGCCTTGTAAAAGTTCATGAAACTCTTTCAAAATATTAAAAAACATATTTCTTTAATCTTTCAAATGTTTTTATGAGATTTACCTTTATTTGATGCTATAAATTGATGAATATATTCCTTTATTGTAGAATATTTCATTATTACATGGAAAACACAATCAAAATTTAAAATTTTGATTTAGAATCATCAAAAGGGTAATATTGCCCTAGGCATGACCAAAATGTGTAATGGAATGTAAGATTTGGTAACACCCTTATTCATGGAACCCATCAACCATTAATAGACAATAATAAATCATACTCAGAATCGAACTTCTTAAATATATAAATTTAATATTTTTCTATCAATTTTAACTTTTAAAGTAATTTTAAATTATCATGGTACCAAAATAGAAAATTACTTAAACTTTGAAAAGCTTAAACTTTAAAAGGATGTGAAAATTTAGGTATATGCCACAAAGAAAATGCATCAAGAGAACCCAATAGGTGTCAACCAGGAGAAGGCAATCCCTATGAAAGCCCAACTGATAGCAGAGCACCAAAAACTATTGCATAGTTCCATCATGCTAAATTACTCTTAATTTTTCTCTCAAATTTAATTGTTGATGTAATTATCTCTCTTTTTTATCTCTCAAATTTGAATATTTTTTCCTAGGGAAAACTCAAAATTTGTAATAAGAAGAAAAAAGTATTTCAATTTTCAGGTGCATTAGTACAACCACCACAATAAATTAAGTTTGTTACAATCTCAATAGTAGAGAGTCAAAACTGAAGTTACACTTTAAATATCCGTCACTTTGAAGAAAAAAAATTGATTTGTTAACGTTAGAAAATAACAAATAAATAAAAAAGGAGATATGCAATAAATTAATAAAGAATAGTGGCAGTAAGGGAACTCAACTTTTTGCTGTCCCTCGTGTAGGGAATTCTCTCTAGAAACCCTAGTTGTCTAGGGTTTTTTCTTTGTGGTTTTTTCTGGAAATCTGCTGCTCTTTGTATCTTTTTTTCCTGTGTTTGATTATGGAACGTACATTGTTACAATAATTTAAGCGTTTTACTCTTCGTCTTGACGAACAACAAGCTATTGATGTCACTGATGAAGATGTAAAAAAGGGACGGCATGCATGCCAACATAGTTGCATTGACAAATTTATATCTCAGAAAACTGTCAATCCAAAAGGTCTACGTCTCATGTTATGCAAAACCTGGGATTGTCTTAATGTTCATGTAGTTAAGATCCAAGATAATGTCTTTCATTTTTTTCTACCAAGTGAAGATGAAGTTGCTAGAGCTGTTGATAGAGGGCCACATAATTTTGATAAACTACTTTTGGTAATTAAACGTTAGTCTGATGATCTGCAACTTGATAATGATTTCTTCCGCACAACGCTTTTTTGGTTTACAATCACAAACTTCCCACGTGAATGTTATACTGAGGATGTTGGATCCAAAATAGCTCTTAGTCTCAAGCGATGTTCCAGGTTCCAGATTCGTGAATATGCGGATGGCAATTTCTTTTTTCGCTTTCGGGCTAAAGTTGATGTTTTATCGCCTATTCGACGAGTCATTATGCTTAATGTACCTCCTTATGAACAAAAAATTGGAGTCATATAGTATGAAAGATTGCCACACTTTTGTTATAAATGTAGCTACTTTGATCATACTTCTACTTCTATAAACTGTTCCCTACTATCGAATGGTGTAACAAAATCTTAGAGAGAATCCTTTGAATATGACATTCTGTTACATGTTCCACGGGTATGCACCCTTGTGTTATATGATTCATTATCAACCATGAACCCAACACACTTTGTTTCTTCTGAGAATGAGACTGATTCTCATGCTCACTGGTCATTTGGGTCACAAAATTCCTATTTTGCTATTATCTTCTCCAGTAGTTTCTCCTTCAGATGAATTCCTTCACACTAATAAATAGAACTGTGTTAAATTTAGTGACTAAGTTCAGAAGCAGATTGCTAGTTTTTTATCATCTTCTCACAAGCCTCATCTTCTCACAAGCCACAATACTCGTATTGTAAGGAAAAATCCTAAATAGTTCTCATCCATGGCTTCAAAATCTTGTAGGAAGTGTTTTCAAAGAGAAGATCAAGATTCAGGCAGTTCTTCACATCAGAATAGGCGACTTTTTTTTGATGGATTGTCTCAAACTCATCCTGAACAAATAGAGGCGGAGGTTGCTTTGCAGCCCCACCTAGGTCAATGAAAGCACTAATATGGAATTGTCGAGGGCTTGGGAACCTTCGGACAATTCAATTTTATTCTATTAGGATTAGTATTAATTTCCCTTATGTTTTCTCAATTGATCGTTTAGGATTTAGTGGTGGTCTTTGTTTGTTTTGGAACAATAATGTTAATGTCTCTCTTCTTTCGTATTCTTGCGAGTATATAGATTGTATTGTCTCTAACTCTTCTTATTCATCATCTTGGAGATTCAGAGGGCTTTATGGGCATCCTGATATTGAACAAAGGAAATCTTGATGGACATTGTTCAAGCGATTATCTCATTTAAATCTTGTTAGTTGCAGGCGATTTCAATGAAATTTTATTATCTACTGAAAAACAGGTGATTTTGAACGACCAAGATGGCAAATGGAAACCCTTCAATAGGTTATATCATGAGGTAATTGGCAACAGGTAATTCACTTAGGCTACAAAAAGATATAACCTACTGAAAGGTTTCCATTTGCCATTAGCCTCACTTAGACCATGAGGTAAATGTTGGTCCACATCATGTTGCAACATTGTCGCTATGATCATATATCTGAAAAATTAGAGGCTTCAAAAAAACATTTATGGACTTTGTATAACTCCACCATTACCTCTTTGCTTAGAGAGATTAAAAATTTTGAAGCTGCACTTGATAGTTTACAATAGAATCGCAGCAATCCTTCACATTCTATTGAGACAGAGATCGAGATCTCATCCAAGCTGAATTTGCATCTTCATGAATTGTACTAGAAGGCAAAGAGTAGAGCTAATTGGCTATTTGAAGGAGATAGAAATTCTATTTTTTTTTCACAAAAAAGCCTCTCAGCGTAAGGAAAATAATTATATTCATTCTATTGTTGTTGATGATGGTAGTGAGATTTTTTATAACCTTTTGTTAGAAGATTTTGCTATCAAATTTTTGTCACAATTATTTACTAGCTCACAATCTGTTTTTTATCTGGAAGCTAATATTTTTACAAGGGTTCTTAGTAGTGATCAGATATCCTCTTTATCTTTACCTTATACGGTTGAAGAGATTCATGTGGCTGTTAAGAGTATGCATCCACATAAAGCTCCTAGTCCTGATGATTTACATGTATATAATGATCAACAACTTTGGCCCTTTATTGGTAAGGAGGTGGAGACTTTTGTGCTTGATGTGTTGAATAATGAGTTATATTTTTCATCCATTAATCATACAAACATTGTGTTGATTCCCAAAATCCATCAAGCTAAAAAATGGTCTCAATTCTGGCCTATTAGCCTTTGCAATGCGCTTTATAAGATTATTTCAAAAGTCCTTGTAAATAGATTGAAAAATGTTTTGAGCTCTATCATTGATCCTTCTCAGAGTGTTTTTCTATCTAATCGGCTTATTACTGATAATGCTATGGTTGCTTTTGAGATTTTTCATGATTTTCATCATTCTAAGACTAACCAACAAAATGTTTTTGCTCTTAAACTTGATATGAGTAAGGCATTTGATCATGTGGAATGGTCTTATCTTGAGAGCATAATGACGTGCATGTTTTTTCCTATCCATTTTATAAGCCTTGGTATGAAATGATTATATTTTGTTAGTTATTAAGTGGTTATTAATTGTTATCCTTCAAATTTTTTTTTTCCCACTAGAGGAATTCGCCAAGGTGATCCTTTGTCTCCATATTTGTTCTTGCTTTGTGTTAAAGGATTTTCATCTTTTCTAAGACTTGCAAAACGTAACAATCTTTTAAGTGGTTATCAATTTCGTAGTGGCCCATCCATTTCCCATTTACTATTTGCGGATGACTCTCTCTTATTTGACAAAGCAGATAATGCTCAATTAGCTAAGTTTCAGGATATCCTTCCTCTTTATGAAGCTTGTTCTGGGCAGATGATTAATAGAGATAAATCTCATATATATTTTCCTTCTGGTATGCCGTCTAAAATTCAACATCATGTTTGTTCTACTCTTAAAATTCCTTTGGGAGATGGTGCAGGAAAATATTTGGGTTTGCCTTTTCTTATTGGAAAATCAAAATACAAGATTTTCCATTATATTAAAATTGCATTTGGAAAAAGCTCAATGGATTTAAAGAGAAATTTCTTTCTCCTGCAGCTCAGGAAGTTCTTATTAAATCTGTTGCACAATCAATCCCTACCTATGTTATGAGTTGTTTTAAGCTCCTTAAAAGGTGTTTGCAATCTCATGACTAGACATATTCGAAATTTCTGGTGAGGTGCTTCTGATGATCAGACTAAGATTAATTGGAAATCTTGGCTTTCTCTTTGCCAATCTAAGAGGTATGGTGGAATGAGATTCAGATATATGGAAAACTTTAATTTAGCAATGTTTGCTAAGCAATCTTGGAGAATTTTATAAAACCCTGATTCTCTTGTTGCCCAATGTTTTAAGGCTAAGTATTTTTCTTCATGTTCCATTCTTGAAGCTAAATCTAAAATAGGATGTTCTTTCTTTTAGTGAAGCTTTTTACAAGGGATGGATGCTCTTTTATTGGGTTTAAGATGGCGAGTTGGTAATAGTGTTAAAGTTCGGATATGGAATGAGCCATGGCTGTCTTCTTCACCATCTTTTAAGCTTTCCCCCCCCCCCCCTTCAACAAATTTTTTTCTCATAACTGAGACTGCTCTAGTATCCATGCTCATTGATTTGCTAACGAATGTTGGAACCGAACTTTCCTCAATGCTTTGTTTAATGGCTATGAAGTGCAAGAAATTCTTAAGGTTCCATTATGTCCTTCTTGGCCTGACGATTCTTTGATTTGGGATTATACCAATGATGGAAATTTTTCTGTTAAAAGGTGCTATCATATTCTTCTTGATCGTATGCTTTACGATTCAAACAAAAGAGGTCCTTCTTACTCTCACTCACATAATGAATGTGCGATTTGGAAATCTTCATGGAAGATCAAAGTTCCACCAAAGATATCACATTTTCTTTGGCGTTGTAGCCAAGATATTTTTCTTACAAAACATAATATTAGTAGGCGAATAAAAGATTTCCCTACCACATGTTCACTTTGTGGTTATGCTAATGAGTCTCTTAAACATCTCATAATGGAGTGTCCTTTGGCGAGTCAAGTTTGGATTTCTTGTGCTGTTTATTTTCCATTGCATCAAAAAAACTTCTCCTTCATTCATCTTCTCAAAGCTGTTTTGAATATGGAACCACAATAGTGCACTCTTTTTGCAATTATTTTATGGAATTTATGGCTTAATCGATGTAAGGCCAAGTTTCAAAATCAGAGTCATTCTGCTGGGTTTATTCTTCATCAATATCTTAAATTTGCATATGAATATCTGCAGAAGGTTCATGGTTTCTTTTCCAAATCAGATAGAGATACTATTTCAGCAATAGTTTAGTCCAGTGATATCAATAAAATGTTGCAAGCTTCAAAGAAAGGGAAATCTTCTTAGGATGTTTCTTATTGATTTTACTTCAGCAAAAATATCTTGTATTAAGTTTAAGACTCCTATTCTATGGGAACCGCCAGTAGCTCCTCATCTTAAGCTTAATGTTGATGCTTTTTGGTCTGATTCTAAATCTATAGGAGGTTTTATTATACGAGATTTTTCTCGTACTTCTCTCCTAGCTGGTTCTCTACAATTGGGATGTCTATCCTCAATGCTTCATTCAGAGTTATGTATTGCTATTAAAGCAATTAAGGTTGCTACCTCATATGGTTTTGGCAATCTCATCATGGAATTTGATAGTCAAATGCTGGTTAATGGAATAAACAATAACAATATGCTATTTTCCCTTTTAGGACATCTTTTTTATTACCTTTCTAGCTATAGGGGTGTTAGTTTTCAGTACATTAGATATGTTTCTAGAGATACTAATTCTTTAGCAGATCATCTAGCTAAGATTGCTCATAAGAGTGATGTTTCTCATGTTTGGCAATCACCTATTCCCTCTCATGTATTCATTTGAGTTAATATATCATTTCTTTTCAAAAAAAAAAAGAAAAGGAATAGGGACAGTAGAATATACAATAAACAGTTTATATCTGATAAAATCTGAATGAATTTAATTTATGAAGATTGAATCTATATATTGAAACAATTGTTAACCTTTTAAGTTACCCATGTAATTTATGAAAATTGAATTTATGTAAATATTTTCAGTTTTGTTATGTTATAACATGTATATGAGAAAACATTGCAGTTAACAACTTTTGTTTTCGTTTCAACCTTTTCCATCTATAACGTTATTTTAAAGACATCATGGATATAAAACACACATTTGAAGTGTAATGTGAGAACCCTGTATATACTCTCTTTATTAATTAAATATTCATATTTGATTTATTTTAAAAATTAAAATGAGTTTTTGATGAAGTTACTATATTATATTTATTATTAATTTGGTTAATCATAGAATCATTAATTAGTAAAATATAACTTTTTAAAATTTATAAATTAATTAATAAAAATTTAGATAAATATTTTAAAATAAATATTATTTTAAAAATTTATTTATTTTTAAAAAATAAATATTTAATTTTAAATATTTCAATAATAAAAATATGTATATTTAACTTCCAATAAATAATAAAGAGAGGAGGATATGAAATCTATAAGAGGAAAGTTTACAGCATATGATGGAAAATTCGTGTATGCCATTGAAGATCAATAAATCTATAAAAGGAAATTTTACAGCATATGCCCGAAAAATCGTGTACTAGAACATTAACCAATAAAGTTATATAGAAAAAGGACATTAACCAATAAAGGTAGGATGCAAAGTGCCTGCGGCATTCCACTTTGGAAGACAATTAGAATTTCTCAACACATGATGACTTTATTAACTTTAGGGGACCTTAATTTCTGATACTTTCGAGCGTATTTATGGATAAATAGAAAAGTAGTTCAGTTGCCAAAGGAATCGCATTCCCCTTTCAAATTAATAAACGAAGTCAGAGTCTTGAAGGAAGACATTTGTAGACATTGAATAAATATTGTCCCCAGAAAATTAATAATTGAAATTTTAATTTAGTCATAAGATAAATATTAAATAAATAATAATAAGCTTTAAAGTTATCTTCAATACATAATATCAAACTATTTACGTGTCATTTATTAATTGGTAAATATATTAATAAATAAGATATATTTATGAAACATTACCAAATTACGTCCCAAACTATTTTAGAGTCTTACGATTCTATCATTTTTCATTTCTTTTATCCATTTTTATCCTAAAACTATTTTAAGTTCTCAAGATTAATCTTTTTTCATTGTTTTAATCCGATTTTATACTCAAACTATTTTTGAGTCATAACTTTAGTTCTTCTAACTAAAATCTTATCAAAAATTGGAAAAATCACATATACATATATTTATTTATTTATTGATGAAGGGTAAAAAGTGTATTTCAAGAACTAATTTCAAGTGATAACCCATTTTCTTCTATCACATTTCTTCTATCTCATTTATTTTTCCTAATTCTTCCAAGTCGAAAGATGGAGGTTGGAATTGTTTCACTAACACAGTTTGCACATAATTATTGGATACAAAGTCAATTTTATTACTACAACAATGTAATTGTTTCATAGCCGTGATTGGCTTAAATTTTCTGAAGCATTGATAAGAAATTAATAGGTAAAGGTATCGAAAGAAATGAGTTGACACAGGTTGTCAATGCATTTCTTTTCAATCTAAAATTTTGAGTGCCTTCATATTAAGCAATCGAGAGGGAATTTCTCAAGTGATTTAGTTAGATTCAGGTAAGATTTTAGTTATAATGATGAAAGTTGTGACTAAAAAATAGTTTGAAGATAAAATCAGATGAAAAAAAAGGATGAATCATAAGAACCAAAAATAGTTTCAGGATAAAATTGGATGAAAACAAAGAAATAGGATGTATTATGAGAATAAAAAATAGTTTGGGAATGTAATTTGATAATTTTATTATATTTATGATTATATATTGATTTAATATGTAAAGGAAAATATTGAACGATTATATTATTTTTTATACTGTTATGGAAATGTCAGCATGACATGACCTTAAGACGTGCATTAGAGAAAAAAATTGTCTTTTCAATTTTAACATTTGTGCTTCCAAGGTTCAGAATTTTCTAACATCTATTTATTTTAAAATATGTTTATTATTGTCTTTCCTAAGACTTTCAAACAAAAAAGATCCTAATAATACTTCATCGGTCCCAAAATATAAATATTGAAAGAAATTATACATATATTAATGAGGTATTTAGTATCTAAAATATTCTATTTTATAGTGTGTGTGCTCTTTTTTTGAACTAAAATTAATTAAGGATAATGTTGAAAACAATTCATAAAATAATGCTAAAAAATATAAAAAATACTATATATTATATTTGGGACAAAACTTACTTCCAACGTATTATATTTTGAGGTGTATATCATCTCTTTGGCTTAAGGCCCTAAATACCCTTAAACGGCTTGGTAAATGTAAGCCTCCATGGTTTGTATGCACATTAAAGGTCTTTCATGAGCCTACTGTTCATAGTATTAACATTGTAGGAGTTTGTATTTACGATATTTTGAACAATTTTGAGGATTTAAGTTTTAAATAGAATATCTTGAATTGATATCACTTTACAATAAAGTATTAATTATAATATTACTTTTGTGGAAAAATAGATGTGAAGATCTTTTCCTTTTCCGTATAAGAACGTATGAATGCTTTGAGAGGTATAGCGAAAGTAGAAATAGTGCCATTTAGGACTTCGATGTAATTTGAAACCATAGGTCTTTTGTTGTCAAACTGAAACTTAGATGAATTCTATGAGGCTGTATCAGTGTAACCACAAAATTTAATTCTCGGATTCACATCCCATGTGTGAAATCAGAAGCGTTTCTGATCAAGAGTGCTACAAGGATTACTTCATGTAGATTTTCATGTGCAAGAACTAATACAAATAGAAGAGTAACTATATATCAGGTTTTCAGTTTAAAAAGACAGGAGATTTTGAAGTTCTTTCTTGGAAAAAAGAAAAGTTGCAATAGTCTTATGGGTAGCCATATGGGTTCTGAATTTGGACATATCCCAAAATCACTTGCCCTTGTTATTCCAAGCCTTGGTAGAAGAACCGGACGATGGAACAACAGTTGGGTGGATGGCTTTCTTGATCATCTTGAAGAACCCCTTACCAGAATTAGAGTAACTTTTGGAATCATGGACTTCTCGTCCAGCTCTTGTAGCATTCTCCTCTTTCTTCCGCTTCTTCTTGTAGAGCTCTTTCATTGCATAAACTTCGGGAATATCAGAAGAAATAAACATTGGTCCGAAGCAAACAAGAAAGCTGTAAACTAGAAATCTGAGGTGTGGTGGAGAAGGCACTGAATATATATAAGGATTTGACCGGCAGGCAAGTTAGACTTTCAGAAGTTTTGGCCTATCTTTGTGTGGAATGATGCAGTAGTTGTTTATACTTCGGAAAACAAGAAGAAACTGGAGTTTTATTGCAGGACGTTTGGGAACTTTTTGATTGGAAGCCTCCTTGAAGAAGAACAAAACGGGAGAAGAGGGTTCATAGTGTGGTGACAAAGCACCCTTTGGGAGCTTTATATCCATGTTCTGCTTTTATGGTTCACCAAATACGATTTTTATTGTAGTCATCATAAAGGGATGCCACGGATTTATGAGATGCAACCGAGGCGGTTTGAGCTGGGTCTTGTGC
The DNA here is from genome assembly GCA_019593545.1 of Apocynum venetum. NCBI lineage: Eukaryota > Viridiplantae > Streptophyta > Magnoliopsida > Gentianales > Apocynaceae > Apocynum > Apocynum venetum. The sequence continues at coordinate 7,015,162 of SRSM01000143.1, forward strand.
AGTGGCGGATCTAAAATTTTTTTATAGTGATGTTCATATATAAAGAGAAAAAACGATAATAATATATAATTATTAATTAAAAAAGTTTACAATTGTCTCTATTACTACTCATGTCTTGAAAATAATATATGATCGCATAATTACTAATATTATCAAATACATATTTTCAATATACGTGACTAAACAATTATTCAATCATTCATCTCACATTTTATTCTACAAATCACTTTTATAAGTTTCATTGCATAAAATGCTCGCTCCACGCCAACTTCTTAAACAAATACACAAATGAAAAAATAACATTTATTTTTGTCTCAATCATAATTTTCGAAAGATCTCCTATTTCATTCAAATTACCAAACTTTTCATCTTCACGGACATATGCGATATAATTTCCAAGCTGATTTTTAATTGCCACAAGCTCAAGACTAGAAAATTCACATGGCTAAAATTCAACCATTCTCAACAATTTTTGCTCATCAAATGCACTAAATGCATTACGTGGACTCAAGCAAGCAATACAAGCAATTCAGTATTCATTTCATTAAAACAAGTATTAAACTCCTGAAGTTGCATATTTATGACACCATAAAATAAAACCACCTGATAATGATGCAAATTACTCATTGAGAATTTTTGTGACGACTTTCTTTAAAATATACTTCCTCAAATTCAGAATTTGAATCTCATACTTGTTGCAGAATGAAGACACATCATTTAGCAAAATGTTCTATTCAGTATTCATCTCTTGTTTGTTGTAGTCTTATTTTGAAAACTCTTACAAGTGACATAGCATTTACAATATCTTGATCCTTTTTTTGCAAAGCTAAATTCAACTCATTTGTAATTTCCAAAATTATCACCATCAAATGCATACAAAAAACAAAGTCAAAAGATTGAAATACCTTCAAAGGACGATGCGTTTCCGCTCATTGGTCCTGATATGTGCCCTCACTTTCAATATCTTCAAACACATTCAAAATTGAAGAGAACATTGATATGACATTCAGGAGTGATCCATAGTGATTCAAAATTGGTCTTTTGATACTCATTTCTTTATTCAAACCTCGACCAGTTTGAAGTTCATTAACACTTAATGATTCTTCAATAAATTTTGCTTGTCTCGATGCTTACAAGAAAGTCCAATCACATTTAACAAATGAGTAATCCAATCGAAGAAATCATTAACAACAAAATGATTTTTTGCAACAAATACAAGTGTCAATTGCAATTGGTGAGCAAAACAATGAATATAATGAGTATATTTAGTTTATCTCATAATCAAACTCTTCAAATCATTAAACTCATATCACATGTTACTAGCTCTATCATAACCTTGTCCTCGAATTTGGGATATACTAAGTTTATGCTTTGATAGGATTGAACTAAAAACATCTTTAAGTGAAGTGGCTGAAGTATCTGAAACATGCATTATACCGATAAATCTCTCCATTACAAATCCCCTTTTATCAACATAATGAAAAGTACCACAATTTGCTCTTTCCATGAGATATCTCGAGACTCATCAACCAAAATCCCAAAAACATCATCTTCAAGGTCTTCAATTATAGCATTTGTCGTTAATTTAGTAGCAACATTAACAATATCTTTTTGAATTGAAGGAGCCATCATTCATTGATTACCATGAGCATTCTTCCATTTAGCACTGTCAACATTTTCATTTAATTTAGCTGAATAATGTAAAAGTTCAAGAAAATTACCTCTATTACTTGAACCTTCATACTCATTATGTCCACGAAAAGCCAATCCTTCTTGCAACAAAAATCTTACACAATCAACAAAAATCTTACCCATTTTCTACTCATTCTTAGCATGATCTGTTTGCTTATTAAAAGCATAGTGGATGGATTGAGTTTGCTTTGTCAAACCTTGGTATTTTTTTACTACTAGATTATGTGTTATTTCATCATTTTGAAGATCAAGTCTTTCTTTCTTATTCTAAGACTTGAATCATTCACTTGTAAAAGAATCACAACCACTATGATTTAATTTCATTCTTGAAAAGATAACAACATAAACAAAATATTGTTTCCTCTGTTGTACTGTATTCTAGCCAACATTTGTACTAATCAAACCAAGCGGGATTAAATCGACACATCCTACCACCAATGTCTCTTGATTGAAAATTATGATGTTGGGGGTGGACAAGGACCCTTTTGGAGGTATACTCTTCTAACCTTATCTCGATCATTGCAGGATCAGCTGGAATAGCTAAGTCAATTTATCTAGATTGGCTCTTATCATTCAATAATAGTGGATATCCTGAACTTGTAGATTGAGGAGTAGAAGAACCAGGAGATTCTGAAATAGCTTGCTTTTTATAACATCTCAACATAATTCACTAATAAATACATTAGAAAATAAATTATAATAATTGTAACAAACCAAAAAATAATTACATAAATCCACATAACAACTAATGAACTATATAAATAATTATACTTAGGAAAATTTGTGCTATTTACTCAAATTTCTACACCGTTTAATAGTTATTTTTTTAGTTATAAATGTAAACATTGATATTCAAGCACTAGTCAGTATAATTCACTAATAAATAAATTAGAAATAATAAATTACAAGAATTGTAATAAACAACAAATAATTACATAACTTCACTTAACAATTGAGAAACTATATAAATAATTATACTTAGGAAAAATTAAGCTATTTAACCAAATTTCTACACTATTTCATAGTTATTGTTTTGTTTTAAGTGAATAAATTAGTATTCAAGCACTAATCAACATAATTCACTAAAAAAAACAACAAATTATAAGAATTGTAACAAATAACAAAATAATTACATAAATTCAATTAGCAATTGAGAAACTATATAAATTATTATACTTAGGCAAAAATGAGCCTTTTAATCAAATTTCTAGTCTATTTGATAGTTCTTTTTAAATTTTAAATATTCAAGAATTAGTCAATATAATTGACTAATAAATAAATTACAAGCACTAATCAAGAATTACACATCTATAATTTTACAATAAGTCTCTAATTTTCTATTCCAAACCCTAATTAAGAAAAAAAAACAACTTTGAAATTGCAATGAAATTCATTATTTTTGTCTTTAAGTTATATATGCCATCAATTTCAAGTTTTAAAAAATTAATTATCTAAATTAATAAATGATTTTTTTCTTGTTCCTAATTATAAGATGTTTTACATATTTTTAAGAATATTTGACAATTTATTTATAATATTATTATTATTTATCATTATCTCTTTCTTCACTTTGTTCTTATTTTCAAAAAGTGACTTTAATTTATTTTCATCTATTTCTTATTTTTAGGACAAAATTATTGTACCCTTACTTATTTTCTTTTTGTTTCTAGTACAATAAATACTTTGGAGAGAGATTGAGAAAGCAATTACTTTTTATTCCAAGTACAATAAATAAATGTAAAATAAAAAGTAAAATAATTATTTAATCGATGTGAAATTGCTTGTAAAATCTTATAAAAAAAGAATTACTGAGTATAAAAAATATATTTATTTTTAAAAAATATTTATTTATTTTACTAACAATATAAAATAAAAATGTGAGCAGTTACCTTTGACGAAGTATATTGTGAGACTTGAATCCCTTAAGTGTACCTTGTAATATTAATGAGTAAGTATGTCTACTTTGAAGCCATATTAAATGAGTAATGGAGTAAAATTAGGGATATCAATGGGGTGAAGCGGGGCCGGAGTCCCTACTTCCGGCCTCATTTCATTTGTAAATAATTGTCCCCGCTTTCGTCCAGACCCCGTTTTAGAACATCTGTCCCCGCCCTCAATTCAGCTTCGTTTTGACCCCATTTTGACTCATGTTTGACTCTACTTCAACTTAAAATTTTTTTTAAAAAAAAAACTATTTCATCATATCACTAAAATAAACTCAATGCATATTTCACCAGAGTAAAATTCAAGTAAATTACAAATATGAAGGCACAAGCTCATTTAAACATGTTTCATATTAAAATTTAAATACTTTTAACTCAATAAATTCAAAGGAAAAAAAATAAAACTTCCAAGCTAAAAACTTCAAATACAAAATAATGAAATATTTCATATATCAAATACAACCACTAATATAAATATAAATAATTTCATTCTTAAAAGTTAATAATATGATTCATAGTTAGTTAAGTATATATTTAATAATATAAATTCATTTAAATAAATATAGTTAATAATCATAGTTACATAGTTTTTTTAATGTTCATACATAGTTACATAAATAATAATATAACTATTTTAATTTATATTTTTAATAATATGATTCATAATTAATTTTTCAATAATATAAACTCATTTGAATCTACACAGTTAATAATATAAACTCATTTAATCAATACAGTTAATAATATAATTCATAGTTAGTTAAGTATATATTTAATAATATAAACTTATTTAAATCAATATAGTTAATAATCATAGTTACATAGTTTTTTTAATGTTCATATATAGTTATATAAATAATAATATAACTATTTTAATTTACATTTTTAATAATATGATTCATAATTAATTAGTCAATAATATAAATTCATTTGAATCCACATAGTTAGTAATATAAACTTATAGTTAGTTAGGTATAATAATTTAAACTCCTTTAATAATATAACTCAATTTATTTTAATTTTTTTAAAGTAATCAAATTGATAAAATGGATTTCTTTTAAAAAAATATTATGAATAAAATAGTATTTTTATTAAAAATAGAATTGAAGCCGAAGTTGAAGATTACGAAAGTGAACCCTCTATGGGAATTCAGTGGGTACAAATCAATCTACGATCCTACCCCCACCCCGTTAATCCCCACATTTTATAACTCGCCTCCGCCTTCGCTCCCACTGAAGTCGAGATATTTTGAATTCCAATGGAACAGGTTGAATCGAATCCTCGATGATCTGGTTTCATTGACATTCCTAATTAAAATAAAGATTCCATATTCTATAGTACTATTGTCCAAGATTATTCAGAGCGTTACGGAGCCCGCTCTACACGAGCATCTAGGTATGTGTCACGTGGAGGTGCCGATATTGCATCCAAAAGGCCCATGGTGTAACATATACACCATGCCTCTTTGCTTCTTTTTTTGAAAAGGACCATGCCACCTGCTAAGCATGTGAAAAATCTTGCATTCCCAGTCTCTTTCTAGCAACCTACGAATCATCAAGATAGATTAAGATTAAATTTAACGTTGATGCAGTTGTCCATCCGCATCTCGAATAAAATTCACATCTCTTTTCTAGTCACTGGGGACTTACTACTTTCCGATACCTCTTCTTTTCTTCTCCTTTAGGAACCGACATCCTACTTCCCATGCCAGTCTATGGCATCATAAATACCCCGAAAAGAATGAGAATGTAAATTAGCGAACAAATTGAAATGGCTTCTGGAATCTCTGCAGATAATCCTCTAGCTCCTGCCAAACTCGTCCGGTTCATAATATTATTAGTAACATTGGATACTTATATACAAATTAATTGTCTTATTAGTAGAGGTGGATGCATTAAGAGGGGAGCGGGGTTCCATGACTTCACTCTTTTTTAAAATTAAAAAGATTTATTTGAATTTTTTTTTAATGTAGAACTATCTTTTTTGTCTGTCATTTTAAAATTTTTTCTGGATATGTCACTATTTATTAGTATAGAAAAGGACTAAAATATTATTTTAAATTAAAAAATTTAAAAAAAATCTATAAAAAATCAATATAATGCTTGTATAGATCAATAAAGAAGTAGATGGCAAAATTAGAAAATATTTTAAATTGACGAATGTGTTTTAAAGAAAATTTTCTCTAATACAACCACTATCATAAACCGGAGGTTCTTTACCGTTGCCGCACCATCACATCAAACCGAACCCAAGGATGAATAGTTTGTGCTTTGCCATTAGCTTACCAATACTGCGTTCAAGCTGCCGCTTTTCCTCTTTCGCAATTTCATTTCTTTTCTTGAATATTTTAATAATTCTTCTGAATTTGTCTTTTTTATTTTACATGGAGTGAGAAGAATGCGAAAATTCAGACTTACGATTTCACCGTACGATATGAGTAAATATATTTTATCACTGAATTACCTTATAACTTATCATGAAAAATATATATATAACTGAGCTGCCTTATAACTTATCCTGAAAATATATAACTTATGCTGATACTAAGATAAAACTAATACTATCACTTCTATTATTCCCTCCCCATATATTCCACATCTTGCAATTATAGGTATATGTAAATAAGTGAAATTCAATTCACCAAATGATTTGATCAATAAACAACATTATTATAATAAAAATCGTTTATAAGAGGGAAGTTATAAGAATTTATATCGTGCCCTTATAAAAGCGTTATGTATTTATTTTTAGATGTCATGAAAAGCACACTCTAAAGATGGCAACGGCAACCTCAATACTTATTTTAGTCGTTTATTTAAGATAACTAATCTTCACCACTTTAATATAAATTTTAAAAAAATTACTTCAATTATTTGTTGGACGTCTTTTTCATTCTAGAAATATGAAATGCATTTGAAAAAAGGTCCAAAATATTTTACTCACAAGCATTATAAAAATATCCCCATAAAAAGAAAGTAAAAAATATAAATTTAATCAAATACAAAAAGAACTAAACACAAACGAGAAAGATAGTTAAAAGAAAATTGAGATGAAATTTTCATGTATTATTACATAAACACTGTTCACGGCATAATAATCCACAGTCATATATCATATTCCTACTTTTAAAGAAAAATGCTTGACATCTTAAATTTAAAATACTTTATTATTCTTTGTTTTAGAAGAATTAGATAGTTAACTTTGAATTAATTTCGACAAGTATAACTTTATTGACGTCTCACCCACTGGCGAAGCCACGAAGGAATCAGGGGAGACTTGAGCCCCCATTGGGAAATATCATTTCACCAATTAGTTAATTAATTTGTGTACTTACACCTCTAAATTTTATACTTAAAGCCTTTACTCATTTTTTTTAAAAAACATTTACACTAAAATTTCAAAAATGGCCCCAGTGAGCTGAGTCCGAGGCTCTGCGCTTGATCTCACCTATAATCTAAAATTTTGCCGTTCCACCTATAATTTAGAGATCATTGGTTCGATCTCAAATCTTAGCGACGAAGTGTATATTAGATGAGGTGTCAATTCTTACATCATGTGCTAGCTAGGACCATCCAGAAGTGCTTGTGTAGTTAAACTTTTATTATGTGTATCTATCACCTAGCTATATTATATCTTCTTATCTTTTAATTAATTCAAGGAGAAATGAATAATGTGAATTTCTGCCAAACATTTTTGCAGAGAAAAAGTAAATATTTGGATTGAGTTTTGAAAGTGTTTTTTTGTTTTGTTTTCAAATGAAGTTATGTTTGGATTAGAATTTTTTTTTATTGGGAATTAAAAGTTGATTTCTATATTTTGAGTCTCACATAATTGATAATAATATAAAATATATAAAATATAATTAATAAATTGTTTTAGATTGTAATTTTAATTAAAAAGTAATATAAAAAATATTATTTATATGATTGAGTGAACTCATGTTTAGAGTTAGAAAAAATAATTTTAAAATATGTTTTTATAAGGAAGGTAAAAAACTGTTTTGAACTCCAGCCCAAATATAACATAACATAACATTAGCATATTCTTTCCTTTAAAAATATTTATGCATGTTTAGATAGAATTTTTTAGGAAGAATTTCATTTTAATTCATGTTTTGAAAAATGTAAATATTAAAATGTTTATTTGAGTAATTTAATGAATAATATTTTTAAAAAATCTTAGGTATATTAATATAAATAAATTAATAATATTATTTTAAAAAATAAAATTAATAGTATTGAGAACATGAAGAGAAAAATAAGATTGAGAAAATTATGAATTTCATTGAGTTTACTTCAAAGAGATTTTCAAATCACCTTCACTACCATGGTGTAGGCGAGGGATAATTCTTTGTTCCATAATTTTGGGCTATTTTCAACTAGTCAATCAAAAATTACTAGTACCACATTTGAATTTTATTCTTTTAAATTACGTCATTCTGAAATGCTTCGAGAATTTGAATATAACTAATCTAAACACATAGCTAAGATCTTTTAAGTAACCTTATAAACACAAATAAAACATGTCTTGAGACTCGAAATATTATGTGGCTAGACAAAATTTAATTACGTTATTTAATCTTTCTTCTCAAAACTCTATGAATAATGATAGGATATCAAATACGAAGAGGAACTGATAGTCTAAGCATCCCATTTTTGGAATGACAAATGACCGATCATGACCATCTGTTAGTTATTTAGCCAAAGAATAATAGGGAGTTGATGGGTATGTGTCCATGAAGGGATTAATTAGGCTAAGGTCTCTTGGACATGGTGTTGAGGAGTATGATGATGATGAGGTTTAGGGTTTGGTAAAATGATTTTAGATTTGAACAATAATCCGAAAAGAGAAGAGGGTTAATTATCTCTTGTAATGCGTAATAACAATTTTTTCCTAAAAAAATAGACACATAACAAAAATACTTACGAGATATAAAAAGGTTTTTAAAAATAAAGAGAGATCAAAATGGAAAAAACATAAAGATAAGTGACTAATTTGCCCTATACCAAATGATAAAAGTTTAGGGTTGAAATCACCAAACATAAAAAGAATAGAGGACTAAAGTCACCGGGAATCAAAAGTTTGGGACTGAATTTATGACTAAAGCTACAATAATAAAAAAAGTTTAAATTCACCAATGTTTCAAAATTAGCTACAGTAAAATGACGGTTTTGCCTCTCATAAACTCAATATCAACTTTGATCAGTGTTTGACTTATCAGAATAAGGGAAAAGGATCCTACACACCAAAAATGAAAAACAATTAGGACAAAAAAGAAAAAGAAAAAGATAAAAAGGGACCTTAGTCATCAAAACAAAAAATGTTGGAACTAAAATCAACAATTTTCCTTTTCTATTATTTTAATGGAAATTTTAAAAAAATAGGGTTAATATAGAATTTAACAAAATATTTTGATTAAAATGAAATTAATTAATATATTTTGGAATCAAAATATAATTTTATAAATATTTATAAAATAAGATTCATTGAGTATTGACTTTTGATAAAAACTGATGGTTATTTAATTTGAAGAATATTCAATAAAGATTTTTTGAAAGGCAAGAGGAAAGATTATAAATAAAAATCACTCATACAATCTGTCCATGGAAAATATGACATGAATTTTCTTTATTTTTCTTATGACAATATCGTGAAAGAAAAGGCAGAAATATATTCCCGTCAATGTCAAAGATTTTTATTATTATACATAAAATTTATAAAATTAAATGCACATCCTATTAAAATAAGTATACGTTTGACATAAAATTTTATTAATAAATTTTAATTTAAATGGTTTATTTTTTGTGAATAATTTAAATAATTTACATTACACTAACTTATGTCATTCTACCATTAACCACATTATAATAAATTTCTCAAGAGTTAAATTCTTTTTAATTGTTGTATGAGAGTTAAATAGAAATGCTTAATTATAAATAAAAGTCCTATTAAAAACATATTTAGGTTATTGTAGATATTTCATTTTCCTATTTTACTGCTAGAGAATATACGAAAAGTATTCCAAACTATAACATAAGACGAATGCATCCCGACACATTAACGAATCACTTTGGACAAGTTACATCGGATTAGTCCATGAGCTGAGGATTATATTGTTTGGTAGTTAGGTCGATGACAGATTTTTTTGACATGACTACATGATGTTATCAGTTGATGCCATCTATCCCTACAAGTCGGCGTGATAGAGTGTTAGAGAGCCCTCCACTGTTCGAACTCCATATCAACTATTCTAAGGACCATCTATCCCTACAAGTATCTATTTCTTTTGCTGGAGACTATGTTGCAGTTTGATCCCAGTATAGACATTTATCAAAAATCGTATTCGAATCCACTTGGTATTTAGATGTTATTGTTATCATTTAAATGAGGCATTACATCAAGTGTTTATCGGCAACCCGATTGCCGCTTAGGGATGAGCTCACTTTTACTTTATTTTATAAGTACCTATCTGTCAACGGGACGAGATACACTACTGTTTCTTTCATTGGATTTTATCAGAGTGGCACATTTCTAGGGTTCATATCCGCAAGATTGTGTTTTTGCTTATCTTTTGGTTCATCTAAACAAAAAGAAATGATATGAAACACAAGAGCTTTACTATGGAGCCTCGGTGGATCATTTGATGAGTTTACAGAAATATTTCCTTTATTCAGATAAGACGCATGTTCAGGCACAGCCACTGATATGTAGACATAGATTTCGCTCTACTTATTGGAGTCACTTTATCTACTGTCTATCTTAGTTTCTTGGTACAGACCATCTGTAAGATCCTACAAGGTGAATTGATGTTATCATAAATTAACTTATTTTTACGCTATTTAATGACTATATTTTGTTTAAAAATCAGTTAATTGTGTTATTTAAAAGATATATTTCACATTTTCTTTCTATTCTTTGTTATATGTTTTTTAGTGTATTTTAATTCACTTTGGAGATAAAAAAAAGAAAAAGAAGTATTGGAGAAGTATAAAAAAAATCCACATTAGCAGATGACGTGGCTTCTTCTGGTTGTGCCACGTCAACTAGCAAGTTGGCAGAAGAAGCCATGTCAACTAGCTGGTTGTACCACATCACGTGAACCAGGTGACGACATGTGGCAGAAGAAGCACACGTCAACATCGCCCAAAACACCTTCGTTTTGGCCGAATAAAAATAAATCAAAGGCTGGGAATGCATTTGCGTGATGCATTCTCATGCTAACTCTAGCGCGCCAAGTGTTGCTTTCAAAAGGTGCGATGCGACTCAATGAGGATGCAACTCATGGCGCCACCTAGGAAAGTCCGGCCACTAGCCTCAATTTCAAGGATTGTGGACACAAAATGATCATTTTGCTTCTCGTTTTTGTACTTATTAATAGATAACTTGTTTTTATCATTTCTTCACAAATTTAGCTCCAATATTTTACATTTCTTTTTTAATTTATAGGCACAAAACGCAGAGAAAAACAATATCTTGAAATTTTGGTTGGTGGTCGAATTAATCACGCAGCACTACATGTCAGCCTTTGGTTGGTTGGTGGCACAACTTCTGGAAAGCACCACTTGGCGCGCCTGACTTCTAGTGAGAACGTATTCTGAAATTGTCGCTTCAGTTTTTTTTTTTTTCCTTTTTCTCTTGATCAAAACGAAGTCATTTGAAGCCTACCACAACAATAACAAAAATCATCCAAACGCTACTACTTCACTACTACCCATGATCTCAACCTATCCTTTCTGTCAATTAAAAAACCAGATTTGAGAGGTAATTTGATGTCAATGCCCACCTGAAATGTGAATTTTGGATTTCGGATCTTTGAAGGATTAGATTATAATATTCTGTTCCACCGGAGAGGAGTTGTTCCCAAGCCCCCAAGCTGCTGTCAAAATGCCGGACATGATTTTGAAGTTTATACATTTGGGGGTTAGGGTATTAGCTACCATATTAAACACTTCATTAATTGCAAGAGTATCTCCATTGTCTTGCATTTGAAAAGTCTCTGAAAAAAACAAACTATAACCAGAAAAAGTACCAGGGGTGTGGGGGCAAGATGAAAAGAATGGACAAAAGCATATGGAGAAGATAAAGGAAACGCAGGAAAGGACAAGAAAGAAAGAAAATGAAAAGGAACAAGGTAACTGTTCAAAGATGAACCTCTAAGAAAGATAAGGGAGAGAAAGAGGTTAAAAAACAAGCTTTATTAATGAAAGTCAAAAGGAAAAATAGTCGCTAGGTCAAGTTGCTTGCCCAAAGCACTGAAAAAAAAACAGAGATAGATAAGGTAGACAAAGCAACACACCTGGACAAGAAATAAGTGGAACGTTGGGTAAATAATGTCCAGTGTATTTAGTTAGGTTTTAATCTTTTTTATTTTTGGGTCCTTAATAAATATTTCATCCGTCCCAATTTGATAGATTTTTTTTTTTGTCTTATATGCTTGTTTCAAGATAATATATTTCTTGGTTAACTAAAATAGTTGTAGTTAAAGTGAGAGTATTAAGTATACTTTGAATAATAATAGGTGAGTAGATTGTTGAAAAAATACATTTAATTAATGAGAAGATACTTTCTCAATAATTTATTAGTCTTTCTAATGATATTAAATGGGTATTTTAAGAATATTATATAAAAAATACGAATTTTCAACAACATTAATTATGTTTTCTTAATCAGTGTGAAAAACTAAACAAGTGTATCAAGATGGAACGGATTGAGTAAACTTTTTTATTTGGACTTTAAAATCAATGTTTTAAATTTGGATATATATATATATATATATATATATTATAAGGGTCCATTTTTAAAGCCTAAATGATTTGACAATATTATATTAAAAAATAAATGGTTGAATTATTGAATTGTAAGTATTTGAATAGTTTTTTGTCTAAAATTGCAAGATGTATAATATCTAAATAAAGTTTTAAATAATGCAATAAATTTTTAGAATATGTTTCTTTTTTCTTTTTTCTTTTTTATATTCAAATTTATTGTTTGATATATTGAGATGTTTTGAATTTTCTTTATGTTTGTTTGTTTGTTTTTTGAAAAGCAGAAAAGTATTGTTAATGAAGAACAAAAGTTCCACAACAAAAAAAGAACAAGAGTTCCATGACCAAAAGTACCAAGAAACTAAGCCATAATCATCCACACTAGCAGGATATCATACAAAATAGAGATACAAAAAGAAAGAACCATGTTGGGCATATTCTAAGAGACGATTTCGACTTGGCAGGAACAAAAGAGGGTAGTCTAACTAAATCCATGAAGCTTTGAGCTTGATCAGACAACTAAGCAGAGCTCCACAGAATAAATATCTATTTCAATGCTTGCCAAACAAGGACCTCAACCTTTGGTGGTGCCCAAACCAAGTTCCATACTCTTGAGGCTTCATACCCATGACTAATCACTTCCTTGTAGTAAGAGGAAGTGGTGAAAACACTATTTGGGATGAACTTCCAAAACACTTTATCCTTCAACTCTCTACCAGGGGTAAATTCATGAATTAGCTGCATAAAACACTCATTTTTTCTCAACTTTCCAATCAAATACTCGCCTCCTTAGGTCCACTTTCCATGTCCGCCTATCAGCTGTCTAAAACCTAAAATCCGCAACAACTCCAATTTTATTGGATGCAAGTGTGTAAATACGGGGGAAGGCATATTTGAGCAAGATATAATTAACCCATTTATCACCCCAAAACCTTGTCCTAGTACTATCTCCTAAACTCGTGATTAGGCCAGAAGACACCTCTTCCTCTCCCAACCTTACCTTAGCCGAAACTGCCGTACGTACAAAATTCCATAAAGGTGGCACTTTTCTGAACGTAAATTTTTCTGGAATTAACAAACTAGAATCCCAACCATATTTTTCATCAATCACTTTTTTCCAAAATGAATCTGAAGAGTTTGTCTCCGCCAAATCCAATTGCACAATAAGGCATTATTACTAGGGTAAAAAGCTCTGGTTGTCCATAAACTTTCAGAAATGCTAGTTTTTGTCCAGGAACTAATTTTTGCCAAAATCTGTTCTCAATTGTCTAAAACTTATCGATGAACTCCCTTCCATCCAATTTCGTCATTAAATACGAAAAAGGAATGTCTTTAGATTAGGCGTAATCTCGTCATTAACTTCATTATACACTTTATTGTAATAAATCATAATTGAGGGTGTTTTTTCAATTAAGGGTTTCACACATTTTTTTATTTTTAATTTTAATTGCTCTTCTTTTTCATCCTTCTTCGTATGGAAGTTGTCGCCACTACCATTGTCAGTTCTAACTATCACCGTCGCCACTTCCAACCACGGCCGCTTAACTTGAGTTGGTGACCACACTTGCACTCCCACCAAAGGCCATTTTCACTTAACCATAGGAATCCAACTATTACCGTGCACCCCTATGGATTTAGCCCGGTTCAAGGATGGGGGCTGAAGTGGTAGGGACAATTGAAGAGTGTGCACTATAGGAATAAGAACGCCTTCCCCATTCGGTTCTTTGTCGTGGAAATTAAGATGATAGTGATAGGCAACACATTTGAAGGCTTCGAGAGTTCCTTCTCTACCAATGGGCATGAATTTTTGGTTGAATCGTCAAGTCCTGTTGTAGTTTGAATAAAATCAATTCAATAGTTGTAAAAATTGTAAATAACTGTGTACCTTCCAGTGGATGATGGAATACAGTTTTCATTTCTTCCAAGTACAATTGAAAGGAGTCTACTATCATGTGGGGTAACAGGTCAACCAAGTGAATAGCATGTGTATGTACATGAAGCGAATTTGGTCATCTACATGAGGAATGACAGGTATATGTGTACCATCTATAGCACTAATGCATCATTTAAAATAAGGTTAATACTCAATACCTACTATCATCTCCAGTTTGGGCTGGAACTTCTTGAAATTTGAAATCTGAAGTTGGTATGACTTTTTGGCTAAAATAGATAAAGCCTCTAAAACTTCAAAAACTTCCTACTCATTTTCTTCAGATTTCCCAAGTATATTTTGGACATTACTATTTGTTTCACTATGTCCCCACGTCCAATTAAGTATAGCAACTACTTCTATTTTTGTCACATATTTAGATGGCTATAACTATCTCTTATTCTTTAATAAATCAATAAGTTTTAATACAACATGTTCCATCCTAACGATATTATAACTTTCGTGTTAATAGTTTCTCGAACCGAATTCCAGTCATAAGTGTAATTGAATTTGTTACCTTGTTTTAGTAAATACTTCATGTAATATGCAATTGCTATTGCGATTGTTTCATTAATTGTTAAGAAAAACTTTACTTATTTCCATCTTTTTACAACTTCAGCAGGTACTATTAATCTGTATACAAATTATCAAAACACATGAGTATAAATTATACATTGAAAGAATGACATGCTAATAACAATAGCAAATGTCAAATCCTAAGTTAATTGTGTTCTTATATTTTTTCCTGCACCAAATTACAGCTATACATCAACCAATCTAACTTGTCAATTGTATATGACAAAGACAATAACTCTGGATTTGTTTTCTTGAAGCAAATTTATTGCCCAACCAAACTGTTCTTGATTTAGTGTCCTTGCTTCTTTCATAGATTTTAGTACTTATACATTCTGGGATTGAATACTGTCCAATAACAGTAGATGTGGCTTATATTTCAGTAGCTTCATATGAGTTGTGACTTTCTGCAACATTTGCAATTTTGCTTATTGCTTGATTCATGTTTTATGTTGTTCCAACATTTTTTTTTTTTACCATTTGATATATTTTTTCCCATGTACTCTGACACTATTCTCTCTCTCTTGCAATCGGTATTTGTTCACCAGTACTCCATTCAATTCATGGCCTTTCTTGAAACAACCCCAATCAGTATATAGCCATTGTTATATATATATATATATATATATATATATATATATATATATATAGATAGATAGATAGATAGACACTCATGGTACTTATCGTGGTCAGGGAGAAAATTGTTTTTGGATGGTCCCATGTTATTGAATTGGGCCAATTACACTTATTGAAATGTGATCATCTTGCCTCTTGTCCCCTTCATGATCATATAGTTTTGATAAGCATGCGTTTGTCTAATTGGCTTAAAAGGTAGGTAAATGCTTGCCATTTGATTAACTTATGAAAATCATGATTAGACCGTTACTTCTTTCAGGCATTTGATCAAATAGCTTTTTCGTAGGCTTTTGATTCCCTAGTTTCGCATAACCAGAAAACATATTATCCAAGAGTATAAAGTTTTGTCACTCATTTTATCGAACACTTCTCGGGCTCCTATATGATCACGGCATTTGGCATACACTTTTTTTTTGTGAAAGGTAGAACACCATAGTTAATCAGAACAAAAGAAAAGCACAAGCACCACCAAAACAACAAAAAAAAAACATAGGGAATTAAAATACCCATAACAACTAACAAAAGGAAACAATCAATCCCACCACCAAAGCAAAGAATTGAACATATATGCATCAACTAAACACATGAGATATCACCCAATTCAGAGCCAACAGCTAACCACATTAAAACAAAACAAAACAAAGGTCCACTCAACCCATCAAACCAAAACCGCCTCAACAAAAAAGCTACCAAACAAGAGGAAACCAAAACAAACCACCACTAATATTAAGAGTAGAAACACATCTTCACCTGTTATTTATTTTCTCTCTTTCGTTGTTCTTTCTTCAGCTTTCGGCCAGGAAACAGTAGGACGACAAGAAGAATTTGGAGTCGTATGTGAGAAAAACTCTTTTAGGCTTTTGGTTAGAAATGTAATTAGAAAATTCCAGCAAGGGCATAAAAGGTAGAAAAAAATTTAAAACATCCTAAAAAACTGACATATTTTAGAAAAGATAAGTAAAAGCTCCTCCCAATAGCTTCTGGCTAAAGGCTTGAAGGAGAAGAGAAGCCGCATATAAGCTCAACCAAACGGTTACTTAATTCTTAATTAAATGATGGTTTCTTGGAAAGATATAAACTTTGTTCGGTAGCCCGTGGGTTATATTCAAAACAAGGGGGGTTTATTACGTTGATACATTTTCACTAGTTGCTTAGTAACTCTCTGCACACATTCGACTATTGATGTTTCTTGGTTGGTTTCTTCAACAATTAGACGTCTATAAAATCCTTGCTATGCTTTAAAAAAAAGAAAGAAAGAAAAAAAAAAAGACATCAATAATGCATCCTTTTTATGGGAAATTACACGAGGAGATTTATATATTACTCTCTTTATCTCTTTTAATAAGTCATTTGATCAAGGATTACATAAATTAAGGAACTCTCTTTTTTTTCTCTAAGAAACCCCTTCTTTGTTTTTATTTAAACTCTTCAACTACTATTGCATCTTTGTCCAACTATTACTCTTCTTGTTTGATAGAAAAATGAGTATTAGCGGCAATAATATTTGAAAGAAGTAATAAAAGATTCTGTAAAGTCTAAAATGACTTTATAGGGACAATGTTATTTTGTACTAAATCTGGGATTTTCAGTGGACAACGGTGTTAAACTGATGCTTATGATTATAGTGGGAAATTGTGCAAACTTAATGATAGGTCTTTCGGTTTAACTATAAAGCTAAATTAAGATTTAAAAGCCTGAAATATCTATATATATATGATCTTGTTGAATTTTATTTAAGTGTCAATATCAATATATATTGCCATTGCATTTTTTAATTCTTTTAGTGTAGGAGCGGATATTACTTCACGTTAATTTTCTTGTAGAAAGTCGTGAAGCAAAGAGAATTGTAACCAATACTCAAGGTTTATTAGAAATTTCCAGTCTTATATATATATATATTTATAAGTTTCAGAGGTATACATATACTTCTGGATTCTGTCTTGGCAGAAAAGCTTCTCAAGATGGACCAACAGTTGGGTGCACGGTTTTCTTGAACATCTTCAAGAACCCTTCAGCAGAATTAGAACAACTCTTGGAATAGTCAGGGACTTTTCCTCCTCTAGCTGTCCCAGCATCCTCCTTTTTCTTCAACTTCTCATTGGAGAGCTTTTGTTGTACATATGCTTCAAAAAGATCAACTGGAAAACCACCCAACATTGCCCCTATTACGTACAGCAAGAAAGCTGTATGGAGTGAAATATGGATTGGAGAAATAATATTCGATCTGATCAGGTTTGGTGTGATTTGAAATGTTGGGAGAGGTCTGAATATATAATTAATGAATTGGGTTTTATGGGGCTTGGGCAGCACGAAACCGACGAATTTTGAGAAGATTCCGGGTGGAAAAGGAGGAGAAATAGGTTTTTATTCTGTTTTGAAATGAAGTTATATTTTGATAATAATTTTTTTTATTATGGATTGAAAGTTGATTAAAGTATTTTGAAATTCACATTATTGATAATATTATAAAATGTATAAAATATAATTAATAATGTGTTTTATATTGTAATTTTAATTGAAAAGTAATACAAAAATATTATTTATGTGATTGATTGAAACCCATATATAGGATTAGAAAAAAAATTGAAATATATTTTTATGAGAAATTGAAAAATTAGTTTTGAGAACAATCCAAATTATTGGTTACAATTGGGAAAAAATTGAGAGATTGATACAATATTTTTAGGTCTCATATTATTGATAATAATTTAAAATGTATAAAAATAGTAATAAATTATTTAATAGTGTAAAAAAAGAGTGATTTTCATTTAATAATTTTTTAAAAGTATTATTTATATGAATTTGTCGAGATTTATATACATGGAGTTGGGAGATAATTGAAATTTTGAAAGTAAATTAAGGTTTCAAAAATGTTTTTGGTCCAATTATTGCTAAAACTTTTGGACCTCTTTCGACTTGAAATTCTCCTCGAATTGAAATAGGATTGGTACCGTAGTGTACATATTTTTCTTTTTGCTGATAAATATGGCAAGTGGTAACTAAGTGTACAACAGTACAAGGAGCAAGAAACTGTATGATGTGAGGATTGTTGAAAGCGACTCACTTTTTAGATTACTCTATTTGGATTTTTTTCTCCCTTTTGAGTAGATTTAGAACATATTCGTACACTAATCAAATTTAAATTTATTATAATGGATATAATCAAGTAGAGTCGAGATTTAAAAATGCAACTGAAATTCGATTTGTTAAACTTTGAAGCTTCAATTAGAATTTGAATTCAAGATTGAAACATTTTTTAATATTTTAATTTTAAAAAAATAATATATATATATATATATATATATATATATATATGAGGTAAACGACTCAATGAGGCAGATATTTTCAATGTCTAGCGAAGCTCGAATATTTAATGAACCAGCTTAATTAAAATTTAACTTGAGCAAATCGTTCAACTTATTTACATACTTAATTTATCCCATGTTAAGAGATATATTTATCAATTGAGTTATTTTTAAATCATCTTGGCCTAGTTGGGTCAATTCATTGGGCCAAAATTCGAGTTAGGTTCAGGTTGACCTTGCTGGCAAAATTCGAAAATGCTATTTTAAAGTTAAAATTACGTTATTTTTCATTTTCGAATCCAGTCGACCCATGTATAAAATTGGATTGGGCTACAAAATTCTACATCCACGAAAATTCGAGCAGGCATGATCCGATTTGAATGTCTACCTTGACCCTGTTGAGCTGAATCGATCCGGACCGGGCAGCCCGATTTGCCATCCCTACCCCCAATTTTAGTACAAGAAATGGGCCCATTCGAAGTTATATGAGTCTTTATCATCATAGTCCAATTCTAATAATTTTTTCTACCAAAATATTAATAATAAGTCTATAATATTTTTCATTTCTCTTCATTATCAAATTATCAATAATAATATTTGAATTTATCTTACAAAAATGTACATCATTAATTAATTAGTTATCATTTTTATCGTCTAAAATAAAATTAAAATAAGTTAATAAGTATATAAATAAAATATAAAAATATACGAGCAAATAAATACATTCAACTTGTGTAATGATTAAATATAAAATTATTTTAAAAAATAATTTAAATTAACTAATTTTTCTCAAAGAAATTATATAAGAAAAATAGTATTATTACTAAAAAAATTTAATAAATAGTATAATAATAACAAAATAGAACTAAGATTTCTGAAGAAAATATTAAAAAATTTAGATTTTTGTTTTTACTTAATCAAAAGAAAAAGGATCAAGTCAAAGAGCCCGTGGGCCAAAACGAGTTTTACCTCGATTTTATAGAGACCCTATATTTTAGAAGCTCAATTCACATTTTTGGCAAGGTAAAAATGAGCTGGCCCAATGGGCCAATCCATATTCCAACCTTTACCCAACTCGCAACCCCTCCACTATTTCTTATTTAGTACTTTTAATAAACAATAAACATTTGTTTTTGAAGAAAAATCATAAATTAATTTCTCTATTATATCAGTGTATGATACAACCTAGTACTAACTATAGTTCAATGACTTCCGTCTAAAGAAAAGTAATGAACGATCAACTTTTTATCCTACTTTATCAGATTCTTCTTTCCCCTCCTCCAAGTAACCAACAATGCATTGTCTGCCCGAACAGATAAAGTAGCAACTCTTTAAAAATTTCAGACCTTTCTTGGAAAGCCTCATCCACATGTTTCTTTACAAAGTTGAACGGTGCTTAATGAACCCAACAACAAAATGATTCCCCATACAAGGAAAGATAGTGCATTTGCTGAGTATGCAAATTCAAAAAATGCTTTTCTCGTTTCGGAATTGATTATGAAAAAAGAAACTGTGAACAAAGCCTCTGTTTCTTATTGATTCAGAATAGATGGGAATACATAAACAGCTAATAACGCTACAAGAAAAAGATTGGAAAGATTCAGAAAAAGGCTGTTTTAAAAATATTCTATATACTCTAGATGAATTTAATTAATATAATTATGAACTATGTAAATTATATATACAGTTTTATACGTTATGTATGTATAGTGATTACAGTAAAATATCATTTTTTAAATTTCTAAATAATTTAGATTTTCAAACACAAACACACACACACACACATTGTATGAACAATAATTAAAAAAATATTGAAAACATCATTTTAAAAAATCAAATTGACTGTGAATTACTTATGTTATTAATAAATTTCAATTTAATTAAATTACTTTGTAAACAATTTAATGTGCACTAATATTTTTGGATATATTTCATATTTTCCATTAAAATAATTCCAAGAATCTCTTAAAATAATTGCATATTTGTCCTTAATATTATTCTTTTCTTATAATTTATTAATTTATTATTTGAATACATTTTTAAATAAAGTGATTTTTTCTATAAAAAAAATTAGGTGGGAAAAAAAAGTTGGTCTGAATTTCGAATCTATGTGATTTTAATATATATATATATATATGTGTGTGTGTGTGTGTGTGTGTGTATTTATAAACTCTTTTTTGGAAGGAGTCTAAATTAATTTTAAATAGTGTTTATACATATTAATTCTAAATTGGATCTCATAAAAAAAATTAAGAACTTATTCTAGCAAATTTTAAAATTTCAAATGGATGGAGTAATTAGTAAAGGTGACCATGGTTCCACCACAGGCGGAAAATCGAACTATGGTCAATGATTCTAAAACCGTTGACTCGATTTCAGTTGATATCGGTTCATAAACACTAGGTTTTTTATTTTAGTTTTGATTTATTAGTTTTAATGAACCGCAATCTGTGGTTCATAAATCAGAATTGGTGATTTATGAATTGTTAAATTGACCGTTCAAACCATTGTTTTTAACATATATGATATATACATAGAAAATAAATTTAACTAAATAGTTTATAGTCATATAAATCAAGAGTATTAGTATTTTAATAACAAAGTATCAACTCTTCAATGTAAACATATCAGCACTTTAACAGTGAGGTATTCCACTTTGAATGCAAAAATATTACTTCTTTTGTACATTATTTGTAAACTTAATTATAAAAAAAATTACTACTTTAATTTTTTTAAAATTGATCACCAAGATTAATTAATGACATAAATATGAATATATATTAATTATAGAAAAATGTGTATAAATATAATATATACATATAGTTTAAAGTCAAATAAATAAAGTGTATTAATATTTTAACAACGAATATCAATTCTTCAATATAAAAGTATAAACTCTTTAATACTAAAGTATTAATTGTTTTGTGCATTATTTGTAAACTCAATTATGATAAAAATATACTACTTTAATTTTTTTATTTAAAGTTGAATCACCTAGATTAGTTAATTACATAAATATGAATATATATTAATTATAGGAAAATGTGTATAATTATAACTAAATAGTTTGAAAGCTCTATAGTTTTTAATATCTTAATTTTGATTAAATGACAAACATTGATAAGGACTAATGACTTAATTGTATAAGTGTTGGTCTTTTAGAATTCATGTATCTAATCCATGCAAGATCGAAGTTTCAAGTTTTCAGGAAAGAGCATTTGGTGTCAAGCGTTGAAGATAAGCAGTTTCTGGATTAGATAAGATCTAGAGGTGTAATGTTATTTCTTTATTTATTTTTAGGTATCTCTAGATCTACCTCTATGAGTAATAAGTTCTATAGGTTGCTCAATAAAAGTGAAATGTTTTTCAAAATGCATTTCATTTAGATAA
Organism: Apocynum venetum; assembly: GCA_019593545.1. Classification (NCBI taxonomy): domain Eukaryota; kingdom Viridiplantae; phylum Streptophyta; class Magnoliopsida; order Gentianales; family Apocynaceae; genus Apocynum; species Apocynum venetum. The sequence goes on from SRSM01000143.1 coordinate 7,037,396, forward strand.
AAACATGAGTTGGGTATTTGAAGTGATTTTCAAATAATGTATTCCACAAACTCTTAGAGTTGTTTGGAATCTTGTTTTGCATAGTTTCAATGCATGTGCGGTCGACCTAACTGAAGTGTATCGTCCGCTGAATGTCCAGAGCTCTCTGGAACACTTGCGGATGATGGTGCGGACGACCTTTCTGATATGCGGTCGACCGCACTTCTCCTGAGTGGGATTCAAACAGCCATTTTTATGACCGTTGGTGCATACATATAAATACCCAATTGTTTAAAAAAACTCAAATACACGACCTTTTGAGGATAAATCTGATTCTTACACTTCATAGATCAACTTGAGATCATTTTCAATCCAAAACATAACATTCACATTGTGAAATTCATCAAAGTGGGATTGATACTAAATCATTGGAGTTCTTGAGCAACTTAGAGGAAAATATTACTCAAAGAGGTATTTATGTTTTATATTGATATATCTTCACATTAAGGTGATATATATATATATATATATATATATATATATATCAAACTCTTCATTTTCATATCTTGTTTGTTTTGTTCAAGGTTGCATTGAGCTTAAAACTCTAAGGGTTAGAGTGAGCCTTGAATCATAGAAAATTGTTATTGTATTAAGAGTATCTATTTCATTAATTGTTGTATTAGAGATAGGTGTGTAATCAATGTTATATTGTAAAACTCATAGTGTTGAGTGAATCTTGATTGGGTAAGAGGTTTATGTTGTAAAACCCTAAGAGAATTGGGTGAACATCTATTGTAATATCTTATACTAAATTAGTGAAAGGTTTTGTGAAATCCTTGAGTAGATAGCTCAAGGTAGTAGATTAGGTTTTGTTGGATAAACCGAACCACTATAAATCTTTGTGTCCTTTGCCTATTTCTTGAACACATTATTTCATACACTGTTTGAGCACCAAGTGTTTGTTATTTGTTATCTTTGAAAGCACTGTTTGATTTAAAGTTAAAAAAATCGGTTAAAACCTAATTCACCCCCCTCTTAGGTTTTTCAATTGGTATCAGAGCAGGTCTTCTTGTTTTTAAGGCTTAACCTCCTAGAAGCAAAGATTCTATGGCACATCTAGATAACACTATGATGGTAGTATTTAAATATTTATTGTTAGTATCTAATTTTTTTAAAATACTATTAAATCCAATTTTCACAATAAAAAATTGAAATATAGAATAAAAAATTCAAATAAGCATCCTAATTTTTATATGTAAATAATGTATTATTAATATGATAGTCATAGTCGACGTCTTTTAGTCGGGATAAACCTGTACGATGACATTTGTAAATCATTTGTTGAAAATTGGTATATATGGAATTTATGTGACATTTGCAATATGTGTTGCTATAAATACATTGTATAACAATGTTTTTATAAGGTGAAAAGAAAGCTTATAATAAAAAAGATTTTGAAGCAGCGATGAATAACATTTTTATTAATTTTATTTTAATGTTATAAAGCATACTCGACTATAACTGTTGATTATGCATTTTTTTTCTTTTTATAATAGTCATAGTCAATTATGACTTGTGACTATGAGTTATGTGTTATTAATATGACAGTTATAGTCGATTATAACTTTTGAATATGTGTTATGAGTCTTAATATGGCAGGCTATTGGCTATAGTCGACTATGGTTGTTAAATAAAACAAGTTGAGTGAAGTTGGGTTGGGATTTATGGTGGGTGAACAGTAGTGTTTTAGTTTTGGATTTGGTCTAATTGGACTTTAAGTTAATCTCTACTACTACTACTAATAAAAATAATGATAATAACAATAAAAAAATTTAACACATAATAAAAGTAATAATATATAAAAGTAACACACAATAAAAAAAATTAACATATAATAATAATAATAATAGTACGAGCTTGGTCTAATTGGGCTTTAAGTTGATTTTGGATTCATTTATCCTTTTAATAAAAATAACAATAATACCAAATTTATTATTTTTGTTACTAGTATTATTATTACTATTAATAATAAAAGTATGGGCTTAGTCTAATTGGGATTTAAGTTAATCTCTACTACTACTACAACTACTATTACTACTACTACTAATAATAATAATAAAATTAACACATAATAATAATAATAATAATAATAATAATAGACAAGTTTAAAATATATTTTTTTATAACAATAATTCAATAAAGTCAACCATTTGATAAATATATCAAATTTTAACTCTTAACTATAAGAAAAAAAGACTTAATTTAATTTTAACTAAAAGACTTAACTATATATATATATATATATATATATAGACAACACAAATGTATGTAATAGCTTTTGACAACACAAATGTAATTTTCTTGATCATGTAAGAGCTTTTGACAGATATTGGGTCATGATTGTAGAGAATGTTAAAAAATAGTTGGCACAAGTTTGCACTAAGACGGTAGAGATTTGATCTTAGTGACTTATGAGTTGGCATCATGGTTCATTTTCCATGTTTTTTTTTTTCATTTTTTGTGGGTAGAAGTTTTTAAAAAAGATTAACATTTTGTTAATTGAATAATATTAGCGTATATTTGTTTTAAAAAGAAAAAGACTAAAAAACGAAACTTGATTAGTTTTTTATGAAAAAAGAAAAAAGAAACTTCATGTCAAAACTAAAACTATACTATTAACTTATTTTTATGTTATTTAATGACTATATTTTGTTTAAAACTCAATTAATTATGTTATTTAATGGATATATTTCACGTTTCTCTTCTATTTCTTTGTTTATAAGTTTTCCAGTATATTTTAGTTCATTAAAAAAATAAAAAGAAGAAGAAGAAGTGTTGGAGAGTAAAACAAAAAAATATTCATGTCATCCGATGACGTGACACAATCAGAAGATAATACGTGGCGCAATAAGAAGATTCAACTAGTGCTTCTAGAAGTCTCAATGTGGACCAATGAAGATGCGACACGTGGCGAAGTTTGGGAAATTAGGCCACCAACTAAATTTTCAAGACTTTGGAGTGTGAAATGACCATTTTGTCTCTAAAATTAGCTCCAATATTCTCCATTTCTTTTGCAATTTATTTATTTTATTATAGTCTTCATATTAGTATATTTTTCAGAATCTTTAGAATAATTTTCAAGGCTTTTTGTAATATTTGGTAAAGAAATTTTGTATGGATAATTTCAATATTTCAAATTTTCTTTCCAATGTTTATAAATTCCATCTTATATTTATTAAATATGTATTGTGAGTAATTTCCTTTTGTTAGTAAAGATATGTGTTAAGTTATTAATAAATGAGATTATGATATTTGTACTTAATTTCTATTTGGATTTATTTAACTGGACTTATGGTCGGTTTACCCACCTAGTCTTTATTTATTTTGTTTATTACACTTTAAATATTGCAAATGGATGGCCGAACAATCTAATTAGTTTAATTTACTTTTATGTATTTTATTTTATTTATTATGAAAGACTGAGTTTACTAACTAGTTTAATTTCTTTTTATATCTTTAATTCCTTTTTATAGAAGATCGAGTCTCCATACTTTTAGTTTAATTTATTTAAATGTCCGGTTGAATCGCCTAATTTTTTTAGTTAATATAAATCCAATCTTTATATATATATATATATATATATATATATTAATTGAGTATTTATATAATTCATGTTTTAACCAATATAATTGTGCGAATTAATTGGATTGACAATCTAGTTAATGAATGTGATTATATAGCTATGATTATTAATATTGTATTAATAATTCAAATAGTATCTACTAGTTTAATTGAGTTGCAACTCTTTGCTTAATTAAATTAGTAGCGAAATTATATAATTTAAATTGTATATAATTAAATGTTGGTAATGTCTTATTTATTTAATGCAATTTGATTGAGCATTCTTATACACGCTGGTTGGTAGTGGTGTTTAATTAAATTAAAGATTAATCTATCTGAGCTGATTGGGATTTTAAAACCAACTATTAAATAATGTATTTATCTATGATTAATCCCATGAAAAATATAATTTGATGCTAGTTCCTTGCTAAGTATTCCAAATTTATTTTTAATTATATTTACAAATCCAAAAACCCAAAAATATTTATTTTAATTGTTGTATTTTCATGTTCTCAAAATACCAAAACTCCCAAAACCTTTTCAGATTAATGATTTTAATTTAAGAGTTGACAAATCTCTATGGATTCGATCCTTACTTTCCCTATCTACATAGGAATTGTTAGGTTTAAATTTGAAAGTCGTACGACAGACTTCGTCATTAACTCACAAAGCCCAACTCTACTAATGATCATATCAAAAACTATTAAACTCTATAAACCTTAGCAAACTATATATTGAAAGACAATTCATTAAAAAAAAGACTAAAAAAAGTAACTTAATTCATTTTTTTAAAAAAAAATTTAAAAATTAAACACTACTATTAAACTACAAAGCCCAACCTAATAATTGTATGTTATTGTCACATAAAAATTTAAATTTTATAAAATTTAAAAGAAAAATTAAAATATAAGATTAACATATATTCCTTTAGATTTTACATATTAATAGCTAGGTGATGACTACTATATAAGCTTTTTTTTGTATTCCAGGAATGACATGACTACGATTTTTACATATTTAAATTCTTTTTTTTCTTTCCTAAGTATCGTGGGAAAAAAAGGCACTATTTCTCCCTCCCCATTGAAATATAAAGTTTTTTTCAAATTCAATTCTTATTACAATTTTTTTTATGAGACCTATTTTTATTTTCTTTAAGTCATGACAACATCTTTTTCTTGTAGTGAAACTTTATTACACTTTATATTCAAAACTGAAAAACCTAAGATGGGGGGTGAATTAGGTTTTAACCGATTTTTCTAAACTTAATTCAAACAATACTTTCTAAGACAACAAATAACAAACACTTGGTGCTCAAACAGTGTGTGAAATAATGTGTTCAAGAAATTGATAAAGAACACAACGATTTATAGTAGTTCGGTTTATCTAACAAAACCTAATCCACTAACTTAAGCTATCTACTCAAGGATTTTACAAAACTTTTCACTAATTTAGTACAAGAGATTACAATAGAGACTTACTCAATTCCCTTATGGTTTTACAACACAGACCTCTTACCCAATCAAGGTTCATCCAACTCTTTGAGTTTTATAAAACAACCTTGATTACACACCTAATAATGAAATAGATACACTTAATACAATCACAATTTTCTATGATTCAAGACTCACTCTAACCCTTAGAGTTTTAAGCTCAATGCAACATTGAATAAAACATACAATATAAGAAAATGAGTAGTTTGATATAAATATCATCTTAATGTGAAAATATATCAATTTAAAGTATAAATACCTCCTTGAGTAGTATTTTCCTCTAGATTGCTCAAGAACATCAATGATTTAGTATAAACCATTCTTTAATGAATTTCACAATGTGAATGTTATATATGGATTTCAAAATGATTTCAAGATATTCTATATAGAGTAAGAATCAGATTTTTGCTCAAAATGTCATTAAACTAAGTTTTTCAAACAATTGGGTATTTATATGTATGTTCCAACGGTCATAAAAATGACTGTTGGAATCCCACTCAGGAGAAGTATGAGATTAAAGTTTTTTATAAGTATCATTTGGCGGGTCATCCGTACCATCATCCGCAAGTGTTCCAAAGAGTTTTGGACATACTGCGAACAATGATCTGAGTAATCCGGTCGACTGCACCATCATCCGCAAGTGTTCCAGAGAGCTCTGGACATTCGGCGGATGATGAACTGAGAGGTCTAATCAACCGCATGATCTGTGGTCGACCACACATGCATCTAAACTATGCAAAATAAGATTTCAATCAACTCCAAGAGTTTGTGGAATACATTTAATAAAATTTCAAGTATGTGCATGTATTTTGAAAATCATTTCAAATACCCAACTCATGTTTTATCTATATAAAATGCATTTTGAAAAATATTTAACTTTTATTGAGCAATCTATAGAAATTATTACTCATAGAGGTAGACCTAGAGATACCTAATAGATATAGAAAAAAATAGCATTACACCTCTAGATCCTATATAATCCGGAAACTACTTATCTTCAATGCTTGACAACATACGATCTTTCCTGAAGACTTGAAACTTAAATCTTGCATGGATTAGACATATGAATCCTAAAAGATCAACACTTATACAATTAAGCCATTAATCCTTATCAATGTTTGTCATTAATAAAAATTAAGACATTAAAAGCTTTAGGGCTTTCAAAAACTTTTTCCATTAAAGGAAAAATAAAAGAAGACTAAAAAAAGAAACTTAGTACTAATAATATCATAATATCATATATGATGACAATCATTAATAAAATATTTTAATAGTTAATAAATAGTAATATTTTATTTATAGTTTATATTTTATTTAATTTTGTTTTTGTTTTAAGACTGATTTTTTAAATGGTAATATATAATCTAAAGTTTCTCCAACCTTTAATTTTTCCAAATTTTAAGTTTTGTTCCCTTCTCCAAATTTTAAGTTCCCTCATTCCACAAATTTTCACTTAAATTTCCATTTTTATCTCTATCTCAAAATAAAAAACTCTCTCACTCTTTTCTCTCCCCCAAATTACTCATATGTCTTTCTCTATCACTAACAGTGCAGCAAGATAGAACAAAAAAAGGCCTGGGATGAAAAAAATGTTATCTGCCACTTGATAATTATGGAAAACGTTTCAATACTCCTTGGTTGCAAGAGTCATACACGAAGTGTCTTCTTGGTAAGTGGCCAAGATGTATATACCCAAATTGTTTTAAATTTTTAAATGGCTCTCTTAGTATTTCAAATTAATGGTAGTATTAGTTCTTGTATTGTTGTTGTAGTTCGAAAATTCTAGTTGACTTGGGTTAAGAATTTTGGCATCTACAATTGTTCACTAATTTCTCTTTTCTTTTCTTTCTATAGGTTCTTGTTACTTTAACTTGGTTGATACATTAGAAGACCCAATTCTTTCCTCAAAATGACGCCTCTGTTTTTGGGTATCTATGATTCAACTGTGTTGTGTATTTTTTTTACTTTTTTTTTCCCTTTGGTTTCTGTCCTTATCCTTGTTTGGATTTCAAGTCTGAAACTATGTTCTGATTTTTTTTTTGTCTTGAGGTGGGAAGTTATGCTTGGGCTTGTGCAACTATGACAAAACAAGGTTAAATGACAAAATCAACTATAAGAATGTGAGAGTTTTATCATAGTCAAACACTATAGTCGAGTATGATTGTCAACTATAAGTGTTTTTCCTATGTGCGATTTTATCATAATTGAATTCCATATTCGAGCATGATTGTCACTATATCATACTTGACCATGATTATCCATAGTCGAGCATAAGACTAAAGTTATTTACAAGTGTTCTGTGCAGGTGTGATTTTATCATAATCGACTACCATAATCAACTATAGTAGTCGAGTATGAGACTAAAGTTTTTTTATAAGTGTTCTGTGCAAGTGCATTTGATTGTAATTGACTACCATAATTGGTTGTGGTAGTTGAGTATGAGACTAAATTTATTTATAAATGTTCTGTGCATGTGTAGTTTTATCATAATCGATTACTATAGTCGACTATGGTAGTCGAGTATGAGATTAAAGTTTTTTATAAGTGTTCTGTGCAGGTGAGGTTTTTTGTAATCGACTACCATAGTCGACCATGACAATGTATGTTAATTTTGATTTCAATAATATGGTCACCTACTTTATTTAATTATGCATTACATATATTTTTTCCTTTTGTGCATATGAAACTACATCACAAGTTGTGCTGATTTTTAGATTCGTAGTAGTTAGATTAGGACAAATTGTAATTCAACTAATTCTTTTTCCTTAGTTTAATGTTATGGAATATTTATTGAATTTCAATTACATATTTAATTTAGTTCAATTTTTAAAATAATAATTCGGCATTATTTTGAATTAATGTCGAATTATTTTTTAAAATTTTATAATATATATCCTGAAGTTTTAAAACATTGCAATAAATAAACAAATATGTTGGAATAATAATCATATTGTGACCTTTTTACATACGTCGAGAAAAATCTAATTATACAACTCATACAATTGTTGGCAAACATTTGTATTTAGACATTTGTAAATGTTGGGAGAAAACATTTGTATTGAATGATGGTTTAGAAATGTAGTGACACGTTACGTAGCACCATGTTGGCTAAACAACTCCTGTGTCGACATTTCCATAATGTTGTCCTATCTTATACACTAATGTTGTCTTAGTGGCTTATATAGGGACGTTTACATATGTCACTTCAAGTATCATATATATTGTGACATAACTAAATGTCATCATATACGCCGTATAAACGTCACACTAGGATGGTACAAATGTTTGCCACAAATGTGATGACAATACCAAATGACTATGAATATAATAACTTAATTGCTGACTTTTGGTCCAAATATTGCGATAACCCTAAAAAGTTGACTACATATGTCAAACATTGCTGTATCTATTTTTTGGCATAGTAAACATCCCTGTAAGACCGAGCATTTGGTTCGTTTGATGTTTCGTGATGTAAAAATTGAAGTTATTTGCTTGGGATCCATCCTTATAAACCTTTAACTTACGGACTGTGTGTAGCCATGCAGACCCGATCTTCTGGCCATCCATGAAATGTCCCATTTGCTTCCACTATAGCTCGGCCAGCTTCATCTCCTTTTCTAAATCTGACGAATGGAAATTTTGCACTTTTGTAGCTGTTCGATTGCTGCAGCCTTGGCATTTTGATGTCGACAACTGCCCGAAATTTGGAGAAAATCTTCCACAGAGACCCAATTGGAGTAAGTGGGTGTAGATGGCCAACAAAGACGGAAAACAGTCGAAGCCTAGCCTCTAACTCATATACTTCAACACATTGTTGATATCATCTGTCATTCCATAAATGGGACTCTTAGATTCTTACTTCGTCTTCGTTTTTGATATCCAATCATTATACATATATAATAGATTTTTTTTTTAAAAAGAAAGATTGGGTAACATAATTAAATTTTAAGCACATAATGTCTCAAGACGGGCTGTATTTGTGTTTAAAAGGTTACTTAAAACATGTTGTTTAGATGAGTTATTTTTAAATTCTTGAAGCATTTCAAATTAAGTAATTTTAAAAACTAAATTCAAACTTGGTACTAGTAATTCTTAATTGGCTAGTTGAAAATATTCTCAAAGTTATGGAACAAAGGAATATCCTGACATACATCAAGGTAGAGAAGGCGATTTTCAAATCTTGTACAATAAATGAAACTCAATAAAATTCACAACTATCTCAATCTTATATTTCTCTTCATTGTGTAAATATTAAGTTAAACCTCATAAAAATATAGTTAATCTTCCATAAATTAATATTCAAGAAATTAATAACTTTGCTAAAACAGTATTTTTCGTCCCAACTTGGATTAGTTTGCAAAATTAGTAATTTCAATAGGTTAATAAGATAATAATTTTTAAAAAGACCATTATATATATAAATTTATAGTCGTGTCAATATCATAAATTAATAATTCTTTAAAATTATACACATAACTAGGACAACTAATTAATAAAATATGAATCTATTATTGTTTGTTTGTTTATGAAATTTAATTTAGATAGATTTCATCTATAACCTTTATTCAAAAGTTTTGATATTGTGTTCTCATAATCTTGTAGTGTTGTTATTGTGATGAGCTCTTCCTTTCCTATGATTGATACCTAAGGTGAATTATCCTCATCCTTAGCAATCCTTTAAGTTATCTTATGTATCAATCATATTTAAGTTATGAATCATGCTTTATTATCTATAAATAATAAGAATTTTATTATTGAAATTTTTCAAAAGATGGATTAAAAAGAAAATCTTTCCTAAAACTTTTATCTAAACATCATACATAGATATTTCTAAAGGAAAGAATATGCTATAGCTCAATTAGGCTACACGTGTTTTTAAACAAAAGTGTACAGCATGACACCGACCTCAAGTGAAGAAAATATTCTAATTTTCTCGAATAATTCGCAACCCACTTACTTTTTATTTGAACTCTGCAAAAATGTTAGGAACAAATTCACATTATTCATTTCTCCTTGCATCAAAGATAAGATTTTTTTAAAAAAAAAAAAATTCATGGATTTTATTAATAGAGAATATAAACACAATAAGATGAGTAATATATACACCAAAATAAAGTTTAACCACACTTTGGACGGCCCTAGCACGTGATGTAATTGGAAGAATTCAGTTCTTCGCTAAGATTTGCAAGGTCAGATCAGTTCAAAGATATATAAGTGCCTTATTCTTCGAAATAAAATATAAAAATAATAATAATTTAAATTGTCAAACATTTTGTAATCTAATATTTGACTGTGGATTATTAAGTTGTAAACAATGTTTATGCAATAATTCACAATTAAATTTGAATATGATCAAATTTTAAATGCAAATTGAAAGGACAAAATAAGAACAATGAAATAATGTACAATTTAAATAACATTAAATATGTCTTCTTAATATGTGTGAAAAATTATGAATGTAAAAAAATTGTTTGAGAGATAGTATTTTATTGAGTTATCATAATTAGGTTTGTTTGGATATTTATTGGGAATGATGAATTTGAGAAAACATTCATGTCCAAATTCAGCCCAAGAGTTTTAAGGCTATATTTGAATTAGGTTTTTGAAAGTATTTCATGTTTTGTTTTTAAAAGAGAGTTTTTAAAATAGAGTTATGTTTGGATAAGATTTTTCATTGACAATTGGAAGCTGATTAATATATTTAGGATCCTACATCATTGATAATAATATACTATTTCCATCTTACTAAGATAGACAATCACCATTTTTCACACAAATTAAACAGACATGTTTAATATTGTTAAAATTGTAAAAAATTTCTACACTTTTCCTACTTTGTCCTTATAATATAATTGGCCAAACAATTAAATTTTCATTGAAATATTAATTACATTTATTAAACTTGTTTTGGCAACCTACCATAAACACATGGATAAAAAATTTATGTGAAATATTTAATTATATTGGGATTCAAAAGAATTAATTGTGATGTATTATGTTTAGAGTTCTAATACTAGTTTTGAAAACGAATGGTTGAGTCAATGTGTTAAATAAGGGCAATTATGTCCATTGAAAAATTAATTATACTCTAAATAGATAAATTGAATTATAATTTGAGACAGATGAAATAGAAATCAAGTCATATACTCCATCAGCCCCTTTTTATAAGTGTTAGAAGCAATTTGATACATACCAAGGAAATGTTTTAGTTTCGATAATACCCTTATTTATTTTGTTTTAGGTAGAAATACAAAAGATAAAATAAAACTCTTGTCTTGGGAAGAAAAAAATAGATTAAATAGATGAAGACAAAAGAAAGTTTTTGTATTGGGAATTAGAAACACATGAAGAGAAATTAAAGTCACTTTTTAATAATAAGAGAAAAATGAGAAAGAAATATTGAAATATAAGGGTAATATGGGAAACAAATTATCAAAGATATCTAAAAATTTGTAAAGCATCGTATATTGATGGGTAAGATGAATTGATTATAGCATCTTATAATAAGGGATGATGACTAGTTAATAAATTGTTTCAAATTATAATTTTAATTAACAAGTAATAAAAAAATATTGTTTATGAAATTGAATATAACTCATATGCAAAAGTAAAAAAAAAGAAAAGAAATTGAGATATGTTTTGTAAGGGATTGATAAAATAATTTTGAAACATATTCCAAATATAGTATAAATCTTTTGAGGGTTTAAGTGCTTGGTGAACTATAAAGGCACAACACACACACACACACACATATATATATAAAGCTCCCAAATGATGGCTGTTCCCAACACTAAGAAGCCTTCTCCCGTTTCGTTCTTCTTCAAGGAGGCTTCCCATCAAAAATTTCCCGGAAGTCCTGCAATAAAATTTTAGTTTCTCCTAGTTTTCCAAAGTATAACTACTACTGCATCATTCCACACAAAGATAGGCCAAAACTTCTCAAAGTCTAACTTGCCTGCGGTCAATCTTTATATATATTCAGTGCCTTAATTCTCCTCCCAACTTTTCATACCAGTACCACACCTCAGACTTCGAGTACAGCTTTCGGACCAATGTATGTTCCTTTAGATATTCCCGAAGTTTATGCAATGAAAGAGCTCTACAAGAAGAAGCGGAAGAAAGAGGAGAATGCTACAAGAGCTGGGCGAGAAGTCCATAATTCCAAAAGTTCCTCTAATTCTGGTACGGGGTTCTTCAAGATGGTCAAGAAAGCCATCCACCCAACTGCTGTTCCATCGTCCGGTTCTTCTACCAAGACTTGGAATAACAAGGGCAACTGATTTTGGATATGTCCAAATTCAGGACCCATATGGGCTATCCATCAGACTATTGCAACTTTTCTTTTTTCCAAGAAAGAACTTCAAAATTTCCTGCCTTTTTAAACTGAATACCTGATATTGTTACTCTTGTATTTTCTGTATTAGTTCTTGCACAAGAATACATGAAGTATGCTTCACTAGCACTCTTTACCAGAAACGCTTCTGATCTTCTCACATGGAATATGAATCAGAGAATTTAATTTTGTGGGTACAGCCTCACAGAATTCATCTAAGTTTGATAGCATAAGACCTTCTATGGTTTCAAATGACATCAAAGTCATAAGTGACACTATTTCTACTTTCGCTTTACCTCTCAAAATATTCATACGTTCTTATATATACTGAAGAGGAAAACATCTTCACATCAACGACGCGTTACCTCAAATATGCTTCCTCATCAATTGCAAATTGCCAACTGATATTCTATTAATTTGAATTGAATGTTCATATTTTTATTTTTAAATATTTACTTTTTAGAAAATGAACATATCTTTAATCTAAATTTTCACTAAAATCTTAATTTTAGAACTTTACATCCGCCGACTTATGGAGTCCCCGTATCAACCACAAAAGATAATGTGCATGGTATACCTATATTAAGATAAAAATGATTTCTTAGGTGTGAGATCAATTAAAGATATTCAGAGTAAAACTTAAATTCATATTTTATTATACAAAAAGTAAACTTATCAAACTTCCTGTAATTAATACTTTATTTTTAAGTGATATAATTTAAGATATTCAAAGTAAAACTTAAATCCTCAAAATTGTACAAGTTATTGTAAATACAAACTCCCACAAAACTAATGCTATGAACAGTGTGCTCATGAAAGACCTTAAAAGGTGCATACAAACCTTGCAGGTAGTAATTGGTCGGGCCAGCCATTTTGACCCGTTAAAAAAATACAGACTCAGAATAATTTTTAGGCATTTTAGTCTGGTTCGAATTGACTCGTGACCCAAACAGGCTTGGCCCATGTGGCCTAATCATTTTTTTTATTAAAAAAAAAATTGTTATCTCAATTCTCAAGTTGTAACTTGCCTAAAAACTCCTAATTTTTCCTTCTTCAAACTTGAGCGCCGCACAGCAAAATAGGAATAGGAAAAGGCTGTTCTCTTCCTCTCACTTTCAAGATAATCAAAATCCCTTTCCCACTTACCTTTCTTCTTAGTTCCAAAATTATGGCGTTCCAAAATTATGGCACCAGGCAACAATAGTTACTTATCAAGGGTCAAAGAAAATAGCAACTCCAACAAAATCGTTGCAAACCCTCGATTGTGTTGTGTGCGGTGCAAGTTGCAACTGTCAATTTGCTCTCTCTCTCTCTCATTTTTTTAGGGCACCAAGCTTTGAGTTAGGTCTCACTCTTAGATTCACAATTTCACACAAGTTTTTCTTAATAATTGATAACTCCTTTTTTTTTAAAAACGATTATTTGCTTCAAATCCTTATGTAAACATAATATTAACTAAGGTTAATTTTGGTAGTAGTTTCCAGTTCCTAGTGAATGCAAATTAATGAAGCATATACGACTACATAGTTGCAATAAATAAAAAAATAAATGAATTAAAAATATTTATATGTCTAAGAAAGGGTTGGTTAGACTAAGTTTTTTATCATGAGATTGAGGTGATCAATGTCAACAACATACGATTTCCAAGACTAGTACAAATTAATTTAATTCATTGTTTTTTTGGCATTCAGATTGGATTGAGGATGGAAATAAAAATAAGACAAATCTTGCAAGTGTTTTCATGTTCTTTAGTGATAAATAAACAGAATAAGAATTTTGAAGAAGAACCAAAGTATAAGCTTCATGCTAATAATAATAATTATTATATTCACGTGTTTGTTTTTCCTTGTCATTGTTTGGATTATCCATTTTGCAAGCATATAATATGTTAGCTATTGCCTATTGCGCTTGTCTTTTACTTGCAACATGTAGTATTAAATTCTTGTTGACTTCTTTCCCTATGATTATGTAAATTTCTTGTAATTTTGTGATTTAGACATATTTAATGTTATTATTTTAGTTTGTAAATAATAATAATAAAAAATACTAGTGTTGCTTGTTATCTGCTTATAATGGGATAATTCCATTCAATTGGGTTCAAAATTTTTTATCATACATAATACTACTACTCAAGGACTAAAATAAAAATTCATTATTTTGTTTTATGTTTATGGCTTTATGTACATCTGGAAAGAGAGTGTTTATTACTGTCACTAATAAGGACTTTGCAATATTAGAGGATGTCGAACCTCAATTCAAAAAGGGTAAGGCTTTAACCTCTGAAGTGTGGAATTATTTTGTAAAACTTAAGAATGATGATAAAGACTTTTTTGAGGAAGTAAATCTTTCTAAGGTGGATTCAAATGTGATGGAAGATGAAGATTAGAGATTTTTTGGAGTCAAGAAAAAGATTGAAGACTTGTAGTTTATCTTTTTTTGATGATTGAAATTAGATATTTGTTTGTTTTATGAATTTTTTAATCATTCCTATATTATTATGTGGCTATATATTTCATTAATATTTTGTTATGTTAGTTCTTAGAAGTGTAATGAATAATTTTAATGCAACTGCATGTTCTGTGTTTGGGACATCTTGGCTCATTTGGCTCATTTGAGCAATTTAAGCTCGTTTGGGCCATTTAGCCCGGAGCTCGTTTTGGCCCGCAGCCCACAGTGTGTTGTGCTAGGCCATGTAAACATTAGCCTATATAGAATCAGGCTTATTTGGCCCGACCTATTTTGGGCCGAGACCCTACAAGGTCGGGTCTAAACTGGCTAAGCCGGCCCGTTTCTCAGTATTACTTGTAGGCTTACATCTATCAAGACGTCTTAAGTGTATTTAGGGTTTCAAGCGAAAGTTTAAAATAAAGCTTTTTATGTTTTGTTTTAAATAATAAATATATTAATTAAATTTATTTTTCTTACTTTGTGAGATGCAAAAATATTGATAATATTCATAGAGCGTTTGAATGAATAGAGAATTAGAGAAGATTTAATATTTAGGATTCATTTTTGTTTGACAGTCTTACGAGATAGAAGTAGGTTTTAAAATAAATAGATGTTAAAAAATTCTGAACCTTGAATTTCTTTGAAAATCAACTAATTGAGATAAATCTTAAAGTCACTTAACCTATATAAATAAAGTTATTGGATAAGAAAAAAAATATTATAGAAATTAATTATTTAACAATTACTAAACAATTAAAATAAAATTATGCCTTATTTTTAAGGATTTAATAACATTTATTTTTAAAAAAAATATAAATCTTAAAGTTGCTTAAGATTAGAATGAATCTATATATAAAACATAAAATTAGAATAATATATTAGAGCATTGTCAAAGTCATGTCAAATGACACTTAATAAATGAAATGTCAAGTAACATCATATCATTCTCAATTGGTTAGACAGTTAAATAAAAAGATAATCTCAAATACAATACTGTCAACCTCTAATGTCAATCATCAGAAACAATGACACGATTCAAAAAAACACACATTGTTTTTCTCCCAAATTTTTAGTACCATGAGATTCTAATGCCTAACATTTTGGGACTTTTGACAAGAACCCAAGTGATCACCTTATGGAAGTGTCGGCTATCAGTGCACCCTTCCATAAGACCAATGCTTAAAGGCCTTGTGACGAGACTTTGATTGAACCAGCACTCGCTAATTAATCTTCCTTCAAGGCACTGACTTCGTTTATTAATTTGAAAGGGAAATATGATACATTTGGCAACTACTTTTCTATTTATCCATGAATGCGCTCCAAAGTAATCATTTCATCAGAAATTTAGGGGAAAAAAAATAATTAGGGTAGCCTGAAGTTGAGTAAAGTCACATGTGTTGAGAAATTTTAATTGTCTTCCAAAGTGGAATGACGTAGGCAATTTGCATCCCACATTTATTGATTAACGTTCTAGTACGCGATTTTTCTGTCATTTGTTTTTTAGTGAATTGATTTTTCTATCATATGTTGTAAACTTTTCTTTTATAGATTTTGTATCTTCAATGGCATAGGTGGTTATCTAAGAAAAAAATGATATTCACTGAGTTTGAAATTGAATCTTTATATTTCTATTTTAAAATGTCTATAATTAAATATTCATTTTATTAAAATAAATATATTTTTCATCTAAAGTTTCACGACCTAATTTCTTAATTTAAAATATTTATATTTCACATACTAATAGTTTTACTATTAACTAAATTAATAATAAAAATAATATGATAATATCATTAAAGTTAATAACTCTTTTTAATTCATAGACGAAATCAAAATCAAATATAAACATTGAATTACATGAGAGAGTGCATACATGGTTCTAGCATTGCATTTCAAATGTGTATTTTGTATCCATAATGTCTTCAAAATAACTTTATAGATATGCCTAAATGACCTGGCCTGATGCTCCCGCCGGACTAGGCCAATTAGGGCTGGCCCGTCAGGGCCAATTAAAACAACATTTTTTCGGCCGAAGATCATTTCGGGTCTTGCTTGACCCAGTCACCAAATTTGGTTGGACTTAAAAATTTCATGCTAAAAAAAAATCGAGGTACCCGATTTTCCTCCCTAATGGCCGGGCTACGTAGAAACGTGCTTCAAAAAATTGGCCCTCATGGCAATAAATAATCATTTATTATCACAAACAAACATATAATAAGTTGCCAATTTCATTAAAAAAATGGAGAGATGAGAGAGCGTCGAAGCTTTGTTTGATGAGGTTATGATTATCATTCAAGAACTTGGTTTGCTTCAATCGGTGGTCTATATGGAAGAGAAATGGTGTTCAAGCTTGGAAAACAAGGCTCTTTTTTGTTTTTGTGGGGAATATACACCCATTCACTTCAATAGGTTTCTTGTGGAAGATTTTTTTCTGCAGTGGGTATTATTGTGAACACTTACATTTCAAAGTCAGAACATGTTTGGAGCAGGAGCTAGCCTTTTAAGTACGGTTTTGTTAGATTTCGTAAAGAATGTGATGCTATCAAAGCTGTTCATACTCTTTTAAAGACCTATTGCGATGGGTATGTGTTAAATGTTAGGAAAGTGTTGGGAGGTTATGGTGTTTTTAAAGATTCTTCTTTTGTTTTAAAAAGAGCTTCATTTTTAACTAAGCACAAATGTGTACCGAGATATCCTAATGGCGATCCTACAAAGGGGTGCGAGTAAGATAAGCAAACAGTGGCAATGAATCGGATACTTCTAAGACTAAAAGGATAAATCTGTGGGCTTTGCCTCAATGCCCAATCATTTTGGTATCTACTCCCTCATTCCTCCTAAGATAGACTTTATTTATATTTTCATTTGTCTTAAATTATAATCTAATTTTCCTATTTAGAGTAGAATTAATTTTCCAAATGGCAAAATTATCCTTATAATAAGAAACAATTTTGTCTTGGCCTTTCTTCCACTCTCAATTAGGTCTTGACCCGTAAGCCTTATTACAAGAAAAATTGAGGGTTGATGTCCTTGGCTTGTGTGACGAGAAAGCCTCTCCAGTTTTGGGGGAATCCATCTCAAACTCAATCATAGAATAAAGAAATGTTGTTTTGAGAAGGAAGACGGTTGATACTATGGAATTCGGGAAGCAGTTGGGTCTCCATTTTGCAGGGGAGAAGGAATAGGTGATTAGTACCTTCATGGAAGGTGGAAATACGTATTGATGAGTCAAATTTGCCTCAGTGACTGTTCGATAATTTATTATTTTCGTCCTTGTTGTCCTTGATGTCGAAGAGAATGTGGGTTGGCATTTTAATCTTGTTGCGATCGAGGCTTTCAACAATTTTGCCAATTCCCTATGCCTAATTGACTTGCTAAATAATATGGGGATATTCACTAGGAGTAATAAAAGGGATTATTCAACCTTTTGTAGGTTGGATCGCTTTCTGATAATTATGAGTTTTTCTGTGAAGTTTAAGAACCTGGTCCAAAGAGTTTTGCCCAGATCTTTGTCGAACCATAATTTAGGGACACTTATGGATGATAAGCTTAACTAGAGTCCCAAACCCTCAGGTTTCTTAATGTCTAGTTGAAAGAGAAGGACTTTGATGATCTGAATACTACTAATTGAGCTAATGTGGGTGATGTGTGGCAGAAACTGAGGTTGGTTAAACCAGCCCTTAAGTCTTTGTGAAAGAGGAACTTCAGGAATAATTCTAATATTATTGGGGAGCTATAATAGAGGATTTGCTCATTGGAGAATCATCTCAACAATTATTCTTCTAACAGTATAGAATTGTTAAGCTCAAAGGTGCTTGCAGCAGAGATATACAATCAAAGAACAATGTTGGGCACAAAAGGCCAAAATAACATGGTTTATTAATTGAGACAGAATTACGTGATTCTTCTATATTATGCATCGACTCGTCAAATGGATAACAAAATTTTGTCTCTTTCTGTTGATGGTGATATTATAAAGGATCCAAATCATCTTCGTGAAGGTTGCTGCTCACTTTGAGAAACATTTTTGTTTGGACTCTACACGTAGGATGCAGAAATTGGATATTACTCTGAACCAATTGTCATAAGCTGAAAACCTAATTCTAGAACAAGCCTTTACGGAAGATGAGGTTTGGGATGTCATTTGTATGTGTAATAAGGATAAAGTGTCTGGGTCTGATGGTTACAACTTTAACTTTCCAAGAATAACTAGTAATTGCTCAAGACTGACATCATGGAGATGTTTCGGTTATTTTATGAGACAGGTGTTGTGGACACGAATATCAATGATTCTTTCATTGGCTTAGTCCCAAAGTGTAAGCAACCTTCTTTCATGAAAGACTTCAGACAGATTAGCCTTGTTGGGAATCTCTACCAGATTATTGTGAAAGTTCTAGCTCGTAGACTTTCTTTGGTGATTGGTATTGTTGTGGATTGAAATCAATTTGTTTTTATCAAAGGGAGGTAATTTTTTTTATTGTGCTCTAATTGCTAATGAAGTAGTGGACGATATCAAGAAAAGAAATAGGAAAGCTTTGCTTTTTAAAGTTAATTTCGAAAAGACCTATCATTCTGCTGATTGGGATTTCCTTCTCCTGGCAATGGATTATATGGGCTTTGGGAGTAAGTGGCGCAATTGGATCCTATTTTGCATATCTATGGTCTTTTTATCAGTTTTGGTTAATGGCTCTCCTACCAGACATTTCATTATAATGAAAGGTATACGCCAAGGTTGTCTTTTATCTCCATTCTTGTTTTGCATTGTCGAGCACATCCTCAGTTCGTTTGTTAATAAGGCAGTGAAAATGGAGGCTATTAAAGGAATCTGTAGGGGGCAGTAACTTTCAACACTCACTTATTTGTTTGTTTCGAGGTTGCTTCATCAATCACCTAGAAGCAACCTCTTTTCTCTTTTTCTTTGCTTCATCAATAACCTCATCGGTCACTAATACACAATCCATTATCTGTCTCCCACTAATAAAAGGCAATTGGCATGGCCCGACCACTTTACCAATAGCATAGCTCAACCTACTCGTGAGAACTTTAACAACAATTATATTTTGTCAACCAAGTTGATAGTACCATAAAGTAAATCATTATTTTTCGTTAACGCATTTCAATAATCTTTCTATATATGTTTGCACGACTCTCATCTAAAATTTAAAAATATAAAAGGATTTAATATAATTTTCCTATCATATTATTTGGCTGATATAACAATTTCGATTTAAACCAATTCAACAACCTACTTAATCCAACAATTTCATCAAGTAGTCAATTCGAAATTGTCTTTCAACATCAAGGAGACTTATTCAATATAATGAATAAATATCTTCATTTTTGACTTATTCAGCATTATGTGGTTATTACCTCACAACCTTTGCAACAAATCTTACAATAATCATCTTTTTTTTCATTCTCTTATCTTAATATAAAATTGAAAGTCTCTTCAAATAATCAATATCCTTATAGGAATCAATCAAGAATATCTTCCAATATCTTCTATTTACCTTATTCATATAGACTTTCTAATATTTAGTCAATAAATATTTATTTTAAAAGATAGCTCATAAAAAAATATATCTTTTTATTTTCAAAATAAATTGTAATCAACCTTCCAAATCAGATTTAGAAAAAAAACCCTAACTTTTCCCTAAGAGACGATAATATGAAGTAATAGTAGGGCATTTGCACCTTGAAATAAGAGTAACAAAGGATGCATTGATATTCTCATTAAACTTGGCAACTCTATAAAAATCCTCAAACAATCTCAAAAAATATATCTTTAATAAAGCCCCCTGGTTTTTGATAAATTTTAAATTTTAACCGTCAGGTCCAAGAACTTTCTCCCCTTCACAATGAATAACTATTTTCCATATCTCCGCTTCTAGAAAAGGTCTCTCCAACCACTTTTTAGCCATATTCGAAATCTTCCTAAATGAAGCATCCAAATGAGAGGCATTAACAAGACTTTCCAGATTGAAGTGTCTGTCGAATGATCCACAACAAGTTCCTTTAACAACTTTGGTTCAGAAGTCGATGTACCATTCATAGTGAGATTTACAATCTTGTTCTTTCTTTGTGTATTTGAGGCGATAGCATGGAAAAACTTGTGTTTCTGTCGCCATTTTTTAACCAGTTCGTCTAGAATTTTGCACTCAAGACTGCTCCTCAATATGATATTTCTGCCACAGTTGTGCTCTTAGGTTGACAAGCTCATACCTGGTTTTTTTCCTGAAACCTATTAGCAGTATACCCCTCTTCCAAATAATGAATTTATTTCTCTAAGTGAGATATAGAGCCAGAATTGTTGCCAAAGTTAGTCCCTACCCAAACTTTCAGGGTTGGTTTAAAATTTCTCATCTTAAGCCAAATATCTCTCCTATCACCAATACTTATTTTCTCCAAACCTTCTTAAAGGACTACACATTAAATGATTTCTCCTGCAACTAGAAGTTAACGAATTTGAAAAGTTTCGGACCCCAATCCTTCAACCCATCACTCAAATGAATTGGATTATGATCTGAAAACACTCTAGGCAACAATTGTTGTGAGAGTGACTGAAAGCCATTTTCAAAATCTACTAATAATAAAAATCTGTCCAACCGACTAAGAGCAGGGCGTTCTCTATTGTTGAGATTGTAAGTTTAACAACCGACTAAGTCACCTACTAAACACCTCAGTAAGTTTAACAACCCAATAGAATCAGTTACTTTGATGAAGAAATCCTTTCTTTCAAAGTCACAATTTGGAGCATAAAGATTCCCCAACAACATACTTCAATTTACAGGAGCACATCAGACCAATTAAAAAGATAAATCTATCTTCCACAACTATAGATTCCAATAATAAAAAATCCTTTCCACAAGCAGATAAGTCCCCATGTTGACCCCCAAGCCTTTGACCAGACCACCTTATACTCCGCGATTGCCCTTAAAAAATGTCAGCAATCTGGAATCCACCAACTCTAGTTTAGTTTCCAGTAAATGAAGCATATTAGGTTGTTCTCTAGAGACAAGATTTTTAATAGCCCTACATTTTTCCTTACTACCTAGTCCACGAATATTCCAGCTTATTATTTTCATAAACAAAAACCCGAACCAGAAATAAACTAAAACTGTGGCTTAGATAACACCAGCGTTCCTCCTATTCACTTCCATATTCTCCTTGATAGCTCGGTCATCCTCCTCTACAAAAGTGATCCAAAAGTGATCCCCAGTTCTGTAGTGGCCATCACCTCCTTGAGAATATTATTTTTGTGAGCAATATCGGAGTTAATACCATTGATGAGAGCCTCTTTGAGCGACCTCCCAGCATCTCTAGGTGTCCACCTGACAATCTGAAATAGCGGTTTCTATCCAGAAATCATTTACCCCAAGTCTGCCTCACAATAAGTATCTTATCATCAACCATCATATGGGACATCTTTTGGTTAGCTCTTAATGCCTCTGACTCGTGTTTGAATCTCTAGTCTTTGAAGCATGAGCAACTCATGGTATATAAATATCCACTACAACACCAAAATGAGAGAATAATTTCCACAACAAACTAACAGAAGTTAGGGGGTGAATATTGCTCACATAGATTGAAAAAACCTTAGCCTTCCAATCCTTCGAACCTTGACTCATCCGCCTAAGAATAGCCTGATCCGAATGATCACCATTGAAAGACTGCCTTCAAACCCAGCCAGACCTCCTACACCAAAGAGAGCCTTCGGTCATCTAATCTAGAGAGAGAAAGTATCTATTTTTTAACCTTAATCTTATCTCTTACATTATATGTTGAATATATTTTTGAAAGTTTTGAGCCTCAAATAGAGTGAAGAAAATTTCAAACATGAAAGTTCTTAAGTTAGCAATGAAGTATTAGCTGGCAATGAAGTATTAGCTGGCAATGATGTAGCACTCATGGATGGTGTGAAGAACTACCTTGATAAAGACTTGGGAACACTTAAATATTTTATGGGCATTAATGCATCTAGAACTATTGATGGTTTAGTTTTTTTCCAATCCAAGTACACACTCGATCTCTTAAAGTATTATGGTCTTATTAGTTGTCGGCAAGTTTCCCAAAGAGTAGAAGCATAATTTATTCACTAAAACTCCTAGTCCTCGAGTAGATATGGTATGGCAACCACCTTTACTAAGGCTTTGTGGTTGTGTTATTTGTTGAAGGAGTTTGGTGTAGAGCAGCTCATGTCCACTCCAATGTATTGTGACAATGATCAAGCGATCAGTCACACGGCCAATAATCCCATTTTTCATTAATACACAAAACATGTTGAAATTGATTATTATTATGTACGTGAACATGTTCAAGATAAGGTCATTGCTCCCACTAAGATTCATCAGTCTTGAGCTAGCTAAATATTTCACCAAAGCTTTAGAGACTAATCAATTTCATCGGTAGCTTACCAATCTAGGTTCTCGAAATTTCATACTCAGATTGAGGGGGAGTAAAGGAATTTGAACATATAGATTGATGCTATATTATTTCATTCGTATATTTTTGTATATCTTGTAAGATATGATTTCTGTCAATATGGTAATTTCCTGTTAGTTTTTAGAAGTTTCCTTTTAACCTTTTTGGTTATAGAACTTCTTGATATCTTGCTTATATATGCCGCAAGACCTCCTGTATTATGCAGGGCGTATAAATTAACATTCTGATATTCAAATCCTAATTTCTACAGTAGTAACCTAGTTAGGAAATATTCGAAAGAATTTCTTTATAATATACAAGCAAGCCAATCAATTATTATAGAAAGAGTAGGTACATCTATCATTAATATTACATCCATCCTAGTAATCAATCTTACAACAATATCGTGGATAAATATTTCACAAAATCAAGACAACATTGTATTACATCTCCGGCCAGAATAGAATCACTAGCCCTTTTTATTCAAAGATTTCAAGGGAGAATCTGAAGAGGGAATAGCAGCAGTTGGATGAACTGCCTTCTTGAAGAATACACGGCCAGAACTAGTAGGACTTTTCCTATGCTGGGCTTCTCTTCCAACTTCAGCAGCATTCTGCATTCTCGTGAGCTGCTCCTTATAGAACTTCCTCATCACAAACATTTCCGCAAGGCCAGCAGAACTTGTAGCACTCATATTTCCTCGAACAAAAGAAGGAAGAAGTTTAATTATAGAAGTAACGAACTCTTGGGTGAATCAAAGAAAAAATTGAGTTTTATATATGATGAGATAATGGTGTGGTTTGGACTGTGGAGAAACAATGGTATATATATAAATTTTTAAAGGCTTGTCCAGCACGGAATGAAGTAGTAATAGCGCGGAAAGCTCGCGGGACAAAAGGGGAATCCTTTCTTTACCTTTACGCCAAGAAGTGAAGGAATCCTATTCACTTCTAGAAGAAAACATTCGAATCAGATAATGATTGATAGAATTTATATTTTAATGTCAAAATTGGATAATGAATCGTGAGCAAAATATAACTTAGTATCCTCCAAAATGATGTTAACTGAACATAGTCAAATATTCATTTCTTTTGGACAAAATTATTTTTTAAAAAATATATTATTATGTAGAAATACATTAGGCATTGTTTTTATTACATTACTAAATGTATACTAATTATTAAATGATAACTCTATGAATTAGTAATACATAAATATCCAAACATTTATCCAAGCACTGTACCAAAGAGTAAAGTAACCCGTGTCCAAACTGTGTACTAAAAAGTAAAGTAAACCGTGTTCGAATCTTCACATATATTTCAACTTCTTCTAGAAATCCCTTTTGTTAAGGCTTTCACGGGAATAATCTTTTTATATACCTTTTTTTTTTACTTTAATTAAAATTTTAAAAAAAAATTACTTTAATCAAGTTACCAAAGTATCATTGACATTAATGTAATAGTTTGATAAATCCACGAATTAGTATGATATAAAATTAAATCACAAGTGACATAAGTCATTATTTAGTAGAATATAAATCTCTTAAAATTAAAATTAAGAAAGTTTTAATGAAACTTTAGATATAAAATATATTTATTTAAGAAAAGTGAACATTCAATTTCAAATAAATTAAAATAGAAATGTAAACATTCAGAGAGTATTACTCTTTTTTTTCTTGGAACAAGTCTTTTAGATGGTTTTTGCTCAAAAGAGGGGAGGGAAAATAAAATAATTTTATATTGTTTGATTTGATTAGATAGGAAAGGAGAAGAAGGATGATAAAATCCTCTTGTTTTGTTTATAAGGGGAGGCGAAGAAAAATATAATTATATTGACTATGTCTAAAAGCATTTATTTATTTACTTTTATAAATTTCATCCTTTACTCTCTAAATATAACATCCTTAATTTTCAATCAAGTGAGAAGACAAAATAAAGAGAAGAAAATGAGAGGAATATAAAGTAGTGTAATTTTTAAAATATATTAAGGATAATTATGTAATTATATTATTCGTATTTTCCCATACCCTCCAAATCTTCACAGTTTTGGAGGTGAAGTGTAGGCAAAATTGCCTTAAATTTTCCTTTCACTTCCCTTCAAAAACTTAACTAAACAAGAGATGTTTTTTTAAAAGAGATTCCTCCCCTTCCCTCCTTTCCAAATCCCTTCAATCAAACCATATTCTTAAGAATTTTCTAGAGTATAACCATGAAAAGGAGTCTTCCGTCCCTTAAATCAGCGGAATAGAATCTCTCATGCATGTCTCGTCAAGCTTGCAAGCATTTCTACACTTCTCGGAAAGTGTCGCCAAGACGCCAACACCATTTTTCTTCTTTACCAAGAAAGTAATAAAACCCCAGCCCAGTTTATTTTACGCGTTATGCTTCCACTTCTTTGCGGCATGTTTGTATGCTATAGTTTTATTTACAAAAATTAAAATTCGATTTATCTTACATATTAATTGTATATTTTATATAATTCTTGTGTACATAACTATCCTTTTTTTTTTTTTTTGAAAGGCAAAGATGAAATATAATTGATAATGAAGTAGGAAGAAACTACAAAAACAGCCCAACATCAGACAAGCCTAAACAGAGTTAACAACCCAAAACCAAGTAACCAAAACAAACGCAGAACCTGTAGCTACATTACATCAAACAGATCAGAAGTCGGGGGAGCCAAAGAAAGCAACACAACAACATTCCATGAAGATCAAACCAGAAAGAACACAGCAGCAGGAAGCATATAACCTAAACACAACAAACCAAGCATTCACCGACTTGCCACAGCAGCTACGCAAACTGGATTATATATTTATATATATCTATAACTAACAATCACTAAGAGATTATATATGGAAAATTATCAAATTTGCTCCTTGAATTCGATTTTTAGCTATTGTACATTATCTTTTTTTTTTTATCTTTTTAGATCCATGAAATATTTTTATTTTTTCTAACTTTGGTCCTTGAACTATTTTTTATTTTCAAGTTTGGTCTTTCTAGGATGAAAAATAAAAAATAGTTTAGTAATCAAAAAAGATTAAAAAAAATATCAAGGATCAAAGTTGAAAAAATGAAAATAGTTCATGAATCTAAAAAGATAAAACAATATATAATTGACCAAAATTGAAAAATAAATAGTTCATGGTCAAAATTTGAAAATTTTCCGATTATATATTATAAATCTCATTTTGTATTCACCGTCCATATCAATTTTGGCCATTTTTCAATGAGTAAACTGATCCAAATTTATAAGAAAATGGCTAATATTAAAGTAAGATTTTATGTTTAACTCTAACTTGTGATGTTGCGTTAAAAAGAGTTCTAATCAAACTTCCTAAGTGTAGATTACATACATATCAATTTTAAGAAGAAAAAAAAAAGGTAAAATCCTCTCTCATTTATTTTCCTTCCAATTTCTTTAATCCAAACATACATAATGACCTAACTAGCTGCACTAGCTAGAAACAAGAATTCATTGTTTATAATAGTTATCAAACTCTCTTACCTGTGTGATTTGAAGGTTGTAATTAAAGTTGATGAAGAAGATGAAGCATGAAACTATATGAAGCAGTGGCCATCTGAACATGATTAGACTATATATGTTGAAACATTAGATAACAGCTCCAATGGTGCCTGATATTGATAGGTTTGTGAACATGTGTTGACCAATTGATACTTCCTGATTGCTATGTTCAACGTCATCAGCCACGACATTGTAGTTTTCACCAATTTCTAACTGAGTTTTCTGACACTTGTGTAATACTGAATTGATATGCCCCTGCTTTCCCTTTGAAACTAGCTAGGATTTTATGTGTCTTATGACACAACAAACTCCTTAATTAGAGTATTTAGTAAGTAAATTGAGGTTGTGTTTAATTCTACATATGATGGCATGTCCTAACAGTTTTGGACCGTGGATGCATTCTGGTTAACCTTGAATTAGTCTGAACTAAAGAAACATATTAATGATAAAATTATAAATAAAACCCCGAATGAATATCATCCCCTAAAGGCATAATGAGAAATAATAACCATTTTAGGAGATCTTCCAAAGAATTTCATAATAATATACAAACAAATCAATCAATTATAATAGAAAAAGTCGGTACTCCGATCATTACATCGATCCATCCTCATAATCTCTCATACAACAATACTGTGGATGAATATTTCACAAAACCAAAAAACAATATATTATTGCATCCGGCCAGAATCACTAGCCCTTTTTATTCAAAGATTTCAAGGGAGAATCTGAAGAGGGAACAGCAGCAGTTGGATGAACTGCCTTCTCGAATATCTTGAAAAATCCACGACCAGAACTGGAAGGACTTTTCCTTTCTTGGGCTACTCTTTCAACTTCAGCAGAATTCTGCATTTTCATGAACTGCTCCTTATAGAGCTTCTTCATCACATAAATTTCAGCAAGGCCAGCAGAACTGATGCCGCTCATGATTTCTCCTCGAACAAAAGAAGAAGAAATTTAACTATAGAAAAGAAACTGGCTAGCTCTTGGGTGAATCAAGAAAGATCAAAGAAGAAATTGGGTTTTGAAAATTTGATGAGATGTTGTGATTTGGAGTATGGAGAAACGATGGGTATATATAGATTTTGTAAGACTCGGCCAGCGCGCTATGAGGTAACTAGTAAGAAATGAAATAGTAGTAACGCGGAAGCTGGGGGGGACAAAAAGGGGATCTTTTCTTGTGCTTTACGACAAGTTTGGCAAAGAGGATGGAAAGGAATCGTATTCTCTTCTAGTAAAGGAAACATTCAAATTTGACAATGCTTTGTAGAATTTATTACTCCATCCGGTCTATTAATATAAATCAAATCGTTGTAAT
This sequence comes from Apocynum venetum, assembly GCA_019593545.1. NCBI lineage: Eukaryota > Viridiplantae > Streptophyta > Magnoliopsida > Gentianales > Apocynaceae > Apocynum > Apocynum venetum. The sequence continues at coordinate 7,065,528 of SRSM01000143.1, forward strand.
CATTTGTATTAATATAATCCAATAAAACAATTTTCTAAAAATTAATAGTATTTTAGAGAAAAAAATTTATTTGATATATATATAAAAGTGAATTCAACTATTTATATTAATGAAGAAAGAATATATTTTAGTGTCGAAAGAATAGGAAATGTAAATAAATACTTCCTTTGCTGGAATTTTTTTCTTTTAAATAATTCTATTCATAATTAAAGTTTTATATTTTCATTTTGTGATGTTTAAAAATATTAAATGTTTAATTTCAAAAAATAAGCATATTTATCATATAAAATTTCACTAAAAAATATTTTAATTTAAGACATTTAGATTTCATTAATACATATCTGACCGAGTGGTAACTTCCTTTTCTACTATATTTTTCTTGGGAGGGGGGGAAATAAAAATAAATATAATTTAAATTTTTGTAAAAACAGGCCGCCTGAAAGTGGAAGCATGAAGACTAAGAAAAAAATTGGACTTTTGGCGGAAGGAAGTGGAAGCCGCCTGAAAGGAAAATGGTGTTGGCGACACGTTCCTAGAAGTGTAGAAAAACCGGCAAGCTGGACGATAGATTCTTTTCAACTATTCCGCTGATGTGATAGAAGGAAGACGTCTTTTCATGGTGATGGCTCCAGAAAATTCTTTTAAGTCAACCTGGTCATAGTCTACCATGAAGAGTTTATTTTACATATTACTCCCTCGTGTCCTTTTATAAGTCATTGAAAGAATATCCATACATATTAGAGAAAATTATGTATAAATTGTTAGAAGAATATTCAATTTTTCCTCATAAAAAGAGAGATAATAATTATATAATAAAAAAAGGATAAAAGGAAAAATAAGATTAAATAAAACTAAAATTGAGAACACTCGGTAAACCATCCCTAAAAATAAACTATCCACATTTATATGTCAATTAAATTAAAATAAAATAAAATAAAACAACATCCTTCCCCTCTTTCTATTTCACCAAAAAGAAAAAAATATTCAATGATTTATTCTCTCTCATTATTTTCCTGCCAATTCCTTTAATCCAAACATAACATAATGGCCTAAGTAGCAGTCTATAATATCAAAGTTCAATGTAAAAAAACTTCATTTACAATTAGAAAATAAAGACAACTCTTCTCATTTCAAAAATAAAATAAAAAACGCGTTTAGAAATTCAATCCCATCTAAATTCATTGGCATTCTTTTGTTGAAAATTACATCAATCAGTTACTATAAATTCAACAAGGCCTCATCTACAGAAAAAAGATTTTTGAGTCTGAATGAAGCTTCTAATATTGATTTTCTGTGACCAAAAGCATTAACTCTGATAAATTCTTCACCACCAGGTCCAAAACCACTGCCAGGAACAGTTAAGACATGCGCTTTCTCAAGAATCTCAGCAAAGATGTCCCAAGATTTTGAACCTGGAAAATGTACCCACACAAAAGGAGCACTTTCACCCCCATATGCTTTTAATCCCAGATACCCAAATGCTTCCTTAATTATCTTGGCATTTTCCTGGTAATAGCTTATCACAGCTTTCAAGGCCTAAAACAACAAGAAATTTCTTCGAAAAATTAATGAGGTTATCCATAGTGATAATTCACTGGGGCTGTATCAATCAAAGTATTAATTAAACTCTGATGATAATTAAACAAAATGAAGTGTTTTATTCATTTACAAGAACAAAACCTTATAATATGAGAAAAGGAATTGAGATAAATTGACCTGGTAACCTTCCATGGAAAGGCATGATAATCCTCCAGCCTGAGAAATACATGATGCACCATTGAAACAGGTACAAATTAGCCGGTTAAAATCCTTTATAACCGGGAACCCATCTGAGTAAAACAGCTCCTCCGGCACCACTGTCCAACCCAGGCGCACCCCTGTGAAACCGGCAAACTTGGAAAAAGATGAAACTTCAATCGCTACCTGTGTACAAATGTGAACTGGTATTAGTTCTAACGAACTTCATTGAGTTGCCAACTCTATTTGAGGAAAAGTATATATCCTGGAACCGTCCTAATGAGACCGATTTCCCACAAATTTCAGCGAGAGTGGACCTACTATATGGAGGGGTTCATTGATCTAGGTCTATAATATATATATATATATATATATATGGATTTTTAATTGATATAAGATTATCTCACACCAGAAGCATGATAGCGAAACTTTTTTTGATAAAGTGTTAACCATTAAAATCATCCTCAGAAAGAGGTTCAGATACATCAAAAGTCCCCCATCACACCAGACTTTAGGGAGGAGATGAGGAACTTGAATATTTCCAGAAACACACTGGTCCCTAGCCCATGCAGCAAGAAAGTGAACTGCTCTATATACAAGAAACGCACTGGTCACCATCATGTTTTACTACACACAAGAATTAATAAAATCTTTTAATATAATATTCTTTGACTATATACAAGAATTATGAATGACTTTTGATGTTAAGAGAGTTGCCCTATCATCCTTATTATAAATGTAAATAGTAGTTGAATCACTTATTAAGTGTTTTTTTAAGAAAAATAAGCATTCAATTACATATGTACAAAATAGAAATTTATACATTAAATTTTATATAGAGAAAAGTACTACATTAATGAATCATGAAAGACAAATATGTGCAATTTAGTTTCTTAAACGGTCTCATCTATGACTTTATGTCATGGGTTCGAGACATGCTATCATAAATACCGTATATATTTATAAATAAAAAATAAAACAACATGAAGCATGAAAGAATACCTCTCGGGCACCTGGAATTTCATAGATGGATTTTGGACTATCATTTGTGATGAATGAAGCATATGCAGAGTCATGAATTATGATTGATCCATTTGCCTTTGCAAACTGGACTAGCTGTTGTAACTGCAGCCACGATGCAGCTATGCCGGTAGGGTTATTTGGAGAGCAAAAGAAAATAATGTCCGTCCTCGGCAGAGTAGACAAGTCAGGGAAGAAATTGTTTTCGGGGAAGCATTTCATATACACAATGTCTTCAAATTTACCAGTTTTCTCATGCAAATTCCCAGATTGACCAACTATAACACTTGTATCTACATATGCCTGTCTCAAATAGAACATTTTGCAGTATCATAGTCTTGAATTGAGAAAAAAAAATGAAGAGTGATAGACTCTCTTCGTCTTAAAATATAAGATATTAAAACTAATTGTAATTTTAGTTTTTAAAATACACTCATGTATTGTATCTACTATTTCTTAGAACTAAAATTCATAAATTGTATCTACTATTTCTTAGAACTAAAATTCATAAATTGTATCTACTATTTCTTAGAACTAAAAATCATTATTTATGAGAGATAAAATAAGTATGAATAATACTTGAAACAATACACGAAATAACTTTAAAAAGTAAAAAAAAAAATCTTATATTTTAAGACAAAAAATTTGTTTATAACGTCTTATATTTGAAATGGAGGGAGTACAAATTATTTATGTTCACGACGTAAGAATATCCTCTTTATGCATTTCTCTCTTCCACTTCATCAGATGTATATATCTTGGTTTGTAAGTAGTCATATATTGTTGAAAACAGATGTACTTACAGGAAAAGTTGGATCCTGCACTGCCATGCTGATGTTAGATCCGAAAAGCATCTGCAGCATTGCCAAATATATATGACAATAGAATACAAAAATTAATATCAAATATATACTTCCATAATGCCAGTTACTTTTCTTTCTCTCAAAAAAAAAAAAAAAAAGATTTCTATGAGAATATGATTACTTGTAGACGAGATATATCACACTGCGCACCATCAGATATAAAAATTTCTTCAGAGCTAATATTCATGCCGCTGTAGAATGTTTCAACAATTGCTTGCCTCAGTTCCTGCAATAAATGGTTAAAAGGCAATGAGATGTGAATGAAAAAGAAAAGAAGAAATTATGTGAGAATAAATGGCATGATCCCGTTTCTTTATGCATTTTCAGCTCTTAGGAGGGAAATATATATATATATATATATATATATATGTACAATTAACTGTTGCTTAGTAAAACAGACTCATCCATGATTATACTCATTGGTTAGGGTCATGCTAACGACTTGTATCCTTTAAAAATAAAAAAGGGAAAAAAAAAGCTTTATTCTCTGCAATGTTTTGTGATACAAGAATTAGAATACCTTCTCCCCTTGCTCAAGTCCATATCCTCTATAGCCCTCCATTGTAGATAAAGCTTGTGCATGCTGCATGCCAATGCCATTAATTAAAAGATTTTGCCAAAGCAGATTTCAGCTAGCACTTGTTTAAGGACTGATTAAACTAATCAAGACAAATTTACAATAATAGGTCTTCATTTAGTGTCAAACTCAAGAACTCTTCCACCAACTTTAACAGCAATGAACTTAAATTAATCTTTCTCTTTCTCTAGAGAAAATAGCTTACCTTGGCCATAGCTGATGCAACAACGTCAGGAATAGGCTCTGTTGTGTCACCGATTCCAAGTTTAATTATCTTAGCTTCTGGGTATTTTTGCATGTGCTCAAACTCACGTCTGCATATCTGGTAAGGCCAGAAGGTTGCAAAAGGTCAAATTATATATATATATATAAAAGTTTCGTCCATAACATACTGACCTCAGGAAACAAATAACCATTTCGGAGTCTTTCCATGTTGACATTGCGAGGGACATTTGTGCAATAACCTGTGAATGACATTATACATATGTTCAAGTACATGTCAAGCTTAATTTATATATGAGGATGATCGATCATCTGGAAATTCATACTCATTATTGTTCTCTTGCTCTGGGATAATTTTGAACTGCATTGTACAAGCAAAACATGAATGGGATTGTGTTAAAGTTTGATTAAAAAAAAAAATCAAACTTTGATGGATGGCATATGTTATTACCGGGTAGAAGGAAATCTGGTCAGACCAGGTGCCGAATTGATGCATGAGAAGTTTGCGCAAAACATTTTTTTTTTTTTTTTTTTTTTGAGAAAGCAGCAGATTTTAAGAAAGTTTCACTTGTTTCAAATGTTTGATGAATATGCTATTTATAGTATGCATTTTCCTTCCTTATTTTTTTCCCTTTTATGTGGAATATAATGAAGAGGAAATCCTTTTTGTTACTAACACTCACGATTTTTTTGTGGAAAATGATTTTTGACTTATTGAACAAAGCTTTCTGGTCCCTTGATGCACGCATGTATGCGTTTTTCTCTTCCATATTCTTTTGGATTTTAGCTCAATGGTCAGCGGCGACAGTTTCAATTTGCCACGGAATGGTTAATGTTATTCTCCATTTATCTTAAATTGAATGTCTTTTTAAAATGTCTTAAATTAAATATTTATTTTATCTTAAATAAATATATTTATAAAATTCACAAACAACCTCCTCAATATGAGAAATTTATATCTCACTAATTTTTAGTTATCTCTTTACTAACAACATTAATGGCAAAAATAAGATAATATAATTTTTTTAATGTTAAAAAATTTTCTTAATTTTTACATTCAGTCAAATAATATATTCTCTGTGTCCTAAAATATAAGCGATTTGATTAAGAATTACACGAATCAATAAAAAAAATTCTCCCTAAAATATTCATATTTATTATTTCTTTGTTTTCTTAAAATTCTCGTTACTAGTTTGTTCTATTCAATTATTACTCTTTTATCAATAGAGGCAATATTTGGAAAGAAGCAATCAAATATTCTTAGAAAATAGTAAAACAACTTATATTTTGAGACAACACAAAATCTATCTATTGACTTATATTTTGGGAAGAATTGAGTAGTTTATAAGAATAAGTTCAAAAGTTTAGAACCAACCACCTAGGTATGAGATTTTGGAGTTGGCTACCACCACTCGAAATCAAGTAACCGGTCGCATTTAGTTCTCTTCTCACACTTCTCAAAAGTCACAGCCATGAGGTATGATAACTATGATTCTAATAGCACTCACGATCAAATAGTTGTGAATCCAAAAATATAACAATCATTATGAAGATTTCCAATGTCAAAATATAAGTTAAAAAAATTATCATGTTTAAATGCTCGTGTAAGAAAATTGTCACAATAATGTATGTTTTGCTTAGTCCATAAACAGAAGTAGTGCCTACGATCTGGAAAGTTTTGATTTTGATTTGTAAACATATAGGGCAAATTCTGATATCTGTAAACATATCCCTTAAAGTAAAAACCCTGGATAGAGGTGAATGGGTCATCATTGCCATTATAGCAGAACCAGTTGATAATTCTCTTCTTTTTTCTACTTTTTCTTTTTTTTTCCCCTTTTTTCCTTTTTTCTTTTTTTTTTTTGTCTTTTCCAACACTGAACTCTTAAACTTACGAATTACATATCAAACATTCGAGCACCTTGATATAGGCAAAAGGCGCTTAAATGTTGCTCTTGAAATAAGCTAAGACAAACAACTCTTGGAACAGCCGCCATAAGACAACATTGAAATTTGCAAGGCTACAAAAAAACCTGGTCCTGATTGATACATTGGACCTTCCATATTTCTCTTCAGACACTATTCAGTTTTCATACAAACATGTCACAATGGGGGACTTACCGGTCAAGCACATTTAAGACATGATGCAGATTGATAGAACAACGCACTGAGAGGACAAAAGAAAAAGTTTCTTTGCTTAGCATATTTACTGAAAAAGCTAATCTGAGAAAGCATAGTCTCCTCCTCATAAACTCAACTGTTACCCAGTGGAAGAAGGTATATAAAGTTGGTTTTTAGTACAAAGAAAGATGTTCAATGACTTTCCATTCAGATGACCCTTTCCTGTCATTTTCTTGATTTTTCTCCCTTTGTCTCGTTCTTCCCAATCTTGGAAAGGTCTCAGATCTTCAATTTTCCCCAAACTGAAAACGAAGCCTGATATGTGTATGATCTGAATGAAGGTGAAAATTCCAAATGCTTCTAAAATAATCTAACAGAGGAAAGACCTTATTGCAAAATCACACGTGGAAAAAAATATATGATGAGCTTGAGCTACTATTAGTACTCTGTTCTCAATCCCAGGGAGAATGGTCACTTAATTTAGGTTCTCAAAGTATCAGTTGAATCCTTTTATCAATCCTACGTGCATACAAAGATCAAAAAAGAGTCACATAGAATCATCCCCTTGTATGACGAAAATCATACATGCATCCCAGAAGCTGATCATAAGCAATAAAACTACAAATCAAAAAGTAGAAGCATATCGACATCTACCTTCTGTAGAAAAATAGAAGATGAATAAGTTTATAACATGTTCTATCTTTTCTAATGTGTTTGTTGGCTTTCTGTGCTCTGGCGTTAACTTTCCGATCTTTCACTTTATTGGAACTGAATGTTTAGGTCAATTAACCTAGAGCAAAAATCAAAGAAACATTTTCTCACATCTGATCTTGATGATAAGACTGAACTCCGCGGTAAACTGCATTTTTGGCATTCAAAGAATCATCACAGCATAATTAAATATGTTACTGAAAGTAATCATCTTCACTACATTAACTTGACTTTTTATGTATTAAGTTCATGCACAGAAATTTTTCACTTCTTTCGTACGCTAGTGATATGTATAACTGTCATAAATTAGACATTTGATGCTTGACTAAAAATTGGTAGAAAAGCTGTATCAGAGAAGTTATTCTACCATAAAAAAGTAGATGAGACCTTATTGATGTTACTCTCCTGAAGATTCATTCAATTTCTCCTAATAAAGTATGCACATTCATTTAATTTAGTCACATGATTTCCAAGATAAGACCAGGAGAGGACAAGACAATGAAACTTAAGCATTATTGAAACTTCCTGCACCTCTCTGCTCTGTTTTTCCATACAACCAGGAAACTGCGACAAGTCTTATCTTTATAAACTTGCGTTGCCAGTATCCATCTAGGAACTAACCATCTCTCCTGAGGGTCTTCAACATCTAAGTATTTCAGTAGAAGGCTTTCATTATTCATGATGGGATCTCAAGATGAACAAATATCTGCACTTTTAACTAATTACCAATGCCATGATACGTTGCATGGCAACATCAAAAGAACCAAGAAACAATTGTTCAGCATAGGCAAAGATCGTAATTACCAAAACAAAAAAAAAAACCAAAAAAATGCATAGACAAACGATTATTGATGCAAATTTGTAGTATGAAAGATATAGCCTCGGTCTATAATTGAATGTTCACAGTTTTATTTTAAAATGTCCAAAATTGAATATTCACTTCCTTAATTAATTTAAGGAATTTACGTGTCACAAACTCACTTAATCCCACCATTAATAAACTAATAACAAGGACAATGGGTAACCTCATAAAGTCAAATGCTTCCCTTAATTGTTGTATTAAATCAAATTTAGACATTTAAATTCAAATGGAGGAAGTATAACAAAATAGTTTTAGAGTTTTGTGGCCAGATTTACTCTTTGCCAATGGCATAGTTATAAGGTAAAAATTACTTTTTTTTTCTTTTTGGACTAATTAACAATTAATCTAACCTTTGACATATAACTGCAGTTATAGATGAAGTTGGACTGACTGCAGTAAGCATCTAACTACAATTAAATAAATAAATAAATAATGAGTAAGTCCAAAGACATTAAAGCGGCATGGAATGATTTATCTATATGTTTATCTTGAACTTATTTGCACCACTATTGTGATTATTTGCATGAGCTTTGAAAGTTGAACAGCAGAAGCCCTAACAATTTAGCTCTTTATGTGATAAGTCAATTGAAAAAAGACAAAGAGTTGCCTTTGCAAAATCTTCTTCCTTATTAGGAGTCAAACGTCTACTTTACTTTGATATTTCTGCAGGATGGTGGAAATTTTAGGTTGGTATAACTCTTAAGGAAAATCCACTGAGTATATTCCTGAACCATTCCAAGATGCCATCAAGGCTAAGACAAGATGAGAAACTATGGACCTGATGGGTATACTTGCCTCTATTCTCAGATGCATATTTCTAAGTGTATTTACTTTCTTCTTCCCTAACTAGGAATGTGCAAGGTTATTGGTTCCATTCCATTAGCTAGATATTTTATGAAACTGCATTTGTCTTCTACGTCCCTAGGTGGAAGTGAAACAATTATAAACTGTACAAATTTCCTCCTATATTCCTCAAATGATATGAAAACACAACAGATATGCATGTTTCACCGCAACCAGATCTACGAAACAGTCTTTCAGCATCTTCAAAGGAATACTTGCAACAAAGAAAATTATGTAATGATAAGGATCTAATTCAAGTCTATCCAACCTAGATTTTCTGCATCCAAGACAACATACACCAAGTTCAAGTTCAGAAAATGCAGTAACTTAATAGCCAGGAATAATATTCAAGCTAGTATATTGATGAAGATTGAACGCCTTTACTGAGGAAAGCCAAAATAATATTCCAACAAAATATCTTTACTAAGGGAAGCAAAAATAATATTTCAAGAAAATCTCCAAGTAAAGTTTGAACCTTTGTTCAAGAGAAAGATCTGTTTGCTCCTGGCTGAAAGGTCCAGGATTTAAGATGTAACTTTTTTCAGTAGCAACTTCTGACCTAAGCCTTGCCAAACAGGAGCTTCATGCACAGACTATACTCTTTTTCCTATTAAATCCTATGCAACTTACCAAATCATTACCTAATTTACTAATTTTCGAGAGACATACTACAGAATCAAGAAAATGAAGAGGAATAGAGAGCTGGTTGACAAGAACTCTTTAAATTAAACTTAAGATGCTTTCTAACAACTATATTTAAAAGAATACACACACGGTTATTTCAAGGAATAACTAGAAGAAAATTTCCTGTGAACAATTTAAAGCTACGTAGTTTGGAAAAATTTCGAGGTTTAGAAGTTATGTATGCATGGACTCAAGTTGATATTCAATACAATTAATACAGCACCACTGTACAGAACTTGGTCTTACAAGTTGAAGCAACATCTGAAATTCGTCAACACTTGGCATATTACTGATCTCCCAAAACAAGAATCTCCTGAAATAAAATCTCATTTTCTGTTAATCCACTCATCATCCGTTCTCTGTTCACTCCAGATAAAGTTGTAAAGGGCATTTACACAGGGTCTTCACAAGTTGACTCTACCAGGAAGTTGAAACGGGATCAATTAACAAGTGTGCAAGGCTTGCATGATCAGGAATTGGACTATCATATTATCAATCAGCTACCAGCATTGCCATGATATCAGAAACACCACAAAACTTTTTCATGAGAAATAACACATTTAAATCAAAGATCAATGAGAATCAAAAGCAAGCTTCTTAGTGGACTTTATATCCAATTCAAAATCTCCACACTCAGTAAGCACTCTTGCAAATACATTATCATCCAACTCAATGCCTTCGGCTTGCATTCGGTACATGAGTTTAAATGCCTCTCTACAGAGGCCATTTTTCGCATAGGCTATAATCATTGCCTTCCAGGATACTAAATTTCGCTCTGGCATGTTATCAAAGACCCGGATTGCCTCAGAAAGATGTCCACATTTGGCATACATATGAATCAGAGCACTACCCACAAAAACATTGGATGATGCAGGGGTCTTATTTAGCGAAGAATGGATCAATTTCCCTTGCCTTATATCCTCCAATTGAGCACAAGCCTTCAAAGCTGATGAATAGGTGAAAGGATTGGGGTCTACACCTTCTCCCAACATTTCTTTCAAGTATTCAAGAGCCTCATGCTCATGGCCGAGATTCGCACAGCCAGATATCATGGCAGTCCATGAAACCACATCTCTGAGAGGCATGTCTTGAAGGACCTTGGATGCAGCAGAGTAATCCCCACATCTGCAGTAAAGCCAGACAAGAGCACTCCCTATATAAATATTACTTTGGACATAATTCTTAAAAATTTGTGCATGGACCTCCTTTCCTGTTGGCAAGGCACCAAGTAAGCCACATGCCCTAAGGATGCTTACCATGGTCAAGTTATTTGCAAATATCTTGCGCCTTTGCATCACCCGAAAGAGATTTATTGCCTCTGCTCCATGCCCATTGCGAGCATATCCTGCAATAATAGTTGTCCATGTCACAGTATTCCTCTTCCTCATACCATCAAATACAACCCTAGAATCTTCCATTTCCCCACACTTTGCATACATATCTACAAGTGCAGTCCCTATGAAAGTATCCATTTTATACATAGTCTTAGAGATGGCCCCATGAAGTTGCCTGCCCAATTTCAATTCTTTTTCTTCCCCACAAGCATCCAATACACTGCAGATGGTAAATTCATTTGGCTCAAATCCATCACACAACATTCTCGAAAATGTACTAAAAACTTCCTCTCCCCGTCTGTGTTGTGAATAAGCAGTTATCATAGTAGTCCAACAAATCACATCCCGTTCTTTTATACCTTCAAATACAGAAACTGCACTTTCCATATCACTACATTGGACGTAAAAATATAGAAGCGCACTATCCAAAATCAACCCACTAAAACTACCCTTTACAATGCAAGAATGTACTTGCTTCCCAAGCTCAATATCCAATCTTCTACCGCACATATTCAACACACAAACAAACGTTTTTGAGTTCCAGGAGAACCCATTTCCAATAAAGTCAATGAAATACCGCATAGCTTCATTATGGTACCCATATTTAAGATACCCATTAAGCATAGCAGTCCAAGAAACAACATTTCTTTCCAACATTTTATCAAACACTTTCCTAGCTTCAACTAATCCACCATATCTTGCATACCCACTAATCAAATTATTGTCAACAAAAACGTCCGACTGCTTCAAACATTTCAAAACAATAGAATGAACTTTCATAACGTCTTCTAAATTAGTACAAGATTGAAGCCAATACGCAAGTAAAGTGGAGTTACCAATACCTAATGAAGGGTCAAAAATATCGGTCTTCTTGTGATTATCCATGTTATTACGGGGCATATGAGTAGTGAAAGAGGTATAATCACAGCCAAAAGAAGATGGATTTTGGGAAGCGAAACAAAATATCGTATTAATAAAGCTACTCTTCTTGGTGAGAGTTTGGAAGCGTGTGTCATATCTAAGTGTTTTGGGCAGTTGAACATCAAGAAAAGAAGATTGATTCTGGGAAAAATTGACTTGTACCACGGGGAATGCTGGTGAGAACATGGCCTTTGTAACCAATAGCGGCTTCTTTCCTCAATGTTTAAGTTAGTATAATTTTTTCGCTGTTCGCTGGTAAAAAGAGAGCCGTTGCCAAATAAATTGAAAATTTTGGGGTAAATGATGCTTCTTTCTCAATCTTATCAAACAACAAAAGTTTCAGTAGATTCAAGCTCTTGTATTAAACCCAGAGGGGAGAGTTCAGCACTACAGCTTTGAACACTACTCAAAACTCAAAAGCATTGGGGAGTTTAGTGAATTGAGTGAGATATAGGCTCCACTCAAGCGAGCAAAAGGACAGGCGACTGGCGAGATATTTTGCCACTCTTAGCAGAAGTAGATGGCAGATATCCAGTTGAGCGAGCTCCTTTTTTTTTCTGATAAGTATTTTGTTCGTGGATTTTTATATAGAAGAAATATTATTATATTTGTTTTCAAAAAAAGAAGAAATATTATTTCCTTTTCGAATTAAAAATTCATTAGTATATTTGAAATTAAATATTCAATTTTTTTAAATAAATATATTTTTTATATAAAATTTCATTAATAATATTTTTAATTTTAAAAAATTATATTTTATTAATTTATTCATGTTCTTATTTCTAACCATCATGTTAATTCATAAGTCTCACAATTTATCTTATAATGTCAATAATAATTTAATAAATTAATTAAAATTTATTAATTACTTTTTAATTAAAGTAAAAAATGAATATTCAATTTTAAAGTATTTAGATGAGTTATGTATGTGTCAATGCATGCTCTCTTTTTTTTCTTCTTTTTTTATATGTGGTACTTGGGGTAAATTGTTATTCCTTTTGGTGTTTGGTAAAGAGTTTTTTGTTTTAGTCTTTTAAAACAAATGCTTTTAAATTCTAAATTCTTCTACAATTTCTATATCTTTAGACTTTAATTTGTGCTAAATTTTCAATCCAAGATTGATGTGACTGAAGCCAACAATCATTAGTTTTGGAAACGTCATATTGTTGGAAATAAAATAAAATTATTTTACATTCTTCTCTGTAATATTCAATTTGATTAATTTAAATAAAATTATTATTTTTTACTAATGAAATAGGGGCATGATTTTAAATGGCAGCACGTGATACGAAAAATGCCAGGAAAGACCCTTGTAGAACCGAAGAATAAAAGCTTAGTACAACCATTTATTTTATTTTTTTCTTCTAATAAGTCACTCCATTAAAAACAAAAAATAAATTGCATATATGTTATAATATGCAATTGTTCATTACTTAGGTATAATATGCAAATGTTCATATCTTAGGTGACAAAAAATAAACTATACCGCAAGATAAAAATAAATAAACTAGGTAAAATAAAAAAAGAATATTATGAATTCGAATATTTTTTAAAAAATAAACATATTTTTATTTATTTTTTTGAGAAAATTAAGAAATTTCTTAATTTAATAAATTTAAATTAAGTAATTCGTGATCCATACTAATTATAGTATTATTTTATTTTATTTGTTTGAAATAGTTACTTTGTTTATCGTTTTTCTTTTCTTTTTTTGAACTAGACCTGGACTAATAAACAACAAAGACATTCGGTTCAATCAAATGAACTAATTTTAATTTTGTGCTAGAAATGTTAGATCGAATTTGGCCGCTCGTTTAAATTGATCGATTTGATCAAAATTTATAAATGAGGGCATAATTAGTCAAAATCTCTATTGATCTTCTTTCCCAATTTCCTTTCCTTATTCACCAATTTCTAATCTACCTTATTATTTTGAGTCTTTGATCATTCAAAATTCAAAATTATTAGCGTCAAAGTTTGTGAGTTATAACAAAATTTTAACTATCATCGGTTGTCATGCGCAAGATTATCTTATGTTGGTCATAAAATACATTGTCTTAAGTTCTCTATATTTATAAATTGTGGACATGAATTCAACTAAATTATTTATATATTAAATATAATTTTTAAGTTTTAGTCATGATATCACCAGTTTTATCACAATTTAATTAAGGCCACGATCCTTTCAAAAAAAAATTACGGCCGCGATTTAATTAAGAGCCAATGAATCGTATATTAATTCATCTGATGGCTGGTGGCACACTGGCACTGCTATGAATGCCTAAGGTTGTCCCACCAATAAACACACAATTGTATCAGTATTACATGACCTTGGGGTACCAGAAAAGAACCTTAACTAGAATTAGTGGAGCAGCTGCTTCCAGATGCATCTATCTGCTGGAAGAACATCTACTGCTATCAGCTAGTAAAAGGTTTGAACTGAAAAGATCTCATTTATCAAAGAATGATGATATCGTTATTGAAGCAAACCAGCCCCCAGAAGAAGAACAGGGTTGAGGAGAGCCACAGAAACAAAGAAATTGAGGCCAAAACCACAGACAAGCAAAGATATCAAACTAAAAAACTATCAAACAGTATAAATATCCAGCCAAAATTCTGTAAACAAGAATACCTTAACAAAGTGACACAGTTTAAGCACATTTCACACAGTCAATTAGCATAACTGCCAATATATGGACGGATCATTTACATTGTACAAGAATGGTCCTGGTAAACAACATGAAAAGCCAGAGGATCCCATACAAAAAACTGGGAGGAAGAACATGCTAAACTATTACAAGGAATTTCCTTAAAATTCTCAGGTCTTACAGTAGCATTCACTGTCGCCTCTACCTTTTCTTTATCTATTTATTTATTTTTCCTTTTACATGGACTCTTCTGACTCTTCAGCATCACTCTCACAGCTGAGCCATCTTATGCAAATTCCAAGTGTAAATGGATCTTCCAGCCAACCTTTCATTATGATGATTTCTCAAGAATAATGCACCAATTTGATTTATCATAAAATCTATCAACAACAACAGCATTGTCTATACCAGAAACCAATCTGTACCAGTGAAACCAAAGAACAAAAGAAGATACAATGTGAATAAAAATGCAATTTAAAAGCTCAAAGCCACTGCAAAAATTTAAGTTTAACCAAGGATTAATTGTCCTTGTTTATATTTATGACAATTAGAGTTCACTATTAAAGTAATCAGCAGCACTTTCTTGAACAGGATCGTTCTTGTTGAACAAGAAACAATGTGTGTCAATATGCCTGTTGACAATAAACTATTTTGGAGACTCAGTACAGAGAGACTTGGACAATCCAACAATCCAACTAGTCATCCAATGAGCTCTATCTATTCAGGATTTTTATATGGCAAACCAGTTTTGGAGTGAACTAGGAATCTACTGAAATAGTAATAAAAGTATAAAAACTACTAAGTAGTCTAGGATTAGGTGTGTATTGTACTCATACATCAGCAATAGGTTAATATTCGGTCTTTAAATTGTTTGTAAAAAATGGGATTTATATTTCTAGCTTCTTCTGAAACTATATAATATTGCATTTTGCACAATCATGTTTGATAAAAGAAATGAGAATCAGCAAAAAATTTGTGTCAATAGAAGTGAATTGGGTGTCTTAAAACCATGTCATACAGATACAATTACCTATGCATAGCAGTAACTGATATATACAAATCAAAATGACACTTCCAACACAGTAGAGACAAGAAAACAAACACAAGGGCTCACCTTTCAAGTTCACCTTCACTGAAGACATGGTAGTATCTGTTGTACACTACTGCACCCTTCTTATCATCCTTCTTTGCCAGACCACTTGCAACAGCATTAGCTGAAGCTCCACTGACTTCTGCTCGATGATAAGGCAAGTGCCATGGAACAAAAAACTCCTGGTGATCATCGCAGCCTTTTTCACTTTTAAAAGCCAATGAACAACCAGTAGATTCAGAAGTCAAGTACCCCATTTCAAGTGATTTTGCAACAGTAGACTTCAGTGATGATTCTTTCAGTGACTCTCTTGGGCAATTTTCCTCAGTTTCCGGTATACTCGCCAGAGTTGAAGGAGAAGAAGGACTTCGAGCTCGAGGGCTGCCTGGCCCTACCCACTCCTCTAGATATTTCTGATTAAGTGGTGTCCACTTGTTCAGTAATGATCTATCTTCTTGTTCCCTTGCCCACACTGTTATCAAAACTAGACCACCCTTCTTCACAACCCGGAGTAATTCTTCTACAGCTTTCCTTCTCCTACTTTCTGTACTGAGGTGATGTAAGACAGCAATAGAAATAGCTGCATCACCATAACCAGTTCGATAAGGAAGATTTACAGCATCAGCAACCAAAACTTCGTTCCCTCTATCATAACAAATTTTTATGAGGGGAGCACTTATATCACAGCCAATAAAATAACAATTTGAATTCAATCCCAGGTATTTTCCATTTCCACATCCTGCATCCAATATGAGGGATCCTGAGGGCAGTGAATTCAAAAAAGCTGAAACTTTTGGCCACTTGGCAAACCGAGTAGAACTAAAATGGGGAGCAATTGCATCATAAACATGATGAACATACTTCTTTTCAATTTCTGGGGTCGATACAGTTGTGGAAGAAAATTTCCGGCCTGTACTCACTTTAACTGGTGCTAAAACAGGAGGTTCTCCATCAGTTACTGAAGCATGTAACCGGGTGGCACCCTCTCTATCAATCTCTTTCATACTGCTAAAACCTCTAGAACTAAAAGCAATACCAGAAAGTGTAAAGACGCCCTTGCAAGAAAATCCACTTGATCTTCTAATATATAAGACC
Organism: Apocynum venetum; assembly: GCA_019593545.1. Classification (NCBI taxonomy): domain Eukaryota; kingdom Viridiplantae; phylum Streptophyta; class Magnoliopsida; order Gentianales; family Apocynaceae; genus Apocynum; species Apocynum venetum. The sequence continues at coordinate 7,082,256 of SRSM01000143.1, forward strand.
ATCAGTTTGAAACACAACAACTAGCCTCCATCTGCTGAAATTCCACAACATATTAGAATTTCGGCCAAATTTCTTGACTTTTGACTTAAATGGGCCTAATAATTACATAGTTTGTGGAGGAAAGTTTGGGAAGTATTCTGCGGAAAATTTGCCAACAAAATACTGAGCATAGATATACAATATATTGCAGAAAACTGTCAAACAACTGCTGAGCAGCACATATGCAGAGGATAAAAAGTAAGTTGGAACGTGGTATGCAACGAACCCTGCAGTGAGGAACAAATTCGCAGCAGATAATTCAATCATTACAAGCAAACCCAAATAATTTATTAGGTCTAAGATTCCAAACTAGAATTTCCAAAAGAAAAAATTATTGGAGCCCGACTGAGAATCAAGCAAGAAGCGGCTGAATATATGCGAAAATACAAACCTTGGAACTACTCACCTAATACAAAAGATAACAAACACATAAAATGATATAAAACAGAATTAAGAACCCATAAAAGAAGTTCACCTTAGATGCCCAATTGCGTCGATTTGTTGATAGAAGAGAGCCTATGTTATTCCTTGTGGACAAAAGAAACAGAAAGGATGCTGGAGACTGGAGGCGTGGAATGTTAGGGTTTAGTCACCCAGCAAAAAAATCTTTAAAAAAAAAAACAAAAAATTATCAAGCAATCATTATTTCTCATTAGAATAATTATTGCTACAGTGGCTTTCAAATTTTCAATAGAGAAGGTATGATTTGTAATCCTTCAATCAGATTCTAATGGTTCACCTTTATTTTTATTTTTTTTCTCATTTTAATTATACAATTTTTAATTTTATTAGGTATTTTTATAATTACATTATTATTAATTAAGTATTTAGATGAATTGTAATTATTTATTAAAGAATACATTTTTTAATAGGATTAATACATATACAGTAAATATTAAATTATAGCAATTTAAAAAATTTAGTTACATATTTATTATTTTCAATATTTATTTTTATCCTTTACAAATCTAAAATAAATAATTGAAATAAAATATTATATGAACAAACGAATCACTTGTTGAAAGAAGTCGATCAAAGGATTGAATGTTTTAATATGAGTGTACGAAGGTGATTGACTATTTCAATTCTAAATGAGAAAGTGAGATTGTTATGCAAAATAAAGAAATACCTCAAAGAGTGGTCATGTTATAATCAGATTATTTAAGGATTGGGAGATAAAATCAATTCATAGCTATCACTTCTTAATATCATTTTTATTTTAGTGGCTTTTCCATTGTACTTAAACTCAAGTTTTTCTAATAATTTTTTTATAGGATGATGGATTGTGAGATGATGGTGAAGGATAACATAATAATAAATTATATTGAATTTGTTTAAATTAATTAATTATGTATATGTAATATTATGAAATTTATAATAATGTTTATCGTGTATATTAAATTTGGATTTATTTGGAATTAAATACTTAAGTTTCAGTATGTTTTGAAATTCAATTATATGATTGAATTTATTTAAATTTTGATATAATTAAGTTAGTTTGAATGTTAAAAATATTTATTTTAAAATTGTAAAATTTTCTATTTAAAAAAATGAGAAATTTATATTTTTTAAAAAAAATTCCCTCCTTATAATTGGTTGGTAATTCGTTTTTCCGTTATTTTACTATATAAAAAAAACTATGGGATGTTTTAGGTCTCCTATAATGCTCAAGCTAAGTCGCGTTCGTACAGAGAAGAGTCTTAGGGAGAGAATGGCTTACGTGCATTCTATCTTGAGCATTGAGCTATGTGTGAGTATAGATGTGCAATATGTAGGAAAAAAACAAAAACACTTATTCTCCTAGGAGAGTGCAGGGTGATTAATCCTTGAATATTCATAATTTCGTCTACTTTTATCTAGGGGGACCAATACCTCAGAAGGGATGTGCTTCGCTGAGACCAATATCATTAAGGATAGAGTCCTGGGTGGCTACTGTAATCCTCTGGTTGAAATGTGATCTTGGCACCAAGTACATTCTAGATTTTGTCTCTTCGAATTTATTTGGTCACAGGTCGCATTACCTTAGATGGCCCCCCTCAACTACATTCTTGAATAGACTAGGAGGGCTGCACATTATTGGGTCTATTCTTTTAACTTAACATTTACAGACTCAATCTATATTTATGATGGTCCATCTCATTTTGGTATTTCCATTTTGTTATTTTTTGAAGTACACTTAAATAGTTGGACTTGACTTATCATGTTTGTGTAATATAAAAATATATTTTATATCTACACTCTGGGATTATGAATTTAATTAAGATTTGGAGACTGATACGAGTTAATTTTTTTCAAGCAAAGATCCTCAATGTTCCAAGTTGAATATGTTTGGCTGCATTTTTCTGTTCGATTAAAGAATTGTATATAAAAAAATTATTATTTTCTAACCTAGCCCTAAAAGAAAAAAAAAACATTTCCCTAATCGTAGGCAATTTGTATATGATTATGATTGTGTACTTTGAAAGACTTCTCATGTAAACTAAGCTATAGTTCTCTTCTTTTTTTTTGCATAATTTAACTTATGGTTTTTAGGTTTCTTTTCCACTCGTGGCATTTTATGCTTCTTTGAAGTTTAACTTATATACAGACCCTTCATGAAGCCATTGAACCTAACAATCTAATGTTCAAAAGGCAAACTCTGTGATGAACGTTCTTCAAGGAAAAGTTTGTGACCAAGATCTCCAAAGCCCCAATCAACCAAACCATTGTATTACTGTGTAAAATTCGATGCACTAAACTCCTCACCACATGCTAGTAATCAAGCAACACAGAGATTATTTCTTGCCCTTTCCATTATAACTAATTCTGTGAACATTCTCAAAGGCTTCTCTGCCATGTCGAACTCTCCTCTTGAAGGTAGATAAGATGGCATCAAGAAAGCATATTATCATCAGTATATTCAATAAATTCCACCAAGAAAATTGTATATCTAATAAATCACTAAAAGCATGTTGAATGTTTTGTCCTTATGGTTCAATTTTGTAGCTCAAAAACCCACATCAGCGTGGAGGTTTGTTTTCAAACTCAACTTTGTCCCACATTGCTAGTCTATGAAACACAAGGAGATAGAAGCTATTATAAAAGAAGCTGCCCAGTCTATCAGACACTCATACCTTTCTCGGCCTTTTGGCTAAGATCAAGTGTAGTATCTGTTCTTATCAGTTTAATATCTGATACGTGGGCCATCGGCTCACATGATATTAACTCAATTTTTTTTGGGAGAGAGTCCAATGGGTAGCTTGCTACTCGGGCTCTCGTGAGTCGCCTTGGCCCTACACTATAGCCTCGGCCTGGCTTACCCCTTCAAATCAAGTTCAAACATTTCACTGGATGCATCATCGTGCACAGGCATTGGCTAAGAAATTTTCTGAGTAAATCTACTTAAGTAGTGATTGACATCATCAAGCAGCTAATTGAAAACTATGAAGTCCTTTTCTTTCTTCAGGAAGCAATAGTATATGAGTTCTTTTTCTTTTTGTTTTCCTAAAAGGGGCTGATAATTAAAAAGACGGCGGTTCTAATTGACATAAGAAATATTTCTCAAGTCCGATAGTGAACTAATAGTGTGTTGCTTATATCTTATGGTGAACTAATAGTTTGTTGCGGAAACATAAGTTATTTTAACAATGATGATGAACAAACCAATAAGGTGCAAAGATGTACACAGTACACTCAATAAAAATTCTACTGGGAATGAAATGAGAGATGTAAAGATAATTGCCAATTGGTACTCTGGCAGTACATCCATTAGCGTCTGTATTAAGCTTCTAAGGTCCAATCTAGGCAAAATTCTAGACATGAGTAGGAAAAAAGTTCATCCTAATTCAAAAATCCAAGATTACTAGAGCAAATACTTCACTTAGTTGGAATAAATCTGGAGTGCAAAAGTTGACTTGTCAACTTCTTTTCCTTTTTCTTTTATATGTGTTCACTTAGAAAAGAAAGTCGACTTGTTAACTAGTTACCAAAAGAAAGCATATGTAAGGGTTTAAGAAAAAGTTTAGGTAGAAAGTTTGCAATTTTTATAGCAAAATATTTCTTTGATGGACTTACATACGGTATGAGCCATCAGCATTGCTGACCTATGCAGTCAAAATTTTAGTAGGAACTCAAAACAATCATTTTAAATAATAGGATGGGGAAAGGGGGGGGGGGTAATACAGGACAAGTTTAAGCCACTTAGAGCCGATTGTATGCGCCATTTTTCTCTGAAACCTAGATACATATGGCATTATCATCGAACTTTATGGGAATACCAAAATTCCAAGAGCCAGGTGGAAATATATATATATATATATATATATATATGTATAATAGCAGCTTATAGTTGGAACACGGAAGTTACAAACTGCTCTTAAGTTTGTACAAGAGCCATCACCAGAGGTGTACGAAAAGGGCACCAAACTTTGATGAATGCTAGTTATTCAGTCCCCAGTCATAAGGCTGGTATACTACTTTCAACTGTGTATTAGAGAGCAATTCAAGAAAAGTTTGAGATTCCTCTGGCCTCAGGTAATTTGCAGCATGTTTGAGCACCTCAGCCTCGTTTGTGCCAAAATCAGAACTAAACCTGCACTTCGGCATTTAGTATTTGTAAGTAAGAACATCAGTTAGCAGAGAGATGTAGAAATTTTTTTCCAAAAAATAAAGATCAAGAAATTCTAGAAACAAGGATTTTGAAGAAGTATATAGATGATTGTACATGGAATGCACAGTAATGGAATCATGCAAGCTCTATTGAGGAGTAAGATGAACATGCCCAATAGAGAATATCAACAAAGAAGATCCAGAGAATGCATCAAACTTGCCATCTCAATAATTTGCTGACATAAACAGTCTTGGCAGTTAAATCAACAATCAATCCTCCATTTCTTAAGAAATGACGAGCCGCCTCTGTCAACTCTTTATCAATGTTTGAAGGTGAATAGCATCGAAGAGCAGGGCCAGATCTGGAACCATTAGCTAAGGCAAAATGGACGAGAGGTTCTGGATGAGGAAGAGCTACCTGATATGAGAGAGAGAGAGAGAGAGTCAAACTGAGAAGGAAACAAAGATAAAACACTGAAACTAATAGTAGAAAAAGAGACACAAGTCTACATGCAACAGCCATAGAATATTCACTTTGAGGAGTTTCAGAGACATGAAAATTGATTATTGTCATCCCAAATGCATCTCCTGCATCTTGTCCCAAGGACAATGAAGTTCTTCTAAGAGTCCATCTTCAAATTCCATTACTTGAGTAGTTTGGCAACAAAAGATCATTCCTCATCCAAATCCAAAATAGCTTTTGTAGTTTACTATTCCTTTTTCCTCACCCAAACGTTCCAGTAATATATGCTGATGCATCATATTTGGTAGACAACTAAACCATTTTAAATACTTCTGTAGTAAGAAGCACGCTATTAATTCATATCCACTGAAGATGGTAACAACATAGCATATTTAAGAGTAAAGATGGGTGTTGCTGCTAGTTACAATGCACTAGTTGAAAGTGTACCGTAACCTTGAGGACTAACTTTATAGTTGGTACATGGATTTCACTTAACCCACAAATAAATAGAACATAAGGGAGTGCCTTTCATGTAGCAAATATGCCACAAACTTTTTAATAATTGAGGCTGGCAGTTTACTATCTCACCTTCAAACGTTTGTCTCCAGCCCCAAATGGTTTAGTCAGATTGTATGGTGGTCTCTGGTTAGCTCTTAATACACCATTATAAATAGCTGAAAGAGAGAATGTACAGCCACCAATGACATATTTAAAGTCTCCAAACAATTTTCTTCTTTCAAGTGGCCCAGAAGGATGACCCAAAACCAATATCGCATGGATGGCCATAAGGTTAAACAGATTGACAAAAAATGCAAGCTTCTCCTCTCTAGACATATCCTGCACTTCAACTCTTTGAAGCTCCTCAACTATCCTTAAGTACCTAGAAAGATCAAGCGGACTTCAGTCAAAACATATATAAAAGTCCAAAGTTCTGTTGCATGGGTGATAACTAACCTTGCAAACTCCTCACTCCCATGGATGCTTCTATAATCGACATGTTTTCCATCTTCAGATGTGTAAGCTTCTAAGATTGCATAAAACAGAAACCTCAATCTTGATGAAATTTCAGTTATTGGCTTTGGCTTGACTTCAATAAGACCCCTTGGAATATTCTGACACTGAGTTATTAAGGGATCATCATCCAGGAAACGATACAAGTGATTGCCATCTTCAAATACATTCTCACTAGAGCAAATACATTTTCATAAATCAGATATGATAGGTCATGAGGAAGAGCGCAAGGAGAGAAAATTATAGGAAAGGAAAATGCAATCAAAAGAACTCACTCGAGAATGTGTTGGAAGAAGAGTTTGCTCGCAAGCTTTCGACCAAATTCAATAGCCTATTTTACATGCAAGAACAGTAACAAAGTTAGCGTATAATGGCAGGTCAGTTACAGGAAACACAATAAACTACATTATTATGCTGTCCTTTTAGCATCTTTGTTTTTCCCTTGCAATGATCTACATAATTATGCCTCTAGCCATAAGGAGGGTGGTGGGGATGAGGGATGCCATGGATCCAAAAACAATAATGAGTTTTAAAAGGAGACAGTAAATCAGTAAAAGGAATGCACCAACTCCAAAGCCATCTAAATATGCTTGCATGTCTAAGCATGTCATGGAAAGAACACAGTTAGTGTTCAAGAAATCATAATCAGAGATTCATATAGCAAACAAAAGAAAATTCGTTTTAATTTATCAGTAGTTTAGACTCCATGGGCAAATCAGTTATACAAAGATTGCCCACATCTCTGAATGAACAATTATGAAAATTGAAAACAATATGTGGTTAAAAAATATGTTTGAGCAATTGGTACACATGGTTAAAACAATCCACTTCTCAACCGATCAAAATAAACAAGTTATCAAGTTTGAAGCAGGCTCTTTTATGGGATAGGGAAGAAAGAGCTAAATTGACCCCATGCTAAAATTAGGGTAACAACCATTAGGGCCTGAACAAGCTTTGAATCATCATCATGACCAACAAATTGAACAGAAAAAAGGTGAAGTGAAGTAGTTAACCTCTTCTCTTTCCAAGTATTGGTCTTCTGACAAGAAATCCACAGCTTCTGAACCCAGAAAGCAGTTAACGCAACGGCGCATCTTATAGAAACGATCCTTAACAACAATATGGTCTTTCATTTTTCGAACAATAAGGGCAAGTTCATCAAGAGCCCCACTACTGGACATGTCATCTTCTCCAGAAAGTGGAGGAAAAGGAGCTTCGAATGATGGTGCTTCATTAACCACATATTCAATCTTCTCAGCAAGCTTGCCAGACTCATCCAAGCTCCTTAGCTCATTCAGACCACCAATAAGCACTTCATTGAAAAGTACTCTAGGAACTGCAGAAGATCCAGCAACCTTTTCCAGTTCTAATTTTCTACCAGGGTATACATCAATATTAATCTCAATGTACCTGAGTCTTTTCTTGTGTAGAAATAGTCTTGCTTCTTTGCAGTCCTGGCACCCTAACCTTGTGTATAATATAATACGTCCTTTCATTGCAATGGGTTCCATCAACACATTTAGATGCTCCTCTTCAGCTTTCTTTCCTGGATCACCTTCAAGCGAAATCCCAATATAGCTTAAAGGATTCCATCCATATCCGACATTGTTTGGGGGAATTTTAGGTGCTTCACTTTCTTGTGAAGAATGGGCAACCTCCTTGCTGTTTCTAATGTTTTCTTTTGCATCAGGACCATCATGTTCATCAACACTTTTCCCAGAGAGGCGACGTAGAAATTTGGAGACTGCAACTACACTTTTCTCTCTCACAAAGTTAGTGACAGCTGCTGCTTTCTCAGGCCAGGCATATCCCTGTATTTCTGGGTCATTATCAAAGGAACTATTTGATTCCATCCCAGGAACCTCTGTTCCATCAAAGACAGGCTCTGTATCTTCTTCATCGATCATTTCTTTAAGTTTCCTTGCTATTCTTCCTGGGCCTCCACCCTGTGCTTCAGCAATCTCACCTTTCTTATCATTCAATCTTCTAAGGCACGTTTCACTCCCTCCTTCTGGAGCTTCTGCAGTAATGTTCGACAATCTAGATCCATTTGGTGGTTTGGCAGCTTCATCCTTCTGCATTTCATTATTATGAGGAAATTCAGAGTTTTTTTCCTCTGAAACATTCTCTTTTTCACGTTCCTCTTTAGGCAAGTCAGAAGTATCAACTCTGCTCCCCTCAACCAGAAAATCTGAAGCATGTTTCTCAGAGAGATTCTCTTTGCTCTGACCATCTATTTGGTTGTCAGATTTATTTTCCTCCAGCACTTCAGAAACTGGACTATTGTCTCCATGTTCCAATATAGAAACTTTCATCCCCTGTTGTTCTGTAGGAGAACCAGACATATGCTCCTGCTCATGAACAACTGGGAATTTTACTATATTTTGCTCAGTTGGTTCTTCCCTTTCCATAATATCAGCACTAAAAAAAATAGTAAACTCTGTCTAAAATATCACGTTCGGGTTACTTGTCATCTGACTCCTTGATGACGTTAAGATGGTACCGCTAGAGCATTCTGCCAAGAAGTCACAAAAAGCTTCAATGTATATCAACTACTTAATCAGCTGAAAAAGAGACTCGCATATGATAATTTGATCAAACCATAATTTGCTTTTAGAGTAGTGAAACGCAACAAAGATTTATCTCCATAGACTACATAGTTCAATTATAGCACCAAAGTGGCACATACTCAGGCCAAGAAGAATCCCCAATCTGTGCACCAGGCTAGTATATGTGAATTAAAAGTGCAACCTCCATTTAGGAGAAAATAAGTATAAATCTAAAATTTAATCAAGAGTTCTTTCCTTCAACAAATGCTTGCTTCAGGCTGTAGTACTCAATACATTGCCAACTCGACTACTTCAAGCACAAATACTGCCAATTGAATTCTCTACTGACAGTGCGAAGCCCACAAACTAATAAGCATAAATTGTATCAAAACACCAATCAGATATTCAGATTCACTATTCCGATGCTTATCAGGATACTGATGATCACAAAAATGAATACAATCATAAATTGTAAAGATTTGACAATTGCTACAGTTATGTCCAATCATAGCATAGGATTCTATTCTTATTCTTGTTCATTCCTCTTTGTACGTCTATATATGTAAACACTTTACAATAATCAATTCAAGACCAAAACACTTCATGTTATCAGAGCACTCCTATCATAGAGTAGGTTCAAAATTCTTTCTTGCTTTTCTACTTCAGCAAATGACTTCTTCTATCTTTCATTTTTAAATCTAATTCTCATTCTCACATCTTTCATTCGGTCTCTCTCACCATGGCTGATGGCAGCATTAAAACAACCGTGGGCTCAACAGACCAATTTGAAAGTACAACAACTTTGACACCAACTGCTTCTGGCATGAATTTAGTTCCTACTGCACCATCTGGAATTTTGATTTCACTCAACGCCTCAATCCAGATTCCTGCCAGATTAAGGATGGCATCAACTACGCTTCATGGAAATCGCAAATGGAAAATCTCCTATTTGGATATGATTTACTCGGCTATGTAGATGGCTCAAATCTTTCCAACTTATCATCGTATTCATTTTTGTGCTCATCAGTATCCTCAATATTGAGTAACTAAACCATAATACCCGAAGCTATAATATCTCATCTAATGGAGAGGTGTAGTTGAATTTCAAATAGCAAGCAGAATAATCAAATAACAGAAATGAAAAGAAAGCTATAATAAAGTCGTAAGGACAAAAAAAATGAAAAAAAGAAAACCATGTTTTATTACATCAGGGAGCAGGGATGTGAATCAAATCAAGCACTCCTAATTACTTAAGCCATCACTTTATCACAGAAGATAAGAAGAATCCTAAACACCCACATATTAACCCTTGAAGCAATAGCTGAAAATCCAAATGTTAGTAAACAAATTCTTAATCGTGCTTTTTATAATTCATTCATACAATTAAAATATTCAGGATTCGCAAAAATTAGAAAATTTCTGCATATATTAATAAATAAATAAAACTATAGATGCCAAAAGGTCACATTTTTCCAACAAAATGAAGCTATGCAATATCACATGGAAGTTTCATTTCCAATTCCAATATATAAACTCACATAGACACAAAATCAACGTGTAAGTATGAAATTTCAATACATGTGAAAATGAATTACCAAAAACAATCACAACAGAAGTTAAACAAAAAAATTAGGTGGTTTCCGATGACGAAAACAGAGAAGAAAATTAATATATGCAGAGAAATAACGAAAATGCATACAAATGCATCATGCAATGCACATATCTGTGTATATGATTACAGGAAATAAACTTACAGATCTGGAAAAAGATGAATTGAGAAGAAAATTGAAGAGATTGAATGGGAAGAAATTGGAAAAATATATTAGGGCAAAAATTATAGAATATCTTCAAAAGTCGACTTTGAATTGAAACCGTTGTTTGAGTGTGATTTTAGGGAGTCTTGTTTTTGACAGTGGAGAAGAAGGGAAGGTGATGCGAGGGGACGTGAATGGGACCCACGAGAGGAGCGGGAATTGGAGCTCCCTTCTATTCTTCCCGGGCTTTTTTTGCAATCTAGACCTTATTTTTATTCATATTTATTATGGAATCCGTTTCGTTTTTAAGAAATTTTTATTTTGCAAGTGGAAATTTTTTTTCCTCAAAAAAAAGTGGATTTTTTTTAAAAAAAATTTGAGTTTAGACTTGCAATAATAGTTATAAGAGAAAAATTCCCCTATCTTTTGTTATAGGTGACCATATAATCTATGTTTTATATTAGTATTTTGTACTTTCTTTTTCTTTTAAATTGAAGGAAGCTAATATAATTAAATCAAATTCAATTATGCAATCATGTAGTTTTATATATGAATAAACAAGCAAATTGACTTGCATTATACAATGGCGGATTTGATATTTGATGCATATTATTCGAAGAAATTAAAATGAGTAATGATCTATTTATGATATTGCAATCTAACCTATATGAATGATATATGCATATGGATGCATAAATAATTTTTAAATATGGGAGAATTCGAGGGTGTATCTCGATTGCATTCTTAAAATGTTTTTTGCTTGTTTTTGTAAATGGGAAGATATTATTGTGTTTGGATAAAAAAAAAGTTGAAAGAGAAATAATAATTTAAGATGATAAGAAAAGAGTTTTTGAATTGATAAATGGTCCATATCTTTCTTTATTTTAATATTGAATAAGTTGCGCAAATCAGTGTCAAGAAAATTGAAAAAGAATGCAAGCGTCAATTGTACTTTAATAGTGACTCTTTTTTCATCTTGCTCAAATGACAGTGAATTTGATTGTGATTGGGTATTGGTACAATCTTTTCTATAAGGTAAGCACTGTCAATTGCTTTTAACTTGTTTTTTTAGAAAAAGGAAAAAGAAAAATTGGTGTTTGCTCTTCCGCACATAAAAATAATAAAAGTTATTATTTTATTAGTAGTTTGTATATTAAAAGACTATTAGACTTACATGTGATAAACACAAATATAATTGATATTTTATTGAAAAATCACCATTTTAGTAATGCAAATGAAAAGTCAAATTCTGAAAGAAATTAAGGATGATCCAAAATATTCTATCTGTTCATAAATATAAGTCGTTATATTCACTTTATATAAAATAATGAACTTTTTTTGTTCATAAGATGCCATTAATTATTATGTCTTGAAAATAAAAAAGAGAAAATAAAGTTTTTTTTAGAAGAAGAAAATATAAATATTATGTCTTGAAAATAAGAAAGAGATGAGATGATAAATGAAAATAAATAAGGATAATATTAAAATTTAATGTTGAAATATCCATAAAATTATATAAAATAACTTATATTTTTATCAAGTGACTTATATTTACGAACCGATGGAATATTCCTAAATGCCTATGAACTGATAAAAGAATATCATTGACATTTTCTAAAATGTACATAGGAGGATAATATTTTCTATATTTTTGCGTGATCATTTTTTTTAATTATTATTTTGTGTGCTCATTTATACAATATGAGATGGTCAAAAGATTATCCTAGTTGCGGTTGAAGAAAATGTTGAACTGTTATTTAAAATTCTTCAATAAAATCCATTTGTTGGAAATTTTGAAATCACTAAAAAAGTAGATTGAGAACGGGATATATTTGATAAATTATAAGTGATGGCTTAACCCTAGAAGAATAATATGAAATGATAAAACATAAGAAAGTAGAAAAGAAAAACAAATTTTTTAATATAAAATGATGTAAATAAATAATAGTATTTTTACTAAAATATCGATTATATTAGTCATTGTTTGTCAGTTTTGTTAGCTTTTTAACAAAGAAAATTATCATAATGACAAAAAATTTCTGAATTGCAGGACAAGAACTAGAATAGAAAAGGTTGGTCTGTGAGTTTTGTTGGCCTTCTAATAGACAAAATTAATAGAAGGACAATTTTATAATTTTTATGAGTTAGGGCAAGAATTGATGTAAAAAAAGTAAGAGGGCATAAACCAAAATCTAGAAAAGTTTAAAGATAACTGGGGAAAAGTCATTCTGTGAGTCAAATACTACCAAACATGGCTTGCAGTTATCAATATAGTAATAAATTAAATTCTTAGAAGACTTATTTGGAAAAATCCATAGATTTTTTTGTTTGAAAGGAAAAATGAATAATTTCATTAGATGAAATGAAAGGAATAACAAATGATGGAACAGAACTCATCCATATAAAGTGTTGGTGCATTCTTTTGCAAAACTAGCTAATTTATGGACTACCACATTAGATTTTCTAGAAACAAAAAACTATATAAGTTACACCTCTTTCTTGGAATTCAATGAGTCATTGGAAGAAATGTCCTATGGTTGAAAACTGCATAGATTTCTTTTAAAAAATATCCATACAACAGCAAAAAAAATAAAAATAAATATGGTATAGCATTTTAGTTGCTAGGTTAGTAATAGTCAAAGCACGAAAATTTGGACCTTGAGGCCAGGAGTGGAAGTAGAAGCAAATGTTTTGTTCTATATAATATATATATAACAATTAACAAACTTACAAAGAGTTCTTTATCTATGTAATTTTTGTTTTTTTAAATCCTTATAATGAATAAATTATTTTTCAACTTTTCATGTTTAATTTTTGTCTTTTAAAATCCTTCTCATGGTTTATACTTTGTAGATATTAAATATAGTATTTTATTTCCTAATGAAAGGCCAAAGACATTGAAGATGGCAAGAGATTAGAAATGAAAGAAAGGCTTTCGAAGACCATTTTTTTCGTAAATTCACGTAATGACATTAATTTTAGTATTACAACTTTACTTATAATAGTAAAGTCACCTTTAGATCAAAGTTTAGACTTATTATTGTAGGTAAAGTTTGAAAAAAAATATATATTACTTGCAATAGTCAGTCTAAACTTTGATCCAAATGTGACTTGTGTGAAGTCGATCAGGTATGAGGACATTCATCTTTCTTGTACTCTTGATTCAAGTCATTTGAGGAAGAGATAACTATTATTAATGGGAGTAGAGGCTAAAAGGGAGTTTAATAAAAAGCAGTTTTGGTAAAGGGACTTGGTGCAAATCACCTTTAGAGTGTAAATGGTTGTAAACTTTCATCATTTCCTATATTGTATTGGTACATAGGGTAGTTTTTTTTCTCTCTTCTAATACATCATAATGCATATAATTCGAAGTTATGATATTATAATAATAAATGAGATCGTTTTACCAATTAAATTGCATCTACTTATCATACATTTATCTAAATTGATTTTAAAAATGTTCTAAACACGAATTGCATTAGTATTAATTTTTGTGTCCATTCAATTTATCATTTTACTTGTTTTGTGTCTTAATTGGAACTATCAAGACACATTTAACAAACGTGACTCAACGGTGCCTAAAAAGAGGAAAGCAAAATATTGAAAATCTTGTATTAATTGAGCAAATTAATTCGTCCTTTGTTTCGGATGGGGTTGCTGGAGAAATCTCCAAAGTTTGGAAATCTTTTCAACTTTTGATAAATAAGCCAATCCATGATATTCATGAATAAAGCAACTTTTGAAAAGTACTGCTGTGGCTGAACAGCCGAGAATTATGTATTTCTAGAGACGAGTCAAAGCCAAAGGGCGTCGATTAGATTAAAGTACATTAAATGATATTCTTTATTTTTGTCGCTCGTAATTTTTCAGGAAATTTAGATTAAGACTTTTGATCAACTTTGATTTTTCTACCTGATAACTTTAGCATCATACGGAAAAAGTTAGAAAAAATAAGTCGGAGCTTAGTACAAATAGAAATCATTCAATCAAATTTAAATTTTAGTCCATACTAAAAATGTAAGTTTCAATTTCAAATTCAATTGTACTTAAAAAAGCATAAGAATAATTTTATATACAAAAAATTATGAATAATTTATTTTATTATTCAGGGAAGTTAATATATATATATATATATATGCCAATTAATATTTATATAATTACTTGTATGTATCAGATATATTTTATTCCATGTGACTTTGGCTGAAAAAAGAGTTTGGCTTACTTTAAATTCAATTTCAAATTTCAAATTGAAGTCTAAGCAAACACACTCGTCTAAAGTTCAGCTCAAATACATATTTCTGGGTCAAGTGGGTTGAGCATTGACCGATTCACCGTGATTAAAAGTACTACTTAAAGCTTCTTCTTCTTCTTTTTTTTGGTAAATAGTACTAGTTAAAGCTAAAAGTACATAAAGTTAATCTTTTTCCATTTCATGTTCAAGCACCAATATATGTAATAATATGCTCCTTCACCATTAAGAATTTAATATTCATTTTTAACTTCAATTAAAAATTAATTAATGTATTTGACTTTAATTAAGTTATAAAATTATATTTGATATTAATATAATGAATTGTAATATAAAATATAAATTTCTTTGATTAAGATAGTAAGGTGGACACAATGAGTTAGTGAGATAAAAATATATTAAATTAAATAGATTATTAATGAAACTTTAAATAATAAAAAATATTTATTTTAAAAAAGTAAATGTTCAATTTCATATAAACTAAAATAAAAATGTTATTATTCAATTCTAGACGAATGAAACATTAATTTCCGTTGATATGAAATTCTTGTCAAATTAAGACATGACGTAAAAATTAAGAAATTATTAAAATTTATTAAAAATATAAAATAAGTTGTGAGTGCATAAATTAAAAATTTATAAATGGAATTGAGGTGCCAAGAGAAAAAAAAAAGTTGATTTATAAATGGAATTGTGGTAGTTAAGAAGTCTGATGTAATTTGATGCCTTTCCAACTTCTTAAGAAAAATAATTAATTTATAAGAATTATGTTTAAAGTAATTAATAATTAGACAGAAATGTAAGTGTATCCAATAAATTTCAATTTTTGTGTATGGGTAAAATGAGAATAAAACTAATAATTATCTATTAATTTATGGGATTGGCCAGAGGTCACAATTTGACAGCAGCTCAATAGCTCGAACAATTAAGATGGGTTGAATCTTGTACATGCCAGTCCAAGAAAAAAATAGACCTAAATGAGCAGGCTAAACTGGCTAAGCCATTTCGGGTCACTTGAATTATAAATTTTATTTCATGAAAACGAGGTCATTTTTATTTATCGGGTCAAAACAACAAGATACGTGGGCTTTAAAATGCTTGATCCGTAAAATTTTGATCGGCCCCACTTGACCTGATTTTTTCCCTTGGCCCAATTGGACCAAAATGCCTCAATTTCCGATTAACATGTAAAGAGAAACAATTTTTTTTAAAAACAATTTGACAAATATTTCAGACCAAATGAATTATGCGTCTATCAAGTTGAGTAGGTGATTTCTTTAGCAATAAATGACCCTCTTGATGTGATCCTTTACACGTTTTTCATGCATATATATATATATATATATATATATATATTGCTAAATAGTACAAAAATATCTATAGCATTTGAATTTTGTTTTTTGAAATTCATGAGATTGACAAGTAACTTAAAATAACAAATATAAAAAATTTGACAAATATTTCAGACCAAATGAAGTGTGTGTCTATTACTTCAGTAGGTGATTTCTTTAGCAATAAATGACCCTCTTGATGTGATGGTCCTTTATGTGTTTTTGCAAAAACTTATATATATATATATATATATATATATATATATATCTTAACTTTTTTTATGAAATGTTGTACGTGAATTAAAAATGGTTGGACAAAATTCGCCAAAAATTGATCATGCTTTTATGATTGAATTTATGATATTGTTTTTTCCGCAAAATGAATTATAGAACCATAATAAGTGAAGGGAAATGGGTCTTTGATTATGGAAGGCATATAGATAGATTTAGGTATTTTTCAAATTGAATATGAGTTCTAAACAAAAAAATGAAGGTGAAGTGAATCGTGTTTCTTGAAATCAAAGAGATGACAGTAATGGCAGTCAACAGGGGTCGTCAGCAGCGGTCTAATAATGGTTGGCACTCATGGCAGCGGCCATGAGTGAGAAAAGAAGAGGAGGGAAGAAGAATAATTTAGTAGTTTAAGTATGACATTTTTATTGTTTTGCTCTATCTTCTTTTTATTATATTTTTAGGTCCTTTAAGTTTAATATTTGTCATTTTGATCTTTCCAACTTAAAAGTCATTGGAATCCAACCAAATAATACAAGTGACATTCATGTGAGAAACTTTTTAATGAAAAAATTATCAAATCACAATAACAATTTATCAATTTAATCTCTTAAGTTTGCATCTTAGTATTTTTGGTCAATCGAGTTTGCATGGTCAACTATTATGGTCCCTTAAATTTGTAGTTTTAAGTGTTTTTATCATTAATATTTTTTTAACTTGTTATATCCCTTAATAAATCTTAATTGTCATTTTTTGTTCATCCCTTATATTTTTTTTTGGTGAATACAATATCTATATATTTCAAACTAATATTTCAGCCAAAAAATGGTTTATTTTTGCATTGCCATAATTTGAGAAAGTTTTAAGAATACAATTTCATTAACTAAAGTCTTAAATAATATATACTTCATTTCTCCCTTTTTATAAGATCTTGTAAGTTTTTTTCTTCCTTTGTCCTTAATTATAAGTCGTTTTACAAATTTTTAATGATATTTTATCATTTCAATATTACATTTATTTATCATTATCACTCTCATCACTTCTTTCTTATTTCCAAAAAGAGATTTTAGTTCCTACCTATCTCTTTCTTATTCAAAATAAAAAACTTTTTTCTATATTTATTCCAAAAAGATATACATGCATTCTCAATTGCTGCCATAAGTTTTGAATGCAAAGGGCCGATGGTGATATTTTATTAATATCATAAACTATTAATCAATAATATTTTATGATATTATTAATTAATTATAAAACACAAGCAATAATATCATACAGACTGATTGGCGAATTTAGCTCCAATTTTTTTTTTTTTTTTACTTTGATATGTTTGGTTTCAAACATTTAATTTAGCTATCTTTGGTCCATATAATTTTTTTTCTTTTGGTATGTTTGGTCTATTTTGTCGGTTTTTCGCCAAAATCTTCCTGTTGCCAATTTCATGATGGACATTTTCGATTCTTCATGTTTTCTAACCCACCCCAGTGAATTATTCCGGCATCGTTTCTCCTCCACCTTTTCATTTAGCTCCCCGCCTTTTGCCACAACTTTGTCGCGAACTACGAACAACAAATGGTATTAAAGTTTTGATGATCCACTTGAGGTGAATTTTGATTTTTTTCCCCCTTTTTTCTTGTTGAAATTGGGGAAGTCAAATGAATTGTATGTTCTCTTCATTGTAGTTCTTTTCTGCATAAGAATGACAAAATGGAGAAGTTATTCTGAACATCAAATTCACGGGGCCACTGTGGAGCAGTACATATTAGCCCGAGCTTACAATAACGATTAAAATTCTAGCCACCTTTTCTAATGCAATTATGGAAAGGTTTCTATCCACTTTTTTCAATACAATTATAGATAATAGATATATGCTCATGAGCTTGGAAGCATAAAAAATCTTTCAAATATCTAATCTTCTCAAGTAGAGCCTCTTTCTAGTGAATAATTTCTCTAGTAGTTCAGATCCAGAATTCTCAAGATGCATAGATGCCACTAAGACCAACCTCACTAGTGATACTTCTTTCTTTTCTACATTTTTGCCTCACTCTATATGCTTCATTCCACATTTCGGAAGTTGAATGTACACTGGAAAGTGTAACATGCATTGAAGAAATTTGTCTTCTACACTCAAATCCTTTTAGAAATGCATTCACCTAATTCCAAATTCCCATGTTAATGACAAGCACCAAGCAATGCAGACCGAGCAGTACTAGTTGGACAACCATTGGTAGTTTCTCGCTCTTCAATTTCCACTAGTAGAGATTCCATGCGTCTATCAAGCCTTCCAAAATGGTCCAACATATCAATTATACATGTGTAATGGTCTACCTTTGGGATCAAATTATACTTTTCCATCATCATATTGAAGAATTTCAATTCCTTAACTATTAAACTGCCATGACTATACGCAGTTAATCACGTGGTTCAATACCAATATTAATGATCTGTTAGAAAAATTCAAGGGCATCAAAACATAAATCATGAACTGGGTAATCTATGATGATAGATGTCCATGAAGTATTGAAAATGAAGTATCAAAAATGCTCTTCATAAAATTGGAAATGAGAAGATTTTGGTCGAAAATTGACAAAATAGACCAAACGTACAAATTTTTTTTTTATTATGGATCAAAAGTGACTAAATTAAATATTTAAAAACAAACATATCAAAATAAAAGTTATTTAGGACTAAATACACCAATTAGTCTATCATAAAATATATAATTAATAAGTTATTTGAATATATGATTTTAATTAGTGAGTATAAAAAAAAGTATTGTTTAAGATGAGGAGTGAAGAAGATCTAAAAATTATTTTAATTTTTTTTTGGAGAGATAGGAAAAGTGTTGTACACAATTGCCAATGCACAATTTGAAAAGGTCATAAGAAAATGAATTCGTGCAAGGAAGCCAAACCGAACCCGCCCGTTCATATCAGTGCAGCCCAAGAACGCACCAAAATCTTTGTTGGACTACGCCGTCCACTGTTGCAGTCTTCCTTCGTTAAACCCCACAAAAACCCAGTAACTATTTCTGAGGTTGGGAAAATTGTTAGCAAATGGAGCTGGCTTCGACTTCTGCATCTCTCAATTGCTATGGTGCACTCTCAGTCTTACCACGCTCTACTACTTCAAGAACCCACTCTTTATCTCTTTTTCCACTAAGAAATTCATTCCCCAAGTCTCTGTTTTCTGCTTCAATATCCAAGGGTAAGCGTTTTTCTTTTCTTTAATTTTTCTAGTTGTTTAGCCACAAAGTATCTCAAGAAAGGATTTCGCTAGTCCTATTTTTTTTTTTTTTTCATTTTCATCGGAGTTTGTTGTCCAGCAGTTTAATTTGATTTTCTAAACATTTGATGTTCCCCATTAAAGTTGAAATTTTGTGTGGTTTCTGTGGTGGGGTGTTTAGTAGATGTTGACTTTGTAAGTTGGTACTTATTCAGCAAGGTTTTATGGGGCTTTTGAGCTGAATTACATTTAAGTTCAATTCAAACAAGAATGAAATTTAAGTTTGAATAAAGCTAGATATTCGCGAGTCCAAGAGTTTAATTCATCCAATTCCAGATTAGTAACTTTCCGGGAACTCAATTATTGGAAGCAGGGGTATCTTATTGTTATTATTAATATTTTTCAGACACTTTCCCCTAGTTACTGTGGGAATTTGTGTAGATATGCTATGGAGTTGTTTAATAAGAGAAAACTATAACTTCTCTGAAATGTTCCTTTGCTCCTTGCTCCCCCCACCCCCCCTCCAAAAAGGAAAAAAGAAAAAAGGAAACGAAAAAGAATCATCATTCAGTTGCAGAAGAATGTTAAGTTTGTATTTTAGTCCCGAGAACCGTTTCTTTACCTTAAATTTTGAAGTTTGCACAAAATGTGGCCTGAAATTTTGTAAACTTATTGGTGTGCCTAGTTGCCCTCTGTTTCAGTTAAGCAGTCATATGGCATACTGGGAATAGAAGTTAAGGAGATGGTTGGATGCCTGTCAGAGAACTGGATCACATGTTGATTTCATTTCTCCCATTTTTGCAGTGAAACCTGTTTGTTTCTTGCCTCTCAGTACAGGCAGGTTTCAGCAATCCACTCCTGCAGCCTCTGTTTGCAATTCTACAACAGTGCCAAATGATTCTGCTGAAGAAGTTACTCCAACTGCTGAACTATCTGATCCTGTAGCTAACGATGAAGCCGCTGAAAATACTTGTGAAGAAGATAAGAATAGTAATTCTGAAGGATTGGATGAGAACAAGATGATCCGAGTTTGTGACAAACTAATTGAGGTGTTCTTGGTTGACAAGCCCACTCCAACAGATTGGAGAAGGTTATTAGCTTTCAGCAAAGAATGGGATAATATTCGACCTCACTTCTATAAGCGATGTCAAGATAGAGCAGACAAAGAAGATGATCCTGGAAAGAAGCATAGCTTACTCAGGCTTGCAAGAAAGCTTAAAGAGGTATTGCAATTTCCCCTTTTCACGGAGTCGATTGATGGTAATAATTTTGTTGCTCTGGTAGGATAGTTTTTTGACTGTTGATGATGTTGTGGGAGTCGCATCCTGTTTGCACTTCCTGCTCTCAAAGGCTATTTAGTGGTTTTTAGACTCTTTTGCAATCTTTGATAATCTGAATTGAAGTCTTGTGGGATTCAACACATGACTGACCTGTCATGTTCTTTGATACATTCATACCTATCCTGTCATGTTTTCTAATATTTATCACCTCTGTATTTTACCTTGCGAAAGTGTCAACCTTTTTTGTTATCCCAAATATACTTAGGTTTTTCCTCTCCAGGTCGATGAAGATGTTCTAAGGCATAATGAACTACTTGAAGTGATCAGAAGCTCACCATCTGACATCAATGAAATAGTTACCAAACGTCGCAAAGATTTCACAAAAGAGTTCTTTGTTCATCTACATACTGTAGCAGAATCTTATTTTGACAATCCAACTGAACAAGATGGTAAGATTAATTCCTCGTTTATCTACATATGAAACCTTCGCCATCCAGTCATCCATATGTGAATGTAATTAATATTATCTGATACCAATGGCAATAATGGTAGAGGGCAGATATTTGGAGTTCGAACAAAGCCAGCTATGCTTTTCTGACTTGACATATACCCCAAATGTTCATTTATGGTATACATATCAAAGACTGAAGGCTAGCTCCTTGTTGAGTGTGAGATTAATTAGTGTAAATTTCTATTCTGAGTTATAACATAATAGATGAGACATAGCAAAGGCAAAATTTGGCTATTTGTAGTTCCCTTGTCTATAACCTATTGTTCTATCTGAACTCAAATGTGCTCATCTTAATTCGTGTAGAAGCTCATGCGCCCATTATGATTTGGCATTCTAGCAATGATCAGTATCTCAAACCATCATGATGTTTAACTTGCAATGTGCCTAGTTTTTGTTCAGTAAATGGAATAAATTATTGAAGATGGCTCACTTATTTAATGACTAAATAAAAGATGCTCTCTCTGATGGCTGCTTATGAGGTAAACAGGGGGCAGATTGCTCTTAATATCAAATAATAAGTTTCTGATCAGCAGAAATGAATGTGCAAACGAGTCTTGGTATATGCCTTCACCAAGTTTGCCTGTCAAAAGTCAGAGTGAAGTTATATATTGGGAACCATAACCCAATTATATTCTTGATCACTTAAAGGAGATGTCTATATGCCATGTATGTATGCAAAAACTTCTATCTTGAATTTTCTCAACCTTTTTTTGTCTTTTTGTTGGAGGGGGGGAGGGTTTGTAGGGGGATTCCAATTTGTTAATAGAATCTGCAAGCATTATGTCTTGATGAGTTGGCACTGGGCCAATAATGAGTATAACTTTTACCTTATGTAATATTCATGGCTCTGTGCATGTTACTTTAATTTGTCCATGTTACCTTTCAAAGGACATTATTGGGAGCTATAAGATTTGAGAAAAAATATGCAAAACTTGATTCTGCTTCTTGGATGGACCAAAAAGGAAAGAGTGGCTATAAATTTTGGACAGAGGGAGTACTACTTTTGTCCTTAATTCTCTGTATTTCCTTTTCTTCCATAAACCTTTACTTCAAGTTTAATCTCAACAATAATTATGCAATAAATTGATATTATTGTAACGAGTTATTTTCTTCTGTCATTGATGATATTTTAACCAGTCAAACTTTGATTACACTTCAGCTTTTCAAGGCAAGAATTCTGAAGAAAACTGATTTACGTGCATTTTATTCCTCATTATAGTGTTTGAGACCATTTTATTTGTTATGGTAATAGTAACATTTTTTTTGGTACAGTTGTCTTGATAATGCATCTCTTTTTTTTTTTTTGGTTGACTAGCTGTGGCAAAGCTTGGGAATATGTGCTTGGCTGCTGTACAAACTTATGATACTGCAACAGAAAGTATAGATGCGCTAAATGCTGCAGAACTGAAATTTCAAGATATAATCAATTCTCCTTCATTGGATGCTGCTTGCAAGAAGATTGATGATTTGGCTGCAAAAAATCAACTTGACTCGGCTTTGGTTTTAATGATTACTAAAGCTTGGTCAGCTGCCAAAGAGTCGAACATGAGTAAAGATGAGGTTAGATCAGTATTGCTTAAATGTAGGATGAGGAACTATTTTATAGGACATTCATATCAAAGCAGATTAACAGAACTTCATTAGGTAGTTTGGCAAGCATATAAAGAATAAAAATTCCCTTATGCTCTGCTTCACATTAGAAAGTATTGGAAGCCCATAAATTGCTCCTCTCTGTTTTCTTCTACCTCCCTTTTACTTTGAATTTCGCCACCCCACACCCGCCAACCCACCTATTTCTTCTTTCCCTTTTGTCTTGGGGAAATAGGAAGTCACTTTCCTTGGGTGCTCAGAGGATTAGTTGGACAACTTCTGTTGTACTTTGTTTGCCTCCAAATCTTTTTTTATTGTGCATATACAAATCATCTCTTGTTTTATTTTCAGTACGCAATGGCGTACCCCTGAATCAGCTTTCTAAATGTACTGGTTTCTTTGTAACTTGACCTGGAATTTTTTACATGACTGGAATTTCTATGTTTTAGGATTTATACTCCATCTGCAGTAAAAATATCCACTTTTTTATCGAACTTTCCAGCTGAATCATGGCAATTTCTTGTGTTGCTCAGGTAAAGGATGTGTTATATCATTTGTATATGACAGCAAGGGGTAATCTTCAGAGGCTTATGCCGAAAGAAATCAGGATACTTAAGTATATCCTAACAATAGAAGATCCTGAGGAACGCATGAGTGCCTTGCAAGATGCTTTCACTCCAGGAGAAGAAATTGAAGGGAAGGATGTTGACTGTCTGTACTCGTATGTGTTCTAATCCTTTATCTCTTCATGGACAAATCTATGTTTTCTCAAGTGCAAAATGGCCTTTTAATTGTTTTAAAGTGGCTCCTTGTGTGGTGTATGTCTTTGTGAAGTCCTGAGCCATGTGCCCTTTCTTTCTTTTGTTTGATCTCTAATCACGGATGTGCCTATTTTCTTAGTTTTCACTAATTTTTCAAGCTTTAATTTTTCTCTCTTTTCATGGTTCAAAGTTTTATACAATTTACCCGACTATTCTCCAGGACACCTGAGCAGCTATACAGTTGGATTAAGACTGTTGTGGATGCATACCATTTCAGCAGGGAGGGTACTCTTATAAGGGAAGCCAGAGATCTAATGAGCCCAAAAGTAATCCAAAAGCTAGAAGAGCTGAAGAAGCTAGTCCAAGACAAGTTCTTGTAAAACAGTAATTCATTCACTTCTATTTTGCTTTTCCTCTGACTCACCTTGGGAAGTCCACGAACACGATCCCAGACATGAACCTGCTGTGGATGCCCCTCTACCCTGTAACCTCAACTTCTCACACTGTCAGCCATAGTGTGAAATTGCAGTGAATTTTACTCCCGAGTTCTGTTATGGAAATCATTGCTTTAGTAACTCATGTCAAATCAAGAAAATGAACTTGCTAAAGGTGATGAATTTTCCGTTGCATATTCTGTATAGTTCATTAATTTGACCTTGTTATGAAGCACATGCATAAACAGATGGATTGGTCTTAGAGATAGGACATGATACAGTCTGTTATTTTACTGGTGGATCTTGGGTCCTGAACATTTCTGGTAAAAACGCCTTGTAAACATGTGCTATCGAATTCATTCTTCGATATATATAAATTATGATTTACAGGCCTGTTCTAGGAAATTTCTTGTTTATACTTGGTGAGTTGTTTCTGGACTCTGGAAGACGAAACTTCGGAGACAGAGTACTAGATTGACCTTAGAGGTTACATCAAGACTTCGTCAAAGTTTCATGAATATATAGTGAATATTTGGCGGCTTTATTGCAAGGCAGAAAAGACCAACCCGTACAGATTCAATGCCCCATTTCAATTCTTCTGGTTGTACTTGTATCGTTATCAGAGGGAAAGTAGTTAATGAATCATTCTGCATTCTGCTGCGCTCTGAGATTTGCATATTAATAACTTTATATGTGATGGCGACAACCTTTTAGCTAAAACATTGAGCCTACTTTGTACAATGTTACATTAATGGTTAAGGGATCAAATATTTGACTAATTTAGAAGGAATACAGTTCAATTTGTGAATGATATGAGAGGGAACTCGTCTGGCAATTTGAAGTCACTAGATAAGCAGAGAGCCTCTTCAAGTTGGATGAGGGCAGGATAGGTTCTATTCAGCTCTTCTTTATAGTTAAATCTTTGATTATCTTTAATACATTAGACTATCTTACAAGGTAAAAACAACTTTATTGACTCAAAGACGTTCACAATATTTTGATGTGATGCACGATAAATTCAATACATATGTATTGTGAGGTGTATTAAAGATATTATATTTGATTTAAAAATTAAAAGGAACTTTTGACTATAATTGTTTTTTATTAGGCTATTCATGTTATTAATATGATTAATGATAAAATCATAATATTTTTAAATTAAAACATTGCAAATAAAATTTTAAATTTAATTGTAAACGAAGAAGTGAATATATTTATTTATCCTTGTTCTTTACCCTCCAACCGAATGTGAGAATAAATGTCAAATTTACTTGACAACTTTATTATAACAATTAACAATTAACAACTAACAACTAACAACAACCCTTTGAAAAAGGATAGTGAAGGGCAGCTTAGTGGGTGTAAGCCCCTTCCCATGACCACTCAAACCTGATCTCCCTCCCCTAAATGTATCCCCAAAAAAACAAACACAACCCTTTGAAAAAGTATTTTAAATAATTTCATGATTGAGGAGGCAGGTGCAGTCTCACATATGAGCTAGAGTGGCAACCAATGGGGTACTACCAGCGCACGCTTACACCTAACATTTCCCTATTCCGTGCACGTTAAAAAGGAACCAAAGAAAAACCAAGAAAAATGTTTGACATATGTAGAAGCCATACATTTCCGAAAACTCTAGTTGATTACGACGATGAAGAATAGGCCAGATTCATACATCTGACCATCAATCATTACACACTAATGAAAGTTAAACAAGATCTCGCTGCAGAGAATCCATTCTTTCCCAGTTTTGTCCTGATCATGATGCCCAACAGGAATATTAAATAATGTTCTAAATCAACTAATTTGTACATAAATATTCACCAAAGTAAAAGAATTACTTCATTCATTTCAATTCAATTGTCTACTTTATACTTACACAAAAATTTAAAAATAAGTATTAAAAATGATAATTATACAACTAAACTTTTTAAAAAATTGCTCTTATTTAATAACTAGTGTATAAGCATTAATTCTCTTAAAAAAATATATTATCTAATAAATAGTTGACAATTTATTACGATATTTCATTAATAACAAAAATATATTTATAAATATATATACTCAAATTAGAAATTTTACAATTACAATATAACACCTAAATAAATTATCAAGAATTGAAATTAGACTAATTGAATACTAATTCTATTTTCTTAGAAGTTAGCAAAAAAAAGACTAAGACCAAAAAATAGACTTGACTAATACACGGCATGAAATCTTGTTTATACTTTAGAAGAACCCATGAAATGATCTCCAAGCATGCATGGCAGACAAAAGAATAAGAGCCAACTCTTCTTCGATGTTGCTAGTGAATGCTTGCTCACCCTGCAATGGCTTATGTTCCGACACAATTTCCTCCGGCAGGACGGATTCCCGGCAAAGTGGACAGGTGGGTCGGCTACCGTACAGCCATTTTTCCAGGCAATTCTTGTGGAATACATGCCTGCATTGCAGCTCCCTACATGCATCACCCTCTACAAATTCCGATAAGCAAATCGGGCAGTCTATTGTCTCTGCAGGTCTCAACTTGTTTCTTCTATAGACGAATCTTGAACTCTTCTTGTTGATCATCCTCATATACTCATATTTGGAGATTTGGCGTCGGCAAGAAATCCACAAAACTAAGAAGGTTAAAACTAGAAACCTGAAAACTTCAGGAAGAACCCTGAAGAAAGTTGAAATAGATTTGTAGAAAGGGGAGAAGGATTTAGAGAGAGCTCCCATTTTTGTTTGAGGGATAGGTGATTTGAGAGAAGCTAGCGTTGGACCAGGCATAAATAGAGGGTCCTTTCCCGGTTTCCCCTTCATTTCATGGAAAGTGACGAGGCTAAGGATAGATCATTGATGGTAGTACCTCTTATGGGTTGGGTAGGAATATTTTAGAAATTCAACCACTTTGACATAAAAGATTGTTGGTGAATGATCTCCTCATCTTTGAAAAGGGTACAAGTGTCATTTTGCATATTTGTTGATACTTCTTCCATTCCATTTTAGTTGTCAAACATTTTTATTTTAGGCAAATTGGTCTATTCAACCCTTATTTTTACATTTTTGGTGAATTTCGTCCCTTATATATGTATCACGTTCTTGCCATATGATAAAAATATAGAGTCAAAATAGTAAATTTAGTCTGGGCTAAAAAAATGACAATGGTTTATTTGACAGAAATTATAAATATATAATATTAGAATGAAAAAATATGAAAATATTCTTAATTAACTAGGAAAAATATTAAATAATTATTTTTCAAACTTTTACAATGTGTTGGGATAAAGACTTTCAAGGACCGTTTTCAAAATTTTAATTCAGATTTTGAAATATGTAAATAATAAAATTCTTATTTTTTATATTTAATTATTGAACGTAATGAGTATCTAAATATATATAAAAATAAAGTTTTAAAGATATTTTCAAAAGAAAAATAGTGACGGGCATTTTAAAGTTTTTTAGTGCGGAATATGCATTAAGCCAATTTTTAATTAAAAAATTTGATTAAGATAAGTTCAACAAAAGTGTTGTGGGGGTTTCAATATTTTATTTAATAGAAATAAATATTAATTAGAATATGACAAATTAGCCTATTTAGTCCTTTATATTTGTAATTTTAGATGATATCCTCAATTATCTTTTTTTAAGCACTTCTTATCCAATATCTTTATAATTTCAATCAAATAGACATCGTCATTTTTTTTTAAATTCAAACTAAATTTACTATTTTGCCCCTATATTTTTATCACGTGATAAACATGTGTGAAATTCGATGAAATTTTTGGCGAAAAATGATGATAACGATATAGTTACCATGTGCGAAATTTGGTGAAATTTTCGGCAGAAAATGATGACAACGATATAGTTAGATGAGGTTATAAATATAAGATATCAGATGGGCTAAACCAAAAAAATATAAGGGACAAAATTTGCCAAAAATGCAAAGATAATGGATGAAATAGACCAATTTTACTTTATTTTATTCTTATTCATTTTGTCTTTTCTCGACCACTACTGTCATATTTAACTTTAAAACATTAATTATATATATAAACAAATTTTAATGTTAATTTTGAAAAGGTTTTATAAGGTTATTTTAGTTGTTTTAACATATGTTTTAATTTCTTAATTCTTGTACATATGATCTTGTTTTAATTTGATAACTAAAATAAAATGTGGGGAGTATAAAAGGAATAAACAATTGTACCGGTTTTGGGACTAATACACGTTAGCTATGTACAAATTCACATGGTTGTGTCGGTGGAATATAGGGCTTGAGGCAAAATTTTATTAGGGGCAAAGTAAGATTTTTTTTTTTTTTAAAAAAAAACAGTTTAAAGATTTTTGAAAATTTTTTCTTGCTTTGTCAGTTACGAAATTACTTATTAAAGTTTTATATTTAAAATATTCTAACATATTACTTTGAGCTCTATCTAATGTTAATATTTTTTTAGGGAATCTATTCATTCTTTCATTCCATTCAGGCCCCAACTGATTAATATTTCACAACATTAAGCCTTATTAATTTTAATGAATATTTTAGAGAGTGTATTCAATTGAGATTTTTAATAATTTTTTAGAATTTAAAAATTTTAAATATATTCAATTGAGACTTTTGAAAATTCTTTATAAAGTCTTAAGATA
Organism: Apocynum venetum; assembly: GCA_019593545.1. Lineage (NCBI taxonomy): Eukaryota > Viridiplantae > Streptophyta > Magnoliopsida > Gentianales > Apocynaceae > Apocynum > Apocynum venetum. The sequence goes on from SRSM01000143.1 coordinate 7,110,900, forward strand.
TTCAATCAATACATTTTATAATTCTAGATAAGTAATTGAATATCTAATTTGAAAAATAATTTTAATGACTTCTTCAAAATCAACACTTCTCGTGACTTAATAAGTAAAATATAAAGAAAAAAAATGTATTATTAAAATCTCATCTATTCATGTTAGATTTGTAGAAATATCTGATGTGATAATTTGAACTATTTTAGCCAAGACCAAAATTTTGAAATTCAAGACAAACTAATGATTATGTCATATCTGACCCGACTTGGGTGGCAAACTGGCCACCCTAATCTACTAGACTAGACAAATAGTGAAAGTGCTCGGGCGACTAGAATGATCAAAATTATGAACTTATAATTATGGGCATATCTTGAAGCATTATCATAATCTTGAATCCGTAATAATGTTGTTGACAAACTTGCTAAGGATGAGAGTAAAAAGGTCTTTTGCATCTATGTGAGTTTTCCAATTGCATGAACCTATGGTTTTTGTGGTAGGCCATATATGATGCCCTATGGCTTTTGTTGTAATTTGACCCCCTTCAATTAATATATATTTATTCTTTAGCTTTCAATAAAAAAGAAAGAAAGAAAATGATTGGTGAATGAGACATAAGTTTTTGTTAGAGCTTGATAAAGAAGATGTATAAAAAAATGCAGAAGATTTTGGACCGGGTTTTGATAGTTAAGAGTGACAAAGATAGAGTGCATTATATTGCAATCAATATGTGGAATAATGTTAAGAATTTTGATAATATTGAATATTAGAAATTTTTATTTATGAATTTTATATTATTATCAAGAGTTTAGGCTAATTACTTTATGAATTTTTATTGGGATCCAAAAGATTTTTTTTCTTGGGTTAACATGACAATAATTTTTTGAAAAATATATAACATTATTAGTATGTGACTTTTTTTTTATTTTTAAAGTGAAAACCTATATAAGTCTCAATAAGTCCAAAAAAGTCTTAAATGAAAATCTCATCAAAATTTCCTAGAATCCTAATAAATCAATAAAAGTCACCTAAAATTTTATATAAAATTTATAAAAATCTCATATTTAAAAAAATCTATAAAAGTCTCAATTGAATATACCCCTTAATTGTAGAAGATGAAATCTCTATCTCTCCAAAATTTACTTTTTTCATTCTTTTTTAGAGGTCTCTAAATAATCATTTCCTAATATTAGATCATTAATAATTCATCTAATCTTTTTTTTAACATAATAACATAGCAATATATAAAATCAGGAACCTTAATTTTTTGAAGGCATGGTGCAATTGCCTCCACTGCCTCATGAATCAAAGCCCACACGACCATGTGTATTATATTAATGTATATTATTATTATTTCAATTTTTATAACATGTATGGCCCTTTGGAATGAATCTTTATATTTTAAAATCACTTTCTACATAAAAAGGATTGGATAATATTTAATCCAGGTTTTGGAAGAAAAAATCCGAATGGAAAGATGATTTGTTTTTCTTACATTTTATAGAACTATTTTTTCAAAGTTAGAAGGCAATGAAGTTGACCCACTATGAATTAAATGCACCTGTTGCACTATTGGGTCCTCGACAACAATGCAAAAGATACTTTTATCATTATACTTCGTCGCGTCAGGTGATAAAGGAACATTTCCATTTCTTTTATATTAAAGTCAAATTGGTAGGAGCTCTGCAGGCTGCTAATTGCGATTATATATATATATATAGAAAATTAAAATAAATATATCTTGAATTCTAACCCAGATTTGGTGGGCTAATACCAAGACTTTTGATTTTTGTTTTGAATACTACTTTTTAACATTGTTTTTGCGCTGTAACCTGCTTAGCAAAGAATTCTTTAATTATTGTTTTTGTCAGACTTAGCATGTTTTTGTTGAATTAATATACTGCAAGATACAAAAGTTTCAAAGTCAGTTGGCAAGATGATCAAAGCCAATTTTACAATATATTTCTTCCATCTCATTTTATAAAATATTACAAATAATTTTACACAAATTAATAAATTATTTTATTTTCTATTGTATCCTTTTTTTTTATTGTACTTGTAATAAAGAACATTTATTTCTTCTCTTTCAAGTAGTATTTATTATATTTGAAATAAAGAAAAAATAAACAATGGTAAAAAGATCAATAATAGAAAAAATAATCATAAAAGTAGTAAAATATCTTATATTAAAAAATAAGTGAGTTTGTTTGTTATAAATTATTAAAAAAGATGAGGGAATATATTAATTAAAACTAAGAAATTTACATTAATAAAAGCTAATAAGGTTTCGGGTGGGATTCTACTTCTGGAATTTAATTTAATGTCTTTTAAAATGTAATTGGAAGATTCTTTTCTTTTTTTCACTCTTTAAATCATGTGAAACATTAGCCATAATGTGTGCGGTTCTCATTTTATAGTAATAATTAATGATGATCGATGATGAGGTAATGTATCGATTTAACTTATTTGTAATTTATAATATTATTCAAATTTTGAGGCTTAAAATGTTTTCTGTCCATACAAAATTCTGGCCAGAGGATTCATAAACTTAAGAAATTCTCCACTAAGAGCATCTTTAAGGAGAGTTGCTTTTAAGTCACAAATGCAATCCTTGTTAACTCCATTAACTTGATGATATCCATGTTTTATTCAATGTTGCATTAAATTTTGAAATAATTAAATATTTATATATTTCTAATTACTCATTACTATTAATTTTCATGTCATGATAAAAGATAAGAGAAAAAAATATTCATAAAAAAGGAGAAAAAAAAAAGCTCGAATTAATTTATTGTTTTTTTATGATGTATACATTATAATACTTCCAAATATAAGTAATTTTTTAAAACGTTTTCCATATATATTAAGAACATTAAACATGAGTATCATTCGAAGTAATTAATATATTTTTAAATTTAATTTTCTCTCTTTCTCATTTATGATTATAAATTGTACAACATTAAAAAGGTAAAATTAGAAAGTATTATAATTATGTATTAGTAATTACTCTATCAGTTCTATTTCAATTGTGCACTTTGAATTTGCAAAAAGATTTATACAATTATTATAAATGGTAATTATATTGCTAAATTTCCTAAATTATTTTAATTTAATAACTAGTATATAAGTATTAATTTTTTTAAAAAAATGCACTATTTAATAAATTATAGACAACATATTCAAAATATTAATTAATAACAAGGTTAAAAGTGTAAAAATATATATTATAATTAAAAGTGAATAATTAAAATGAGTCACTTAAAAAATGAAATATGAATAATTGAAATAAGATGGAATGACTATAACACAAGAGAAGATGTGCATATCTGGGGAGAAGGTAATATAGGTAGTATTTTTTTATTTTATGTTGTTATAAATTTCGATAATCATTTATCAAAATAATAAAAAAAAGTTATAAATTCCCGAGAGAGCCCATACCTGATGTAGGAACAAAGCCTTCGCGATTAATAGCCCGTTAGTTTCAGATTCTTGAAACAGGCTATATAGGTAGGCCCAAAGACTTTCGAATGTTGGTTACAATGTATTCGATTACGGAATCCACACGTCGTAGGAATCCATTGTTTTAGTTTCAAGAAAATTGCTCCCTAAACTCAATAATTATTCCACCACAGCAGATACAGGGATTTGTTGGATGAATTCGAGTAAAGAAAAGAATTTTTTTCCGTCATTATCATCAGCTTTGATGCCCTGCTAGGTAGCTATCGAGGAGTTTGGTTGGGTTTTTTGGCTTGTTTTGTTTGGGGGATTGATTCATGAATGCTTTGCCAATGACAAGAAAAACCAGTACCTGTTGTGCTATATGTGAAAGCTCTAATCTTGCTTCTATTTGTGCTCCTTGTGTTAATTACAGGTATTGACAAAATGATTTTTGCTTTCCTTGATCTCTGTTTGTCGTAGCTTCCTGTATTGGGGTACAAGTAGAGGGTTTCATGTGATTTTGTTTGATGGGTTTTTTATGGCATTGTGTTTGTGTGCAGATTAAATGAGTACAGTACTAATTTGAAGTCACTCAAGAGTCGAAGGGATGCATTATATTCAAGATTAAGCGAAGTCCTGGTTGTAAAGGTTTGAGTGTGATTCAATAAATGTTTGTATTGTGTAGTTGGTTTTGTTGGATTCTTTGGATTTGACTAGCTTAGGCTTTGCTGCTTTATTTGAATTGCTCCATATTGAGAATGCTTTAATGTTCCTAATTGAATTTGCTGGAGGTCCTTCGTTAAAAGGATTTGCTTGTTGTTTCATGAAAAGCTATTTAAGCACGACTGAAATTTTGGGGATTTAATTCTTGATGGAAGAAGGTATGGCATTAGGAGGGAAGTAGGGGAAAAATTAACTTAGATGAAGGAAGAGGTCAAGAAGAGAATAAATAGATTACTCCATGGGACGCTGATCAAATTGCAAATATCTATTGGGATGAAAACTGAACGAAATTTCCAATTTTGTACTCTACTGTATTTTACAGTTGGACTCAGGTTTTTATTCTTAAGCAATGACTATCAACCGTGTGCAACTTACAGGATAACTTTTAATTGCCTTTCGGAATAGTCTTATATGTATTTTTCCAGAATAATCGATTTGATTTGTTGGCGGTCATCAGGGTAAGGCTGATGATCAGAAAAGTTGGATGGTTTTACAAAATGAGAAACTAACAAGAATGAGGGAGAAGCTCCGACTGCGTAAAGAAGAACTTATCAAAGGTTGATTGCTAAATGGTTTCTGTAGCAAGCAATTCTAGCTGATAGGTTTTACTTTTTGTTCTTTTGATTACTGTACTTGTTGATGCTCATGCAGGGAAAGCTAAGATTGAGAAGATGTCTCGTGATCTGAAGGTCAAGTATGAGTCGCTTGATTCAGCCAGGAGTGTGGTATAATATTGCTTAACTTTGTTTTGTAGTTTTTTGTTGCTTGATTAATTGGATTATTTTCTTCGCAATATCATGATTGAGGATTATATACCTGTATAACTTAGATACTTTTGTTGAAATCTTATTACAGTTGGAAAAGAATCGACGGGAACAACTAGAGAAGTTCTATCCAAATCTTGTATCCACACAAAATCTGGGACGTGTAAGATACAATATGGTGAACTTATGCATTAATAGTATTCTTTGGATTTATGGTAGTTATTTTTTTTACCTGCTGATTTACCTTAAAAGTATTCACTATGATTGAACTGTGTTTAATGGAAGACCTATCTGAATTGCAGATGGCAATCACCTCTGAACGTCTCCATAAGCAATCAGTCATTATAAAACAAATATGCAAGTTGTTCCCCCTACGTCGGGTAAGATACAAATGGGCTTTAAGTGTTACTAGATGCTCTCATCATATTTTTTGTGTTGAGGAATCTGTTAGGAAGTATGACCTTTTAATTGTTACAATCCAATTTTGTGATCTTCTTGGCATGATTACAGTCTGTAATGTTTCTTAAATGTGCCATATTGACTATATTACTCCGGGTACTTTCCAGGTTCGACCTAAGAGGCCTTAAGCTATATCTACTTTTAGCTTTCAGTTTCTCGAGGCAATTCACTAAAAAACCTATATGATTTGACAAATCCTTTCTGGATGTTTATCCACTGGTTTCAATTAGTGATGGGGCATAGCTGGTGTAGCTCAGGGCAGCATTGTCATGTCTAGTTAGAAGGTTGAGAAGTTGTTCTGTCCAGAGTGTGTGCCCAAGTGTAAAGGTCTGAATTCGGGTAATAAATTGTGAAAAACCTAAAAGAGGGGGTGAATTAGGTTTTATCTGATTTTTCTTGATCTAATTAAATCAATCCCTTCTAAAATAACAAATATCAAACATTTGGTGCTCAAACAATGCGTGAAACAATGTGTTCAAGTAGATAAACAGAAATAAAGAAAAGAATACAAAGATTTATAGTGGTTTGGTTTATCCAATAAAATTTAATTTCTTACCTTGAGCTATCTAATCAAGAATTTCATAAAACTTTTCATTAATTTAGCATAAGAGATTACAAAAGAGACTCATCCAATTCACCTTAGGGTTTGTGCAACCTCTTACCTAATCAAGGTTCACACAACTCCTTAAGTTGTACAACACAACCTTAATTATATACTTATCTCTAATACAACAATTAATGAAATACAATCTTGATTAGATGATTTTCTCAATATAAATATTTTGAAAGGGTTTAAAAAATGTTTCTAAGATATTCTATATTAAATAGGAATTAGATTTTTGCTCATAAAGTTGTGTAACTAAGTTTTTCAAACATTTGAATATTTATATGTATTTTCCAACGGTCATAAAAATGACTGTTTAAATCCCACTCAAGAGACTTGCGGTCGATCGCACTATCATCTGCAAGTGCACTAGAGATTTCTAGATATTCTGCGGACGATGAACTGAGAAGTCCGGTCGATCGCATAATCTGTGGTTGACCACAAATGCACTACCCTAACCATGCAACACAAGATTCCAATCAAATTTTAGAGTTTTGAAATTTATTTTATAAAACTTTTAAGCATATGCATGCATGTTTTATATTTATAAAGTACATTTTGAAAAATATTTTACTTTTATTGAGCAACATATAGAATAATTGCTCATAAATGTACGCCTAAAAATATCTAAATGATATACCTCTAGATCTTATTTAATTCAAAAACGATTATTTTCAACTCTTAATAACATATGATCTTTTCTGAAGATTTGAAACTTCAATCTTGTATGGATTAGACATTTGAATCCTGAAAGGTTAACACTTGTACAATTAAGACATTAGTCCTTATCAATGTTTGTCATTAATAAAAATTAAGACATTAAAAACTTTAGGGCTTTTAAATTGATATCAAATGTTCGCATGCCATATTCTCTCTTTGTAAAGAGTTGATCTCATTTAATCTTGTCATGCTCAATTTGATTTTCAGTCTAGATAGAAGGTTGAGAAGTTGTTTTGTCCAAATTGTGTGTGCAAGTGTAAAGGTTTGAATTTGGGTAATAAATTGATATGAAATGTTCGTAAGCCATATTTTCTCTTGGCGAAGAGTTGATCTCAATGGATGCAGGAAATTTTTACTGAATGAAACTTTGTCATGCTCAATTTGATTTTGGTCTATTCTGTTTTTCCATTAATTAGATAATAATTGTGTGCACATAGTATATTAGAATGATTTTCCCAACAATAGCTTTTGTGGAACGTAAATGCATTTTGATTTTGAATAAAGCCTTCTGCAAAATCTGAAGAAAATTATGTGGTACTTATATTGACTTATGTTTTTCCCTTGGTTCTCTAAGACTTCGCTTGGCTAAGGATGGAGAATATCTGTCTTTTTCTCGGTGGTTTTCTTTAAAGCATTATTTGATGTTGCAGGTGAATGTTGAGGGAGAGAAAAAGGATGGCTTTATTGGTCAATATGATACTATTTGTAATGCACGCTTGCCGCGTGGACTTGATCCACATTCAGTTCCAACTGATGAGCTTGCTGCCTCTTTAGGGTAATCATTTCTAATATGTTTATGGATTTTTTAATGTGGTGCTCATTTGGTTTATCATGAGTCAGATGATCCTTTAGTCACCTTTTTGCATGGGCAGTGTCATTTTCTCTTGTTGAGTCATATCTACTAATTTGGGATTAGGACATGCTCACTCTACCATCTTGGTCACATTATTATTCTTTGCTTCCATGTACACCTGAAGTTCCCTTTCCAGGTGCTTGTATTCAAATGTAGGATCTATAACAGCACACTTTTTGGAGTGAGCTAACTTAGAGACATAAACTTGTTTTTCCATTGACTTTAGTCTCTTGTTTAGCAGCTATTCTTTTAGATTCAGAGTGTTTCTTTTGTTGTCTAATATAGTAAGTTAACTAAACTCTCATCTTGTTTGATCACAAACTTCTTTTGGCTTCAATCTATCAATATGTAATGTTTCTTTTGTTTTCTAATATAGTAAGTTAACTAAACCCTCATCTTGTATCATCACAAAATTCTTTTAGCTTCAATTTTTCAATATGTATATTCCCCATTCTCCCTAATCCCTCTGTGCTACTAGCACTACTACTCATTTTGGTTATTTCTTCCTAGTGACCTGAGCCCAGTCCAAGGGGCAATTAAGCCTTTGAAAGCAGGCTGTGTCTTCAGCTTTTGCATGTGGTTCCAGTCAATTGTGCATCTATACAAATATTTCTAGTATTTCTCTTTCTTTGCCATTGCCTTTCTATCATTCTCTGGCTCAGTCTCACTGCTCTTTCTTCAAGAATTGCTTATTTGTTAGAAAATATTATGTAACTTATGTTCACCAAGGAACAAGAAGAATGCAAATAATACTATTCCTCATTGGCTATATTTTCTGTTTACCACTTTAATTGATGTACATTCATTGATTAGCTTCCTTGTTTCTGCGATATTCTTTGAAAGTTTTTGCTAGTAGTTGTTTCCTAACATATTGAACATGCTTATCTCATATTCTGTTGGGATCTGCTGCTCCAGAACAGCTTTTTCTCTTTCCTTCTATTATGAAGTGGAGAATGTTGAGAAAAGCTCAGTCTGTACTTCTTTGCATCTTTTGTAGATGATATCTTTCCCTTGTTTTATGTATTCCTTTTCTCCTATTAACAATTTTGAAATATTGAAATCAGATACATGGTGCAACTTCTGAATCTTGTTGTTCATAATGTCTGTGCTCCTGCTCTTCATCACTCGGGCTTTGCGGTATGCTTTCGTATTTATTCTTTGATGTTTAATATTACAATTAATTACACAAATATAGGTTTACTTCGATACCAAATGTACCCATATACTCCCTCCATGACATATATTGACTGATGCCTTTGTTTTCCATCTTTTTCTTTCCATAGTTATTATTATTATTATTTTGAGTTAAAACGATTCTTTCCAAATTTACCTTTTGCTTCAGAGGTATTGCTGTTTGAAGTGCTCTGCTGTCAGTTAAATTTTTTCAACTCTATTGTTCTTTTCTTTTTGAGAGGAAATGAAAATCAAATCTAAGGTTAACAAGAAAATGGTTCAAAGTATGTGCTGCCCCTCTGTTTCAATAGATTTTTGGGAGGTGGGCCAGGATGCATCTACCTTTATGTAAGATACATTTTCGTTAACTACGGGTATGGGAAAGTTTGAAAAATGTCATTTGACATTTTTGGATGTGACTAAAATGATCATGACTATATGGAAAGGGAGGAGGGAGCAAGTTTTAAGCATTATTCATTGAAGGTATATAGATGGTTTGGTGTAGGTATCCAGATGGAATTGGATATCATTATACAAGTCATGTTCCATTCGTTACTGGACTAAAAGTTATATATAATATAGACTGCAATATAAACTAGACGCAGCTTAAAATTCAGTGAAATATGAACTCGGTTATACTTTGTTTACGATCTGGTAAAACAACAGCGAAATAGCTTCTACTACATTGTTTGTGATCCTAAGCTTTTATATCTTGTGCATGTGAACAAAAAGGATTCAACTTGGGAAAAAATAACTGAAGTCTTGGGTTTGTAAATTTTATGCCTTTGTGGATTACATATTCCCTACATTTGCATTTGTGTGGTGTCTCTTTTCTTGTCAATTACATAGGTTTCTAGATGGAGTAGTGTAGGATTATCCAAATATTTTAAGAGTATTAATGATACTTGCTGTCCTGTCTTCACCAAGTGTGTGGTGGTTTTGTTGGTTGTGCATAATTTAGATATGGGATCCTTTTCACTCCCTCATCTTCCTGGTCCAAAAGTAAGTGTTTATTTTGACATTATTTTACTGTTTTGACCTGGGTGTAGTTCCCATTAGGATGTCAGAAATTGTCTTTTCTTCTTGTGAAGTTTGTTTTGGAGCCTGGACTTTACAGAAATTGTTAGCTTGTCCCTCTCCGTAAACCTATATCAAGTGTCCTATGTCGTTTTCCAGAAGTGGGCAAGATATAGAGCTTTATTTTATTCATTAAGTTTTCAAAGCATAACTAATTTCCCTTGTGATCTTTTGATTTATTAGGGTTCGTGCTCTAGGATATGGCAACGAGATTCATATTGGGATGCCCGTCCATCTTCCAGAAGGTTTTGTAAATTGCTTTAAACCAGTGTATGATTATCTTGAAATAATAAAATTACTACATTTGTCAGCTTCTTAGTTTGTTTTGGTTATATGCCATGTAGCAGTGAATACCCCCTTTTTATTCCCCGGCCAGCATTTTGCAATATTGGGGACACCTCCTGGTCTGATAAAAGCTCAAGTAACTTTGGCGTTGCTTCAATGGAATCTGTTAGGAAGCCACATTTGGATTCTTCTTGTAGTTTCAATAGCTCTTCTGCCTCTCCTCATTCTATTGAAACACACAAGGATTTGCAGAAAGGGATATCACTGCTGAAGAAGAGCGTGGCATGCATAACTGCATACTGCTACAATTCGTTATGTTTGGAAGTTCCTACTGAGGCTTCCACATTTGAAGCTTTTGCAAGGTTGCTGGCAACACTTTCTTCTTCGAAGGAAATGCGATCTGTTTTTTCTTTGAAAGTGGCTTCTTCAAGGTATCTAATTCACTGTCTTTCATGTATCCTTGATCAAATTTACTATGTACACACATTTAAGCATGAAAATCTCTACTTTGGATGTGATTTTGTGTTTTGATAAAGACACTAGGGTAGCTAAGTTGAAATCGAAGATTCATTCTCTATGTGAACCACAATGTATAATCGTCATACTTGGGTTTATTTAGGTATTATTAATTTGCAACTAGAGTTGATAACGTCAAGTTCGAGATGAATATGCCATATTATGAGAACATGAAGCTAGATAATCATCCCAAAAGTTGATGCTATTTGGTTAAGTAAATTATGCTGAAAATTTGGTGAGCTAAGGACATTCTTTTGTTTGGAATGAGTGACTGGTGCTGGGATCAAATTTTCATTCTAGGTTGTTGGGGGGTGGGGGGATGGGGAAGGTTTGTTCAACATGGAAAACCAGCCTTTCTGTTAGTTAGCAAACTATTGTCTATTGGAAACTACTATTGAAGATGATATTTTGCCCCCTTTTTGGTTTTGCAGGTCATCCAAGCAAGTCCAACAATTGAACAAGTCTGTATGGAATGTAGATTCAACTGTTTCATCAAGCACTTGGGTAGAAAGTGCACATGCACTTCCTACAACGGTAAAGGCTTTAGTTCTGATATGTTTGTGTACCTTGAAAAATTGATTGTTTCCCAGATGGACAATGAATTGTCCAGATATGTTTGAGCAGAATGATCTGCTGTCGTAAATTTCAAGTTTCTCTAATAAGAACTATAGTTTTAGCAGTGAAAGGAAGAAAAAAGATTAAATTCATAGATGGCTTCTCAATGTGCATATCAAGAGAACTTCAATTATTGAACTCTATAAAATCACTTTTTGAATTTCATTTTGGTTGACGGATATTCCGGGCAAGAAATGGTAGGGAAGGAAATGACATCATATTCTTCCCTATTCAGTTGGCTAATTAAGATTGGCTTCAGCCAGATCAGTTGTTGAATGATGATGTTATAAATAATTGAGTATTTTGAAACTTGTACATATGACTAAAAGAAATTGTTTTGGGCTGAAGTGGGATATGACTGAAAATTAATAGAAAATATTTGAAGACTTTGTGGCTGTTTTTATAAAAAAATTTAAATGTCTACATGATGTATTTTGAAGGGATCCGAATTTCTGCTACCACTGAGTAGCAAGGATGCACAAGTTCTCGATAAGTTGGGTGGAATTTGACAGCGTCGTTTAGTCTTCTCTTGTTCTCATCAATTTTTGCTATGTAAAGCATCATTTTCTAAACTCTTTATCAGATAGAGCCTCTTTTGCTGAACTCTCTCCCATCTTTTATTTTCCCAATACATTTTGTTCATAAATCCACTTCTGCTCTGCCTATGAGAAAATGCTGTGAGGAGATACAAAACTGTTTAAGGTGCCTCTGCACTTGGTTCAGCAGGGAAATAAATTGCTTTGATTTAATAATTAATGTTTTGATGGCTAACAGTTATTTGCACGTTACATTTTTTATTGTGTTTATTTCCTGCAGAGAAATGTATTTGACAACAATATTCCCAGTTCTGCTGCCAGTTTTCTGTACCCTGTAGAATCCTCTGAAGCCGGGAGAAATGAAAACTTTGTTGAAGGGTGGGATCTTGTTGAGCATGCCACTTTTCCTCCTCCACCATCACAAACTGAAGATGTAGAGCACTGGACACGTGCAATGTTTATTGATGCTACGAAGAAATGATTTCTCAATTCTTGTAGTTGTACACTGGTGGTAAGCCTCCTGGCAATAATTTCAATCTTTTTGTAGTGCTATAACTGTTAACTTTCAACAAGTTTTAAGCATCCTCTGCTAGCATCCTTTTACTATTAATGCAATAAGCACTAAGATCTTTTAGATATATCAGAATTTCAATACGTGTTATTTTCACTAAACTGATCTGAACTTCGATTATTTTGGGTTCTTGATTTGTAATTGATCAAGAGGTTTTAATCACCTTGAGCCAGCCACAAAGTACTATTCCTGAGCAGCTGAAATTTTTATTTTTTTCCCCCCCTCTTCTTTCAAACAAGAAGCACCTTTGTTTGCTTTGCCTAACTGAAAATTTTTCAGTATAATAATTTTCTCTACTGCAAATAGAGGGGAAAGTGGCCTTGTTTTCAATCTCTGTGGAGGTCTTCAACTGCTGAACGTAAAGAAAATGCATTCTTAGACTCAATGCTGAAACCATAATGTACCAATTAGATTTGGAATTGATTGTAGATATGAATTATGCCCCCATTTTGTACTTGTATCTGAATGACATTATCACCTAAAACTGGATGGATTGCTGTGAGTTGATAAAATTAGGAGTCTTAAAAGAAATTCAGATTCTTTATTTTCTAAAATGTTAAGCTTTAATTAATTACAGTTATAAAAGTACTCTTCTATTTTGAGTGATTCCTAAGAACTAAATCTATGTTAACAATGGTGGGGGAATAAGAAACTCCTATTATTGTTACCTTGTCTTTGGAGTTAGCTTAAAAATGCTTATGCTCTTATTTTTTTCAGATTTATACACTTAACCAAATACTCAAGTTTACTTTGTTTCCATAGTTCTGCATGCCAAAACAACTAGTTTAGATTCTCCTTAGATTGACTTTGTGGTTTTTGATAATCTCATGGTTCATTAATTCTCTCATGTTTATTTCATGTATAGGTTCAACATGGCAAGATGATAGGACTTGTAGAGCGTCTCATCTAAGCTACCTTTAACATTCTGTAAATAAACTATAACTATTGCTTGTATATAAATGTACATAAGATTTATTCTGTGTTTTATATCATAATGTTATAGGTTATAACTAACAGTATATTATTACATGAAATTGTGTTAAGGATGAAATTTTTACTTTAGTTCCTGTCATTAGAAATTTTTAAAACAAAACAGAAGTGGTGCAAACTTTTTTGCATAAATAAGAGCAAGAAATTGGTATTATGAAACTGTGAAACTGCCAACTCTTTCTTGAACTCAATTCATTTGTCCTGTTAATTATCACTTTAATTTCTGGGACAAGAAATGCTTTTCTTTCTATCCTTTTCGTGTCTGGACTTTCTTTATTTAATCTACCGGTCGGTCTATTATGGCATTAGTTTGCTGTAGTCTAGTAATTTCGAAAATTGCAGTATTAATTTAATGCATGCATTTTTTTCTCAAACTCATTAGAAATTAACATTGCTATGCTAAATCTTCTCATAATTTGAATATATTTTAAGTTTTTATTTTAGTGTGTAGTTCTTCGAATTGAATAAATAATTTTAAAACCTCTACTGTCCTATATATATATATATATATATATATATTTTTTTTTTTTCCTTTTTTCATATTTTCTGTTGACATCCATCAAGTTAAATATCTCAAGATGGATGAAATGTTGAGTCTTTGAAAAACTTGAGAACACGTTTAGAAAAACGAAAGCCAAAGTAAAAGAAAATAAAAAAATAAAATTCCTTCAGTTAAAAAGGCAATTGTTCTGATTGGGGAAAGGGTCGGCGAGTGGTGACACAACAGAAGAATTCTCTAGCTGTTGCCATCAGCTCGAATGTAAGGAATCATAAGCTTTCACACAAATAAAAAGTGCACGATTCCCCTATCTCCACAATTGGTTGCAAAAGTGAAAAGGAACGGAGAAAAGGGCATAGTGATTTGCCCACAAATGTGTAAGTTTCAAGTTTTAGTGAATGATTTTACTTGTTTATTGAATCATTAGAGTGGAAAACCTTCCACTAAAAAAAAAAATAAAATCTAATTCTAAGAATATTGTTGGCAACGTATCTTTGACGCCTTGATCCAAACTATGTTGTTGCCTCCTATCTCACTCCCTCTTTCCCCTATGTAAATAATAATAATAAAAAGAAAAGAATATCGTTGGCCTAAACAGATTGTGAACCTAAGCGAAAATCACCGGCCAAATATAAAGCTAGATAAATTCGTAAGATTGGAACTAATGGTTATAGAGACATGGGATGATGATAGACTAAGAAAATGAGCTTTTCATTGAATAACCAAAGGACTCTAAAACAGGCACGTAAGAGAGAATGAAAGATCTCATTGGTGTAGTCTTCCTTTAAGCTAATTGAGATCATAAGGTCAAAGACCTAAGTGCCAAGTTAAGAAGTACTCAAGCAAGGAGGGAAACGTAAGCAAATTTCTTGTGTTCACTTCTTCCTCTTCTTTGGTGGCTGAAGAGCCTCTTCTTCTTCATCCTCATCCTCTTCATCTTCTGGCTGCTCCTCTACAACAACATCATCTTCATCTCCCTCATCTTCACCGCCATCCTCATGCTCGTCCTCATCATCGTCCTCGTCATCATCATCATCATCATCCTCATTGTTACCACCATCCCCGCCATCTTCTTCATCTTCTTCCTCTCCATTCTCCTCACCAGTTCCACCAGCCCCTCCTGGCCCTTTCTTAGTATTGCCATTGCTTTTGTTGGCATTGTTCTTTTGACCTTCGTTATCTTCAGGTGGTGGCAGTTCCTCTTCTCCGTCAGGGAAATCACCATCTTCATCCTCACCACCATTGTTTTCTTCATCTCCATCTCCTCCTTCAGCATCCACCACTTTCTTACACTCATCATCATCAGCATTATCCTCTCCTTTCCCCTTGAGATCCTGAAATCATAGCAATATTACATTTTATAGGCATCAAAAAATTTTCTATCCCAACTTGTTATATGCGCTATTTATACGTGTTAAATTTATAGTGACTACAATTTTTCATATCACAAAAAGTGGGGGGCGGTGGAGCCAAGGAAGAAATTGGAGGTGGTCCTTTTTTTTTCTTGGAAAAAGAGGTGGTCCATTTTTAAGATGTAAACCTTAAAAGTTATTATAGCAGTAGACCCCTTTCCAAAAATTTCCACCAAAAAAAAGAAAAAGAAACAGAGTTCGTACGCTATCCGTTTCTTTTTATTTTGTCACATTAACTACTTTTCACTTTATGAAAAAATAGCTAGACTTATAAATTCATATAGTACAATTCATTTATACTTTCTAAATCACCTTTATATTTTTTGTTTCTAACAATTAATTTAATTTCTATAATCGTAAATTTAAGTTAGCATTAACGCTACCAAAAAAAATTATCTGTAACAAATATATATATATATATATATATATATATAAAAGTAAACTTTTCAATTTGCAATTGCAATAAATAAAAAGGAAGGGAGGAAGTAGGAAACTTTGAAATGGTTCGATCCCCCTGTTGCATTTGATGGGGTATGCAGGAGATGTTGGACCATATGGGGTTTTCTTATTGTGTGTGCCCAATAATAACGGTTGTGCTCTTAAAGCCCAATCATGAAAAATTCAAAATTTATCACGTCTAAGATACTTTAAATAAATCTAGTTTCGGCCTAGAGGTTCTGTTGGGCCGATAACCAATTCTGTACATTCAAAATTTTGAACACCGACTATTGTTTACTGTATCAATAATAATAGTAAATTCTAAAGGAATATCCGAATATCTTTTCTTTTAATACAATAAAGAACGACCAAGAATAATAACTAAAGCCACATTACAACATTGACAATAAATGTATTAACGATTTCTTCTATAAATAATATACGATTTTTTTTAAAAAGTATTCTTTTTATTTTTTAAAATAATAATAATATAATATTAAAAAGTAGGCCCCATCATCAACCAACTCGGATTCAAAAAGGGCATATGAGCCAAATTTATGTTTAGTTTTGACGTCCGAGAAGAGGAAACTAGTACCAGTTTAGTAGTTCATAGTCATGAACATATAGGGCACAATACTAAAACGAAACATAAAAAGGAAAACTTCAATTAATTATTACTGTTTTTTAAAAATGAATTAATTAATTATTACTTTAGAAATTAAAATCAACCTTAAATTTTATTTTAGATAACCAAAAAAGAACCTTAAAGTATATATGTATATGTATATCCATAAAATGGATCAAAACGGTCCCCACTAAGATCTTAAAAAAAAAAAAACAAGAAAGAGGCACATAGCTCAAAATTTGTAAACCGAAATTTTTTAATTCCAAGAGCTCTAAAAATTTTCTATAGGTTAAAAAAAAAAAGAAAAAAGAAAAAAAAAAGAAGGGCTTACTTGATGAGCTGAAAAAAGCTGGTAAGCGTTGAGGAAAGTAGCAGTCAACATGGAGGAGGTTAAGAGTAGGAGGGCGGAGACGGTCTCCTGGGCGCACGCTAGCGAAGCTTGGTTAACTATCACCTCCATATTTGTACGGACACCGCACCTGACATCACCATCAAAGAAGGAGAAAAAAAAAACTACCGTTAGATCTCCTCCGAGTCCGTTGGGATATTTTCCATCTTTCACTTCATTATTAATTATGAAGAAATTAAAGAGACGATAACGAAACACACACACACACACACATATATATATATATATATATATATAAGACAGAGAAGTGTGCGTATAATTGTACGTATATGCTTGCCACTACTTGTACGTTGTTGAAGAAAATGTGTACGTACGTGTCGGTGAAAAATATGGAGAATTGGAAGATCTAGGAAGAAGGAGGAGGTGAAGAGCAAACGAGAACCCAAAAAAATAAAATAAAATTCCTTTCCCTGCAAAGGAAATTTCTGCTGGGAAAAGAAAAGGGTAGTGATTCTTAGTAGAAGGAAAAATGGAGAAGAAGAAAGAACTTTTCCTTGAAAGTGAAGTCAAGTGAAAGAGAAAAGAGAGAGAAAATGTACCTGAGAGAGAGAGAGAGAGAGAGCAGAATTGGTTAAGGGAGAGAGGGGGTTTCAAAGTGTAGTTTGTTGAGTGAGATTGAAGGCTTTGTAATTTGTTTGAGGTTTTGGACCGTTTGATTTTAATCAGACAGTTGAGAGAAAGAGAGGGGCATAGAAGGTAGTTTTGGTGATTTAGCTAAGGACGTTAAAGAAGATAACGGTCATTTACCAAAAAAAAAAACAGGAAAAAAAAAAAGAAGATAACGGTGACGGTGGACGGGGGGGTCTTATTCTGTGTGGAGAGTGGTTGAGAGATGATGATGAGACTACGTAGCTGGTAAAATATCGTGGGAGGAAAATTGCAGCTTGGAATAGAATCTAATACCTTCTTATTCACACTTTTTCCCTCCCTTTTTCCTATTTGTGCATGAGGTGTTAGATTACATGAACACTTTTTTATTCTCCAAGTCCAAGTCCATAAAGCAAGTTGGTTTTTGTTTGTTAATTTAAAGTTTTCACTAGAAGAGAGGAAGATAGAAAGAGATGGTGGGTGGAAAAGTAGAAAATACCTCTTTCTTTTCTCACTCTTTTTTTAAAATTTTAAATCAAGATCCTTTTATATGTATATATATGAAATCACTTGCACTTGACTAATTTGGAGTTTGACCTAAAGAGAATTCGTAAAGTCTGACTATTTCTATGTTATTTTGGAAACAAATTATCTTGATAAAAAAAGTATATGACATAATCATAGAATTCTCATAAGTTCAAGATATGGCAAATGTAAGTTCATAAGAATGTCCCTTAGATTTTGGTATAATAGTGCAGCATATATAATGTATTAGTAAACGCCGTTAATTTTGTACATTAGAATTTGTATTGGGTAATTTTACTCTTTTTAGTGGGGTTTTTTTATTATTATAGAAGGAAAAAAAAAAACTGTTCTTAGTGGTTGGAGAGATAAAAATTAGGGCTCCAACTCTTCCCTTTCTTGGCCTAGCAAGTTAGAATTTTGCTTCAAGTTGTTCAAGCTAGTATCCTTTTTGGGTGTGGATAAACTATATTCTACATCAAGAAACACAGCTCTTCGGTGTATACATTTCAAATCTCAATTGCATATTTCAAGTTTTTTAATTAATCTTATCCATTTATTGGGCCGAGTTATAGGAAGAATATGCAACATGAAAGGGAGGAATGTGAATTAAATTTCAAGCATAAACTTACTAATGGACCTGATTATGAACTTACAGAGTAATTGAATTGAATAATTAAGACTTATAGGTAATGATTGTGCACAATTGAATTATTATCTTATCATTTAAGATGATGTTATAAATCTGGAGCAAATGCAATTAATAAAAATGCCTTCTAAAAATTTATGATTTCTCACAAAAGAATCTGTGCACTAACTAAAATTTTGCGTAACTACGAAGCATTAGCACCACCGGCCCTTAACTTCGCCACTCTCAGCATGTGGCTAATTAAGGATGATCCAAATGTGATATACTAGATTAATTTTGGATAAATTTCATTAAATTCTCTTCGAGTAAAACATACTTTCCTTAATCTTTCAATTGATTTAATATCTTTCCTATTTATTTTTTCAATTATTTTAATTAAATACAATTACTATTTTTTTTCAATCAATTTAGTATCTTAATCAAATATTATAAACTGATTCATATATGCTCTTAATTTCGTTCTTATCGATATTGTTACCAATTCAAGAAAATTATACTAAAGTATTATTAAAAGGGCTCATATATTATTTATTAAAGTATTAATTTATATAAAGAGAAAAAATAGTGAAAACTATAAAATATCATCTTCTTTATTTTTTCACAACGCCACTAGACATAAAAATATAAAAACAATGATCTCATATAAACGTTTAAAATAAAACAAGTTTTAGAATGAAAGATTATAGTGATCACCTAAATGATTTAGTGTACTACATAATATTTTTCTTCTAATTTTTCTTGTATTTATCTTCTCTTTTCCCTCTCTTTTGTAATTAATGGCACAAATATTTTATTATAATATCACAATAAAATATTTCTCATTTTTTCTATAAGAGAGAAAAAGACAAGGAAATATGTATGTTTTTTTAAATAGTATTTAACTTGTAATGAAAAGTTGATTGACAAAAGGATGAGTGATAATATAAATTATATTTAATTTTAAAAATTTAAAAAGATAAGGAGGGACATTGAGACAATTAGAAAATTAAGGGAAGAGTGTGTTTTTAACCCGAAGCTTAAGTGGGGTTAAGGGGGAAATTAAACCTAGTATTTTTTTATATATTCCATTGAAGTAACAACTCAAGTGATTGATGTATTTCGTCATTTATGATCCAAGAGGAAAAGACTTGTGAAGTTTGATTTAGATTGTAAGTTAATTTTATATTGGTACTCAAAGTTGGGGTATTTTGTCAATTCTCGTAAAATTGTCGATAGGGGATCAAGTTGATTTAATTGTATAATTTTTAAATTATAATATGTAGATATGTTTAGTTGGTAAAACTACTTCACTTATAATTTATAAGTAATTGCTTCAAGTCACATTCTCTATAATTATGGTGTATTTTAAAAAAAATCATAATATGTAAATTTCACAAATACCTTTTAATTCATTTACCAGAAAAACGAAATAGGAAAAAAAGGATCCTAATAATAATTATGATGTTCTCCCCGAAAAACTTCCAATCCTTGATTCCTCTTTATTTTCCTTCTTAATCGCGGTGTGAAATTCTCATTTCAGAATCTTAGAAAAATTCTAAGCAAATTGAAGGGAAAAATAAATATTTATGCTCAAAATCTATTACATGGAAAAAAATAGGAATGACAATTTTTAATCAGAAGTACTAAGCTTGTGCTGTTTCATTGAAATTTGAATTGAGTTTGTTATTTTTTAATATAATATTTATATTTTTTGTTTTTGGATAATAATTTTTTATTGAGAATAATGTTTTTTGGAGTAGGAATTGAAAGTTTGATTATAATATGAAATATATAAAGTATAAATAATAATTGTTTAAAGTTGTGTTTTTAATTAAAAAGTAATGAAAAACTATTGTTTATGTAAATATGTGAATCTATTTATTGTGTTATGAAAAAAAATTAAAATTTTGATGTGATATAAATTTTTGGACAGAAATTGTTTTGATTGAGATATTTTTAAGAGAATTGATAAAAAAAATATTTATTAATGAAATATTTGAAATTTAAATTAGTAACTTTTATATATTTTAATTGATTTTATATTTATATGATGTATGAGGGCTTTACCTTTATGAATATTTTATTTTAAAAAAATTTATGTAGAAAAAAAATTGCATTTTTTTCCCTTCTGTTTTCAACCTTCTCTACTTAGGGCAAAGTAGGAATATTTTTTTATTATCTATTTCATCATTTAATACCTTGAGAATTTTTTGATTGATTTACATTTATAGATAGGATGAAGATGGAGATGATTTTGTACTCGATAGCTAGGGATGAGGATTCCCTCAATCCTCTAAGTGGAGAGTTTGAGAATGAGAAAAGATTGGAGATTTCGGGACAAAACTAAGACTTCTAATCTTCGACTTGCCCCTCCTTAATTGCCATTCCCTTAAAGAAATTGTTTTGAGAATTCTCACTAGTACAACCTCTTTGGTTAATCTAGTGCTTTTGCAAGCCTCAAATCGTTTAACTTGCAGCAACAAGTTTGGATTAAGAAATCCTTAGTATCTTCTCCTCCCATGGATATAGTTTAGTGTCTTCCCCGTTTCTCTGTCCATGGATTTAGTTAAGTGTTTAATGCTCTTACAAATAGAATTATTTGCTTCTCCTTCCAAATTTTGGTTGAAGGCACTATAATTTATCAGTCTACATACTAGTAAATTTCCTCTTTCATAGAAAAAGTTTATGAAATTGAAATATAATTTTTTTCTATACACAAAGCTCGATGATTAATGATCATGATTGATAAATACCACACCTTATTACTTAATAACTTATATCATAAATTGTCGTTTTAACCTTAATCTCATTTTATACTTTCTCTCCTCTAAAAACACCTCTCCAACGTCTCTCTCCTTTCACTCAACTTCACCACAAAAATTGATTATACCCTTTATGATTATATACTTTATCCATTTATTTTGATAGTTTAAATGGTGATTTTTTTAGGAAAACAGTGAGAAAATCATAAATGGTTTTCTTAGAAAAATGCCATTGATTTTGTTTAAAGTTTGCATATATCTGTTGGGGGTATGAACATTGTATATTTCTTGGCTATTTTCTGCGCAAAATGCATCCCATTTTTTTTTTTTTTTTTGCCTTAATATGATGTATTTTGATTCAATTGTTGTGTAAAAATTGCATATACATATTGGGTTTTGTTCTTATGTAGTTTATTCGACAGATTATTGAAAAATTTATTGATTTTTTTAAAAAAAACGTGTGAAAGTTGAATTGCGAAAGTGATCGGATGAACATTTTCGGGCATTAGTTTGGTATGCTCAGATGGTTTAGATCGAGTATCATGAATTATGTCTGGAAATCTTCATCTGGAGAATATATTGAATGCCCTTAAGCCTTCGTCCGTACATTAATTTTCTGTGACTAGACTTACTTTTCAGCACTCTTTTTATGACCATAACTGATAACTACCATATGCACGTGTAATTGGTCGGATCAAACCAGGTTGTTCGATAATTCAGTAAATTTAATTTGAGACATATTAATTATGTAAATAATATTAAATATGGTAATTCAGTAAATTCACATTTGTAATTAAAAAAAGGAAAGAAAAATCGCCCAAACGTGAACGTGTCCGGTTGTATCAGGACAATGCCCAAATATCAAAACCCCAGGTATAAAGGCTTCATGCCCGAATGCCCATGGTCCCGGTAAATGCTAGTGATGACTGGTCATATGGTCCCGATAAGGTCCGAAGCTTTAGCTAGATGATCGATTGAGCTTGTCCGGTCACAATGCTATCGGACCAGACTACGTTTTCAGGCATGAAGAATTTTTCCAGTCATTTAATTATTTTTTTTAAAATGAAATCTTTGCTTAAAAAGAAAAACTTACCTCAATTCTGTCATCATTTGTGCATGACATATTTTTATTTTGATAAGATATGACTTTATTTTAATATGAATCATACTCTTTTGACATATTTGTTGAATTTTGTAAAACATTTAAAAAAACTCTAAGAGAATATTTTTAGCTGAAAGAATTGAAACAAATCACGAAAGGGTAAAAAGATTAAAAAGGATGCGATATTGGGTAATATAATATGATGAGGTATTTAGCAACTCCCTTAATAACTTTGTCAAAGTTCTAATACTTTAATATATTTTAATTGTTTAAGGGCTACTATAGCAATTTGGTCATCTACCCTCACATTTCAAAAATGTGTTTATTCAATTAAAATACATTTTCGAAATGGTTTTTCAGGAGAATATATTTTGAAAATGCATTCTTTTATTGATAAACACATTCTCAAAGTACTTTTTCAATAAAATAAAACTACAACAATATTATAATTTTTTATTGTGAAAATACATTTTTTCAATAAAAACACATTCTCAAAACAAACAAGGATAATTAGTCAATTTAAGTTCATAATATTTGATCATTTTTGTATTTTTTTTAATCATACATTGATCCTTGTACTTTTTTTATTACTCACATGGGTCATTTTAATAAAATTAGGTAAAATATTAGTCGAAACCTCAAATTTATCTAATAATTCACCCATTTTTTATAGTAACAAAAATTGAAACACACTTTCTATCACCACAATTAAACATTTTCACACTTTCTACCACTCAAATTAATCATTTTTTTTCGTCATTTTTTTCAAATTTATAAGAGGTAAATGGGTTTCGAAAATATTAAACTAGAAAATTTGAGGAAAAGGATTAGAGAAAAGAGGTATTCCTGGTGATAACAAAGTGTATTTTCATTTTTATTCATAAAAATTTAGTGAATTGTTGAATGAATTTGAATTTTCATTAATATTTTATTTAATTTTGATAAGAAGAACCAATTTTTATAATAAAAAAAATACAAGAATCAATGTAACTTAAAAAATACAAAAATAGAATAAAAATGATAAAAAACACCAGTGTTAGGGACTAAATTTTTTTAATTATCCAACCAACAATAACGTAAATACGTTCTTCCCTAGGGCAGGTCCACGCATGCACAAACAATTCTAAACTAATTTAGGATGAAAAAGCAAAATATATGGTCAATGAAATCATCGAATCCTCCCAATTTTTGGACATCCCATTGAAATTTGAATTCCACCACATTTCCCAAACTTTAGCCAACTTTTCTAAGTATCACAAACTTTTCCTTTTCCAATGAGTAGATGGTTAAGCAAAGACTCAAAATTGAAAAACCCTGATATACAGTATATAAAGTGTATATGGTTGTTATAATAAAAACTTAATTATAATCATATAGATTGTTATATGATTATTATTTTTATTATCGTAACTAATTTAAAACAAAATTTACAAGAATATGAATTTCGTTAAGAATTTTCCTTCGTGTTAAAAATTTAGTTTGCAACATCAACTTCTTCATCTTCTTGCTTTTATTTGTGAAGTATAATCAACAACCACCCTAAAGAAAATGAAAAAAGAACCTCATCGCTCAATTGCTTTTGCACCGTCGTGGAAAAAAGAGTCAAGATATTTACAAGAGTCAATACTAAGATACATGCAGAAAAGAGCATATGTTCCATAGACACAATGACTGCCAAAATAATAATAATAAATGATGATTCTTGGCTGATCCTGCCTTGTGGAATTAGTGCATATATTGGATTTAGCTTGGAGAATAATGGGGGAAGAAAAATGTAAATTTTGTCTTCAAGCTGAAGCAACTATCAACAGAACCCAACATCATTATAAAGCTTTTCTGTGAACCATATTCTACTCATTTCAACCATTTAATACGCATTTGTGCTAAAAAGCAAAATGAAACAATAGAAATTTATAAAATATTAAAAAGTAGTATGGAACTTATGCTTTGTTAAAAAAATGTTAATAATTTATCATAAAAAGTAGTAGACAACCTAAATTGTATTATTATTATTATTCTTGAGAACTTCGATTGATCCGTAAGTTAAACTTGCACAGCTAATGATCAATTTGAATAGGGAGTTTGTTGTAATTTATGAGGGGGTCTAGAAAAGTGAAGTGAACACTAAGAATTGCTCCATATGTACCTCCCCCCAAAGGTTTTGAGAACTTCAAATTTCATTATTCTTCAAAGTTGTACACCACTAGACAAAAGCAAAGGATACAAGGATGCCTGCAGCATTTATAAGCTGCTTTGCCATTATCCTCTCATATAATCAGGATAATTGCTGACGATAATAATCCAAAACCAAAAGGAAAGACTCACAATATTTGAAGTCCAAATTCCAATGCTCCTCTGCTTATTTAAGAAGAAAAGCATAATAAGATTCAACGGGTATTTCTTTTGGTTCACAGTTCAGCTGAGCTGGTTCTTCTCAGTTGGTACTTGGGTCCAGAAGGGAAATTGGAATACAAATTCATCTGAAGTTCCTGCCAACAGCACCAGATGAAACTAAGGACAAATGTGCAATGACCATTGAACCTATTGACAAATGCAAATGTAGCAGCTAGGTGGAGTGCAATGAACATTTGTTGCATCCTTGCATGAGACAAGGAATCAGTCACAGAACTTTCATGGCATGTCTTGATTTTAAAGAAAAGCTTTTTGATGTCTTCTAATTGTAAGCTCTCAGCTGAGGTATTGGATTTTGTTGGGGTCAATAAGTTAAGTCAGAATTGATTCAACAGAAGAAAAGGATCCCTCTTTTTTTCTTTCATTGTTTGGTTGATTTGTACTAAAAGAAAAAGAACCTCTAGAAGGACAGGAAGAACAATTGGGAATGACTGGTTATGCTGCCTGTTGATTGATTTGGAGACTGAATAAGGATTCTTCCTATGCTGCAACTTTCTGAGCTGAAATTCTGGCTAGTTAGAGTGTTTCAAGAGCCCTGATCAAGCTGACAGGATAAACATGGTTTCAGGTGCGTCTTTGTGACTCTTCATTTAATATGACTGTTGATAACTGCATTAGCTGCTATCATTTATCATATTTGAAGGAATGCAACCTGAGGATTGTTTAAACATTCAGCAAGTGCCCCTCACAGGATTCTGTTATTTCAAGTATCTTGTGCAGCAATAGCTCTTAGTCTTAGGTTATAGTTGTGATGTCTCTCTTAACGCGGAGCCAAATGTCATGCTAGAATCATGAGCTCTAGACAATATACTTGCGATCAATTTGAATTCATTTGATCACTTTAGGCCCGAAAAAGCTTGTGTTCACAGGTTTGAAACCAACATTTTTCATTTTAAGATAATGTTGATCAAATGGTCTCTTTCATGGGAAAGAAAAACCATACATACCATCAGACATAGGTTCACAGACCATAAGGCTTTCCAGAGCAGCAGAACTCTACAAGTTCATTCAAGAATCCAATTGGTTTAGTAACTAGCATAAATGCATAATGACATTGTGACATTTATGCCAAGTATGATGAGAAGTACTGAACATCTCTTCCCGCTTTCAATTATATAGATAACTAAATTAATGTAGTTTTGATGCACATCAGGGTGAATGTAGTACCTTTCGCCTTCTTAGCCAACTGTTTGTTTCCTTCAATTGCTCCACATCAGTCTCAAGCTGTTTTGTGTAAGCCTAGAATCATCATCAGAAGAAAAAAACAAGTTTTCATTAGCATCCCTACTTAGTCATCATCAGATATAATAGAGTGATCAATTATGCATGATTTTCAAGATTTTTAATCAAATCATAGGGAGAAAACATCATTATCAACCTGCTTCCTTGCCCTTGACCTTGCAGCAGATTCGCGATTCTTGATCATTCTTCTGCGTCTCCTTTCAATACTCTTTTCTATCAATTCATCAGTGTAATGCCGCTTTCTTTCACCTCCCAGATGCGATTCTGAAGATGCTGCTACCACTTTTTGCAACGGAATTGGTAACTCTAGCTGGTTATCTAAATAACCCACATCAAAAACCGGATTATCATAACCAATATCCGAAACCTGAAATCGAGAATCAACCCCTCCTTCAATATGCATTGGCAAATTCCCTTGCTCTGGCTGCTGCTGATCAGATATCTGAAACGGCATCCAATCTGCTTGTTGCTTGTCTAGCATCAGGGGATCAATCACTGACAATGGCTGAGGATTTCTTGCAAGAATTTCTTGATTACCCAGATTAAGAACTCCTGCTCGTACTAAAAACTCTTCAAGCCTTGTCTCTCCAAGCGTCAATTGTCTCTTAGGCAGGGGACGATTAACAGCATTAGCACATTCTTGATCAACAATTTCACCCCAAACTTCATCAATGGTTTTCTTACTCAAACACTTCTTCAAATTAAAATTTCCAAGAAATGTTGAAGCTGAAGATGATGAAGACGATGCTGACGAAGAAGGGTTTTGCATCAAATTATTTCCTTCTTCAGCAGAAATGACATTCTTGACTAATTCATCCAAATTCATAGCACTCAAAGGCTTTCCTACATTCCCCAGTTGGCTATTGATTTCATCGAAAGTAAGGTTGTACAGAGAGCCTTGTCTGATTAAAAATGGACATGAAGGCCCCTGATCAACTTGGTCTGGTATCAACATTACTCTACTAACAACCAATTCAAGAAATCTAATGCACTGTATTTCTATCTGTTCTTCAAGAGTTTTATCATCAAAATTACAAAAGAAAATGATATTTCAGATATAACATCTGAGAAAAAGACAAATGTAAATTCTTGAGAAAGAGAACGGATTCAGTTACATTACATATACAAATATAGAAGAAATTAATTAAATGTAGTGTAAAGACAAACAATTTATAGGATCATCATCAGCACAAAATAAGTGGAAGTGATGAATTTATGAGTGCAGTTAATATAAGTTGGATCCTTAATTAATTGGTGTGATTCTAAATCCCATAGATATAGGTTGGAAATACGGTATGGCTGTTGAGATTTAAAGTGACCAAAATTTTAGCCTAACTGACTCTTCAATGCTTACTTCTTTTGCGGATTGCTGAATGCCTCCACCACGAATTTTTTGTTATTCTTTTGAGAGCTGGATTTAGATTTTACATTGGCCAGAGTTGATTTTGTTTAGTCTCAGGTTTCTATTTTGGCGTTTGAAATTAATTTTTTTTAAAATAAATATATTTTTATTCAAAATTCCACTATCAATTTTCTTAATTTGAAAAATTTATGTATTATTAATTCATGGTATTTTATTGCTAACTAAATTAATAACAAAAATATTATACTATAATAATTTCATTAAGTTCGAAAATTCTATTTAATTATAAAAGTAAACATTTGATTATCGGAAGATGGTGTATTAATTTATTTTTTATAAGTTGTACATTTTTCCGTTAATTCTTTCCTTTTGCAAATTCTTTAAACATAAGCAAAGATAAATAATTAAAAATTTTCTCCCTTAAAAAGCAAAGATAAAGCATTGAATTAGATATTCTATTTCCTTTTTAATAATAAGATCTATATATATATTCTCAATATTTGAAGACGTGTATAGTAAGTTATTCCTTTTCCTCAATTCATTTTTTACTATATTCTTTAGTTAATTTGAATATTGTAAATTAAATTATTCCACATAATTTCCTTTTTTTAGTATAAATAAAATATACTGAAATTCAAGTAGGAAAGAAAATAATAGAATTAGCAAATATTTAATGATATTTGAATAATATTTAATATAAAACATTTTTTAGGATAATAATAATAATATAAAACATGGTTTTACCAATATAAAAAATAAACTATTAATAGATAAAATGTTGTAAAACTCTCTGCCCGTTGGACAAATATATCTATTTGCCAGAATTCAAGTTTTGCTTATTCTTTTGTCTTATCATCTCAAATGGTAAAGATTTTGAGAAGTACGGGAACGATTATAGAGATATAGGGACACACTTTCTTTTAACATTTAATTAGTTTACTTTTCGTGTGTGTGTATATTTAATTCAGTCTGAAAAATAACTGAAGGATATGACAAAAGTAACTGAATTCCAGAATTTGTTTAATATTTGTTCTGAAAAATATTAAACAAAAATAAGTAGGATTATTTCAAGGTTTTCCCCAAAAAATTTTAATTTAAAAGATTCGAAAAATCGAATATATATCTATAAACTATTTTTAAAAAATCAAAAGTACGGAAACCACCCATATACATGGCCTTTACGGTAAAAAATAAAATCGATAACTTACTACATCGATTTTGAAGGGACAAATCGTTCCAACAATATTTTTCTTCCACTTAAACCACCCATAACCAATGTTAGTAAGTTATTACTTCTAATTTTCCACCGAAACCGCCACCTATATGGATGAATTGAGTAATTTTAATTATTAAAAATAATAATTCACGACTAATAAAAAACTTATAAGCATTTTTAAATTAATAAAAATTAGTCTATTTAGTTTTATTTGAATCTCTTGTTTCATATTTTTATATTAACATATACAATCCAAAAACTTAAGATTTTGGCTAACAAAGTCTTTTAATTTTCAAGATTTGTTAAAGATTTGATCAATACAAATCCTTTTTTAAATTTTGAAAGTTTTAAACTTTGTAAACAAATATCAAATATATAAAACATTAAAGAAATTCAAGAATACGTGACTAAATAAGATAATTTTTATAAATTAAAAATAATTCCCATTCTCTCAAATATTATACTGATATTGGGCCTATCTAAGGTACAAATGGGCTTAGCATGGAAGATATTCTGTTTGTCTTCCTCACTACTTTAGCTTTAGGAGAGCAGATCTCAAGCCCATGCAATTATTCAGAAACACAAACCATGAAGAGCTTCAACTTCAAATTAGACAAGTCGTTTTTTAATTTTTAATTTTATTTATTTATGAAAATTAGACAAGTCTTTTTGACATTCTTACATTATGATCAATTAAAATTAGTCCATGGACTAGATTTGGTATGGATGCTTTTATGAATGGACTTACTATTTCTGTAATGCTTTCATTTTTAAATATACCTGACTTGTAAAAATTCGTATGAGGATTTGATGACATAGAAATTGCCTAATGTCTTCGGATATGATTAAGAATATATTTATTGTCAAAGACTTGGATTGAGTTCTTAAAGTGAAAATTTTGTTTTAGTTTTAAGAATAAAATAGAGAATGTATTAGATTGAATTTTAAATTTTTGTACTTAAATGTATAATTTGATGTTAATTAGGTACCATATATTAGATATAATTAAAATATTATTAATTACATGTTTAAAGATGTGATTGAGTTAAAATGTATTAATGAAGATATATTTAGTGTAATATGTGGGATCATTTATAAAATTTGGAAGGAGTTTAAATTTGAATCGTATAAAATATTTGGAGGAAAATAGTATTTTGACTTCAAAAATATACCGTAGAAAAATATTGGTTTGAAAATCCAAACCAAAACCACCTTAGTTTATTTTACTAAGTTAATAAAAGGTTCTTTTTTTAACCATATATAATAAAAAGATAAATAGAAAACTTAACCGTTGATCAAATTCACACCCTTTAGTTAAGATAATTATTTATAAAATTATACGTGAACAATATATTTTTGAAAAGTAGATATAATTAAATTTTTTAATATCTAATGATTAATTGACACATATAACTTTGCGAAAATAATGAAAAAAATTGTAACTCAATAATTAACATCCAATTGGGTCCTATATTCAACCCCTACTAAATATAATAATAAAAGCAAAAACTTCGTGGAAATAGTGATGCACCTTATCCACACACACATAGATAAACTTATTTATATTTTTCTCACAGATTGATAGACTAAGTTTTTGGAACTTCATCAAAAGTTTGAGGTATGATCTCTTCGTGATCTTCAAATATAAACATGACTAAAAAGTGCCATGTCCCTCTAAACTTTTAATTTTTTTTTATTTTAGTACTTAAATTAATTTTTTTATCGATACATATACTTGAATTTTATAAAAATGCATTTTGTTAATCTAATTAAAAAACATTTTTGTCATTCTTAACAAATATATAAACTCATTGTTCTCTAATCTACAAAATTACCCATCATTAGTGAAACTTGTTTTCTCCATTTTAATTTTCTGCAAACTCATCCCTTCCCAAATCATTTTTTGAAAGATGGGAGATTATATTAGTAAGGAAATAGGAAATAGTTAGTACAAGGTAAATGAATATGATACAATGAAATAACTTAAAAAGAAAAAAAAAACTAAATCAAAATTAGAAGAGAAATATGAGATAATGCAAGAATATAAATAAAAATATGATAAATTGAGTTATGATGCAGTAATTGAAATTTGACTGTATTGGTAAAATGAGAGCTACAAATTGATTAGTTATTGGAAATAATGAGTTTATATTCTTATTAAAAATGATAAAAATTCCTCTTAATTAGATGAATGATAATATACTTTTTTATAGTTTTATAAAGTTTGAGGGCATATATTTATACAAAAAGTTAAAGTGTATTTTTTGATAATTTTGTAAAATTTAAATGCATACATTAATAAAAAAATATTCAAATGTTAAAAATATAAATTTTAAAAATTTAAAAACATGAGACACTTTTTATCGATAAATATTTGTTACTCCTTGCTTTGGATTTTTCATCCCTGTCTAGGCTAATTCAAGACGTCAGGGTTACGTGAAATTGAAATTTCCATAAAGTTGTTTACCTATAAAGTTGTTTGGGTTTATTCTTCTTTTTTTAAAAAAAAAATAAATTAATTTTACGTTATCCACCTAAAATTTATTACATACTCAATTGTTTTTCCATATTAACTACACTCTATTTTTCTTCGTTTGTCTCTTTTTGTTTTGTTTTTTCGTTTTATCTGAGGAGTTCGTTTTTTCTTAATTAACAACAATTTTCATTCAATCTCTCTATTTATTATTAGTTCGTTTTCTTTATATTAGTAAAATTTATTTTCATATACATTTTTTTTATAAAAAAATCCTTTATTCACATATGACATGATAGATATTTACTAGTTCTATATTGAATGTTCTATATTTTATTTATGAAGTAATTCCAGTATGAACACTTACAAAAAAATGGAAAAAAAAGAAGATGATCATACATGGGATGAAATAAAGCTTCTTAGCAATACATTCACAAATATGAATTAATTAAATACACAGTTCAAAAGTTTTTAAGCAAAATGCATTCAAACAATTTCATGCAAAAAAAAACTCAAACATTTTTTATGCAGTAAATAAATAAAGCAAGTATGTGAAATTTTAAGTAATCTTGGTTTTAGAGATAAAATTTTCATTATTCAAACTATTAAGGAATCTTGTTAAAAAAAATTTAAACTTAAGAAAAGAACCTTGAAAAAAAAAAGAAATAATATCAACTTACTACATACGTGTTCAAATATTGAAGGTATGAACGCATAAAGAATATATTTTAATAATTTTATGTCTAACTCAATATTTTATCTTGCTCATATTTAATGAATTTATAGAAGGGAACAAATATTGGAAAATAAACAAATTATAAAGTAAAAACTAAAGCATATATAATTTATAGTTTATATTAATTCATAATAAGGAACACCATATATCCATCAATAAATAAATAAAATAAAGTTGAGTGTCAGAAAATGCTAATAGTAATGCCTCAATTTTATACTACCATGAATTTATAGCCTTTTCATAAAAATAAAAAAAGATTCTAGCCTATCTATATAATTTAATTTAAAAAGAGAGTCTTCTCAAGTGAAATAAAGACATGTATGCATGAATGTTGTATTATGCTTATTCATCTCCACATTTTTGTTTTAAAATTTGGAAAATTTTCATATTTAATATTGTATATTTGAGTATGAAGTCAATAAGATCTCATATATTTTATATTAATTTACAAAAATTTTTTACTTTAAAAATTTGGCCAACAAATCCTTTTGAAAGGATCTTATCGGTCAAATCTTGAGAGTTTTGAACTCTGTAAATCAATATTAAATATATGAAACTTTAATGCTATCTGATTAAAAAAACGTGACTAAATAGGCTAATTTTTCTTTAAATTATTATTCATGTTTCTTTTAACTTGACTAATTTGCTTGAGATCTAAAGAGTATAAATCAGTCTTGTTTGGTGGTTGAAATTCAAGTTTCTACAGGCTGAACTAGATAACCATGCCATAGGGTTGCTGAACAAGTTTTTTAAACATTGAAGGACACAAAAACTACACACACACACACTATATATATATATATATATATATATATATATACATCTGCTAATCATATAAATTGATGAAAACAGTCATTCCACAATATTCATAAGAACCCAAGAACT
Source organism: Apocynum venetum (assembly GCA_019593545.1). NCBI lineage: Eukaryota > Viridiplantae > Streptophyta > Magnoliopsida > Gentianales > Apocynaceae > Apocynum > Apocynum venetum. Next base: position 7,143,524 of record SRSM01000143.1, read on the forward strand.
TTATTAACTTTCCATGATCATTTCTGGTATTAATTCTAACCGTTAATTATTTCTAATAAAAATGTCATATTTGGCATTTGAGCTATCGCCACCCTTATCATCTTCCGCTAAAGGGTCATTAATGTGATGGTGAGTTGAAACGTTATTCCTTGAGAATTTATGTAGGTCCCAAAATCGTAGAATTAAAGCTTTCATTTATGAAACAGTCTTTCAGTTAAATAATAGTAATAAAAAAAGTTATTTTAGAAATTTGTATTAGAAATTTGCATAAAAGCAATACAAATTTTAGTTTAAATTGTAAATCTATCCTAAATAACTATTCTACTTCAATCTCTCATTATCTCTCTTCTCAAATTAATCACTTTCATTCTCTCTTCAGTCTCCACTTAAATAGAGATAAAATTAGAAATAATAATCATTTATGAAAACCTGCGGGAAAGGAAAAGCTATCGATTGGAAATAGGCACAGCAGAGTAAGGAAGGCATCAGGTAGACGGCGAGATGTAATATCTTCTTTCCAGGGTAGTACTTCTTTCTTTCCCGAAACTCGCCCATTCACCTGAAAAGACTGAACTTGCTGCTTGATTCCTTGATAGCTGAAGGAAAGACTTCATCATGATTGCTTGATGGCGTTCCCCATAAATACATTTATTTTAAAAATAAAATAAAACTGAGATCTATTTTGAAACGAAAAGAGTATCAAATAAAATAAATAGTCGTGCAATATCACAAAACATAAACAAACCCTAAACCTCATAATTAATTCCAGTTACTAATCTTCTCAGTCCCACAAAATCGTCTTATCTATTTTTTCTTAGGTGTGTCTCTCTTTCTTTTAGAACAACACTCGTACTGATCAGAGCACTCTTATTATAATTTCTTAAAAAATATTTGTTGAAACAAGTGTCAAGAATGATCAGCAGCAAAGACCTCTTTAACTGAAAGTTGGGATTGGCTGATTTTGGTATAGTTAGCTTAGCTAACTTTGTTAGTTAGTATACGTCATATGCCATGATGTACTTTTTTATGCCTGGTTTTCTCAATAAGAAAATTTTCCTATCTATACTTCTACTAGTTTTTCTTCTCACAGTTTCGTTCCTGTTCCTGAATATTCAACAGTTTCTAAGATCAACATAATGCCATTTAATCTTCTAAGCCTCTAAAAATATGAAAAAGTTTTTTCTAAAAAACATGGGTCATAGTGATCTTGGTTAATCCTAAGCCCTCTCTAAGTCATGAATTTACATATACAAACAAAACACTCTTGCAAAATTTCATGCCCAGACAAAAATTAAAAGGTCTGTATTGTGAAAGTCATTACCACATCAATAGGTGTCCCTCCAGAATCTAAAGAGCTAACACCTTTATCTTTACAAGTTAAAAGTAACACTTCTTCTGTTTTTTTTTTTAGGGTCGTCACACTTCTTCTTTAAATAATTAGGTTTTGCATCCAAACTTTTGGAAGGCACTTTGCTTATCTGTCCCTTGTTGCTAAATCCAATCTAGTCTTTGAGAGTTGAATGGTGACAAAAGCAAAGCAACCAAATTTTTTGAGAGGTTCAATCATAGGTCCACCTGCGAGTTTAAGAACTGATTTTCTGACCTAATTTATCGTGAGAAGAAAAAGATAAAATAAAAATAAACAATAATAATCTTTCGATTTAAAATTAAATGGTCATATTTGAAGTTTGAAATATTTATAATTAAATGTATGTTTTTTTTAAAAATAAATATATTTTTTATTTTAAGTTTCATTAATAACAAAATTTAAGAGAGTTATAATCTTTTAATTCTTGTATATATTATCTCAAAAGCTTACATTCAATTTCAAATTAAGTGAGCATTAATCTTTTTTTGTCTTAACGTAAGCCCTTTTCAAATTTTCTTTCTATTGATAAAAAGTTTCTCTTTTGAGGCACTTTCGTTTGCCTCTTCTTATTTTAGCTTAATTAAGAAGTTCAAAGAAATTTCTAGAGGGCCCTTTTAATATGTTTAGGTTAGCTAAAAGCAATTATTGCATTCAATTTTTTAGACAATTTTTTTCAAATGATTCTTTTAATAATATTTCAATAATAAAAGGAGAATTAAAATTTCAACTTTATTCATCTGAATTATGATTGAAGCATTTGATACTGAAATTATAAACTAAAGGGCCAATCCCCAAGCACATCTCTCCACAAGATGATGAGGTGAGAATCTATTCATTTTAAGGGATGCCTCAATCTTCTTCACAAATATAGGAGCATTTGCTGACCCTTTAAGTGCATGCCTTAGCCACTTTTTGAATCGACACAAAGGCCATGAATGACCAAAGCAAATTGAGTGGCGGAGGATTTTTTGTTCTCTACAACCGCCAAAATCGGGATAGAGGAACTTTGAATTGCCGGCCAAATTAAGGACAAGTATCAAGAATAAAGAGAAGAATCGTCAAGGAAAAATTGACTAAATATGAGTATGCTTATGCATGATCTTTTAAATTAAATGTGTTAAATTTTGTAGTGGATATCATACCTCTTCATTTGGAAATTTGATTTTGAACCACTTTCTTGATTTATTGACAATATAAGAATGTAATTGTTGAACTTGAATAACTATTTATAAAGTTATTAACTCTAATTTATTTTGAACTTCAAGTTAAAAATTCAATTATCAAATTATAAACATATAAATATAACTAGAAAAACTCTTCTTCTCAATCCGCGTCTTTCCTAGTACTCCATACCTTATGTCTAAGGTCCTTTCAAATGTTTCTTTTTTTTTTCTTTTGAAAATTAGTCTATTTAGTCGTGTGTGTTTGAGTTTTTGATAATTAAGGTCTTACATGATTGATATTGATTCGCAAAGTTCAAAATTTTCAATATTTGTTAAAGATTTGGCCAATAAAATTCTTTAATTTTAAAAGCTTTTAATTTTATAAGTCAATATTAAACATATGATACTTAAAAGTGAGAGTCAAATATACATAATTAAATAAAACTTTTTTTATTATTTTAAAGACATCTTTCAAATCTTGATTTCATGTTGATTTTGCTCTTGTTGCTTCCTTTTTTTTTTTTTTTTTTTTTTTGAGGAAGGCTTTTGTAGCTTCCCTAATCCCTTCATTTCTGAATTGACCTAAAAGAGAGGAATTGACCTATGAGTCTATCCAGGCTAATCTTTAGTCGTCCATCTAAGACTTAAACAACTTTAAATGTGTTTGTATTATTATATAAAGATGACGCGTATATTAAACGAAACAATCGTTGCAAAAATAGTAAATGGAAGTCATTCTCTTACAATTAAGTTATTGAATTGGCTTCTTCCTTGCAAAAGAGAATAATATCATAGAGTAACACAATTATTTGATACTCTGAACGTGTACTGTGGAGAACGATGAATGATCATTGGCCAGTAACCTATTACAAATACCTAACTGCTCATAAAAACTTAGAAAAGTAACACTGTTTGCCCTATTAGAGATTCTTTCTATCATTTTCTCCAACAAAGATTCGCCTCTTTCCCATGTTTTTGTTTTAAAGGAAGCTCCTATTGAGCCATCTTCCTTTTTCACATTTTTTTAGTGTTATAACCAAAAGCTCTTAAATTCCACCATGAAGGCACCTGTCTTGTGCTAAAAAAATCAATAGTACAACTTTGGTAATTTCTCGATTTTTATAAGTAATTTGACTCCACTTTTTCAAATAATTAGTCAATTAAATATTTACATTTAAATTATCTTTAATATTATGCAAGTATAATTACACTAGATGTGATGAAATTTTAAATAAAAAATATATTTATTTTTAAAAAATAAAGATTTAATTTTAAATATCCCAAAATAAACATTTGAACATTCAATTTCAGATAAAAAGTAATGTAACTTAAATTGAATTATGATTTGAATAGAACTCGTAACAATAAAACTCAAACTAAAAATTTAATTAGAGTAACTACATACTTTGATCATCCGTGTCTCACATTTTCTCTCACCAAAAAGGAAAAAAAAAAAATGCAGTTTGAATTCCGTGAATGATGGGAGTTTTGGGAAGCCAGTGGCTGAGTACAAAAAGAAGAAAAGAGCTAAAAAGAAGATGAGTTATCCAAAATGTCCCACCTCTCTTAAAGGTGTTAAAGGCAGCAAATAAAGTAAGCGTCCATGACTCAACTATAGTTTCCTTCGTGCTTTGGATACCTTTAAATCAAGATTTCTACGCAAGCAAAGACAATCAAGATTGAATCTTTAAATTTCCGGTGTAATCAACTTGCTGTAATGCGATTATAACTCATAATTTTTTTTTTAATTGTGTTGCTTTTCGCTAAATTATTTTCTTAATCAGCCACAGTTTGTGTCTTGTTCATTTTCCTTTTAAGATTTTTCCTGTTATCAGCCCTTTTCCAATTTTTTTGAGGGAAAAAAAATTTGGAAAAGTGGAGGTCATGTTACAATTTTATGATTGCTAAAATTTTCAGTGGAGGTCATGTTAAGAAAAGCCATGGTTTTATCAGTGATAATTGTAACCTATTTTTTTTTAATGTGACAACTTGATAAATTTATTATTATTATTTAAAAAAAAAACATCTTATCTCTGTCTCCTTCCACTCTTCCATTCAATTTTCTTATGCTAATCTGATTCAAAGCTTTTCCTTTTCTTCTTTAACAAAGCAGCTGCATAAAGGCATCAACCGGGCTAGTATTTTACTGAATTTTAGCCCATATCAACTATTGTGTATCCAGACATCTGTCACAAGTGGCTTGTCATATATATAGAGGATTAGAAGACACGTTTAGAAAGCAACTGAATCCTGAGAAATAGATCTTTTCTTCAAGATTCAAGGTGCTAAGATTCAGCTAAGCATAGAGATACTAATCCCTCAATAATTTGATTTACAAAAAGAGTACCTTTTTTTTCTTTTTCCTTTTTCTTTTTTTTTTCATTCTTTCTTGTGGTGTTGAACGTGGTAAACTAAGTTAAATTTTCTACAATCACTTCTTTTTGTGTGTGTGTGTGTCTTTTTGGTATAATATGTTTGCTTTCTTCGCTTGTTTTCCTAAAAGCACAGATAATTGCCGATGGGCCCTTGCATGCATGGTTCCTCATCCTTCCAGTATAGGAAGAGCCATTAGAGCATAAAAAGAAGTATAGATTATTGAAAGCTTTGATCATTTCAATCATTCATGCCCACTTTCTAACTCTTCTTTGGTACAAGTTTTCAATGAGGACATGGATTGCATTTTGAATTTTTTCTGCTGTGATTGATGTTCAGTATTGTTCCTCAAGAGAGATATTTGTAATCTGCCTAGTGCCAACCATATCATCATATACATACAATTTCTACTGCAGTACATATCAATATGTACTTGTGTATGCTATATTGTAGAGTAGCTTTTGACTAATCCTATGACATCTTCCGAGGACAAAAACTACAGTGTTTGTACCTTTGGTGACTTATCAGCTATAATAGTGAAGCATCAGTGCCATGTTAATTATTCTTTTCATTTTTGTCCATAAATTTGCTGGGGAAAATTCAGCTAAAATGAGGAATAGGAAGGGTAAAGAGTGAGAATCTTGAAATGCAAGAAACCTAAAAGATTAAAAACTTAATTAAATGTGACAATTTACTATTGAATTAATAGCTCAAAGGTCAAATACTTTATTCTCCTACCATGCCTTTTTGATACCATTCTCTCCAGTTAAGTCTTTGTTAAATACTCAAGTTTCTACACCAATTTAAGTCAAAGTTCTTAGGTTTCAATAACGGTTTTCACATTTCTGGCCCATTAAATATTTTTGTATTTCAAAAAATCCTGCTTCCGTCCATCGTCATATATAGGCTATATATTATTATGTGAAGGGACATGTAGAGCATGTAGAAATTTAATAGTCTTTTATTATGAGAAATTTCTCTCCTAATTTGGGAAACCTATTCTTTAATCCTTTCATAAACCAGTGAATGTATAATTTAAAAATTGTGCTTGATTCATGAATTCCCCCAAGAAGTATTGAAGTGAGAAAAACCGGAAAAGCTAATTTGAAACATAATTGAGGATCACTATCAGGGCTGGTTGAACTCTAGTGTCATATGCAGCATTTTCTTTAATATTAATATTTCACAGTTACTTGGGGTTGTAAACTTTAAACGTCATTAAGAGTTTTTATATGCTAGTGGAATTCCCCTGTGTACTTGCCCTGCAAGCAATTATTTTTTTATATCTAATTTTTTTGTTAGACTAGTGTTTGATTACACATGTAATCATGCGAAATAACATAATAAGCGAATATTAATTCTATTTTATGTTCACGTTTTTAGTTTCTATTTTTGGATATTAAAAAATAAACATATTTTTCATAGAAAATTTTATTAACATTTGTTTTATTTAAGAAAGTTATAATAAATTAATAGTCACCACTATTAATTTAATTATTAATAAGAATAAATCAATAAATTAATTGAAATCGAAATTTATTTTTAATTTTTAAATTAAATCAAATATTAACGTTTGCGAACGAAATGAATAATATTTATCTATATAATTACACGAAGAAATTAATTGTTTGATAATTATTATAATTATAAGTTCATTTTATATTTTTCTCATATCAAATTATTAAGATAATAGAGTGTAATAAATATAAAATAATATAATGTTGTATCAAAATAATACAGTATAACCCAAAAATAGTTTATAACTCATTATTTACTTTTGTTTTATCTTCCACTAAAATACAAAAATGATGTAACGTAACCGTTATACACAGGGAGGCATCAGGAAATCTATATAATAATGCTCTCAAGTAGGTTGTGAAAATGCTTTAGAGTACCTATCACAGAGCAATTCTACTAAGCAAACGGAAAATCCTACTCTACACACTACACAGCGTAGTCCAAATATGTCAGGGCCCAATGTTATAGGTCTCGTTCCCTAATGGCCTTGTGATGGTGGTGGTGGTGCAGTTTTGAGGGTGAGTTGGTTAAGGTGGACTGACTCGACAAGGAAGGAGTTGTTGCGCATTTCAAGAAGAGGTTGGGCGTAGTGCAGCATTTTGCATAGTCTTAGTAAGTGGCTATCAAAAAACAGTAGTTGACTGAGCATTCCAAAAGCAGTCACTTCTTTGCCATTTTTATAATCTTCTATTGTCAGTTTGTCTTTTGGACGTTATCTTATTCAATTTGATATATATACTTTGCCTTTTAATGCAATTCATGATCATCATATACCCCATAAATGCTCCTGCATCTTCTGAACCCATCATCAGTATCCATTTCCAAGATTCATTAGAGTTCGTTTCAGGGTTTCATGATTAGAACCCAAAAGCTGTACCTGCTCTGTTTTGAAACGGTCACTACTTACTGAAGCAATCTTCAATTAAATCCCCATGTACAGGTTGGTTTCTTTTGAAATATTATGTACTCTTTGCTTTCCATTTCGTAATTTCTTACTGGGTACTTCTTCGTTACCTTTCCACTCCTTGGCTCTGTTTTGTTGCAATTATTGCATGGGGATTGTGCCTACTCCAAGTTAACAGAGAGATATATCATAAACCTTCTTTTGTGCCTACTTCTCAGAGCTAGATGATCGGAATTTAGGCTTGGCCTAGCTTGTGTGTCTCAGTGTTGATTTTTGGTTTAAATATGTGTTTTGGAAATTTATCTGTCCAACACTTGAACTTTATTTGATAGTATATGGAGATACTATGCTACCATTAGCATAGGGTGGTAGTGACACTCATGGTGGAGTCAACATCTCCGTCTTTTGCCACAATGAATAATCATCTTGGTGTCAATAAAGAAAGTGGACTGTCTTCACCTTTAAATTAATATCTTCAAGAGCTGGTAATTTTGAGTACTGCAGAGTATATTTTGAGTACTGGGAGATGCCTTGATCAAGCAGTCTATTCAGAATTAACTTCATTAGTACTGCAGAGTATATTTCAATGAACTCTCTCTCTCTCTGTCATATTTAAAATATGTTTTTTGCTTAATTTTTTGAAATTTTTTTCTTTATTTTTACTTTTTTGAAATTTTTTCTGTGTTTTTTTAATATTATTCTTTTCTTATATATAGTCAGGTGAGTTTAATTACATGCTAATTGAGCTATCATTTTATGTTGAATTTTTTGAGTCCATCGATAAATTTCTGGACTGTGTTTCACTAACTAAAGGTAAAAGCAGGAACCTGAAATCCTATTGATTGCTTTATTGTCTTTAGAAGAAACTGAGAATTTTTTTCTTTTTCCAAATTTATTTTCTGCTCTTTATCCCCGTTTTCTCTATGAAACACCTTAGTTTGACGGATTAGTTACATTTATACTTCATTCAGCATGTGAGATGCAAAAATCATATGTTCTTGTATATTTGGCCAACAGCAAAAACCAATTCTAAACGAATATAGCATCTGACTGCTGGATTTACTTGTAATAGGTTACGAAGATGACTTCCTCAACTCAATTTGCCCCATCAAGAAGGATGGGTATATATGATTCAGTCCACCAGATTAGCATGTGGGAAGACACATTGAGGAGTCATATCAGCCCAAATGCAGGTGTATGCATAATTCCCAAAGCAGATGCAAGGTTAAATGCCAAGGTGAAAGTTTGTTCTTGCTGCAATTTTAGGATTTGGAGTTAGTATTCTTTTGTGTAACGCACTTGTTTACTTGAATTCAGCAGTCTGATTATCCTCAAGAATCTTTAATACCGCAAGTAGATAGTCAAGCAACGAAAACTTTTTCTGATAAGGTGATACTTTTGTTACTCTACCCCTTATTGCCTCCAACTTGCTGAGAAATCAGAATTGAAGTACATCTGAAGCCAACATGAATAAAGAGTGTAGATAACTATTTACAGGTTCAAAGACGTCTAGCACAAAATCGTGAAGCTGCACGGAAGAGCCGTTTACGAAAAAAGGTACTAGAAATACATGCCTACCAGATTTTTTCTGACAAGAATGCCCTTCAGCACATCATTTTGGATTTTTATTGGACTCTTCTAAGTTTTGACAGGCTTATGTTCAGCAACTAGAAGCCAGCCGTTTGAAGCTGGCTCAATTGGAACTAGAAATTGAGAAAGCTAGACATCAGGTAAAAATATCACTTTTACATCTTTCCTCTCTTTGTGTACTTTGACATTCGTCTTGATGGAGCATCGTAATCTCACTATTGGCTAACATGTTATTTAATACTGATTAATTTCAGGGTGGGTGCATTGGAGGTGTAGCTGGTACATCAAGTGCACCTGTAGATCCTGGTATTTACCAACACTTTGCTTTTCTGAATCTGTGGAATTACTGATCTATAACTGTTTTTTTATTTATTTTAATGTACAAACAAATAATTTGAAATATAGTTGTGTTCTTTTATTGAAAGGATAGCCATACTAATTAAATACTTATATAGTTAGACTTTGCTTAGTAATTTATGAACCTTAACCCCAACCCATCAAAGAAAATGACAATAAATTCCTCAAGTGGTTTGAGAAATTTTGAGTCTTTTAGGAAAGTTTTGTACAGTTTGACCTCATTCAGGGGGGATATGTCTGAACTTTCTTCTCTTTAGTGTCGTCTTCATTCCACATGCATATCAGCCTAAAATTCGACTCCATTGGTTGATGTTCCAATGGCCCAATGAACCGTAAAGATATCTGCTCACCATCCAAAGATATTTCTTGTTCTTTTCAGCTTCTGAAAAAATAACATCTTTAGTCATGCGTCTGCAGGAATTGTTGCTTTTGAGATGGAGTATGGGCATTGGATGGTAGAGCAACAAAGAAAAACTGCAGAACTGAGGAATGTTTTACAGTCTTCAATAAGTGATGTGGAGCTACATATAGTAGTAGAAAATGTGTTGAACCACTATCACAATCTCTTCCGCATGAAAGCTGATGCAGCCAAAGCTGATGTCTTCTACTTAGTGTCAGGTGTATGGCGAACTTCAATTGAACGCTTTTTCCTTTGGATAGGAGGGTTCCGACCATCAGAGCTTGTAAATGTAAGTCTTGGTGTACCTTAAAATGGTTATGCACCTAGTTAATGACTCAATTAATGCCAGATGCTTTTATACTATTCTAGATGCTCAGTTATTTTCTGAATAATTCATCACCAAATAAAAGTATAGCTCCAATCTAGAGAATAAGAAAAGTGGTAATCATACGCATGTTGGAAATTATAAGCTTAAGGTTCATGATTTACTGCACTAGTAATCTCTGATTATACCAATAGACATCACGGATGCTTTCATTTGCCTTTGGTTGAAATTAAGTCTTTGCCATCTCTGATTATACTAATAGACATCACAAATGCTTTCATTTTGCCTTTGGTTGAAATTAAGTCTGTCATTTGTGATTTCTTTTTGTGTTTATTTTCCTTCTACCTTTTGCTTGGGATTTGGATGTGATGTCTAACCTGGCCAACTTATTGTAACCTTACACATTCCCGATATATTGAACCTAGTTAAGTCCATGGATCCAAATGCATAATTCACATTAAAAAAGATTTAGTACAGCGTTCATGATTGTTATTATGCCCAAAACTCTAAGTCTAGATTCATGTGAATCATCTTGATCTACTCAAGGAGATAGTCCTTGTGTAATTGCTAATAAGTTTTTCGTTTTATTTTTAAATCCTTTTGACAGGCATTAATGCCACAACTGGAGCCCTTGACTGATCAACAACTTGTTGATGTTTGTAATCTGCGTCACTCTTGTCAACAAGCTGAAGATGCTTTGTCACAGGGAATTGATAAACTGCAGCAGACTCTGGCACAGAGCGTAGCAGTTGATCCAACAGTAATAGGAAATTATGGTTCTCAGATGGCTTCTGCTATAGACAAGTTGGATGCACTGGAGACTTTTGTGAACCAGGTAATATTTACTTTCGACCATAGATGTGCTTATTTATCAGTTTGTAGTTAATTCTCCATGTTCAATTGCTTCTGCTATAGACAAGTATGATGTGGTATGTGCCCAATTGCATACCAGAGACATCATAGGCAAAAATGTGCATGAGACATGCTAAATGCGAAGGAAAACTAATTCAATATATAAATGAAACCACAGGTATTGTCTAGCCACTGAAGCAAAGCAAACATTAACAAAATATGATGCGAAGAAAAATGAGGCACAATCCTCTTTAGTTAATAGATTTGACTAACTTCTTTCTATTCTCCGGCACGAATTAGATCCTCTACTTTATTTCAGGGGAACTGAAGCTGTTTCATTAAATTTCCTGCATTTTGACAATTAGCTGTTATGTCTATTAGCATTTCTAGTTACTCTTTATTAAAAACTGAAAAGTATGTTCTGTGCTTGTAAACTCCACAGTAGGGACTGTGTTTATATACCAGTGCCTGTGTTTGATACTGTGCAATTCCTTATGAGTTGATTATCCTTAAAACAGGCTGATCATCTTCGCCAGCAAACTCTGCAGCAAATGTCTCGTATCTTAACAACTCGCCAAGCTGCAAGAGCATTGGTTGCTTTGGGAGAGTATTTTGAACGTCTTCGTGCTCTTAGTTTGCTTTGGGCTGCTCGACCTCATGAAAGCAATCTTGATCTACCATAGAACCTGTATTTACACAGTATTTTGTAATCATAATTTTGTTTAGCATGGCTAATATATCTCTGTATCATAGTTTGCTCGTTAATCCCTAGTTGTTCAGTATCCGTAACTCCTTGTAATTCTGTTTATCATTAATACAAAGATCCCTCTTCTAAAAAAAAAAAAAAGAAAGTAAAAGAGTTTGCTTTGTAATCAATGTTTAGAATGTGTATACATGCATGATACACGATTATAAGACACTGCATATTTCCACAGCAAATGTCTCAAGCCTCTCTTCATATAGCTCACCAATACATGCCAAAGGGCATGGATGGAGCCCCAAAATGACCACTATTCCTGTTGCTCGTTAAGAGCCTCTCTATCCATCTACGGTATTGTGGATAGTTGCAATTTTTTACGCTTTTTGTGACCTCCATTATTTCATCTTTTACAATTCTTCATTTCAATTTTAGAATTCTACAAACCATAATAAATGAGATTCACATATTACATTACAACTATTGCCACCTATTGTTATAATTCATATGCACATGTTGAGATAAAAGGTAAGTGATTATTAAAGTATACAGTAGTCTACTTGTTAATTTGTAATAGTCTCCTAATATGAATTTATTTTCAATTGTACAACATACCATCAAATATTCAACACTCATTCTCTTCTTTGGTTATTGATGGAGTAGATCATGCTCTTAGATAACTTGTATCTATGCTAATTAAAAGTCTAGCATTGAGACAACTTGTAATTATATTGAGTTTAGATCATGTTGTAATATATAAGTTGTATCAATGTTAAGTAAGAAATCTAAAGAAATGAATTAAATACTCTTGGAAGCTAATTACCTTCTGCAGCTAAAGTTTCCTCTGTTTTATCTTTTATTTCTTTAATGAAATTTCCATTCAAAAATGGGTTTTTTCACAAGAAAAAAAAAATCTAAAAAACTGGTGTGGGTAAAGGAAGTTTTTACATTATTAATTTTTAGGTTAAAAATATTTTTTAACTCTAAAATTTCAATTTAAACTAAAAAAATCTATATTTTAAATTACATATCTAAACAATCAATTATTTATATTTAAAATTTGTATAATATATAGAGCCCAAGTAAAATAAAAATATTTAATACAAAAATTTCAAAACTAAATACTATTACAAATAATTTAAATTTCCGCTTTTAAAATTTCATCAAATGAAATGTGGTCATAAGGGTAAAATGCCTTCCTTTCCCAACTGTCAACTAAATTTTGGAGCCAATACATCCACAAAATAAAAACCAAATTATTCAAAAAACACAGAAAAAACACAAAAGAAAACAAAATAAAAACCTCTTAGATTCAAAGTGATTCTCATCAGCTTTTCCCTTCCTTCACGTCTTCATGTTCATAATTCAAAAAAATTGACATTTTAATTTCAATTCTTGTTTTATTCTATCAAAATTGAATACTTTCTCCCTACCAAATCATCCTCAAGGGAGAAAGATGAGTAATTTGAGATCAATTTGTCGACCCCATACTGTGTTTTCTTGTTGCAGATCAATGGTTAGGGTTAGGGTTTCAGTTGGGAAGAGCTCTAATCTGCCATCAAGACCTTCACTTTCAGTATTTATATCATCTTCTTCTTTGGGGCTTGATTCTTCACTAAAAAAGGAATCTTGGGGTAGTCAATGGAGTTTGAATCAGCATAGGAGGATGGTTGCTAAAGCTTCTTCCAATTGGGCAGATTCTAAATCTCCCTATCAAATACTTGGTAATTTTTTTCCCGAAATTTTCTTTAATCTTTTAAAGCTAAGTACTGGTTTGGATGCATATGTATGTATATAGGTAAAATAAATGAAGTTCTTGTAGATGAGTAACAGTTAATTTTTTTAATTAAATTTTGATATTGATATCTCATTTTTATGTTCTGTTCTATTTTGTGGCTGTGTTGTCAAGTGCACTTGCTCGCTGTGCAGTGCACACAGCATGCTTGTATTATTGGAGAATTGACAATTGTATGGCAGAGAGGAACATGTCACTTATAGTTTCTGCTTTCTTCTTTGTTTAGTTTATCTGACATGGCAAGTGCAACTATTTAAATGCAGAACTGGAAGGGGATGAAGATGAGGAGCAGATCAAGGCTGCCTATAGAAGATTGGCCAAGTATTATCATCCCGATGGTTTGTCCATTAATCTATTTATTGACTTCACATTACTGCATCTCTGTTCTCCTGCACTTGTCTTATACCGTTATCTACAGTCACATGCATGTGCACATAGCTTTTTTATGTAGAAAAAACTTAGATTTTATATTATTGTTACTTCCCTTTGGATAGTGTAGCTCGTTGACAGTCTTGTCAGAAGAAGAAAAGGAGCACTTTGTATCTTTAGGTTTTTTTTATGTGCCTTCCTGCTTCAGTTTTCCTTGCTTGTTTTTATTGAATCTACTCTTGGAATTATATCAAGCATGTAATTAAACCCTTAGTTATCTACACAGAGATTGTTTTAGTTATGTCCTTACTGGTGTTAAAGTTCAGAGATTGTAGCTGGAAACTGGGAATAGTTGCATTATTTCTGAAACCAGCATTAAATACTGAAATGTGGGACCTCTGTTACAAAGAATTTTGGGAGAACCAAGAAACCAGTTGGCCAATACTTTCTTTTCTTGTCTGATATGCCTTTTCTTAGTGAGATTCAAGGATTGTTCTTATACTCAAATCTGCTATAAGCAAGACCTACCATACCTGGAGCTATTTCTTTGGAGATGTGACAACAGTTTCTGTCTACCTTTTATGCAATGAGCACTCCCAAAATTTGGAACAGATTTTACTCATTATCATATCATATCAATTAGAATCACCAGACATTTGCAGATTCACAGAAATAGATAATTAGCAATTTTTACATATGAGCACAACACAGTTCACTTTTCAAAGTGGACCGACTTATCAATTGAATATAATCCAGATCATTTGAATTTCGGGTTTCAAGATTTCAGATATTGGAATCCTTAACTATAACACACTTTTTGCAATCAAACCTACATCTGAAAAACCTCCTATCATTTGTAAGGCATCTCTTCTAGCTATCAGACCTTAAACCATAATCTGATTCTATAGATTTCTTTTATCTGGAGTTGTATATTTGACATTACTGCTGCGGGCATTTTTTTGTTTTCATAAGTTTAGCTCTGGCAATCCAACCGAGTGGTGCTTTTATTCTATTTTATCTTTTCTCTCTTCTTCTTCTTCTTCTTCTTCATTTTGATCCTTCTGTTCTTCATTTGTATTTCATTCATGTGAAGGGTCTTTTATTTGCTGATGGTGGAAATATCCATCTTCTTTTTATTCTTCTCTTGATTAGTTTTTAAGTTCATTCACCTGACAAAATATTTGCAGAAAAGCCTCTACTTTAAACAAAGTGAAGACATCATCAAGGTGTTCATGATCCCTTAAGTTTTAAGTGGTGACCAAAACATCTCTATTCTCAATTTGATGGAAGAACCAAACTCTGCATGAGTTAGTGTTGGAATAGTGTGTATTGTTCATTTATTCTTATTTAATAATATAGGTTTGTTGATTGTTATCTAATTATCAGCTACTAAGACAGTTATCTATCAGCTACTAGAATAATTAATGTGAGCTAAAGTCAGCTGTAAACTTATATATATATATGAGGTTTATTCCCTCTTTATTTGATAAGTGATTTACTGCTAGGTACTGCTAGGTAATGTAATAAGACCTATCAGTTTCCACATAGTATCAGAGCAGACCTTTGATCACCAGCAAAATTGAAAAAAAAAACGTCTGATACTTTCAGTTTTGGTGATCAATCTGATTTTGGATCAGCAAAATTGCCTTCCAAATCTACTCTTCTATTAAATACTCATGACAATTTTTCTTTCCAACCAGTCACCTCTCATAAACTCAATAGAGAAAATTATCTCCAATGGTCTCAATCAGTTAAGTTGTTCATTTGAGATCATGGAAAAATTAGGTTTTTGACAGGTGCTATACAAAAACTAAAAAGTGGTCTTGAATCTATTGAGACTTGTGAATCTGAAAATGCCTTGATCATGTCATGGCTAATTAACTCAATGACACAATCAATCAGCCAAACTTATATGTTTCTTGTCACTACTCAAGAAATTTGGGAGGTTACAAATGAGACTTTTTCAGATTTAGAAAATTCTGCTTAAGTTTATGAAATTGCTACACAAATCCGCAACACAAAACAAGACAATCTGAATGTATTGCAATACTACAATACACTTAAAGCCTTATGACAGGAGTTTAACCTGTTTTATGACTTTGAATGGCATTGTTCACAAGACTGTGTCATATTCAAAAAGACGATTGAGAAGGAACGTGTTTTTGCATTCCTGGTTGGCTTGAACAATGAAGTTCGTGGGAGAATTCTTGGACGTGAAGTTCTATCATTCACTCGTGAAGTATTTTCTGAAGTTCGTAAGGTTGAGTAGGAGGAATGTTATGCTAGGAAATGAAACTTGGGGGCTGCTATCACTAAATCAAAATCATCAGCTTTTGTAGCCAGAAATAATAGGTTATTTGCTTTCTCTAATGGTGGAAATGACACTCGTAGTAAAATGGGAAATAGACCTTGGTGTGATCATTGTAAAAAACCTGGTCATACTCGTGAAAGTTGATGGAAATTACACAGAAAATCCTCTCATTTGAAGAATGGACAATCAGACTAAAGAGCTAACAAAACTCTTTAAATATCTTGTGAGAAATCAACACCAGAAAGTACTGCAGTTTCCCTCAATAAGGACTAGAAATCTTATGAAACTCCTGAATTCAACATCACTTCCATTTGCCACTATTGCACAAAAAGGTAATTTTCATCAAGTCTTTTAGTGTGCTAATTGAGGACAAGACTCCATGGGTCATAGATTTTGGTACCTCAGACCATATGACAAGTTGTTCCTCACTCTTCTCTACTTCTCGTGATGGAAACTTGAAAGTAAAGATTGTTGATAGTTCATTAGCCAAAATAGCAGGGAAGGTTCCATAAGTTTATCAAAAAATCTGGTTCTATAGTCTGTACTTCATGTTCCGTCTATCTCTTGCAATCTTTTATTCATTAGCAAACTCACTCATGACCAAAATTATGTTGCTAAGTTTAGTTTTTCTTTATGTCAATTTCAAGAACTGATTTCAGGGAAGATGATTGACAGTGCTAAAGAGTGTGGAGGACTTTACTACCTTGATAAAGCATACATAAATAGATAAAATCTAGTTTGCAAATCCTTTTCCACCTCCTTATGTAACAATGATATCATGTTGTGGCACTATAGACTTGGTCACCCCAACTTTCAATATCTGAAAATTTTATTTCCTATTTTTTTCAAAAATAAAGATCACTCTTCTTTTTAATGTGAAAATTTTCAATTCTCCAAGCATCACCGTGTATCTTTTCCATTTCAATCATATAAACATTTAGCACATTTCTTATTCATACATAGTGACATATGGGGTTCCTCAAGAATTAAAATTTTTTCAGGAGTTAGATGGTTTATTACCTTCATTGATGGTCATACTAGACTTTGTTGGGTATATCTCTTGAAAGCAAAATTTGAAACTGAGCAAACATTTTAAAATTTTCATTCCATAGTCAAAACTCAATTTCAAACCCAAATTCAAATTCTTAGCACTGATAATGACAATGAATACTTTAAAGTTGTTCTTGAGAAATTTCTTTACAATGATGGGATTTGATGGGGATTGTTCATCAAAATAGTTGTGTGAATATCCTCAACAAAATGGGATAACTGGAAGGAAAAATAGGCATCTACTTGAAGTTGCTAGGTCTTTGATGTTCACCACTAATGTGCCTAAAAATTTCTAGGGTGAAGCTATCCTCACTGCATCATTCCTCATTAATAGAATGCCTACTAGAGCTTTAGGGTACAAGATTCCCCTAGAAGTGCTTCAAAATATCTATCCCACAAATGATCTAGTTTCTAATATACCTCTTCGGATATTTTGGTGCATCTCCTTTGTCCATATTCATTCCTATAATTGCAGTAAATTTGATTCAAGGGCTGTTAAATGTGTTTTCTTAGGCTACTCCCACTCCCGCACACAAAAAGGGTATAAATGCTTTGATCCAACAACTAGGGAACTATTTTTTAGTATGGATGTGTCTTTCTTTGAAAATCAGCCCTATTTTACCAAAACCTCACTTCAGAGGAGAGTGTGACGTCACTAGAAGCAGAAGAGAGTTTTTGAAATTTTTGGGATACACTTCCTACTCCATCAATTCCAATTTCTTCTCCCATTCCTTCATTTGATCATTATATCTTCTCAGCTCCTCCTCAGGAATCACCAATTGTTGTGACGCCCGAGTTTACTCCACTCACTAAAAGACCATTTCAAAGTCAAAAATTACTTATCTATAAGAGACGGAAAAGAAAGGAAAATGAAGAAACCCACACACTTGAGCAGAACCAGTCATTGGATCCAGCACTTCTTGATAATTCAAAACAGAAAAATCTGAATCTTCCTATAGATCATGCCTCCTCTAAAAGTCTAGGTATTTCTACATCAGTTCAAGACTTAGATATTCCTATTGCCTTAAGAAAAGGAAAAAGAACATGTACTTCTCATCCTATCTCAAACTATATGTGTTATAACAATTTGTCTTCATCTTATCGAGCCTTTGCTACTAATTTGTCCAATGTATTGATTCCTAAATCAGTCCAAGAGGCACTCAACATTCCAGAATGGAGATCAACAGTTATGGAGGAAATCAAAGCACTTGGAATCAATTCCAGAAAGATTCAAGGCTTGTTTGGTTGCAAAAGGATTCACACAATCCTATGGAGTAGACTATCAAGAAACCTTTACTCCGATAGCAAAACTCAATACTATTCGAGTTCTTCTCTCTATTATTGCAAATTTAGACTGGAAAATTTCACAGCTTTGACATAAAAAATGCATTTCTAAATGGGGAATTGGCAGAAGAAGTATATATGGATGTTCCTCCGGGCTTTGAAAATGTTTATGGTGTACATAATGTGTGCAGATTGAAAAAATCTCTCTATGGATTAAAACAGTCTCCTAGGGCCTAGTTTGATCGTTTTTCAAGAATAGTGAAGAGATATGGCTATTCTCAAACTCACACTGATCATACTTTGTTCTTCAGGAAATCTCAAGATAGGAAAATTTCAGTCCTAATTGTGTATGTTGATGATCTTACTTACCAGAGATGATACAATTGAAGGAGAAAGAATGAAACATGTTCTAGCCAAAGAGTTTGAAATCAAGGATCTTGGACCTATGAAGTATTTCTTTAGTATGGAAGTTGCAAGATCAAATAAAGGTATTTATATGTCACATAAAATATCATTGATTTGCTTAGAGATACAGGCTTCTTGGGAAGTAAATAAGCGGATACACCTATTGAAGAGAATCACAAGTTGGGATCTAAGAAAGAGAGGTTCTTGTTGATAAAGGAAGATACCAAAGGTTGGTTGGGCGTTTAATCTATCAGTCTCATACACGACTTGATATTGCATATGCAGTTAGGGTGGTCAGTTAATTTATACACAAGCCATATGAAGAACATCTTGGAGCAATTCATCGCATTTTGAGGTATCTTAAAGAAACTCCAAAAAAGAGGCCGGTTTTCAAGAAAAATGATTCAAGGAAAATTGAGGCATTCACTAATACAGATTGGGCTAAATCAGTCAGTGACAGAAGATCTACTATTGATTATTGCACATTTATATGGGCCAATCTAGTGACTTGGAGAAGTAAAAAGTAACCAGTAGTTGCAAGAAGTAGTGCTGAGGTTGAACTTCGAGCTCTTGCACAAGGAATATGTGAACTTCTATGGTTGAAAGAATTATGAATGAGTTATCACTTCAAAGTGAGAATCCTATGTTATTTCATTATGACAACAAATCAGCAATCAACATTGCTCATAATCCAACCGATCATGATCGTACCAAGCATGTGGAAGTGGATAGACATTTCATCAAAGAAAAGGTTGAAGGACTTGTGTGTATACCTTATGTTACTTCCAAAGATCAACTTGCTGATTTTCTGACTAAAGGTCTACCATGAGTTAGGTTTGAAGAACATTTATCTAAGTTAGATATGATTGATATCAATGCTCCAACTTGAGGGGAGTGTTGGAATGGTGTGTATTATTTTTTTTATTCTTATTTAATAATATATGTCTGCTAATGATAAATATAGGTCTGCTGATTGTCATATAATTATTAGTTACTAAGACAGCTATCTATCAGCTACTAGAATAGCTATGTAGACTAGAGTTAGCTGTAAACTTGTATATATATGAGGTTTATTCCCTCTTTATTTGATAAGTGATTTACTGCTAGGTATTGTAATAAGACCTGTCAGTTTCCACAGTTGTTGAATTCTTCAAGGTTGCATCTTTGTTCATTAATGAGTTGAACCCTTTCTGAATATTGGGAACATATGCCTTTTGACAGAATTGAAGACTTTCAAGGTTTCAAACTTGTAGTTTTGGTGGTTGTCATGATGACTTTGGAATGATAGTTTCTTGTTACTGCAGTGAAGTTTGACAGAATGTGAGAGAAACAGTTTACATGTGAACATCCATTTTCTGTGTTAGCTATGTTGATAGTTTACTATGCACAAATCTACCTTCTGTGGAATAGGTCCTCTCAAATAGTATTTCAATTGTGTAGTTGATACTTCCAGAATGCTCATCAGAGACAAGCTTTAGCATAACAATTTCATTATCTCAATTATGAAATAAATATATTACTCCAGTGTTGAAAATGTTTTTCCTAATTAACTTCACAAGTTGACCAAATGATAGTTTTGTCATTAAGAAAAGGGGGGAAAAAAAGAAGAAAAGATCCTTTTTAAGGGTCTGTCAAATGAGGGTACTAGGTGAATGAATTAGTTGACAATCAAAATTATGACACTACTTCAATATGAGTGCTTTTATTTGATCCAGATGTGCATGACCGATGCCAGGATTCTCGTAATCCAGGAAGCAATGGCGTCTGTGTGACTACTCAAACTATTGACTAATAGGTTTGGGGTTTACTAGTTTAATTCAAGATGTGGATAAAATAAGTTAGGTTTGTTGTGAAATATAGGTATTTTGGTCTTTTTCAGTTATTTATTTTCCTTAGTTGTCCCCCCCCCCTTTTTTGTTTTTGGGTAATTCTTAAACAGTTTTGGAATAGAAATTAAATGTGCTACCAGCCTTTCACACTCAAGAGGAACAGCGAATTTGGTGTTCTTTTCTCTGACATTTAACTTTGGCAACCCAAAATCTTGAAATACATTTCAACATGTCAAAATGAGTTTTCAAAGTTGTTGGTTTATGTCTGCAAAAAAAATACCTCAAATGCAGCTGCTTGAAACCATCTTCTCATTATTCATGGCTACTGTGGTCTGTGCATTGTTTTATATTGTTGAGTGTGTCTTTACTGCAAACTTGATTTTTAATGGGGCATCATAGTTGTTTTCAGTACATTCTTAATATTATACTTAGATTGTCCATTCAGCTCATTTGCTTATGAATGGGAAGAGGGCTTAAATGATCTGAGTCTTGCTTTTTCATGATTTTATAGTTTAGGTTAAGGAGTTTTGTACTCCCCAATAACTTTCTGCTGCTCAGAAGTTTTAAAAATTTTCTTGTCCCTGGAACTAACTTCTTTTGTCTTATCTGTACCAGTTTATGATGGTAGAGGCACCCTTGAGGAAGGAGAAACAGCTGAAGCTCGATTCATCAAAATCCAGGCTGCTTATGAGTTACTTATTGATAAAGACAAGCGTAGGCAATATGACATTGATAACTGTGTGAACCCTATGAAGGTGAATTTTTGCTTCCCCTGTCAATTGATGGTTTACAATTCTATACTTTAGATAATAGTACTGAATGGTTAATTGTTACTGATACTCTTATCATGCATTAAGTTTGATCATAACTCAGAACTTATCAAATAAGTTGAAATGGCTTCCTTGGACTTGCTCTCAGTCCTAACCATAAACAATTGAAAAGATGGAAGAAACACATGTCTTTGTTATGCTGTTATCTCTCTGTTGTTTTTATCCTGCACATGTCGCGTGATGAATGATATCTTATTTCATTTGTGAAGTAGTTAAAATTATCTATTGCTTTCTAGGAGCAATTTGTATTTTCTGCCTCGTCTAAGTTCATGCTCTCTAGGAAGGTGGTTTTGGAACATATTGATTCCTTGTTTCATACTCAGATACACCACCTCTCCCCCAATCAAAATATTAATAACCGAACAAAAAGAACTCTGAGAAATGCAACAAGTTGCATAGCAGCAGAGTTTGGGAAAATCTATTTTTAGTGGAATGGATTTATTTTTTATTTTTTCAAAAAATCATTAGGACATTTGTCCTTCAGCTCTATCCACCTCATACAAAGATTTCCTCAGTAGCAACAAAACGTCAGCTCATTTATTAATTCATCTTTCCTGTTTTGTTGAACTATTTCCCCACTGATCTTTCATGCCAAAGAGTTAGTCAAATGAGCAGTAATGTAGTATTGGCTTCATCATTCAATGCACTATGTGAAATGTGCGTTTTCACTATGCATTAGGCATCTCAAGCATGGATGGAGTGGATTATGAAAAAGCGGAAAGCTTTTGACCAGCGGGGTGATATGGCAATTGCTGCTTGGGCTGAGCAGCAGCAGCTTGAATTAAATCTTCGTGCACGCCGTCTTGCTCGTTCAAAGGTAGGATATCATTCTTGTACGTCTTTAATCATGAGAAATTAGATATAAAAAATTAACAAAAGAAAAGAACTCTACTGCTTTCCCTGTCTCTCTTCCCTGGGTTTGGCTGAACCTAAATGATGCTAACTTTTTTGAAGGTACAGAAAATAATGAATATTTTCATCTGAATATTACTAGATATCTTGAAGGTGATTCCTTTAAAGTTTAGATTGTAAGTTGGCCTGCACAAAATTGCGTTACTCCTAATTACTTAGGATTATTATTGTCTTTTAACTTGATAAGCATCTCATTTAGCAACGGATAAATCATTTAAATATTCTTAGCAAACTGTCTTCTCATAAGTTATATAATCTTCTGGCATATATTTCCTCAACTGATCTTTTACTTTCTCGTTTTTTGTCTCTTCATAATTTACCTTTTTCTCCTTCTCATCAAATGAAGTAAAGCCTTGTTGTTTGGGATTATTTTCTTATATTAGCTCTGCGTATGCTTCTCAATTTTTAGATTGATCCTGAAGAAGAAAGGAAAATATTGGTAAAAGAGAAAAAGGCGTCCGTGGAGAATTTCAACAACACTTTGAGGCGGCATACACTCGTATTGAAGAAACGAGATTTAATGCGAAAGAAAGCAGCAGAAGAAGAAAAGAGAAAGAATATCAGCAGACTTCTAGCAGCTGAGGGTCTTGAACTTGCTGATGATGAAGATAAAGACTAAACATTTATCTAAACGTTGGCTTTGTATACTTGTTAGATTATAAAATAGTTTTGTAGCATTCAGAATATACAGATACACGCTATTGTATTCACCAAGTTTGTACATATTATCATTTCTGCTGTTAGTAAATGAATATCATCCTTCATAGTTGTGTGCTTCCTTTCCGGTCAGTGACTCCAGAATACCTAAAACTTCCTCCATATTTGGACGGCCGAACTAAACTTGTTAGCTTTTGATCATATGAAATCCAATGTCTGTTAGGTTGTCAGATTAGTCATAAGTACCCTTTTATTCTTTCCTTTCTTAGCAAATACTCCTATTCATAATTGAATATTATCATTTCTTTTAAAATGTTTGAAATTAAATGATTAATTACAAAATAACTATTACCTTCACTAACATAATTAATATAATTAATAAATAGAATAATAAGATAACTTATTTAAGGTCAAAGGGTATTATTAATCTTTAGATTATTTAATTTACGGATAAATTTTCATTAATCTATTTAATTTAAAGAATTTCCATAATGAATTTATATTAATTAAATAATTTCCATAATGAATTTATATCATACAAAATAACGATTACCCCCGTTAAACATAATTAATAAATAAGATAACTTCTTTAACATAAAAGAGTTTAAACTATCTTAAATGTAAACATTCAATTTACATGTTATATTCCCTAATTCGGCAGTCACAAAAATCATCTATATGGCTTTGGATGGGAACAAGTAGACAGTAGACTGCCGTAATTCATGAACTAGGAACAACTATCTCTGATAATTGAATTTAACATTGACATCAGCATCACTGTATCTTCTTTGCTGATATATTCATGAGAAAGAGCAATATTCCACAATAAATAAAGTATGTAACATCCATTTCATCAACAGTAGATCGACTGGGGTTTTTTTCTGTGCTTTTATTGCTTTCTTGGGGAATTTCTGTGTATATGTATGCATTTGTTTTGGGGATGGTTGGGAACATTAGACTAATAAAACATGCAACTCTGGCAAGACAACCAGGACAAGACACCAAGGAGGAACTAAAGTTTATCACATAGCAGTGATAAAGAAGAGAACTGGCTAATTCTTGCAAAGCTCCAGTAGACATTTCCATCCGGAGCAGCAAAAGGAAGCATCAGCCACCAGATTCCATTATTCCCATCATCTACCAGAAGATTTTCCAGTGACAGATTATGCGCCAAGATTCTTGATGTAAGCTGAATGCCTATCAACAAGGAGTTCTACCAGTGGATTCTCAACATCAGCATCAGCCTGAGTCTTGTCTCTGCGGACAACAATATTTCCACTCTCTGAGACAACAACAACTTCATCTTTCCGGGTTGAAAGCTCATTAGCAACCACCACATGCACCTTGTAATTCCTAAGGGCCACAGATGCCTTCTCTAAGAGGATCTTCGAATCTGTTTCCAGCTGGTAAAGTAGAGAACAAGGTAGAAATTTACTAAAAGAACAATGAATACTGATCCATGTTTCAGAAAACTATGTTACTAAATTACTATGTTCAGATATCCATGCATAAAATTGTAGATAAAAGCAAAAAATCCAACATCATTAAGGGCAAACAGTATATAACCAAAAACATGACCTGTAAAAGAGATATAGCTAAAGATGAGTTATTGAGAGATAGCAAATTCTTGCCCAATGCTTTGGCATTGTTTACTATATTTGGATCAAGAATCCAAGGAGTTTGAACAAATAAATTTGCAAGGAAAGATGAGAAAAAATCTAACCTTAAAGGAAATGCAGAAGGCACTGGGTGCCCATTCTTTCCGAAGCACTGAAAGCATCTTGGGAACTTGAGCAAGTCGCATGTCGAGAGGACCAGATCCAGACTGAATTTTGTGCACTTCCTGTAAATACAGTCAACATCACCATGATTGTAGTCAGTAATGAACTGGCTGATAATATAGATCAAAGTAATTAACATTAGACAATTCTGGCTGGCTCAGAATATCAGCTGTTTTGGGTCTCTTGTATTTAAAAAATTGTAGAAAGCTGTCTCCACCAAACTGTTATTGACAACCAGGACTAAGTATGAAAGGACAAAAGCAGAACTAGTAGGTGACAAAGTAAAACAAAAATAAGGAAATAACACAAGTCCAAACCATTTCATCCATGACCTCCCGTGCTCCCCAGAACAACTTAACCACACAATTATCCTTTTTATGATTTATTCTATAGGCACCATTGCAAATTTACAGTATTCTTATTATTTGAAAAATATAATCATTATTTGAATTTTCCAAGAATTCAAAAGGAGATAAGCAGAGGATTGATGACCCAAGATGTTCTCAGTAACATGACTTCATATTCCAGATAATGTGACATGTAAAAACTGAGAAATTGGAACGGCAGAATCTTTAACCAATTGTAATTAACCTATCATAAGACAAACAGAAATCAGGAGAATGACAAGGGGGGGAGGGGGCGGGGCTGGGACCCATTCACTGATTTTAGAGTTCAAATCAAAGAAAGAAATATCACCATGGTTTCCCAAGGGACATAGAAGTCAGAAACAGCAGCAGCAAGATAGAACATAGCACTTGGACCAAAGCTCCTAATTGATATTGAAATCAACCTTAAGATCTGCACAAAACACAATGGAAAAGGCTTCAATTAACATACATAACAGGTTGCCAAGACAATTAGAAGTAAAAACTATTATACTTGCAGCAGGCAAAATAATAGATGCTTTTGAACTGATAACTATCACTAGTTTAGTATAGACAAACCTGAAGATACTCAAAAATTGTAGTGAAGGGAAGTTTCAACAAGCAACCTTCTGATACTGCCTACAATTAACTGAAATCTGTGATTGACATGTATAATATCCAGGACCACAAGACAGAAAATTAAAAAGATACCCAATAAATAATAATAAGATAGGTGAGGAACAAATAAAGAGTGATGATCCATACTGCATGATGCTCGGCGATGATCCTCTTTATCACTTCCTCATGAGTTGAGCGCACTGAAATTGATTAAAAGATACTTTATAAACATGTGCACACAGTTTTTTATTTTTAGAAAACAAAGGGCACAGCAATTTGTTTTCTGTTGAGCAAATGTATGCTGATCAATGGCATGAAAAAACCTCTTGTAGATCTATTGCAGGATCAGGGGCCATGATAGAAGCAAGCAAGAAAAACAAACAAGACTAGTGCATGTGCTGTCTCTCTCTCTCTCTCTCTACACACACACATATAAACATTGGGAAGGCATCATCAGGTCACAACCTAATTTGAATAGTAGCACAATTGATCTCTACAGCTGCTGATAAAAATTTATGATTGATTTGCATAATATATCACCAATGATATATATTGTAGATGCAAACATAAGAGATCTCTCAAATATGCAAGTATTAAATATGCATAGACAAGCATATATATTGTATGTGTATTCAAGCATATACAAACCTTGAATATTTGACCCATCAGATATATCAAAACATTCAAGCAGTGGATCATCAGGAAGAGATTGGCAGTATGGCTGACAGGTTCCTCTGCATAAAACATCCTATTGTTTTCATTTTTCTAATAAACAAAGAAAGAAGAAATTGCTTTGAACAAAAATAAGGATTGCATTACACAAGAAACAAAAAATGGCAGTATAATAAAAGCAAACCTCCGATAGAGAAAAATGACAGAGTATCCAGCCTTCAAAAAGTATCTGCAAATCCATAATCCAATGTTACAACGTCTTCCCAGAGAAAAAAGAAATTAATAACAACTTGCAAACTACTTAATGAATTGTTCAAATAGTATACTCAGTGGATGCAGCTCCTCTGTGACCTGAACTAAAGTTGTCAATGTAGCGAACACAACGTCGCTCCAAAGGAACTGTAGTACCACCAGATGTCACACATACAATCCTAGTAAATTTTCCATTCTCTGTAGATACCGTTCAAAGGAACCTATCAGAAATGAAGAAAAGAAAGTGAAAGTCATTCAGGTAATCCACATGGTTGAAGTAAACTTGCCTGCCATTGAAGAATTCCTTTCAGTAAGATCTTTAATTTTTCTGATGATCTCTTCTTCATCCTTCAGAGGAGGAGCTGAATCAAAGAAGGCATTGGTTTCTTCATATGGCATTACTTGTGATTCTTCTGATTGATGGCTTGTAGCATCCATAGAAGCGTTCTGGTCAAAAGTACAAAATTCTGCAATGCAAAAATTACTCCTGCCCGTCGGCGTTTGTAAAAGAACATAATATCACTGAAGCTAATAGTTTATGTAAATTGACTGGACATTCTGTCTTTTTTTTCTTTTGTTGAAAGGGAAAGAATTCATTAAAGAAATGAAGAAAGTACACCATGGACATTCAGTTAATGCCAACACGGGGCGGAAATTCATATCAATATTTTCTGGACAGCTTATTCTTAATCTATTTACAAACAAATACCATTTCAAGAAATTACAAACTAAAAGCAAAACGAAACAAGAAATAAATTATAAGAAAAAAAAATTTCTGAATATTCTCTTAGACACACTCTTTTGCTTATACTTTTTCCTTTTAAAAAAAAAACAGCAGACTTTTTACAAATATGTCAAAGAATGAATCCAATTGCCAATCAAAATGAAATAAATCTAACAAAATTAGAAACGAAAAAAATGAACCAAAATCAATTGAAAAATGAAACCAAGCGAGCCCTAGAATTACATACATCTGAATTCAGCTAATGTGGACAAACACGAAAAGATATTTACCTTGTGCATTCCAGAAATGAGAAAACAAAAGCAAAAACAAGATCTTTAAATCATCTTCTCCGAAAGAACTAGTGAATTAATTGACAACAAAAGCGTGGTCTACCTCATGTCGGATATTGATCAACTACATTCGGAGCCCATAAATGGCAACTAGAAAAACTACTACCATATTAAAAGCCTTTCGATCAGCGCTCAGAAATGGGAGGGCGCGAAGGACAGCCATCAGCGGAGGAAAGACGGGCGTCGGTGGGGCAGGTACCACTCGTTAATATTTCATCCGTATCCTTCAATTCTTCAAAGTTTTTGAAATGTTCAATAATTATTTTTATAAATATACTCTTATCATTAATAAAAAATTTGAATGAAAATTTAGATAATTTATAAACTATTTATTAGAGAAATATATTTTTGTAAAATAATTAATACCTATACTATTAAATGAGTACAATTGAAATGAGATAAAGAGGGTATTTTTAAAATTTTTCTTGATTTTTCTTTTGTTGTTTTAGATTTTGTTTTTCTTTTTGTAGTATATTTCTTCCTTTTTAACCATCTTTTTAATTTAAGAAAGAGAAAACTGTGAAAATACCCTTTAATTATTTCTATTTATTTAAGGTTATACTAAATTTTTTATTTTTATATGTTATATTTTTTACACTATTTTAATTATGCAAGAATATTCTTAAACTTTTATTTCATTTTTTTATTCTTATTTTATTTTTTATAATTAATTTCTACCAACCAACCCTTCTTAGAATGATGAATTCTAGTTGAAGAAAATAAGTAATATTTTTTTATGGTAAGGTGCTTAGAGCAAATACTAGGATTTGAGAAGTAAAATATAAGGTCAGAAAATGGTTACGTGAAAATATTGCCTATTTAATTAGACACTAGTTTTTTTTTCTATTTAATTATTAAAACTATTTGGAAAATGGAAAAAAGTCCAATCTAAACCTTTCTCCAACTTTTTAGTGTTTTACCTTTCAACTCATACTATTTGTTTTGAATATTTTACCCTCTAAAATATAATATCACAAGTTGTCAATAGAAATAAATAATAAAAATAATATAAGGATAAAAAAAAGATGAAATAAAATTTAAAATATATTTTTGTATAATGAAAAATAATGTAACAATACAATATATGAGAGAAATAATTGAAGGGTATTTTGAGTAGATTCCTCATTGAAGAAATTATCTTTCACTAGTCAAAGCACGTATAATTCTTGTCTTTAATTACATTAATAAAAATAAAGATAATATGGTAATTTACCTATAATCAAATACTTTTTAACTAAAAAAAAAACTATCAATTTTGTTTGGATAGAATAATTTTTAAGAAGTATAATAATGTCTTGAATCGGAAGAGTATAGTGTAATATCAGCAAATACTTAGGGCGGCAGTAGGAATTGCCTCTTCTCATTTTATGTTTTCGTTTCTCATAACCCCATTTTTAGTTGAACAAAAACTAGCTTTAATAGCATAACAAAATGGCTCACCTAATTTCACACTCTTCTTTTTGCTAAAAACCATTAAATCTTCTCCATTTGATGGGTTTTGACCCGATCTAAGGCTTTTCTCTAATTTCTTAAGATAATATATATTTCATTTTATCCTCTCATAAATTTATATTTTAGCCAATCTTAGAACTATTAATACGTCCAAAGTCTTTGAACTTGTTGTATATGGTA
Source organism: Apocynum venetum (assembly GCA_019593545.1). Taxonomy (NCBI): domain Eukaryota; kingdom Viridiplantae; phylum Streptophyta; class Magnoliopsida; order Gentianales; family Apocynaceae; genus Apocynum; species Apocynum venetum. The sequence goes on from SRSM01000143.1 coordinate 7,172,908, forward strand.
GTGCCTTGGATGTTGTGCTAATATTGTCTAAAGATGGTGACAATGGTGTCAATAGAGATGCTAGTGTGTTTGTATTTACCCAACACATTTATATTTTGCTTTTCTATTACATTTTTAATCATGTATATAGCTTTTATGAGCATATATGATGAATGATTTTAAAAACCAAAGATAAAAATACAGAAAAAGTCACTTACATAAGTTCAGAAAAATCCTCACTAATCAAATATCTATAAGAGGGAGAAAAACAAAAGTACAAAAATAAAAGATATAGGAGAAAAATAAAAGTAGAGCTTTTCTTAATTGAAGAAATAATTGGAAAATGAAAAAACTATTACAAAAATGAGTAATATGGCCGAGTTTCCATTCTGTTTAGTATATTTACTCTATTAGATTAATATTAGTTAGTGATCCCAGCTCTTCTTACGTGATAAACTATTGGCATCCGTCCTATATTTGCCTCTATGGACCAAGAAAAAAAGAGGCTCGATGAGAAGAAAAGCATACACCTTGTTTTCCAATTATAACGAAGAAAACACAACACAAATTGCAATTCTATTCTTTTCCCTGGTGCAATGACTTGAATTAGAGATCTCGCTCGTGAAGGAAATTATGGCCTGTTTTATATATGGAGGAGTATCCCTATTGATAATTATGCTTATATTAGATATATGGGAAAAAAAATAAGAGAATCCCTCTTATTTTTCACAATTCAAAATAATAGATTTATATGACAATAGATTGTATCTAGATTTTTTCATAAAAAAAAAAAAAAACTCTTCATGTACTTCAAAAGAATTTCTTTATATATATATTTCATCTTTTTGTCAACAATTTGGAATTCATTTGTCAACAGATTTTTTTTTTCCTTCCATTTGAACTTATTTCAATGTTGCTTTAGTAGGTGCAATCACTGTAACTTGTCAACAAAAATCAGCAATTAATATATTGCATGCTTGCCACATGTGATTCAATCAAATCAATTAAATTGATATTTAGAATGAAATGAATGAGATTGCTAAGGAGTTGGTTAATGATGTTATATGAGAGAAGTGGTCGGGAAAGAATTAAATTCAATAATCCAGTTTTTTAAAAAAAACAAATTGTGTATGGCACAATCTATACTCTTTAATATGAATTAATGGAAATTGTTATCTCTCCTTTTAAAATAAAAGACAAAAAATTCAATAGTATGATTTTATAATAAACTTTTAGGGGAAGAAATTAATGCTTTACTTTCTAAAAATTAAAATTAAAAATAAAATTAAAATTTCATTAGTCTTGTTCAATAATCCAAAAATTACATACAAACTTTTGTCCTAAAGTTAGACGAACTACCTTAGGCCAAGGATTTCTTCATGTTTTTATTTTTCTTTTTATTTAGGTCAGAAACTCAATCGATATTTAGGACTTTCGACTTCAACAAATCCAATATTTTCCGGTTAAATTTCTTGGAGAGAGAGGAATTTTCAACATAATTTTTTTTTATTATTAGGGTTCGAACTAAAGAATCTCTTATTAAAAGAAAATAACTTGCTACCAATTGTACCAACTCTCAGTAATATGATTCAATAGTTCATGTTTAAAATTGAAAAACTACTCTTTAATATAAAAATTAGCATTGCAATCCCAAAGTGTCCAAAAATTATGATGCATGTACACACACGCACACCTGCCCACTGCTTTTTATGGTAATTTTTAAAATATTTTTAAATTATCACAATATTTGCATTTATCATCATGGGACCCACCATTAATTCTTTTTTCGAAAATTTCCAACCATGCAATTCTTTTTTTCAAAATTTTACGGTTAGGAATAGGATATTGTACTTAAAAAATTACATGGCTAGGATAAATCTTTCTACCAATACGTCGAACTATTTTATTTTATTATTTCTCTGAGTTACATTCATTCTTTTAACTATTTTATTGTATTTCTATTATGGGAAAATTTTAAGAAAGTACAACAAATTAAATCGTGTAGAGAAGCATGCATGATCATTCTTATGCCTGATTTCCATAAATGGTAACATATGACTCTTTTTCTTTTTCTTCTTTTTTATTTTATTTTATCAAAGGGGATCAAGTATTTATTTAACAAGTTTTCGTTTCTTTTTTCTTATCATTCTTATGTTTTCTTTTTCGAGAAGAGAGAAATTGGGCATATTGTTTTCAATTTTAAAAAATGTACACATACAAGCTCCTTTTTTTTTTTTTTTTGCAAAGAAATTATACCATAATTTATATGCAAATATAAGTATTAAACTGAAAATTGTGAATAGAAGAAAATATCAAAAGGAGAATTTAACCAAATAAAGAAGAATCAGAATAAGAAAAGAAGATTTCACCAACTAAGGTGACAAAAATTCCTCAATCCCAATATTTACAAGACTTAGTGGCCATCAAATTCTAGTCTAATAAGATGCCTCTTTGCCCTGCTCCTAATCTGTGATGAAATATTCCAAGTAAAATTCCTAATAAATGAGGGAGAAACAAACCAAGACTAATTATCTAAAAAGCTTGATAAAAAAGAAAGAAAGAAAATCTTCTGTCACGATACACCAATCTCTCCGGCCAGCTATGATGCCGGCTTCATTAATTGGAAGGGACGTGGTAGTATTTCCCTTTACACATGCACCTGTAAACAATTGGACATGACTCTGCCATAGAGCACTTGAAGCTCACCATAACCCTCTTGCAAGGGGAACAAGGTCCACATGCATGGGAGCAATCTGGTAGTCTAGACCCTGTTGGATATAGCTCCATCCCCAGTTCACCCTTTGTTCCATCCTGAATATAATTAAAAGTATGCACACATGAAAATATAAAACAGAAATTAATTGAAAAATGCATATGAATTATGTCAAGTTCAGTCTACCGACGACAATCGTTGCCTTTCTGGAGTGAGAGTAATGACCCCGTGACCATTAGGGCATTAGGTAACATTTACATTTATCTACTATTGGCTTCTCTATTTCTTTTTCTTTTCAAAAGAAGAAGAAGAAGAGGAATTTGGCCTTAAATTTTTCTTTTGGCAATACACTAGTCACAAAAGAAAGAATAATTACTAGAGTATATTTCTAGATATGCATCAATTTGCAAGAAATGTTGCATTTTAGCTAAAAAAGAGTTTGGATACTATATGGGGTCATCTACTACTACTAGATCCCCTAAAGAAGTTCAAAGTTTTCTTTTCAAGAAAAGATGCATGTATAGCTAGCTAGAAACCAACCTCAGCGTGAATGTGATTTGAATCAGTACTCTTGTAAGCACCTTTGCCATGGTAAATAACTGAAACGGTAAAAACAGTTAGAGAACTATATATATATATATATAGATATTTGACACAAAAGAAACACACACAAAGAGAACGAAAAGAGAGTTACAATGGTGAGGCCGGAGGCTTTTACTGAGCGTAAGAAGCATGAAGAAGACAGTAAAAAGTGACAATGTGCGAACTCTATTAATCTTCATTTTCATATGTATCTTCAAAATAAGATGAAAGAAGCTAAAGAAAACAATGTCAGCTTAAAATGGTCCAAGAAATGGATGTTCTTGTGGATGAGTTGGAGGAATGCATGATCATAGGACTAGCTAGGTTTATAAGATATGTGAAAGATGGAAACTGTGGAGGGGTTTTTAATGTATGACATTGTACATCTGATGCACTTCACATGATACACGGCATTCTTTTGAAAGAACTTCACATGCTTCCTTGTGTCACCCAAAAATCACTTATAAACCAAAGGTTTTATTTAGGCCCCTTCAAATTAATGATTTCATAACCATTAGAAGTTTGATGAGGACATCTTATTTATTAAGTAATTTCTTTCTTGGGATTAGTATATATTGCGAAATCTTACACTTTGACAAAGTTTTTATTCTCGTTTACTTTTGTATACTGGCAAGTAGCTAAAAAGACAATTCATATAAAATTTTCATTTTTGCAAGCAAAGATAGAGTAACTCTAGATTATTAATTTCTCCCAAATAACTTTTCTTTTAGCTAAAACCAACTCTTGTCTTAAAGAAAATTAAAAGCAACTTATTATAAACAAATGATAATGCAGATGAGAATAATAAGGGTGCAGATTTTGATTTTTGCAAATTCTTGAAAAAGAAAAAAAATATATTCTTTATTGATTAATTGACCAAGTTGTTTCTTAAGGATTTTTTTTTTCTTTGTGTTGAAAAAAAAAGTATTCAAATGAGGGCCTTTATTGACTAGGGGACATGAGGGAGGGTTCACGTGGAGAGTCCCCTTGAATTGGAGTGATGGATAAAAGAATAGGAGAAAAGCACAGGAGTTAATTGAAGAAGGCCTGCCATAAACGTGAAGGTCAGACTTTGGTGTAAATGAACTTTTCTTTTGAAACTCAACTTTCTCTTCCGTGCTTTAAAATGGATGGTGATATATCTCTGTTGTTCTAAAGTTCTTTGTCTGAGGTAGAGAAAAAAAAAGAAGTGATCATAACTGATAATGGGCAATGTATAAAAGAAAGTTTGGTAAATTGTTATACCCTTCTAGTATCCAAGAGGACTTGATAAAGAAAAGCTTCTTTCATGATAAAGTATGTGGCTTTGTTTGAATCTGCTTGTAATGGTATTTTTTTTTTATCTTCGGGCAAATCTTGTACGTAAACAACTCTATATTTAAATCATAGTCTGGGATTGCTACATCGAAAACATTATTCATCTTTGTATATTTCAAGGAAAAAATGGAAATTACAAATTGATAGATAAGTTTGTGATTTTATATTTATTATACTAGTTAGAGTGATTTGTGCATTTTAAAAAGATAGCGCATATAGTTTTGTCATGTGAATGTATTTTTAAAATGCGTTCTACGAAAATTTATTTTTACAAAAAAGATGTATTTTATTTTTACAAATTGATTTGTATATTTTTAACATTTATGAATGGGTTACAGCTTTGTCCCCTTGAAAATGTATTTTATAAATGTATGCTTCACATATTTTAAAAATATTTTTTTATTTAGATAATACAGTGTTAGTGACAGTACTTCGCCGATTTTATGTGTGTGTGTGTAAATTAGCATTTCTTGGACCAAGTTATTATAATAGCTATTTCTCTTCAAAATGAGTTAATTTTTTGGTTTATTTTTAAATCCTTTCCAGCGTTGATCTCTGTCGTGTATGCTCTTATTAAATTATACTCCCTTTATTCGGAATTAAATGTTTACTTCTACCTTTGATTAAAAATTAAATAATATCATTGACTTTAATTAAATTATCAAATTATCATTGGCATTAATATAATGAATTGTGTGATTCATGAGTTAGTTGAATGCAATTCATTTAAATTAAAATGGTAAGTGATGATGATCATGAGTTAGAGCGATATAAATTCCTTAAATTAAGGAGATTATTAATGAAACAATAGATAAAAAATATATTTATTTAAAAAAAGTGTACATTTAATTTCGAACAATTAAAATAGAAATATGAGCATTCAATTGGGGACGAATTAAATATATAACATCCCTCATAGCTGTCCCTTTATTTATTGTCATAATTAGAATTATCAGCTACAACACAGAAACTTATTCGAATTTTACTTGAGATATCATCAATTTACTAATCAAAAAGATGTCGGGAAAAATATCAATTATAATGGACATCCAAAAACAATGAGGGTTATAGTTCAACAAGATCAGATATTGTTTAATTAGCTTATCCTCCTTGTAACAACGGATAGAGAAGCAATCACTTACACTATTAGTCCAAGAACAGGATTGCTAGAATAATTTAAAGATGTAGAAGGAAAGATATATATATTGTTCTTGACTAGCTATATACAACAGTAAACACCACATAAACAAATGTTCTGGGCAGGGCATGCTCCAAATATGGTTGCCTGATACTTTTGAGCACAGGCCACCATGCATCTTCCCATTATACAATCTTCCATTTCCATTCTTACATAGCACAACTCCTCCATGCATTTTCTGTTCCATTTCCCCTCTGGACGACAAAACCATAATCACTATATATACAAACGAAAGATATACCAGAAGTTTGACTATTGATCAACTTTTTAATGATATATCTATTTTTCTAAAGACATTCATTTTGTCAATTGTGAAAATTATAATTGATTCAATATAACAAAATCAAATGGTAGTACCTAATTTCATTGGTTTCTTTCAAATTTTTGCTTCCTGACTCGTATCCATAAAAAATATATATGTATGCATTTTTAGTTTTATTTTTTTGCTTGCAAAAAATATGTATACTATATAGCTTCTTTAGTTAAAGAAATAATTGTAAATATTTCTTTAATTAGCTGAGACAGAGTAAGGAAACTATATGATATCTTTGGTTTCTGGAGATGAAACTGTAGTGGAAGAAATAAAGATAGAAATCGAGAAAAATAAAAGGCAAAAGTGAATTTTACATATCACAATTCTTATTTATGAAATTAATCCTTCAACCCTAGAATCCGAATCCTATAGGGAATAAAGCCAATCGGGTCACTCTACATTATAAGTCTAGCTGGTGGTGTTTGGGGAAGCCATAAAAATAAAAAAATTTTTAAAAAAAATCCCTTTGGGTTGTGACTCCCCCAAAAATATCAGGTCGAATCACAAAATTTGATTAAACCATAAATTATTCAAGGTATTTAAAAAAAATTATAATATTGTGTTTATCTATGAAAATTAATACTAGTAAGGACCTTGATTCTCAAACAAATCACTGAAAGAATAATTGAATTCCACATCCTTGGTTCATCAATTATCTACTTAAACAGATAAAACGCTAAAAAAGTTAAGTGAAAATGTGATGATAATTAATAATTAGCAGACTAATAAGAATGAGAAGGAAGAGAGAAATCGATCGATTTCACATACCCGAGGTGATAAAAATGAATAAAAGAGCGCAGAGTTGAAGGACCGATGTGATCTTCATATGGTAATTCTTCTAATATGGAACTATAAAATACCAATGAATCTGAAATCTCTGAAGGGAAAAATGTTGCCATACCGAGCTACATTTAGGGTTAAGTTTATAATAAGACAAAATTGAATTTTGAAAATACTCATTTCGTTCAAATTAAATATTTATATTTAATTTAATATAAAAATTAAAAATAATTTTTAATCTCGTAAAAATTATAATAATATTATCTTTTTTATTAATGTGATTAATATTGAAGCTAAATTCTTGACCGTTAAAAGAAAGCTCTTATTGTCTTTTTTGCCTCGAGTCGGGCACATTCTATTGGCCTCGTTATTGAATCTGATTCAGCAAATGTGTGTAGATGGGTGTTGAATCCGGAAAGGGCCCCTTGGAAGATGAGGAAAAGGGTTCTACAATTGGAAGCCTTGAAGAAGAAAGTTCTTAGCTGGGAGATTATCAATATTCCTAGTTAATTTTGATCCTCTGTTTGGGCTGAGGTAGTTGTTTCTTGTCTAATGTGTCCTTCACTAGTCCAGTTAGACTATCTTGTACTTTTTGGCAGCCTTAATAATATTGCTATTCAAAAAAATATAAAAAATATTAACCCGAGTAGACATTTTGGATGAAGGTTGCCGATCAATTTTGAATAAAAAATATGTATTTTTTTAAAAAATAAATATTTAATTTTAAACAATATAAAGTGAAAATTGTATATTCAATTTGAGAGAAAAAGAGAGAGTAATTAGTGTTTTTCTATTAAAACTTAGTCTTATAATTTTTTATTTAGAAGTTAGAATCTAATAATTCTATCAAAATTAATTACCATTAAATCTACTTAATTTTATCATAGTAGCTCCTACAAGAGAGGAGATTTTCCTGTCTTGCTTCGAATGCTACCTTGACTTGCTAATGCAAACAAATTAAATCCTTGTTGACACCTAAATTTGGTCCGCTCATGCGGACAAGTCACCGATTAATGAAAGTAAGTCATCTAAACAGTAACAAATGATGTCTTAAAAATAAGAAATAATTTTACAAAAGTAATAACTTTACAACTCGTTAGTTTTGACATAAAGTAAATATGAATTAATGTTCATCTTTTCATTTGTTGGGCAAGGTAAGTGTTGGGATTCAACCCAATATTTATTTAGAATATGCAATTTAAATATCAAAATAATAAAAATATCAAAATTACATGATTCGAAATAAAATCTATTTCACATCCTCCGCTAATAGAGTATTCTCTCACTATACCCTCATTAAAGCTTTAAAGGCCTTTCACTTCCTTACAAATACAGGTTATCACAAAGTGAAGAAACAGTTGTGCAGAGCCTTTGTTCTTAAAAAAGACTGAGAGAGAAGAATAGACATACAGGAAAATCTTGACCGGTTGTTAGAACTCTAATAGCCAAGAAAAGAAAACCTAAGTACTAAAGCCTCATAGTTGACCAGCACATAAGTTGTTGGCCCAACCCCAGCAAAGAAAGCCCAATATATTTAGGTCAGTGAATATTGGTTCATCATTGGGTGAGTTGGGCAAGACACTTAGGGCCTCAATTTTTATATCATATCTTTGTATATAAATTCTATCCAATTTTTATTCTAGTTTTAACATAATTTTTTTTATGTGCTTTAGCAAAGAAAGTGAAAGGAATCTTTGTTTTTTTATGACACTTTTAGTTGTAATCTCAAAAAGAAAATTGGCATGTCCCTCTCTCTTGCAGTGCCGTGTTGACATCTTTTTTTGCCTTATTAATATTATTCATTTTGCCAATAAAAAAAATAGTCGAGTACTATCTTGCTTAATCAATACATTCTTTAGTTTGGATTCCATTAGTAAAGAAAATTAAATAAATAAAACACGTCTGAATATGGTTTTTTAACTTGCAGAGGTTTTGTGGGTGCTTGTGAATCCGGATATAAATACTTGGAATCAAGTACCTATCTTGATACTTACTATTTTAATTAGGGATGACAATTTTATTATAGGGTGATAACTTTTCTACATCCAATCTCGTCCACAAGTGAATCATAACGGGTACACCCCCATCATTCCTCTAGGTGCGTAAAATTTCTTGTACTTACCCATTTCAAAATGTATATATAAAAAATAACTAATGAATTAAATAAATAAAAATGTTCATAAAGTACAGTAATAAAATTTCAAATATATAACATCAACAAATTCTATAAAATACTGAAAAACTTAAAGATTGGTGAATTAGGTTTTTATTCGATTTTTCAATTTAATTCAATAAAACATCTCTTTAACAACAAATATCAAACACTTGGTGTGCTAGTTGTATGAGTAATAATGTGTTCAAAACAATGCAGAAAGTAGAGCAATGAACACAATTATTTATAATGGTTCGGTTTATCCAACAAAACCTAATCCACTACCTTGAGTTACCTATTCAAGGATTTACCAAATCCCATCACTAATCAAATAAATGAGATTACAAAAGAGACCCACCTGATTCATCTTAGGGTTTTACAAATAACCTCTCAACCAATCAAGGTTAACTCAACCCTTGAGTTTTACAACACAATCTTGATTATACAATAATCTCACTACTCGCCTTGATGAAATACTCACAATATAAATTCAATTCAATATAAATTTGTCAAATGAACAAATTTGACAGCACATGCATCCATAAGATAAACCAACTTGTGGATGATACCTACACCACTTTAGGTCGATCAAAACATGTTCATTTGTGCATCCATAATACTCTAACACACAAATAATTATTTCAATCAACCATATAAGTTATGTTATCAATCCAACAAGAGTTTATGAAACATTTAAGTTTTGAAATCATGATGCATGATTTTTGAAATAGCAAAACATATTTTAACATATTAAAAATATTTTGAAATAACGTTTTAAATTCATAGAGTGACCTTTAGAAACCATTACTCAATTAGAGGTAAAACTAGATATATCAAAAGATATTAAACTCTAAAATTATACATCTAGTTCCTATCTAATCCAACAAATGCTTGTCTTCAAATCTTGATAGTGTTGACTAGTATACTTCCTTAAAGACTTGAAATCTTATCCTTGCGTTGATTAAATCATGAATTCAAAAACTCTATCACTTGTACAATCAAGACATTAGTCTTCATCAATGTTTTTCATTAATCAAAATTAAGACATTAAAAGCTTTAGAGCTTTCAAATACATTCACATTACATATTTAAATTTTTTCTCATCAAATTTTTGTATAAACTTACATACATAATCATTTAAAGTAAAATTCACTAGACAAAAACATTGTTCTTTATCTTTGAATTTATTCCACAATTTCATAAGTTTTCATTGTACACTTCCACAATAATGCATCTCAAAGGTCAATCGAATGTCATCTAATAATTCTTTACTCAATCCTTTTTTTTTATTTATAAAAGTGATTTTATATTCTCGATTTCTAGATAAATATTCAAGGGAACGACATTTTGCATTGCAGTTCTATTTAGCACATCTATAACATATTTATAATCTCTTACCTCTTCTTTTCTTAGCAAAACTACTTTTACCCAAACCAAGTAGACATTTCGGAAAAGTAGGTAGATGATCACCACTTAGTTGGACATTTACTTTAATTAACCATCTAATGTCCTTGGGCATTCCTTTCGACATTAGAAATTGTAATCCATTCATTTTTATGTGATATATTTTTGTCAATGCATTAATGAAGAGTAAAATGTAATAATTTTGAAGTGTATGAATTGAATTATCCATTGTGTAAAGAAAGTAAGAAGAATAAAAAGTTTTTATTTGAATAAGTGTAGAAGAAGAATAAGTGAAATTATGATTATCGGGTTGAAAAATAAGACTTTTTTTGCCTAACAACAACCCCTATATATATATATATATATATATATATAACACATACACACACACACATATATATATATATATATATATATACATATCATCTCTTTTTTCACTTTGACATTTTGCTCAATTTTTCAAACCAATAAATTCAATTTCATTTGAATATTAAATATCATCATCTTTATCAATTTGTCATTTTGTGCCATGTTTTCAAATTGATTTGAAAAAATGTTTTATCCCCTATTATAATTTATAGCCTTTTATGCCAAAAGAGAAAAAACATTTATAAAATTTACCGTATAATCATCTTATCAGCACATTAGACAATTTAACAAGGACTAAAAATTTAAGTAAAAAAGTTAGTAACCCCAGCCTACCTAAATAGGCGTGGCAAGTGTGGGCTTTCTAATCCTTCTTTCCTACCATTTAAAATGACTAGGTAAGTAATTAATTTAAAAGACAAAGTATTGAAATAATTTGAAAGAACTTAACAATGTAAAAGGGTTTCAAAAAGAAAGATAATGGGATTAATTTGGTATTTCAGAAAAGTTAAGAGCCTAGTTGAAATATGGAAAAAGTTATCTTTGGAGTTTTCAAAAGTCTAGGGAATAAAATATAAGTGTGGTTGAATTGTAAAAATTCACAAGGTTGGATTTGAGAATCTAGAGTTTGAGAACCCTAAGGACAATTTTGTAAATGTTAGAAAGGTTTAAAATTACATTTTTTTTCCCATTCTTTTTAAATACCTCATTTTTCAAAACCCTAAACCAAAAACACATCACTTTTTTTTCTTCCTTTTCCCCCATACCACTACCACCACAATACCCACGTATATACAACACATACACAATGGCAACATTCCAAGAAGAAAAAGAGATAAAGGAGCTCAGCCATGGGTGAAAGGAAAATGGAGTATAGAAAAGAAGAGAGGTAGTGGCAGCACTATGTTGACCTTCCCTTCCTCCATTTTTTTTTTTTTTTTAGAAAAAGAAAACAAGAAAGGGAGTTCTTTCTTTTAAACAAAAAATTGTAGTCATGGTGATTTGAGTTTAAGATGATTACTATAGGATTCTTTTTCTTGGGTTTTGTCATCGCCAGTGGCTAGCCATAGGGCGACACCCGTGGTTGCGGCTAGAGAGGAAGAAATGTAAGTCTCACCTCAAATTGTGTGTAGAGAAAAAGAAAAATAGGGAGAAATTTTTTTCCTTTGGTGAAAATTCATATATAGGGTAATTTGTGCCCTAATGGGCTTGAGGAAAATTGTAATTAATGGGCTAAATCCAATAGAAACTCATTTATAAGTTTTTTTGCAAAACGATATGCGAATCAATTGGGAAGTTTGTAAGTCAGATGATCTAGCGAGGTGGTAAGTTGGGAAACTAGTGTCAGATCATATGAGATTCAAGCCAAAGTGGAGATTTGTGAGAATATGTCTTGAATTCCAAACTTTTAATTAGGAAAGGTTATTATTTAGGAATTATGTTCAATTTAGGCAAGAATTAAACGAGAGTTCTTATCTTATTTGGACAATATATTTTAGGATTATATAAATATGTGCTCTTTATATGTAATATATACGATGAGCTCTTCAAGATACACTACATCTTGTATCTCCTCAACGGATAAATTTTCTACTACTCGTCTGTAGATGCAAATTAATTGATGATTAAACCACGTAAGGCTTGTGTTATTGATTTTTTATCTTTTGTTATTAGCTTCATTTCTTTATTTGGATCATATGATCAATTAGGCAGAGCATCCAAGGGCCAATCCTCTTAGACTTTTGGAAGCAACTTGTTTATCTATTGTGAACATTTGAATTTGTTTATAATAGAAGTTAACAAAAAAATCAAAATACTTGAGTAATTTTACTTATACTTAATTGAGCTAGAAAGCAACTTTTAGGCATCCAAGTCCCCCATCCTCTATTTTGATGACTAGAGTTGACTCAACTAAAGAATTACTTTATGAATGTTTTTCATTCAATCTTATCTCAGATAAGCAATTAAAAATGTAAAAATGACATCAAAATAGAGAGAGATAAAATCCTACTAAAAAAGAATTGATGGAAATAACATGATTATGATGGGATAATTCTTAGCTCCCAACTATGTTTACAACTTATTATTTCTTGTTCTTATATGCTCCTGTGTCAGAATCATAAACAATGTTGCTACCCATATTACGTATACAAAACGAAGCTATAAGTAGTTATAAGGTATCCAAATAAACATTCATAAAAACATGGGTCATGCGAGAGCATAAGATGTAAGGAATGTAAGTAGTAGATAGAGACAAAGAAGAACATGAAAATTCATAAATGTTATATAACAAAAGTAATTCTTACAGTTTTAAAAATCACTCATTTTCTAAGAGATCCTTAAATCAACTACAACTACCCTCAAACCCCTTAAGAGCATAGCACCCATACAATTGCACATATTGGAGAATTTATAGTCTCTCTTAACGTATTATATTGCAGAGTACTGATGATTAGGGTATATTTCAACCATGCCCAAAAAATTAGCTTTTTTCTTTATTCTTGTTCGTCTCTAATGGGAAGCTACACAATAATTTCATTAGTGACATGCATAACACCTAAACATTATTGTCTAGTAAGAAAAATGGGCATGTAAGACTTTTGATAGATACCAATTAAAATTCACAAAATAAGTATCCCAAAGCAATCAGCATTCAACCTTAAGTTCAACCAAGTTAAGATCATAACTGAAGAAGACAAGAGTACAAAATAAAATCTGGCAGAAAACAGGCTTGTTTGCAAATAAGCAGCAACAACAACTCCTACCTATTTCCATAATGGTAGAAAACAAGTTCAATGAATAAACAATATAGAAATAGACTTGTAAAATAAATTTTCATTTTCATTTCTCTCTAATTCAAAATATAGTTCTCCTTGATCCCCAACAATATGTCTCAGTTTAGGCCAATTACTGTGAATAATGTAGTAGTGAAAATTGTCACAAAAATTATTGCCAATGGTTTGAAAGTTCTTATGCCGACCTTAACTTCCCCTACCAAGCAAGTTTCGTACCAAGACGCCTAGCAGCTGATAATATCCTAGCAACCCAATAACTTATTTGGAATATGCGAAAGAAAAAAAAGTAAGTGCAGAGCCGTGATTGCTAAAATTGATCTTGAAAGGCATATGATCGTATCGATTGGATTCCTAAGATTGTTCTTCAAATAGTGGGTTTCAGTGACAGCTTGACCAGATTAATTTTATTTTGTATCTCCTATGCTACATTCACAATCTTGTGAATGGAAAGCCACTTGCACCACTAAAGTCGAAACGTGGACCCTATCTTTTTGTTTGATGCATGAAAGCCTTAGCCTATCGCATTCAAAATGTTGTGATAACCAAACACTAGAAATTTGTCAGTGCCTTTTGAAGTGGACTAGGATTGTCTCACCTTTTCTTGGTGGATGACCTTTTATTGTTCGAATAAGAGTTTGAAAAACAAGTCAATATGATGGAAAATATCTTATGACTTTTCTGAATTAGAGCAAAAAGTTAACTTTGCAAGTCCAAATTATGGTTCTCTTCCAACACTCCAAAAGGGTAGCAAACCATATTAGTGGTAAATTTGGTATACCTATGACTGAAGATCTTGGCATGCATATGGGAGTACCGATTACCCATGGAAGAATCATGAAAAATCTATTTGGATACTTAATTGATAAGATACAAAGTAAACTCAACGATTGGAAAAGTAAATATCTATCAAAGGTTGCCAAGGTAATCCTTATTCAAGCGGTAACTTCTTTTATCCCCCCAATATATCATGCATGTTTTACAACTTCCACATGGTGTGATTGATGAGCTGGAACAAATAAATAGAAGATTCTTTTGGGGGGATATGAATATTAAGCAAATTTTGTATACTATTTGTTGGAGCACAATATGCAAACCCAAAATTGTTAAAGGCTTGGGGTTTCGTCCTCTTCGAGTAGTGAATCAAATCTCGATGGCAAAACTAGGATGGAAACTTGACGAGCGTGTCGTTGCGCTATCAAATTAAATTCCGAACTTTAACTAACTTATGCAGTTAGGGCAAGTAAGAGTCGAACCCACAGGAACATGTAAAATTTCACATAAAGTAAACTAATCGAGATTTTGGGGGGAAAGATACAATTTTTATCTAAAATATTAAAACTTTAAATAAAATCACTCACAAATCAATTAAAAATCAATGGGTAAAAAAAACGTTAGCAAGGACTTTGTATTTTGGTTTTATTTATTCGGGACTAATTATCGATAACAACTTATTTGAGTAATGACTTAGAAGTTCGCGTAGCGCAGCAAATTCCGATTCCTGTAAATTTAGGTTAATTCCCGAGAAGCACGGTAAATTAACTTTAACCTAATTAAACTAAATTACCGAATCGCTCTCATAAAATAGTCAATTAAGTTATTCAACTCGAGGACAACATCAATACAAATTACATAAAATTAATGGTCAATTAAAATAATGCAATTCTTTTCAAACAATTCCCTATCAATTAATCAAACACGGATTTAAATTAATCAATAGTTACTACTTTTGGTTACCGAAAACCGATTCTGCATAACCCTAGTTAATCAACTATGTAAAACAATTAAGATGATCAATAATAATTGAAATAACACAATTGATAGAGTAAAACTAAGAATTGTTTAAATACTCAAATATAAATAATGATTGCTTGAAAAGATCGGGTTTTTAATAACAAAACATACATCTCATATTCCCGAATAACATAAACCTAATACATGCCCTTGCCAACTAAAGAAAACTACTCACAATCCATAAAAGAAAACATCATAGAAAGATTAAGGGAAAGAGAGAAACTCATTAGTCGGAAATCCGATTTCCCGAGGAGCTCCAACCCTTCAACTTTTATAATGCTAGAGAAGAAAATATCTAAGGTGCTTCACCCACAAAAACTAAGCTAATAAACCCTATAAATAGTTAGAAAAGGTCCTAGGATTAGTTACATAAGAGTCCTAATTCAAAACTACTCAAAACCTGCTCAAAATCTTCAATTCGGAGAATGGACGCGCGTGCTGTCAAAAGTGGACGCGTGAGACAGTCAGAAACGTCCAAGTGGATGCGTGAGGCTCCAAAACTACTGAGAATGGACACGTGGATGAATAGTGACGCATCCACTTCTTCAAGTGCGCGTCCAATTGGTTTTTGAGGCGCGTCCACTCCATTTTTCTTGCAAAACAACTTCTTAAACCTCCTATCTTCCTCCAATGCCTTCTAAACATGATAAAATACTTTCAAAATACCTGCAAACAAAGATAAAAGTGTAAAAACCAATTTAAACACTTAAACACACAATTAGGTAGATTTTATCTCAATAAACAACACATTAAACTCCTAAAAACCAATCTAATTATGGTTCAATCAAAACTAGGTACAGATCATTCTACGCCATGGGATCATATTTTCCACACTAAATATGGAGGTCTCCAAGGCTTGCAGGGTCTTCACAAAAACTCCATTATTTGGAAAAATAATGTTAGAAACTGACTCTTCGAGATTGGGGATGTATTAGCAGGTAGGTATAGGATATACATATAGATTTTGAATGTATAAATGGTGTTCATAGAAACCTTTAATTTTTTCCAAAAGCTTTATATGGTAAATTCACAATAATTATGGTAAATTCACAATGCAATATGTCAATAATGTATAATTTTTTATAATAGAAATAATTTATCCAATGACTATACGGTATATATCAATCTTATTTATATAACTTAATTAATTTTAGATTTATCTCAATCTTATGGTCTAATTAATTTTAAAATACTTTTCAATTTAAATTTATGGTCTAATAATTATGGTCTTATTTAAATTCAGAATTTTGTAATGTTTATTTATTTTAAAACATTTTTATTATCTACTATATTTAATTCTTTCAAATAAAAATTAGAAGTATCTACTATCAGCACGCGTAATGGTTTTGATTTATTTTTCATAATTAAAAGTATTAAAAGAAGTTTACAAAAATGAAATTATATACTCTTATTGAAGTAATTAACCATATAAAAAAATTTAATTATTTTCTAAATACATTTATTACTTATAAAATATTATTAATCATACCGATATTGAATAAAAAAATATAATGGATTATTTATATTATGCATTGAAAAAAATTATTAGAAAATTTAGAATATAAAAATCTATGCAACATTTTTACATATAAAAACTCAAGAAAAATAAAGTTTAGTTTATTATTATTATTATTTAATGATAGATATAAAATGCCTGATTTTAGAATTTTGCCTAAAGCTCGAAAACCCTAGAGATGGCCCTGCTCTAATGTAGTTATTTTCCAAACAACATGCTAATCTACAACCAGTGCATCATTTTGTTCATATCAACTGGTAGAAACAAACAATACTTTTGGAGTAGAGATCATAGAGCGTGCTATCCTGAGTTTTATATGAAAGTAATTTTCGATGATTGAAATAAAAAATAAAAATATTAGAGATGTCCATTTATATAGATACAAATATAGAAATCAATCATTTTGTTTCTGTTTTCCGCAGCATTGATTTGTACACTCATTGATGAAACAAATGTTCTTTGCACTAATTTTATTGCATCTAAAAAATCATATGAACTCAATTTCTTTTATTCTTACTTGTAGGGATTTGATGCTCAAGATAAGAGTATTTTTTTTAGCATTTGAATATGATTAAAAGGTCTTGAAGCTCTGTCTGTTCATTCTGAAGGCAAATTATATAAATAAATCAGAGGATTTCCAGCTCAGTGCCATGCAAACAGCTTCTGATACCTCAAGAAGCTTGTTTCAACTCGTTTCTTCCTCAACCATTAAACAATTCCATTTACACTTCATGAGCTACGAATGAAATATTCGTTCATTAACCTATTATTTTGAGGGCAGTTTCATCTCAATTATAAGGTAATTATCCCTTTGGAGGTGCCTGGTTGTAATGATAAACAATAATCCAGTTTTTTCTTAAATAGATGCTCCTGAGAGCAGAGATAATTCGGTTGGAGTAGTTAAGAACAAAGCAAAACAGTTTGTATAACTGACACAAATCTTTCTGCAACAACTCCCCAAGAAAAATTACCATTTGCCTCAGGACAAGGGGTAAAAAAATTTACTACAGAAAGTGAGCCTTCAATTTATTATCTGACTCTTTTTAATATTCACCTCTGTCCATAACATCAAATATATGATTAACAACTCCAAATAAACAAATTTTCTATCTTCCCAAAAATTTAAGTTCATACAATAGTCCTTGCAGAATTTTCCATACAAAAAATTTTCAGGCTAAAAATATATAGATATAGTATTATAAAAGTATTTCTCATACAGCTAATTGAATATCCCCCAAATCAAGCTGAGTAGCGATATCCTCAAGCTGTTTTTTCACACTCATATCAATCAATTTCGATCCACTATTTCCATACCTGATAGTGAACCCAGCAACAAGAGATGAATCGATCACAGTCTTGATCCTGACATTCTTGGACCCTGTCAATTTCTGAACCCCTTTTGCAATTTGAGCCAAATGCTGGGATTCCAATTTCACCACTGAAGTCACCACCGCCAGTTCTGTATCTGTTATTTTGTTGTAAACCACTTCGAATTCCTTTATGATGTCGCACATTATGTCTACGCGTTTCATGTCCACTAGAATGCTCAGAAAATTCCCCACGTGAGGCTGCAGTGCCGATGACTTGACAATCTCATCGATGAGTTCAAGTTTTTTGGAGTCGGTGATAGTGGGGTTTGTGAAGTATTTCACGACCTCAGGGTCGGAGAAGATTTTCTCGACCTTTTCCAAGTCCGAGGAGGTTTGTTCTAGAGTTCCGTTGGCTTTCGCCACGTCGGCTAAGGCGGAGGCATAGCTTCCAGAGGCTGAGTCCGCCATCCTCGCTCCGGAGGCACCGCGGTGGCGCTTGGCAGTGGTGATGGTGGAGCGTAGCTTGATTGTGAGTTTGGGGAGTTTGATGCCAGTTGTGAAGCTCGACTTGATGGAGAGCTTGGTTGAAGGATTATTAGGGATTTGAGTAGAAGGTGGTGAACGGGAACGGAATGTGATCGGAGTTTGCTGCAGAGCGGCCATTTTTTATGTCGCCGGCGATCACTGTGTGGTAAGTGCGCTGCTTCAGATGGGTGGAAGAGGAGGGAGGCCAATGAGTGTGTAGTGGAGAGAGAAATAATGTTTATTTTTTATGGGGATGAACGGTAAAGATTTGTTGAGATTGAGAGATCAACGGTTGAAAAGCGATGGATTATCTAGTAAGGGTGGAATAGAATGGCCTCTTATCTGGAGGAGGAGATAAGGAGGGTGCCATGTGTGTGTATCACATTTAATTTGGTGGTTTCCTTTCAATTTTCCAAAGCCTTCTTCATAGTACCCAAAGAAAAAAAAAATTAAAAAAATCCAAATTTTAGTGATCAATTATACAGTTGACAAATGAATTTTGGGTAGCATTATAATTAACGAAGCGTATCCATTCCCCTTAGGTCATGAACCCGCCTTATCTTATTCAAACTTTAATATTTTATTCACTCTTTTCAAAATAAGTATTTTTTTTAAAAACATTATTTTAAATATTTAGACACTTATTAAAAATAATTTTAAATATACAAATTTTAATATTAAATTAAAAATTTACTCTTAATAGATATTATAAATTAATAATGTATTATCTCAATCTCCAAATTAATAACTTTCATTTGATTTCTACTTAAATATGAATAAAATTAGAAAATATTAATTATTGATACTCAAAAAATAGCTATTGTAAAATAAAATAAATCTTCTAAAATAACATTTATTTTGAAACTAAAGAAATACTAAATTTAAATTTTCATTGACAAGCTCAAAATAAATTACTAATTAAACCCAAATTTTTTTTCTAAACTTACTTGAAAGTTGTTCGTGTACATTAATAACTTTACATTATTATCAAATAAATAAGAATATTACTATACTTAAATAATTGTGAAATCACTATACTAATGAGTAACTAGAATTTTGTCTAATCAAAACTCGTTATTTTAATTTTTAAAATATATTTATTTATTATGTCTATTTTTCTTTGAATTACTTTTAAACTCTTTATAGTGTTTTCTCTCTTAAAAAGTTTTGAAATATTAAAATTAACATAACAAAATATCATTAAAAATTAATAAAATAACTTATATTTAGAATCAAATAAATTCCTTTTAGCATATTATATTGCTGTTTTATTTATGATCAATAGTTCTTCTTTTTTGGGAGAGAAAAGTTAAGTCATAGTAACAACAATATATTAAAGTTTTTTTTTCTACTTTTTAAATATTCAAACATATTATAACATGCCAAAAGTCTTCTTCTTTTTTTTTTCTTCGCTAAATCTGATAAATCCTCATAATAGAAAAGTATGAGTCCATGGGATGATTTTTTAAGGTAATTCAGTCGCTTTATAAGTTTTTTTAAAAAAATCTTCAATTTATAAATGTGTGAAAGTATACATGTAAACACCCCTACAATTTACTTTAAAATTATTTTTAAAATATTATTTATTTAATTAAGTGAGGTCTATATAAAAATGAAAAGAAAATTTAAATTTAAATCTTATAGAAATTTATTTTTAAAAATTAGTATGAAATATATTTCAAAAATAAAAAGTTTATTTTGCAATTCTCATCCAAAAATGATAGAAGTGTCGCCACTACAGGCACAGCAAACAACCTGAGGAGCCCTAGAAAATTGGGGAAGAAAGTGATCTCTCCAATTATTTTCTTTTCACCAATTCTTGATCTGATGAGCTTCTCTCTGACTCCAAGAGCCATTGGAAACCAGTACTAGCTTCTATTGTTTAATTCTTCCTTTGTCCACAAAACAATGCTTGCCAAGATTTCTAGGCTTCACAGGTATGGCAGAAGCACGCTCTTCCTGAGTTCTCTCATTCCTTACTCTACAACAACAGTAGCAGCTGAAGCTGAAGCTTTACCCAATCAGTCCCACTTCATGGTGGACTTCCTTATCAATTCACTTGGGTTTTCCGAAGAATCAGCATTGGTTACTACCAGAAAGGTAATTCGACAGAAATCTACCAGAAAAGACCTTAACTTAGTTGTTAATTTCTTTGAGGAATTGGGTTTAACCAAAACGCAGATCAAAAGTATTGTTTCTGTTGATGCCAGGGTGTTATTACTTGATGTAGACAAAGCCCTCAAGCCAAAAATCAGGTTCTTCCAAGACCTCGGCTTATCCAACTCTGACATTGTAAAAATCATATTGGGTTATAAGTCCCTTTTCCTTAGAGGATTAGATTCTGAAATCAGACCCAGCGTTGAGTATCTAAGAAAATGGTTGGATAGTGAAGACAAAGTTGTCAAGGTTGTGAAAAACTGTAATTTGGTTCTTGCTCCTGAGGCGCCTGAAAGGATTGAAGAAATGGTTTTGTTGCTTCGAAATCATGGCTTCTCAGATGAGAATATTTCAAAATTTATAGTTAGACATCCGAGGCTTACTGTTTTACGCAACTATGAACGAATTAGATATATATTCAATCTATTGGAAAATGAATTTGGGATTCCTTGTAAGTCCAAAAATTTCTACCATGGGGTTAATTGTGTTATGGGCCTTAGTGAATCAAAGTTAGAAGCGAAATTAAGTGTTTTCAGGAGTTTTGGTTGGTCTAATGAGACAATTAATAGCATGATCAGGTTTTTACCTCGTGTATTAGCCACAGCAGAGGATACATTAAGAAATTCTTTGAATTTCTTCATGAAGGAAATTGGATATACTCCTGAGTACTTGGCTTCTCACTCCATGCTTATTATTATGAGTTTAGAGAAAAGGGTGAAACCGAGGAATGAAGT
Organism: Apocynum venetum; assembly: GCA_019593545.1. Taxonomy (NCBI): domain Eukaryota; kingdom Viridiplantae; phylum Streptophyta; class Magnoliopsida; order Gentianales; family Apocynaceae; genus Apocynum; species Apocynum venetum. The sequence continues at coordinate 7,194,540 of SRSM01000143.1, forward strand.
ATTGAAAATTCTGAAGGAGAAGAATTTGAATCAGAGGAAGGCTAATCTTTGCCAAGTGGTGTTCTTAGCAGAATCACAGTTCTTGAAGGATTATCTTTTGCCCTATAAAGATGAGATACCTCATATCTATGAATCATACATGATCCAGAGACTTGGGGCAAAGACCATTGAGAAGCCTTGATTTGTTTGGGGCATTTCACTATATTTTCTCGTGAGTGGATATTTGGTTGAGAGATTCACATCATTTGCACTTAGACGAATTAGGTAACATCTGGAGCTCAAATTGCCATGACTTGTATTCATTCTATGTTGTTGATTTCCAAAGTATTAAGTATTTACTAATGGGAGAAATTTGATTACAAAGTCATGAACAGACTTTAAGCTGCTCCCTTAGTCATCTTCGAATCCCTCAAAATATTCGGCAGGACATAATTATGGATGCTGAGCTACAGTTTTTAATATGTTTCAAGTGATATTTGTGCTTGAAGACATTCTTGCTGTTGTCTGTTGATATGTGTTTTTCTTATTGCTATGAAAACTTGACATTTGCCAACTGCATAAGTTTGCTTCTGCATGTCAGGCTCTCCTGGAGAGACAATTTAGACATTCATCCGTCTGTCTTCACAAGAATTTAGTAGAATTTCATAAAACCTAAACTGAAATTTAGTACAAATTGGTCTAGTGAGATTTTCTTTCGCCTGAATTTGTTTGTACTGATTATCATTGGAACTTTGTAGTGTTGTACATCGCCTTTTGAGTGCTCTTTTCTCTTTGCTATATGTTTACGTTCCTTTCCCCTCCCCACAACATGGTGGTCTATTCTTTCTTTCTGTCTTTTTTGAAACTGAAATTGGGAACTTCGTTGATACCTAATAGAACTTTGCAACCAAGATTTCAAGCATAACAATTAAGAGATAAATAAGTATTTGTATAGCCAGCGTAGTATTTGCTTGAATTTGGTCAATTTTCTTTTTCATTTTAGTTTTTTGCTTTATACGTTATTAACAATGCATATGAAAAGTATTGCACCATTAACAATACTTTTATTTACAGCAAAAAAAAGTATAAACGATATTGTTTAAACTTTATTAACGAGAAAACTAAATTGAATGGAAAATTAATTAAGAAATTTATTCAAAAATTGATTGAGTCTATTTTAGACATATATAGATTTGTTTATACGATCAAATTTTGTTCTATCCATTTTGTTATAAAAATTTTAATAAAAATTCATCAAGTTTTACCAAATTTTGTGACATATAATTCTATGTAATTTTATTAAATATATTAAATTCTATTAAAATTTAAAAATTTTATGAAAATCAACCGGACTTAAAATTTTTATTAAATTTTATGTTGGGAACACCTCTTAAATTACATTAAAAATAGAATTATATTGAAATTCATGAAATTTTTATTGCATTTGAATTTTATGAAATTAATTAAATTTCATATTAAGTATATTGTATTTTGATGGATTTACTTGATAGTAAGGAAGAGGGAAAATGGCAGCTTACTAAGACTAATATTGAAAGATGGTCGCCTTTTCTATAAAATTAAATTGAGAATATATGTAATATTATAAAATTTTAAATTTTATCAAATTTTCTAAGTAAAACACTCTTAAAATTTCATGCATGGTATTTCGACTTTTTTGTCATAAATTTTTTTCGAATTTAAATGAAAAAAAAACCAATAACCCAATAAGTATAAGTGTAATTTTTAATTAAAGAAAAGAAGAAAAAAACCCTTAATGAAGTAGCAAATTAGGACGGCAAATAAGGGATGCTGCCTTAAACCCGTGGGCCAATTGCTTGCCAAAGGAAAATGCCCTTCGGAGTGCCCACCAAAAATTAAGGGGAAGAAAGGAAGAAATAAACATCAGTAAAAAATTAGATTTGAAAAAACAAAATGAAAAATGGAACATTTACCCTTTTTTTATTTGATAGTGTCAGCATACTTTTAAACTTTAAAAATTATGATTTTACATTTGAAATTTTTTTATCGCACTTAAATTTTATAAAATTATAAAAACAAATCTCTCTTTCTATTTAATTAAGAGACATTTTTGTCATTTTTAATAAGAACATAAATTTATTTTCTCTAATCCACAAAAGTCATCCATCAGTTAGGAAACTCATTTCTTTCATTTTGATTATCTACAAACTCATCTATTTCCTCATTTTAAGGTAAGAGATTTTATTAGAAATCAAAAAGTTTGTACAAGGTAAATGAATATAATATAATGAAATAACTTGTAAATAATATATATATACAAAAAATACCTAAATCAAAACTAGATGATAAATATGAGATAGTGCAAGAATATAAATGAAAATTAAGTAAATTGAGATAAGAAGCGATAATTGAAATTTGACAACATCGACAAAAAATAACAATTATAAATTGATTAATTATTGAAAATAATGAGTTTATATTCTTAATACCCTTACATAGATAGACAAAAGTTAATTTTTTTATATAATTTTGTAAAGTTTAAGTGTATGTCTTGATAAAAAAAAATTCGAATACTTAAATCAAATTTTTTAAAAGTTTAAAGACATGTGACTGATTTTTTTTATTTTATAGATAAATATGGCTTATTAACAAGTTGATCAAATAGATTGAATGCTCTATTAAAAAATTGAATGAGTTCCTTAGTTTATTTTGTAAATATTTTGTCTTTATAAATATCAAATTTAATGATTGCAAAAATGAATAATAAACTCCGATAAATTGGATACAAGAGGATGATATTTATTAAAACTAAGAAAAAAACTAATAATAATCTGTCAATCAAAATTTACAGTACATTGGCTCGAAAAAAAAGAAGAAAAAGATTACAGTACACAATTAAAACAGTTGGACTGGCCCACTTACTAGGTACAAGTGAAATAATGGAGTAGTATGAAGCCCTAGTAGTACAAGGTATTTTCACGATTAATTAATTCTTTGAAAATCATTTCCAGCCAGAAACCAACCAAAGGAAAAAAGAAAAATTGAAATCCTTCAATCCGAAGGAAGCTGAAACTTGGAAGCTTATACGCGTCTCATCCGCTTATTCCCATTATAGACTGTTATTTCTCTATATTTATTCATCTTTTGAATTATTACTCCGATTCTTGTTTCCTCTTTCATCAGAAAAATCGTTTCTTTATACTTAAAGAAGCTCAATTCAAGTAATTTGATCGAACCCTTTATAATTCATCTTAATCCTTTGATTTCTTTTTCCTATTTATATGTGTAAGACAAACATTCTTAAGATTCCTTTTTTTTGGCTTTGTTTTGAAGGTATCAATCATGGACTCCTTTTTCGCTGGCAGAGGTTTCAAAGCTTCCAAATGGTACTGATAATGTTACCCTGTGATTTTACTTTTTTATTGTTTTTGCAAGGATTTTGATGATAGTTGTGTCAAATAGTTTTGTTGATTGGTAGTGATCTCTTGAAATTATTTTGAAGTAGTGATAAAAATTAGCTGATGGTTTTTCATTGTGGGGGCAATGAGATTGAATTAACTAAGACACTATTTAGGGTTTTTGGAATATTCTTAATTATTGTTCATAGTATTTTGGTGGGATCTTGACTAATGAATCTTTTTGGTGATATTCTATGTTTATGAAATGAGTTTTTTCTTCCTTTGTTAACAGCAAAACACTGTTAAAACTGACGATTCCGAGGATAAAATTGCTGAGGAATAGGAGAGAGCTTCAGATTAAGCAGATGAGGCGAGATATTGCCAAGCTTCTTGAAACTGGTCAAGAAGCTACAGCCAGAATTCGGGTTGGAAATACTTTTTTTTTTCAAAAAATGCTTAATAAAATCTCTTCTTTCTTCTCTGATGATTTATTTTGTTATACAGGTAGAGCATATTGTAAGAGAAGAGAAAATGATGGCTGCACAAGAGATCATCGAGCTATTCTGTGAGCTTATAGTCGTCCGTCTACCTATTATTGAAGCTCAAAGGTATCATCTCATTCCTTGTTTAGTGATCCGTCATTTTCTTCTTATCATTTATTCTTGGTTGATAAATTCATGAAGTGATATAAGAGCTTTACAAGATGCAAGAATAAGACGAGAGGCAAGGATAGAAATGAAATGCTGGGCAGATATATATATATATATATATATATATATAACTCCTGAATAATGAAGTATAATGTGTATGATACAATGGTACAGTCAATCTAACTCGGTGGAGGGGAAGAAGGAATCTATTCGACATGTATTTGCTTAGGAACAAGTAAATTTTGATTACATTGTTAGGTCTAGGACTTAAGATTAGAAACTACCATTTTGTTCGGAATTTTACGTTCACTTTTGACTTAATGCAAAAAAATTAATACAATAATTAATGAGAGCCTTTGATGTCAAGATAGTTATCAAATTATTCTTGTTATTAATGTGTTCGATGGTAGAAATACTGGATAGTGGGATGTACTTAAATTTAGGAGTTGTAGTGAAACTTTATATGAAAATTATGTTTATTATAGAAAAGTGGATCTTCAATTCTAGATATACAAAAATTAAACAGTCAACATTCAATTTCAAACAAGTATTATATTTCATTTCGGTTTTTGCAAGTTCGTTAACTATTTTTGGGAAATTGCTATATCCACAGCAAGTTTGTACTCAAGGCTCTCTACAGTCACTGGGTAGGTGGATTATCTGTTTAATTACATACTTTTGTAGTGTTGTGCCTTCTACTTGTTCTAATTTAGCTTCAAAGTACAGTGGAAGGTGCAACTTAAAGAATAGAAGTGTGAAATGTTGTTAGCATATTTCCGGCACAATGACGCATTTTAAAACCTCAGTTTTAATGATATCTCTGCTGAACCTCAATTTAAATGCACTTTTCTCCGTTTTCAGTTTTGGACTCTGTTGGGTTGGTTTCCTGCTTATTGATGCTGTGTATGGAGGTTATAAACCAGCATCATTCTTTTCCTTATTATAGAACAATAAGAATTCTACCACCCAAAAAAAAAAAAAAGAATTCTACCACCATCCTTTTCTCTTATATGGGGGTGTAATTTACCACATGTTCACCCCCCCCCCTCTTTGAAGGAATTAAATAGTTTGCAGGGTTAAGTGGTAATATGAGAACTTGCAGTTGACTCTCTTGACTCCTAAGACATTCTGAAATGTCAGACTTTGAATCTATATTTGTTCAACAAGATAAAATTGTCAATAATCAATTGAAATAGGCTAAACGAAAGGGAACTGTGATAAATTGATCATGACCACTGAACATTTTGAACTGTATTGGACATGTTGCTTATGCAGTCTCTTGATAGAATACAGTAATATGACCTGTAAGCTATAACTTGAAAACTGGAATTGAGTCTTTCTTATGATTTCTTCAATGTACTAGTCCTATCTTCCAAACTAACTGCACTTTTGTCAACTCTAAAGAGATTATCTGCGCTTTATCATCTTGAGATTTGCTTCACGACTCCTTTCTAATCCTTGAGCCAATTCTGAAGTAGCTTCCATTAATAAACCGAGCTACCAATTTTGGCAATTTTCAGGGAATGCCCCTTAGATTTGAAAGAAGCAATATCCAGTATATGTTTTGCAGCACCAAGATGTGCAGATTTACAAGAGTTGCAGCATGTTCAAATGTTGTTTGCCGGTAAATACGGGAAAGAGTTTGTATCTGCAGCAACAGAGCTCTTGCCTGAGTGTGGTGTCAATCGTCAGGTTCTACACAAATTTCATGACTTTGATGTGGCAAAATTATACAACAGTTTACTCATAATACTATATTTCTTGCCTCATATTATATATTTTTAAAACCATGGTTGCAGTTGATAGAACTCTTATCCATAAGAGCACCTGCTCCTGAGGTGAAATTGAAGCTGCTAAAGGAAATTGCTGAAGACCATGAGGTGGACTGGGATCCAAGTGCATCTGAGAGTGAACTGTTGAAGCCACATGAAGATCTATTGGTACATTTAGCCTCTCTTTCTCTCTCTTTCTCTCTCTCTCTCCACTTGACATTATTTTTTCCCTTTTCCCAGAATGGGCCATCTCAGTTTGTCAGCGGGTCTAAAGTTCCTCTTCTCAAAGAAACACTTGAAGAATCATCCCATGGTCCCTCTGCCTCTGAACAAAACTTGGGTGAACAATCTGATTCTGACAATGATTACGATTTCATAGATTTACCAGAAGTGCCTAAGCAACCTTTGAGGTCAAATTCAGGGGATGTCATTGCACCAGAAATGCTTCCATTTCCTGCCTCGGCACTTTCTGATGGTGAATGTGAATCAGTAAAACCTTCTGGGATCAATGAAGGTCTCCCAAAGGAACCTCACCTAAAATCTGAAGAAGTACTGAAAGATAACATGACCCAGGAATTCCAATTACCAACCCATTCATCCCAAACAGTAGAAGAGAAACAGTTTGTGCCATTTATATTGCCTCCATCACAATCTTCTGCATTGAATTCTGCTAGGCAAAGTAATCCGCCTTCTGCCATCTCAAGGACCAAAAGTGAGGCCAATGTAGATTTACAGGATGTATTGACTGCTGCACTAGCTGCTGCCGACAGTGCTGATCGAGCAGCAGCGGCAGCACGCTCAGCAGCCAGTCTTGCTCAGATGAGGATTAGTGAACTTGTGAAGAAGAAAAATGATGAGGTGTCTGATGGTGGTACTGATAATCCCTTTCATGTGGAGACAGAGACACCAGACCTTCCTGAAAAGCCACATATAGGTAGTCAAAGTTCATTAACTGATGCTGTTCCTGATTTGGGATCACCAGACTTTCATTACAAGAGTGATACCCATGTAGCCCCTCAGGTGTCGGATATTCCCTCATATGATGATGCCAAAGTGGGTCATTCCTCCCAATCCACCAGCCACATACTTGGTCCAGTTGCTGCTCATCATCAATTTCAGAGATTGCCTTCAATGGATGAGGAAGCGTACTTCGCATACCCTAATCTGTTTAAATCACAAGGTTCAGCTCCTGGTTCTCGTGCCAACTCATTTACAGAAAATTCCAGATCCACACAAGATCAGTAATGCAGGTTTTATCAAATCATTTACCTATAGGAGGTCGGAAATCTCATCTTCCATCTACTTCCTGTAAAGTTGATTGTGAGTGACAGCCGTCTGTAAATTCATTTTACCGTTACCATTTCTATGTGGAGTTGGTAGCAACTTATTAATCTGGATAGTTATGAAGTCACTGTACAAAATCACTACCTCCATTGCTGGATTGAGTACTTGAGTTTGTTGTGGAGTGCGTCAATACAACATATACTGCAATAAAATCATTTCCGTTTTACTTGCAGTGTTTTCTTTGGTGTTTTCATATTCTATAATGACCATAGATAGTATCAAAGAAAGATACTGGATTAGCTAGCCAAGGTATTATATCCCTGGAGGTTTTGACTTGCAGACCGCTTAGGAGGGTCTGAACCATGAAAGAATGCAATCTCTCTGGGAACTAATTTCTGCATACGCCGAGTTAAATTAGAGTTTGCATGATGCTGGAACATTGCCTACCCGAAATGAAATGACACTGTTAGTTTTTTTCTGGCTTGTTTTTAGTGGTTAAAGATGAAGAGCTCTGATGAATACCAGCCTCCATTATTAGTCCTGTTTTGGCTGGTTTCAATAATTAAGGGAGAAGGCTCTTTGAAGACTTGCATTTTCAGAAAGAAAAAAAAAAACAAAACTGAGGCCTCTGTAACTACATGTGATTGTCACGACACGCTGTGACTGCTTGTCCTTGTGATCCTCTATTTCTGCTAAAGCACCAACTTTCCAATTCTGCTCCATTGCTTCATGGCTAGAACTCCAGTCCAAATAAAATACCTTATGGCACCCGTGAAGATCTTTTGTACATCATCCAATGAACCAATATTCACTGCCTTAGGTACTGGACAATTTTTAATCCCGAGACGACCTTGTCAATACTAGAGAAATGAACTTAAATGAGCCTTGTATAAATGCTGGAGCCAGAATTGCAGTAAATAAGTCTAGCGAATTTTTGTGAAATTATTGCCAAGCTCTCGTCTCCACTTTCCATTAGCAGCAGATTTCCACTTGTTAGACAAGTATAATAAACATTAAATAAAAAAGAAGAGAAGGAAAAGAAAAACGCCTGAAAAGATTTCAGCACCAGGGCTTAACTTACAAAACTGCTCCTATATGCAATTCACCAGGATATTGAGATTCTGAAACCGCCTAACAATACACATTCTTATGCACAAATTCAAATACAATTCGCGATGGATTTTATAGATGGCCTGAAGATTATATATTCATTGTAAGATATGTCAAAGAAATGGGAATTATAACCCAAGAAGGCAAAAAAATCAGAGGGCCTAATGATCTGGTATCTTCGCTTGGGCTGTAAGAGTCACCTTGGACCAGATAGTTCAACCGCATGTAAATTCTCTGTTGAGTCTACTATCCAGTCAGAGTTTGAGGGTGGTGCTAATTCCACCTCCTGTCGAAGAACTTCTACCTTCTGCCACTCATCCCATCTCTCAGCCAAGCCATCACCTTCTAGCATTCTCACCACTTCAGACATCTTCGGCCGATCCATTGGATTTCCCTGTGTGCAAAGCAAGGCTACCTGAATTAATTGCTCCACCTCAGCCTCGACATAATTGTTCTGCAAATCAGGATCAACCAGCATTTCCAGTTTTTTCTCTTTCAGAAGTCCTTTGACCTGAAACAAGAGACATGTAAATCAAAATTAGTACACTAGCATTAAAAAGGAAGAATCTGTACCCTCCTACCATCTATAAAACTAGAGGCACAGCAAAATAGGCTCATTATAGTGCCTGGGCAACAACTTTCTTCGATATGGAAAATATGACAAAAATGGTCTTCCTGATCCAGAAACTAACTTGCTTTATGAAGCCAAAATAACATAGAACTTATAAAATTAGATAACAGCTGCAAAATGCATACCCAATCAAGTAACATGACATCATCATCATTAGCAAGCCGAGCAAGATCAAATGCCCTTTGTCCAGTGATTAGCTCCAGAAGCATGATTCCATAACCAAAGACATCTGTTTTCTCAGATGACTTCCCAGTAGAGAGGTACTCGGGGGCTATATGCCCAATGGTACCTCGTACAGCAGTAGTAACATGGGTATCCTTGTAATCCATGAGCTTGGCCAAGCCAAAGTCTCCAACAACAGCTTCAAACTCTTCATCTAATAAAATGTTTGCAGCTTTCACATCACGGTGAATAATCTTAGGATCACAGTGATCATGCAAATATGACAGTCCTCTTGCTGATCCCAATGCAATCCGCTTCCTGGTTGGCCAATCAAGTGGTGGTTCATTTGGTGGCCGTTCTACAAAAAGTCAAACAAGCAGTTGATAAGTGAGAGCACAGTTTATTCAGTGTTACTGCATTATCAACTTTGAAAGAGTCAACCGTATGTGTTGATGAATGATGCTTTACAGGAATTTTACTTGCAGTACAATTGCCCACTGAAGAACTTAGTGCAGAGTATCACAGAAAAGATCAATTGAATAGATGATGAAATATGTTTCCAAGCAAACAATTTTTTTTTTCCCTGCTGTGAAGGTGGAAGAAAACATCTCTCATGGGAAAGCCGATGCATTTGAACTTAACAGACATTTTAAGCAACGGTGCATCACCTCTCAAACATGATGCAACACTTCCGTTAGCCATATATGGGTAAACAAGTAACCGTTCAGTTGGTGTCATACAAAAGCCACGAAGCCGAAGGAGATTCCTATGAACTGCCATGCTGATCATTTCAACTTCTGTTTGGAACTGCAGCTCTCCTCCAGGAGTTCGCTCCTCCTTCAGTCGTTTAACTGCCACCAATGAACCATCAGCAAGGCGTCCTTTATATACCTTTCCAAACCCGCCTCTACCTAGAATATTTTTGTTGCTAAAACTATCGGTTGCAACCTGTAGTTCTCTTAGGGAGAACCTTTTAAGTTGCCCCAGATGAACCTCAGGATCCTCTTCAGCTGCAAAGGCAATGATCACGTGATAAAGGGGTTAGATTTATTCTAGGATCTAATTTATTTGTTTGGGGAAGACAATAACCTGGAACATCAAAGAAATATTCTTGTGGTTTTCTTCTTCGCCACCATGCAAATGCAATGGCAGGGGCAGCAAATAGTAGAGCAGCACCAGCAGCTACACCTCCAGCAATAGCTCCAGTAGCACTATTCCCTCCTGGAAGTTTCAAATTATCCATAAAACGGCACCAAAGCGAACGAAAGAAATTTCGGTTCTTTTTGGTTTCAGTGAAGCATGGAAAACATATTGTCTATAGACTTCCTTCAGTTAGCACTGTGACTGCATGTTTTCATTAAGAAGAACAGGAACAAATCTGCAAACCTTTAAGCTTCAAATGAGCTCCTGCTGTTTGCTCCAATTGAGTTAACATGCAAACTAAGAGCACCTCACAGAAAGCAGATCGAAGCATATCTAAGACTACACAATATCCTTTCCTTTTTTTAGTTCTGAGAATAGTTAAAAACAAATTTTATAAGGCAAGAGCAAGACCATTGCATCTCACAACAACTTGACTGCATGCAGTCACTTCTTGAAATTAGAATAAATTACCTGGAGTAGAAATTGGAGGCGGCGGGACAAACGGAGGGGGTGGTGAGAATGGAGGAGATCCTGGGCAAGGGTGTCCAGTAACCGGGCCGCACAAATCCAAGTTATTAGCAAAACTGTAAATTGGATAAATAAATCATCAGTACCAGGAAAACTAAAAACCACAAGAATTCCAATTAATGCTAAAGAGAAAATAAAAGAACAATACCTAATGGGTGTAAATAGTGAAAAGGAACCATTATCTGGAACTGAACCCGAGAGACGGTTGTTAGATAAATCCCTGCATTAGAATGTACATAAAATCGTCATATCCCTAAAATTTGTGACTTCTCAAAGAGTGAGCTTTCTTGCATAAAAGTTCAGGAAAATAAGGCAAGATGAACCGAATGTAGACCAACAAGAGCACTTACAAGACTTGTAGGGATGAAATATTGGTCAATGACATCGGGATGGGGCCAGTCAAACTGTTATTGTTGAGCCGGCTATCCTTGCACAGATACCACAGGGACATATAGTTATAAGATTCATAAACCTTGAAGATGCAATATCAAAGTAAAAGCAGCAGCTATTTGAAAGTAAATCACAAAATGCAAAAACACAGTTTATTTAAGAAACTAGATCTCATTGAAATATATTTTACAGTTATGAATGTGAACAACATTATAAGAGATGTTACAGCTTGACCATGACAACTTTGCACTATACCAAGCACAGGATAAAAGTTTCCTCAAGCAACTAGATAGTTAAAATTTGCCCTCATTATTATTTTATTTTATTTTTTTCCTTGGAACAGGCAATATTGAGTGATTTCATCTTTGTATGCCAACATTCATTATTCTTCTAATGATCCACCAAACAAGCGTACCCATCTTCCAAAAATCACAAAATCTTCCAACTTTCTCTCTTTGCACAGTTCGTGGCCAATCATCATCATAGGAATTCAGGAAACCAGGGTCAAGTGGAGAAAAGTAGGACAGGATTGTGAAATAAGGTGCACTACCAATAGCAATAATGATAAATCACCTTAGTTTATGTTCACATCTTTATTTCTGGAGAGGAAAATGCTTTAACACTACAGCACGAAACGTAACAACCTCGGACAATACTAATCATTCTCATAGCAACTTCCTCTCTAGTTCAACTGCCAAATATATGTGCGTGTGTTTTGGGGGGCGGGAAGTGTGTAACAAGAATACATGGGTAAAAAAGGCATGAAAGAGAATGTTAAGATCACAAGATAAAAGTAACACTTGTGGATTATAAAGAATTTTTAAGAATAATGTACTTACAGAAATCGCAATTTTGACAGTTTGCCCAATGTATCTGGAATTGGGCCAGTGAAACTGTTCAAGTAAAGATCCAAGCTGACCAAATTAGTGAGATTTCCAAGATCATTAGGAATTGGCCCAGTAATGTTATTGCTGTAGAGTTCCCTGTCAAAAACAAATAATTATAGGCACAAGTTGAACCACATATCACAAAATCTCAATTTGAAAATGATTAAGGAACTATACATGTCATGTCCCCTTTAATGAAACTATTTGTTTATGTTATACACACACGGGAACAATGAATCAAAGATTAGCAAAAGCGATAAGCTCTACTTCTGCAAATATGATTATGATTCTTAACAGGGAAAGAAGGTGACTGAACTCTAGCAGCATGTAACTCATACAGTACTAAGAAGTATGTTACTCCGAGAAGCTATCCACGTGTAGTTGATGAACTAGACTTGACGAGTCACAAGAGAATCTTAGAATTTGAAACTATCATACAAAGATCTTTATGATTTTTTTTCTATGTAAGTAAGGTTTTAAAAGAAAATTAATGGTCTCCAGTCCACTTTTAAAGCATGTTGTTCAATTAGGGGCAAAACGGAAGAGAGTAATGAATTCAAAACGAGGCAAGTTCATCGGACTACCAGCAGATGAAAATCTACAAGTTGTTCTGGTACTTAACATAATAAATAAATAATTGGTGTATGCCGTTACGATGTTAACACTTCCCAAATTACTGCATCACGTAAAACATGCTTATGGTATGTTGACCTTATTTTGACAACCTTCTAGAGATTTCTATGTGTCACGCCGGTGTTATGTAGTGTTCATATAACCTGTAAGTCAAAGGCAGTAAGAAATGGTAAAAGCACGAGCAATTCAATTAATAATGTCACTGCTATCTCTCTATTGAGTTGCTACAAAGTGCCGCAAGCCTCCCTTTTCTTGAGGGGCTGCTATAACGTGGATGGAAATTGCCCTTAATCCTCTTTAAGTTGAAGATCAACTTATTAGAGATGAGCTAAATATCGGTGAAGGTGCGTGGATGTTAGTGGTAACCATTGACCCTTGGCTGTACCATTATCAGACTTCTTGTCCCGTTTCGATTCGATAAAGTCATCACATTGTACCTTTTCTATTTCCACAAGGATGATTCCAAAATTTACCTTTTCCATTTCTTGATGGCTTCTCTGCCCTCTCAAACAACTGCATGTGCTTGTAATACGCCGATTTCTTCACACTTACACTTCACTTTTGTGTAATCTTTGGCCACGTGTTTAAAATTTCTTAACTAGTGAAATCGAAACATCCTCTAAAGGTTACCCTAGTCTTACCATATACAATGTACCACATATATACAACAAAAACAAGCGAAGGAAAGTAGACCTCAGGTGACACTTCAGTAGACGAGCAAAAGACAAGGAGGAAAAAAGGGCTCACAAATACTGCAAATTTTTCAGCAAACCAAGCTGTGGAACCAATTGACCAGATAAAGCAGCATTTCCCAGATCACTGCAGATGGAAACAGATGTTAGGAATACTTCAATTCCAATATTAACTTCTCATGAATGCCAGATATCTGTATAAAAAAAATAAATTAAAAAAAAAAACCTAAACTAAACAAAAGAATCTCAGAGTAACAGCTTACACTCTTATTACACTGTTATCATTGTTGCAAGTGACATGAAACCAGGTGCAGGGGTTGACAAGAGTGGGATCCCAACTCTGCAATACATTGTTTGGATCTTGTAAGTTGGTCCTCAGGCTATGCAGAGCATCACCTGCGCATATAAGAGAACATAAACGGTTAGATACATTGTTTTCCCTTACTAAATTTGAAACAAGCAAAGAGAGTTGCAAGAAGCAGTTTAGGTCAACAAAAAAGAAAAAAATAATCCAGAATAAATTTTCAGTAATCTTAAGTCATTTCCAAGTTCACATAGGATCCAAAAAAGTGGGCTATAATTAATATCTGTGACATGCAAGAAAATTTATTCAGCTAATTAGGTACTGCCCAATTTTGTAAATGGAAAAAGACGAAAACCCCACAAGGTAATCAACCAAAAAAATTTGCCTTCCATAGACAGGAGATAGCCTTCAAAACTATGGCATTAACGATTCACAAACAAGCCAGAATATCCAAGAATAATCAGTAATCATATTTACCCTTACCCAAAATATGGACTCCAAACCAAATGTCAATTTACGAATTCTATTACAACGTATTTAGCCTAATATCAGACCAAAAATTCAATCTTCAGAGTCAATGATTTTTTAACATCCAAACATGACCATCTCAGAGAAGGACCACTGCATGCATAAAGTAGCACAAAAACTCACAAAAGCATCTTAAAGATCAACATATACACATAGAACCAAAACCCACCTTCCATGTTTGCACAAATGAACCTCAGTGGATGAAACACCATGATCAACCACAGCAACAGCGAAACCACAGCTTCTCTTTCCATTTCCAATTTCAGCATCAGCGAACTAAAATGCAAGCATACACATACGCAGAATGTATATGTATTAAACTGCCAGCTCAATCACCAATCTCTCAGATCCAAATAAAGCACACTTAAGCATTTACAAGAAAATCCCCACTCTTCATCCTTCAGTTGCCTAAAAAACCACCATTTTCCTACTCCCAAGAAAAACCCACAAAGTTCATCAAAAAACCTGATCTAATCACTTCCCTGTACTTCACAAAAAACCCATAAAGAAAAATATTTCTTTTTTTTCCCTCTCGAAAAATTTATTTTAAAAAAAATTAAAAACTCCCTTATTTCTTTGAACAAGAATGCGAAGTAGTAGTAGTACTTGATTTCTTTGAGTTTTTTGTTGTTGTAGGTGTTATGTGTTCACCCCTTTTATCACACTGCAAACTTTTCACCTCTGTAATGTATTGTACTGCCTTTTTCTCTCTCTATAAATGTCAGTTTCTGTTTCTATCTCTCTCTACTCAGTTTCTTTCTGCGCACAGAGAGTAAGAGAGAGAAAGCGAGTGTGTGTGTGTGTGAGTGAGTGAGTGAGTGCGTGAGAGAGAATATATTATCTTTTCGAGCGTGTGTGATGCAATTTTTGTTTTTGTTTTTTTTTTTTTTTTGTGGAGAGTTGCCCGAGCGGTGGGGCTTTGCCCGAACTGCCCGAAACTCTTTTTAACTTCCAAACGTCTTCGCGCTTTCCGTTCTTTTTCTTTCACTTTACAGTACAGACTTCCTTTTGCTTCCATCCCCCCTGTTTCTTTTTTCCTTTTTCCTTTTTTCTTTCTCTTAATTGTTGTAATTAATTACAACCTATTAAATCAGCCTCATATCTAATTTTAAAAATCATAAATTTGAATCATATTTTTTTAAATTATAATTTATTTTAAAATATATATATATATAATCAAGTATTTTTTATTATTTTATATTGCATGAATACTATCAATATTCATAAATAAGTTATTAACTTGTTCTCCTCATTATTGTGATTAATAATAAGATCTGTACGTGATAATGAAAGACAATTTTCTAAAATTTAAAAAGTTAATTGTGTAATTTTAAATAATATATATATATATATATATATTTATAAGAATTAATTAAGAAAGATTAATATGTACAAAAATTTATTTATAATCATACATTTTGAACCTATCTAGAAGATTATTGACACTAATTAGATCAACAGAATATTTGATCCTACTTATGAATCGTACACACGGAGGAAGGAGGAAGATGTATTACTTGTGAATCAATATAGTTTAACAAAAATACTTTCTCTATCTAAAAGTATTACTTTGACTCATGGAAAAATTAAAGAAGGTTTTTCACCATAAATAATTAATCATGAATTTTTTATTATATTAAGGGGAAATCTTTTATTTGGTAGTACTTGAAGTTAGATCTATTTACCAATGAATATTCAAAGTTTTTTTTTTCCTTTTTAATACTAAACCAAGTTATATCTTGCTAAGTCAATTTTCACTCAAATTCGAATGAATTCATCATCAGAAGAAAAAAAATGCACAGAATAACACGTATGTTATGTAGGCTTTGGACAGAAAGGTGACAAATTAACTAAATCACCCTAAAGAACCTCCCACATGATCCATTGTTGCATTTTTATTTTTTTTTGTGGAAAATTTCATCTCATTTGGTTGGAAATATTATACTAACTTGTATGAAATTCTCAATACAAAAATTTAGGGGGAAATCTTGATTATCTTATTGATAATTGATTCTAACTTCAGGTACCTAATGTGAGACTCCCTTATTAATGTAAATAGCGGTATAACTATTTGTATTAGTCGAATATAAATCCATTTAAATGAATGAGGTTATTTTTAAATTTCTTGAAAAGACATTTTATCATTTGATGACCATCACAAATGACTACATTTCTCCTTGATATATTATTATATTTAAATATGGAATGGAAATTCTTTTTGCAAAATAAAATTTTGAAAATTTATAATATGATATATATGTGTGTGTGTTAATTTGTATTTTTGTATCTATTTAAAAATGTAAAAGAATAAGAATAACGTGGCCCTCTCATTCTTAATTATAGAAACAAAATCCAAAAGTGCAACAGTTTTTAAACAACCACCTTTTAATATACACTTACATTTTAAAGAAATCACAAAATCCATTAGCCCTTAAAGATTCATTCACTTTTTCTGCTTAAATATAAATAAATACATTCATCCTTTATAAGTATATCTATGGTCTTTCAAAAAAAAAAGAAAAAGAAAGTATATCTATAGAAAATGTCATATAGTCAAAAATAGGTAGATACGTGAGAATATAAAAACACCACTACACGTGCAATAAAATTCCTTTAAAATAAATCAACCCAGTTGAGCAATAATAAACAGTTAAGTTGCTTCACAATTTATTAATCCTCCACTAAATTTTGCATAAATGTTAGACACGTTTGGCATCCTATCCATATTAAGTACAAAAAATTAAACTAATTTAATCAGTTGAAATGTGTCACTATTCAATATTTAAGAAATTGAATTGGACATCGAATTGGATAATTAATTTATTCACTGTTAATTTGTCTTAACTGTAATTATATTGCAATGAAATTATAATTCGGCTTTTAATTTAACAAGTCACTTGCAGGGAAAAATGGCATTTTCAATCTTTCCCACCAAAACAAATGCAGTCAAGTGACTCTTCAGTTGATTTTTCCCAAATAATTCCAAATCAAAAGTTAGGGTTTTTTCTTTCTCCGCCAACGGGTATCAAATCCATCATTATATCTAAAACACTTTGCATTTATTTGAAATTAAATATCTATATTTCTATTTTAATTTGTTTAAAATTAAATATTTATTTTCTTAAATAAATATATTTTTTATTCAAAATTTCATTGATAAACTTTTTAATTTAAAAAATTTATATCTCATTAACTCACATTACTTATCAATTTAAGATATTTATATTTCATTAACTCATAGATCCTAACATCAATTAACTTAATATAAATGACACTTTAGTAACTTGATTACAGTAAAAAAGACTTTGTTAATTTTTAATCAAAGTTAAAAATAGACATTCATTTTTTACGGTGACATATTTAAATTGAAGCCAAATTGAAGTGGATTACAGTTCTTCAAACTATGGGTCTTAATTTGATATAAAAATAATTGTTTTTCATATCAATTTTTTTAAAAAAACAAATTCTTTTTAATTCTAGTTGGGAGAAATTTTAAGTTGATTTAAGATATTTTCCTTTTAGGGTATATTTGGTTTGAAGGATTTGGAAGGGAGGAGAATGAAAAATTTTACTCACTTTCCCTCCCTTTCCCATCTATACTTCATCTCCAAAATTGGGGGATTTTGAAGGAAAGGAAAAATATGAATATTTAATTGCTAAATCATCCTTATTAAATAAAAAGATGACTCAAAGACTACAATAAATGCTATGAGAATTTAATAGTCAATTTGACTATATTTTCCTATCACCCACTTACAAATCAAACAAGGCATTTTCTCTATATTTCTCTCCTCTCTTATCTCTCCCATCGCCTCACCTCTCCTCTTTAAACTAAACGATAAATTAACATTTTGGTATGCTATCTTTTTTTTTTCTACTTTGATAACTAAAGTACTTTAACATTATTTTTTGTTTTAAGATATATTAACTTTATTCTTTTGGAATTTAAAGTATTTTCATCAATTTGACCGTTAAGTCAACTCTAGTCAACGATGACCACATTTTTTTAATCAAACAAATCAAGGACATTTTCATCCATCTATCCCAAAATTTGATGTTCAGAATTTTCATTCATCCCCCATTATTTGAGGGGTAATTCTGAAATATCACTCTAGCAACTTAAAAACAAAAAATGCTTCATAGCTCAAAGTCGCTACCAAACTTTTTCTTCTTCTTATTCAATATTCATCTATGCAATTACCATTGTTTTGGCTCTCTCGCTTCATCAATTGACAAAATTCTTTTTTCTTTTTTGTCAAAATAAACCATTGTAGATCATGATGCATCTCTTATTTTCAGGCTATTTTATTATCAAAATGATTTGCTCTTGTCCCTCAACAAATTTTTTTATATATAAGTTCCTCAACAACTAAATACACTATAATATGCAATGAAAATTCTAAACCAGCACCACCAAAAATATACTCGATCTACAACTATCACTTCCTTTATACCTTATAAAATTGAATGCTAACTGTTTATGCAATCATTAATTCTTTCATCAACGGATAAATATTCAATTATAAATGCTTATTGAATTAATTAATAAAAAAATTAGTTTGAACGTTAATAAAAAAATTTAAATAAAGTATAAAATAATAAATGAATTCATACCAAAGACTGAAAATAAAATAATTATAAAAGCAATCCCTAGAATCTTGCACACTGTTTCAACGTAGTAGTTCGACAAAGCCTTATTTCTTTCATTTTCTTCTCCACTATTACCATATCTCTTTCTTCTCCCATATACAAAGAAACCATGTAATCTTTGAATGGTTTCATCTTTATCTATAAACCTAATATGTGAATATATAGGGGCTTTGAACGGGTACATAGTGTAGGGGATGATGGGTCAAGAGAACGGGTACATAGTGCCAGCTGATCTAGCCGCAACAGTTATGGGTGGTGGGTAAAAAAGAAAGGATTTAGGTCTTTGAGTTGGATTTTTCCCCATTTGAAATCACCATGGAGGATATTTGTAACACATGCGCCATATTAGCAACCTTCATTTAAGAAAATGATTGTAAATGGTTCCTCATCTCTCCTTTATAGATTCAAATCCACAATCTTACAAAAGTAGGTGAGACAACTTATCAATTGAGTCACGCTTCTCATCTTATGCCATATTAGCAACCTAAGGTCTCCATGACATGAAAATGATGAAGTTGAAGAAGGATGATGCGCTTAGGGTTTGCTGAAGATGAAGATGGATACTGAATATGTTTAGGTTTGGTAAAGTTTTAGTAAATAAAACCTTTTTTAAAAAGTTGGTAAATAAAATGTTTAATTATTTATTAATGTGTAATACCAATTTTACTCCTCCAAAAATATTTTTTAATGCATAAAAAATCTTTGATCTTTCTAAATGGATTAAAATGCCCTGATTTGTTTGAATAAAAAAATTGGTTACCTTTGACTAGCATTGACCTAATAATTAGATTGATGGAAATACTATAGATGCCAAAAGAAAAAAAAATTAAGATACCTTCAAAATGAAAAATAGTGTTAAAATATCTTCATTATCAAAGAAAAAAAAAACATATCAAAAACGTCAATTTGTCAAATTAAACACTACCTTAATATTTTATCCTTTTACAAGAGAATGGTTTTGTTCGCATCCGACTAAATCTTACTATTATGAATTTCCTTTTTGTTTTCCTTAATTTTTTTCTCCTTTGATTGTTTTGAATCTAGTGGCTCAAGAAAATTTGAGAAAGAGGAAAATTTTTTTTTTGCTATTGGTCACGTGATTATATTTATTTTGGTGCAAAATATTGGAAATGACATTTTTACCCACATGTTGAATATCTTATATATATAAAAAATTAAAATAAAAGAGAATAGACATAGACTGAAAACTAAAATAGCTTAGGGACTAAATTTGCAAATTTTCCGAGTTTTGATACAAAACTTCTCTATACAATTTGGAAAGTGACTTGATAGATTTGCATTTAAAACATTTCAATATCCATATCCCAAAAATATGAATTGTGGAAAGTGACGGGACTGTATCAACATGACACCGTTTTAGGACAAAAGTAAGACCCACGTCCTTTGATGGCAAATATTCTAGTCAACATTCCGTCTCGAGAAAAATAATGGACTAGTTTTCAAATGATGCTAAAAAAATTTATTTATTTATTTTATTTATACACATATCACTTCTAAATATATTAATTTCGTCTCATAGATTTATTTTTTAATCTTATATTGATTAAAAAAAATATTTAATATTATTGAAAAAATATATTTTTAATAAAATATTTTTAAAATATCATAACTATTTATCCTTCTAAAGTAAATTTAATATACTTTTAAATACAAATAATCTCACTTTAAATAAAAATAATTTAATATTTTAATAAATTAATAAATACACATACTTTTAATGAAAAAAATTATCTATAATTTGAGAATAAAAAGAAAAATAATCTATCAAATTACTCAAAAAATAAAAATAAATATATCAAATTAAGAGGTAAGGATTATTATATATGCAATTTTAGTCAAAATGAAGTCCAATCCTTTTTAATTTATTTCATTTTTTAATTTGTTTTTTTGGGAGTATTCCTTTTAAGTGTTTTATTATTGGATTTGAGAACTAAGACATTGTTGTCCGTTTGCTGTTGGTCTCTTGTGGTCACAACTTATGTGAAATAATTATAAGTGATTGGGATTGTTCCAAATCAACATCAAAGGTTTGAAACCCTTTCCTATGTCCATTCCGGCCGACTTTTTTTTTTTTTTGAAGCAAGACTCGTATGAGGGTGACAATTTCGAAAGCAATTATAGGAATTTTTACTATCAAGCAAGAATTTGAGAAGGATAAAAAAAAATATTATAGAACAAATTTGACGATAAAAAACTACAATATCAATAGACCTTGCTTTATTTATGTAATTGTTGATGGGAAGAAAACTCGTGGCGCTTACATAATCAATGATGAGTCAATTTAATTGAAATTTATATCTTTTTTTTCTTGAAGCAATAGATGCTTAATTTCATACATGCTTGACAATTTTTATCTAATTTAAAATAGTTTTTTCATTCGTAATAAAAAAATTCATACATTTATTTTTAAATGTTTGATATTGAATGCTTGTTTTTCCTAAAATATAAGTAATTTCTTTATTTTTAGTAATTAAATATATCACTAACCCATATTATTTTTTCGATTAATTATTTCGTCAATAAAAATAATGTAATAACTTATCAATATTTAAAATTCCTACTAATTTTAAATAATACCGTATTATATTAAAGTGGATTTTGGGGCTATTAAAGTAATGATTTTTTTTTTTGATGGCTTTGAGGAGAATAATTTTTTTGACCAATCTTTTGAAGTTAATGATAAGAAGTCTTGCAAAATACTGATGATTTATATTCTCCTTTGGCTACTTTTCGAGCTTAAGAATAACTTTTTATCACATAGGACTAATTGGGTAGATAGAATGAATGATAACAAAGATTTGACTTTGTCTCATGAATCCTTTTGTTTTACCCTTCCAAAAAATAAAAATAAAAATTATTAAAAATCTAATTGATTAAATTCAGTAAGGAAAAAAAAAAGTGACCTCAATTCATTATTGCTTTAAGTGTCACGCATGGTCTTCACAAAGTGGAACAATTTTGACTTCTTTAAAGAATGTGTGGAACTTTTAGACATGGTTATTTTGATTCTTTTTCTTTAGCATTCTATTCTATTCCTAGTAAAAACAAGAGGAGGCATCATTTATCAATGGAATCTCATCGGTAAATTCAAGACTTCTTTTTGCTAAGGATTAATGAATTAATGTAATTTCAAAGAAACGTAAATTGTTTAATTTGCCTTTTTAAGGAGTGTTTAATTCTTTGACATCACGTTTGAATGTCATTCTCAGTGTTAATTTGGAAATCATGTTTCTAATATATGTTTAGATTGAAATTTTCATTTTTTCCTTTCAACATTTATGTATAATATATATATATATATATATATATACATATATGCGTGTTTTTTTTAATGCCCCCCTTGGACATCATTGTTAGTGTTAATTTGGGTGAGAAGCTGATATTACATAATTTCATTTGCAGTCCCTTAAGTTTTAGCATTTTAGACTTTGGTAGGGCTAGTTTGGGAATTAATGAGCGAAGGAAAAAAAAAAGAGAAAAATGTGAGAGGATTCTATTCCTTTTAATCACTAGGAATACAAAGTTGGGATTCTCTTAACAAGGTTTCGAGCTTCTCTTTAAAATTCCTCCATTCCCCTCATTTCCTTCACCCCCAAAAGTGGAGAGAGAGAAAATATAAGTGTTATATTTACTTAATTACCCTTATTACATTTTAATAATTTCACTTCTTTTTTCTATCATTTTTCTTCTTGAACTTCATCTTCTACTTATTTTCTCTTCTTCTAATTTCTACTAAGTCTTCCAATCTACTAAACAATATTATATCCATAGAATGTTTTTTAAAAAAAAAATTAAACAAAGAAAGAATAAGCACTATGAAAATTTGGATATAGAATTAAAAAGTGTGAGGGAGAGCGAGAATCTTGTTTAAACAATTAGGAAAATAAGAGAATAGTGTTTGGACTAAATTGCCTCTCTTTATTTCACTGAAACTGAAACTTCTAAAATTTTTAATGTCTTAATTTTTATTATTAATAAACATTGATGATGACTAATTGTGTATTTGTACAAAGTGATATCATTTTAGGATTCACTTGTCTAATCCATTCAAGATCAAAGTTTCAAGTCTTCAAGGAAGTTCATACGATATCATTTAATTTGTATACACAAGTCTTCAAGGAAGTTCAAGAGTTGAAGACATGTATTTTTTGGATTAGATAAGAACTAGATATATAATTCTAGATGTTAATATCATTTAGATATATCTAGTTTATCTCTTTGAGTAATAACTCTATATATTGCTCTATGGACATAAAACGTTTTTCAAAATGAGTTTTATAAGTTAAAAATATGTATTGGATATTCAAATTTTTTTTTGAAAATATGCATCTTATTTTTGAGAATTAAACAATTTGCAAAATCATTGTTGTTTCGATACTACAACCTTTGAAGTTGTTTGGTATATCATTTGCATGTTTGGTGTGTTATTGATGCACTTGCGGTCGACTGCAAATCTCATGAGTGAGATTTTAACAATCATATTTATGACCGTTGTAGTATCTCATGAGTGTACCTATAAATACCCAAATCTCGGAAAAATTCTATACCACGTTATTGAACAAAAAATTGATATGCATCTATTATAGAACAGTTTAGAAGTATTCTTAAACTTTTTCTATAAGGGTTTCATTCATTTAAAAGTATTCTTGAACAATCTTATGAAGCTATTATTTAAAGAGGTCATTGAAGTACATTTTGATATATCCTCACAAGTAAGATGATATCTATATCAAACCAATTTTATCTATCTCTTGTAAATATATTCAAGGTTACACATATAACATAAATTGAGCATTGAATTGCAGATAATTGTGATTATCTTATTTGTGTGTATTTCATTAATTGTTGTATTGATGATTATTGCATAATCAATGCCTTGTTGTAAAACTCAAATGGTTGAATGAGCTTTGATTAGTTGAGAAATTTTGTATAAAACTTTAAAGTGAATTGAATAAACTTTTTTTTAATAATCCTTTGTATTTGATTAGTGAAAGGATTTGTGAAAATTTTTGAATAGATAATTCAAGGTAGTTAATTATGTTTTGTTGGATAAACTGAATCACTATAAATCATTGTGCTAATTATTTTATTTCTATATTTGACTTGAATACATTATTACACATACGAATTGTACACCAAATGTTTAATATTTATTGTCTTACAAGTGCATAATCGAATTATATTGCAAAAATTGGATAAAACATAATTCACTCCCTTTTAGATTTTTACAGAAACATGAAGTTAATTGTTGACTTGATTGGATTTGCTCATTTTTAGGGCAAAATGACTTAATTGGTAGTTTGAAAATAATTTTGAGACATAAAAAATTAACATTAAAGATTAAAAACTCAAACCACAAAACCAAAAAAAGTTCGGGGATGAAATTAGTCAATTTGCCAAATATGTATAGGCATGTAAAGAAAAAAAGTACTTTATTTTTTTTTTATAAAAAAAAACAGAAAGGAAGAGAGAAATAGGAGTGGACAGGAATGGAGGAAATCATTAATTTTAACATAATGTTGAATTTAGATCTTTAAGTTTCAAATAAAAACACTCTCACTACTAGAATAAGATGTTTTGACTAATTTATATAAATTATATATTTTAAAAGGTAAAAATTTTTAAAAGATACTTTTTGTAAATTGTTCATAAGTGTATACTTTTTAAAATAAATATATTTTTGTATTTAAAATTTCATAGGCAATTCTTTGATTGACATTGCATTGATAGGAATAGTAAACTAATAATATTAATATGGAAGAATAATGTGCAACTTACTCATGGTTGAAAATTTTCCATATAGTCAACGGTGGAGAAAATATTTACAAAGATCGATTTTCCTCTAAAATTTCTCAGTCTTCAATTACATCAACCGTCCCTTGGAGTGTATGATTAAACAAAAAAATATATGTATTTTTATTTATTTTATTATGTTATTTGTGTTTAATTTTATTTAAGTTATGCCATTTTATAATTATTTTACATTTCCTACTAATATTTTTTGTTTGTAGTGTTTTTAGATATTTATTGTAAAAAAAAAAAAAGTGATGACACGTGGCAGTGCCACGTCAGCAAAGGGAGTTAACCAGAGAACGACACGTGGAACTCGGCTTTCACAGTGGCGAGAAACAAATGCGAGGACATGTGTCACGCGTAGACGTTGGCGACGTGGCTGAATTTGGACGCATCTCACATTGCCAAAGGCGAGACATGTGCCATCACGCGCAAAACGGATGGCGATCCGTGGGTTAAACTTCGGACCAATTAGAGGGCGACACGTGGCAAGGGAGGCGGCTGAAGAAGGGCACAACCAATCAGATGGCGACACGTAGCGGTTGATGCAATTTCTCCACTTCACGTGTTATGCCCCAACTTTTCAGAAACTCCACTTTGTCCCCCACTACTTTTATTTTTTGTCATATTTTATTCATTTTTATTCCAAATTTGCCTATGTAAATTTCTATAAATTGGGCATGAAATTTACAATTTTTTTTTGAACAACCTTCTACAACCAAAAACTCTGTCAAATTTTCTTATAAATATTTTGTAATAGATCTTAGGTATTTTTAGGAATTTTTAGAGTTTATTTTGGAAGATTTTTGAATGAGATTTCAAGAATACCAAGGAACTACCACCGGGAAAAATCCAAGGAAAGTTATTATTCTTATTCTTGATTTCAATTCTTAAAATTCTTCATTTGAGTCATGTATTGTGAGTAGTTTAATTACCGTTAGCAAGAACATGTATTAAAGTTATTAATTAATGGGATTTTGAGATAATTACCGTTGCATAGAACACTGAAGTTTATTTTGGACCAGGACTAAATTAATTTAAACAATGACCGATTTTACCACTCTAACTTCTAACTTTTAAGTACTAACTTTCTAACTTCTAACTTTTAACTTTTACTTTTCTGTTATTTAATTTTTGTATTTACTTTTCGTATTTATTTTATGTATTTATTTTATGTATTTATTTTCTGTCATTTATTTTATTGTACTATTGGTGAGTAAAATCACCAAATTTACTTTTCGTACTTTAAATTCTGTAAATGTGGAGAGTAATATCTTCATCTTTTATTCTTTTGTACTTTTTATTGTGGGAGTTAAAATCTCCATATTTTTACTTTTTATGGCCGGTAACCACCAAATTTATGTTTTCTTTAATATTTGTAGTTTTGTAAATATATAATTGTGTAACCATTTTCTTGTATTTTGCAGGTTTAATTGTCCAAATTTGTTTAATTATTTTAGTCCTGTTATTTAATAATTTGAGTATTTATATAATTCTAGTTGTTATTATTAAATAATCATGTTTAATTAATTAGAAATTCTTTTTAATTGCATGATTAATTAGCTAGGATTATTAATCTTTGATTGATAATCATAGTAGCAGCATGTGTTAGTTTAATTAAGTTGAGCAAGCTCTTGGCTTAATTAATTTAACAGGGAATTATATGATTTAAATTATGTTTAATTGAAACTCATTATTATATGTAATTTAATGTTGGTGATACCTTATAAACTTAATGTAATTTAATTAAATATTCTATTCACGTTGGTTGGTAGTGATATTTAATTGAATTAATGATTAATCTGTCTGAGCTAATTAGTAAGGATGAGAATCTGTCTGAGCTGATCGAAACTCTAAAATCAACTACTCAATAAGTTCTATATCAATGATTTATCCCATTAAATAAATAATTTGATACAAGTTCCTTACTAACGTCTTTTATTAATTCCTTTTCATTAAAAAAATCATTTGTATAATTAATTATTAAAAAAAAAAAAAAACAAATTTATTTCTTTTAAGTTTGTTTAATTTAGTTTTGTCTTTATATAATTTTAAAACTCCTCAAAAATTTAATATTTTATTAATAAATTTGAATTTAAGAATTTTTTACAAATATCCGTGGATACGATACTTATTTGCCATATCTATATAGGAGTATTAAATGTTAAATTTGATAGTCACATGATAGGCTCATCAGTGTATTTGGGTAGCTATTAAAATAGAAGAAAAAAATGTGTTTTTTTGTATAAATACAAATAAGAAATTTGTAATGGATATAGATTACAATTATTTGTAATGTATAGTAAATTAATATAATAAATATAAAAAAATTAAAATATAATTATAATATAAAATGTGTACAATTTAAATTTAAAATATTTGAAGGATGCATATTAAAATATAATAATGTGAGATGTTTGTGTTGAAAATAATTTTTGAAAGAGGATTAAAAAGAGCAAAATTGTTTGTAAAAATAAAAAAACGTGTCCAGGTACACTCTCGAATTCTGAATTGGCACATATATATTATCATGTTTAAAGTATCCTTGTTAATATAAGAATAAATTCCAAAGTAAAAACCCAATACCAGCCCTTAGGGGCTAAGATCTGGACCGCATAAGCCCAACTCCGCAAACAGGTTTGCCCATAAGAAAATGTTTGGTTATAACAGAGGAGGAGGGGGATATGGTTTAGACTTTGGAGAGAAGAGCGAAAGGAGAAGGAAGGAATGAGAAATGTATTTTTACATTTTTATTTCTTATTCATAGTCATATTAGATTTTTAATATTAAAAGTGAAGTTAATTTTGTCATTAACAACTCTTTAACTTTAATTTTCTCTATGGTAAGCACTCTAAATTGGAGAGGGGAAGAAATGAAAATGTAAATTAGGAGTGATACTCCTCTTATTTGACTTTTCGCTTCTAAATTTCTAACCAAATGACCTAAATTAATATACCATTTGAGTCCTACCAAATATAGTGTTAATATCTTTAACTATCTTTATTAATCGATACTTATCTTCATAAGACACTTTATTGACTCGAATTCAGATCTAAGACTCTCTAACTTTTTCAACTCTTTGCTAGGCAAATTTTAAGGCCACAGGGATGAGATGAAATTCAAAGACTTCTGTACCAATGGTCTTCAAGGATTGTGAAGAAGGAACGGGAATAGAAGTTATAATTTACCCATCTAGTATGATGTATAAAGAGTGATATTTGTTTGCTAATATGAATTTCTTAATCATTGTATGACTTATTTCTATTTTAATTGAATGAATATTCTTCATTAACAAAACGAAAAAAAAGAAAAGAAAAATCACCCTTACACAAGTAAGTTTTTTAAATTTTTCTTTTATGTCGTATAGTTTAGTTTTTTTTCTTTTTCTGAGGCATGCGATTAGTTTAGTTAACTAGAAGAATATCTACAAAGTGATAAGTTTGAATGCCCTTTGTATATTATGCTTGATTCATCTTTCCGTTTCCAAGATATATGAAAAAGATTTCGATGCCCTTTTATTCTTTTTTTTTCCAAGAAATATATATTTTTTTTTGTATGAGAAATGAGATAATTAGAAAACAGAAAACCTTAGGGTTTTTGTTCCACGGTATTAATCCTTGATTCGCTCCTCCAATTGATGATCAAAATCCCAACAAAAAAGTAGTAATTTCTTTTTAATAAAATTTTTTCATGAAAGAGGATCTTGAACTAATTTCTTAGCATTGGAAGAACTTTTACTAATTGAACTAATTTTTTGACTGACTTTGTAAACAATGAGTAATGTGAGTGATAAGTTGATTAGGCAAGTTTAGTTCATGACCCAATTCTTTATATTCTTTTAAGATAGAATTTTATAATAGGATATTTTTAATTTATTGCAAATTTTGAGAAAGTATATATATATATAACTCAAATCCTGATTTAAGATGCTCATTCTTCATTTGCCGAATATTAGCAGAGAATGAGGGGGCGAATCTGTTTTCATCTTTTAAAAGGGGTGCAAATTTAATTCTTTGATCATTTTGAGGAAAGATGGGTATTCAATTAGTCAAAAATAAATATATTAGTTAGATTTAATCTGTGGACTTTACCAAAATAACAAAATAGCATATTTCTTTTAAAGATAATACATTTTATTTCACAAGAAAATAAAATTGTAGTTTTACTATAGTATTAATTTTCTGCTTAGTATATAAACGAGAATTTGTTTATGTTGTTGGTGAATCAAAATGGTGATAGTTCAATTCATTAGTTTTTTTTAAGGAAAAAGAATACCCCTTTTTAGGTTATAAGTTTTGGTTTAATCTACTACTTATCTACAGCTTCCATTTTCTAAATATATTTTACAAAACTAGGAAAAATATAAATTCATTTCTATGTGGCTCCATTCTCACTCGTGCTCTCGGGAATAGAAGAAGGTAATGTTTAACGGCTAGTGAGTATTGGTTACAATAAAGTTCATAGAATCTCAGTTGGGGGATAAACTTATTTGTTTAATGAGTTCATAGGGGTAGGTGGTTTAAGACAAGCAAAAGAATCCAGGAACTAACATCTCTTTCTAGAGCAGGTAGAGAACCCCATCTGTCATGAACTCCTTATGTGCTAGTATTTAATAATTCCAATGCCCCCACTCCAAATTTTCCCATAATTTTCAATTTTACACCCTTAAAACCACCTCTACATCCATCATGTTTGCCATTGTAGGAACGTTTTCACAATGTTACTTTTAGTGCGGAATTAGCTACTAGCGGCTATTATTACAACATAATTGAAAGAAGGTACAAATGAGTTAATTGAAGAGACTCTTGAGTTTTGAGAACAAAGAAAGTTTGTCCCACACTCAATTTTGAACAAAACACCACTTGTTTAGGCCAAACCAGAAAGATTTTGTCAAATGTCTCGACAATGTTTGTAATTTTGATTTCTATTACATTCCCGTCGTTTAATGTATTGAAAAGAGTAAAAAAATGATTATTCATTGAATTGGCGCTATTTTCATTTCAATACATAGATTCTTTTACATTTTTATGAATATAATTAGGAAAAATAAAATAATTATTTTCTTAGTAAATTATCTAAAATGGCCAACTTAATTAAACTGTGTATGATGTTTAAAGATTAGAGAGAGCAAATGCTATGTTAGCAAAAAAAAAAAAGAAAAAGTCCAATGTTTCCTCTTATGAGTGATCTTGCCATTCTAAAATCTTATCAATCTTTGATCAAACACAAGAACTAAAAAGAATACTAAGATTTATAATAAGAAAAATAAAAATAAATATAATGACTTACACATTAAATGGTTCAAAATAAGAATATATGAAAAATAAAAATGTCTTATTAATTTAAGAGATTGACAAGTTTTTTAGTACAACAAATTGGTAAGGCCTATTCTAAACTTTTTAATTTTGAAACATTAGGTCCTAATTTTTGTTAAGCTAAGTCAATTCGTCACATTTTGGTCAAGCAAAGTTTATGGACTAAAATCACAAATTTCAAATATAATTTTATAACTTGAAAGGGGTATTTTTGTCAGACTAGTCAAGAAAGCAACGTTGGAATACATGCAAGTGCCACGTTCCATGGTTGAACTCTTTTGGGGCATAAGATCTGAAGTAAACACAGAAGCATTAAATTGTAGTATTTTATCCAGAAATTCTTCAGAGGAAGAAAAAGAACAAAGAAAGAAAGAGAATACTACTAACTCCCAAAACTCATTTAAGCCAAACCCACCGAACTCGCATTAAATAACATTCACTGAGATCTGCTCTTATTTATAATCAATCAGCAGAAAATTAACACAAAGAAGAAGGCGAGAAAATGGAGGAAGCTCAAGCACACAACGGTAGAGTTGCTTGTAATAACCATGATCAATATTATTATGGTCCATTTTATTTTCTAAGGGAAGCTGTAGACGCCATACTCAAGTGCTTAGGTCTTGGATCAACTTCAAAGGCTAAAGAATATTGTTCAGATCAGGAAGATCATGATCAGAAGAACAATCAACAAAGCTGTAGCCAAGATCATCTATCTTCTTCAACAGAAACAGCTTCTCCAACAAATGATTCTTCTATTGCAGTAAGATCACGACTTGACCCATTCTTAATTTCTTGTTCAGTTTAATGTTCTTGCATTTTTAATGTTGAATTAGTCTCTAGCATCATCTTGGTTTACTTTCTTTTTGGTCCCATCAAATTTCTGTTTGTTCTTTGTTTTTGAGTGTAGGAAGATTTATCAGCACGGGGAGGAAGACCTCCTCCAAGGCCACCAGTTAACGGCGGACCAGATCCTCAGACCAACTCCAAGCCCTCTTCTTAATTAGTTAAAAAAATTACCAGTAATAACTATGTTTTTCTTTTCATTCCCTTTTAGTGGTTAAGGTTGTGTACATAATATTTGATTAGCTAGTGTAAAACAGACTATGTTTCTAGTATACGTTGCATAATTAATTTTACTTTTCCTTGTTATTTAATACTATTATTACTACCATAGATTCTTGATTTAATTAGTTTCTTTATTGATTCAGATGCTCGCAGCTGGAAATTGTGTAAATATATATAATTAACTGGTTATAATTTACTCATCTATGAATTAATTTGGTTTTAGGTCACTGGTCATGTGCACTTGTATCCGGTGCCTGAGAATATATTGTGTGCAAATTCAGGTTTCAAATACTAATCTTTTTCTTTAGTCAGCTCATCTCCCGGTTGTCCAGACCAAGTTTAAGTTGAGTTAATCAACTATACATGTTGTACCGTCTGCAGAGTTATCTTTCAATCACATTAATTTTAATTGTATGTTTACTGTGTCATTATTAATATGGTTAATAGTAAGATTACATAAGTAAATTCATTAAATTAAATTAAAAATGTTAATAGTGAAACTTTAGATAGAAATATATTTATTTTTAAAAAAATAGATACATTCAATTTTAAATGTTTCAAAAATTAAAAAATTGTGTACATTCAACTATAGATGGAGAGAATATGTTTTAACATAAATATCTTTTCAATCACATTAATTTGTACATTCGACTTGTGTCATTATTTTTATGCACCAGCTAAGAAATGATTCAAAGTTTTTCTCCATGATCTGGAGCAACACCTCATGATGTCCATCACAATTGACAATCAAGATATTCAACATATATAAGACTATGGAATATCAAGAAAAACTAATTATGTTCATGCATTTTTGATCTTTTATCCTTAGTGCATGCCCATATTTATAAATATATTTTTATTTATTTTACTCCTCCGTCACTTTTTTATAATATGCAATAAACAAACTCACTGTCTTTAAATATAAAATATTTTACTACTTTTTATGATTATTTATTATGTATTTTCTCCTCGTTTCAAGTACAATAAATACTCTTTTAAGAGAGAAAAAAAATACTCATTATTTCAAATACAATAAATAATGGTATAATATAAAATAAAATAATTCCTTGATTGATTTGAAATTGCTTAAAACATCTTATAAAAAGGATGGAAAGAATATCTTTTTAGGTTATGAACCAAGGCTAATTACCAATGAAAAACAAATGTATGTAGTACTTCAGTAATGAAAAAGAATATCTTTTTACATTATGAGTTTCGCATGAGAACTATGACGAATCTACTGCATGCAGAAGAACAAATAATGTGTTTGGATGTTGAAGAGAAATGTATGTAGTAGTACTTCAGTATTTGGATGTTAATATAAAAGTAGAATCCGGGTTGTTGTTTGTACTTTGGCCTTTGTTTTTAAAGCTTTGAAGGGCTATATATGGTGCTTTTCGAAACTCATTACTCATATTTTGAATCGAATTCAATTTGTCTATTTCAACATATCGATATCTTGTCGGGCATGGTTCATGTCTTATAAACCCTTTCATTGTCAAGTTCTGGCCTACTCGATTCAAATATATGTAGTCAGAAGGGCTTGTTGAGAAGGAAGGATATAGAAAAAGATCTTGGGATAAAATAGTGCACTATCAACATGTTTTTACAACTTTTTTTAGTAAAATTATCTGTCTTCCCAGATTAATTCGTTACTATTATTACCGCGTGATAAGCCAGGATATTTTATGATATATCACTGGCTCAACATCTTTCTTTTACCCTTTGAGATAATCAAGAACTTGATTTCTATCAATTATCAAGAAAAAAAGAGAGTCAGTCATCTCTCATTAATCTGTTCCAAGTATCATCATTCATCATTGCACTAACACCCTTGAATAGAAGGACCATTAAATGCTTTGCTCGATTTTCACATAGTACTTGTTAAACGACAAACTTTGTTCAGAATATTTCTCCCATTAAGGCTTCAGCGATTTGGATGTGTACTGTTTAGGGGCAATGAATTCAGAGGGACAGACATTTATATCCAGGCAGCAAGATACCCATGGCAGTGTATTAGGTGTCCCATGCACCAAAATAACTTTTCCTAAAACTGAAAAAACGTACATATTTATCTCAATTTATCTCAGAATATGGATCGATTAACTAAAACTTAAAACTTAAAACGTACCAAAAAAAATGTTTTTTCTATCTAAAATATTCTTATTTATTCTTATTTTTTAAAAAATTTCTTTACTAGACTTTTCTTTCTAATAATTACTTTTCAATCAATAGTTTTCTGTTGAAAGACTGAAATCAATAAAATTAATTTTATAAAAAACCAATAAAAAATCCCTATAAAGTCCTAAAATAACTTATATTTAGAGAAAATACAAAATAATCGGTTACTTACATTTTGGAACTAAGGGACTAATAACACGATGGACTTATAAATTATGAATTAAATATTAAATTGTTGAACTATTAATTCAACGGCACTTTAATACATGAATTAGCTGCTGCTAAATTGCTAGTAGTTGTTTTTTTTTTTTTGGAATTTTCATTTTCTTGAAAAGAAAAAGGTATTAATTCAATATAAATCATTTCATCAAAGAACCTGCTTTTCAGAGTTATTGGATTGACGAAAGGACTCCAAAATTGAAGCAATAAAGAGTGATTCGTCATCTTCTCTAATTATTCCTATGCCACTTTCTTCAAAAGGTGCCGGCGTCGGAGACAGTGGTGGTGGAGGTGGTGGCGAAGGAGAAGGTGAGGGAAGAGACATGAATGGATAAACAAAATTTGTACGGGCGTTGTGAATTCCACAAAAAGAAATGGATGAAAGATCATAAGCCAATGCAGCTTCCTCAGCAGTATCAAATGTGCCTAACCATTTCCTCTCCTTTGTATATGGATTCCTTATTTCAGCTGCATATCTTCCCCATGGCCTTCTCCTCACTCCAAGATATCTAGTTGAATATCTTGAGCTTCTTCTCACTGGATTTCTACTCACCAATTGAGTGAGATTAATCATTGTTTTGTGTTTACTCTAGATGTTTTGGCTACACAAGAAATGAAATGCAAAACCCTGCTTTTTATACTTGTGAAATTAATAAAATAGGTATTACTTAATTGAACTCCAAATGAATTCGATGGGGATTTTATATTTGGTCAAGTGGGGTAGGTGGATTTGCATTGCTAATTTTATATTAAGGATGGTGAGTTGTTCCTCTAATGGTTGTTTATTTGGCTATGAATCCTTATTTTCCTCTCAGATGATACTATTAAGGTCAGCAATATCCGCAAAATCTTGCACTTCTTGTTTGGTTATTACTTGATGGGGCCTGGATCCAAAATATTTTGTCCATCGGAATATTTTTCCTCTTTCATGAGAAAAGACGCACACACGATTACACACTCCATAGATTAATATAAATAGTAATGTTTGAAAAAAATAAATAATCAGTTTTTAAATGTTATAAAATTAAAAACATGATCATTTAATTTCGTCTATAATATTAATCATTCATTCAGCTAGTAGTATATTTGTGTAATTCACACGGAGCGAAAATGGTTAACTAAACAATTTTTCACCTTTCATCACTGGCAATCGCTTTGTTTCTTTTGGCCACAATAATGGGACAGATTTGTCATGCAGAGGGCCGTAAACAAGGCCTCATACCGTTGGGTTGATAAGATAGCGATCACATTATCCTGGGATAAATGTATGATTTGGTTCTACTTTCATAAATCATAATAATCCTGACGATAAATTAGCAAATTTTACTTACTTTTTGACCTTACTTTCTATTTTATGTTAATGTTGAATAACATCAAAATAGGTCTGCTGAGATGACTAACTAGGTCTGCTAAGGTGGCTATTTGTCCAGGTTAATTTGTGGCTGTTTGTCTGCTATATGCGTGGGCTAGTATAGATTTGTGAAATCTGTATGTACCACTGTATATCTTTGGAGGAAATGATATACAGAAAACATCAATGTATCAAATCTTCATTTCTTACTTGTTAAAAACACGAATTTCTACCAATTTAATTAAACTAACAAAAACAAGATATAACTTTATCAATTCGAATGTGAATAATTTCTTTCCTTAAGGGGGAAAAACCTAGGATTCAATTCACACACACAAAATTAAGTTTAGGACAAGGAATATTCTTTCAAAATGACCGAAATTTTAATTATTGAATTATGTAATGTAGCTGCGGATGTCTAGAGTCTAAAATGGGTTTTGATTACAAAATGAATGATACAAGCCCGCATGTCATTCACTCGAATTTCTTAAACTACATCTCTGAATCAAATAAGGAGGGCGAGGATGGGAAAGCATAAAAAATAAACCTCGGGAAAAAAAGTAACATATACATGTGGGAAAAATGAGAAGGTTGAGAGAAAAACAGATGCACGATCCAACCAGAAACTGGATTGCTGGAGATCTATGTGAGTTTTCGCCACAGGGAGATTTTCGAGGCTGACAAGCACTTCACCCTGGGGAAGAGAAAACCTGCCTTGGGGGGGTTCCCATCAACAAGAGAGTTTTCATAAATTTCTTTGCATTCTTGAACAACCTGTTCACCATAAATTTGTACAATAAGATCACTAAAGATGAACTCCAAGATTCTCTCTATGCAGCACTACCCCGAATACGAAACAAAGTGCTAATGCTTTTAGATATAATGTGAATAACATAATTATCAAGAGGACGTCTTCCACTCTGCATATATGCAGGAAGAAAACCATAAGCAGAAGGTATCACATGTACCTTGAAGAAATTAACGCCACAAAATTATGATGCAGGAATCAGTAATTTGATGTTCGTGAAAAATGTTGTCAAACTTTGCCATCAAACTTATTTATCAAAACACTTGAACGCAAGAAAGAATCAAACTAGCTTTTGTAGAAATTTTGTAAAATGAATTTGCTTCACAAACTTCAAAGTCTGGAAGAAATTATCTAATTTAGACACTTGGCAGCAGGTATAGATGTACCTCTTTGGCATCATTACGTGGAATGCCCTCTCGTAGGCGCACAATCTTCTCAACAACTTCAGGCTACAGTAAATAAATAAATGGTAAGATGTTGATAGCAGTTCAAACAAGCTGTTGATTATTACTAGCAAGTAAAATCAAAGCATAACAAGCCACAAGAGGCTAACAAACAAAAATCAGTGATGCACTTACAGGGCAGTCTGGTTGATGATCAAGAATATTGGTGTATACAAGTGTAAAGGAATCTGGACTTTCAGATGATGCAAGTTCTCTTAGGTCACTGAGGATTCTTACTCTGTTTTCAACTTTCTGCAAGAGAATTTCAGATCAAGAAGCAGAACTTGATGGAGAAAAAACTACCAAAAATGATTGACAGATGCTAACAAGCATAATAAAAAGCCATAGGCACAAATAAGAGAATTAAGAGAGACAACAATTTAAACCACTTTGCAGAAAGTATATGTGCTATACATAATACATGTATTGCTCACAGTAGTATATCCTAAAAAATATATATTCCTGAGGAATAGTTTTTGCAACAGATAGCTTGTTTGTAAACTTACAAAAGCAGTATAGAATGCAGAATCAAGATTTGTAATTCTGAAGTCAGAGAATTTCAATATATTATTGCAGGTAACTTACAGAAACACTTATATATTCCCGGAAAAAGTCCATGATAACCTCTTCATCCAGCCTCATCCTTTCAATGGTTTCTTCCTTGATATAATCTTTCTGCAAACAGATTCAAAGAAGGTCAACTAATTTGAAGAAATGAAATCATGTCAAAATACAAGCAAAACTAACACGATAAAGAAAATGGGAACCAGAAAAACTGTTGAATACTGAACCTGGATGAGTAAATGCTCAACATAAACCACAATAGTCTCCTCCAGGCAAGCCTCAACAAATCTCCTAAATGATCTTTCTTCAATGTACCTTAATAGAATATGCCAAAACATAGCAAGGATTTTAGTGTAGAACTCAATTAAAAAAAGTGGTAATTTTCCACATGCTATTGATTCATGGCGGAATTTTGATTGTATAGTATTTTAAAATCCATAATAATTTGATCAAATGACACCAGCCTCACATTTTCACATCTGTAAAGTAATCACCAAAAGTTGCCACCAGATACTCGGTGACTTGTCCTTCCAACCAATCTGAGAAATACAAAAAAAGAACCATAAAATCACTTCAAGGACAATGAGTCGAATAAAAACTTTTCTACAATTTTTCAGTTCAAAAGACAAGTAAATATTTTAAGAAATGGGGAACAACAAATCAGGTCTGAGTAATTAGTTTTTTCATTGGGATCTTAAAATCAAAATTTATGAAGTTTGATAGATGACTTGCTTTGAAAATCTAAGACACTCTGCAATCTGTCTATATATATTTGAAAATGCAATAGAGACAATATTAAAAAGAAAAAGATACACATGATTTCTATTATGCACCAGGATCAAAGCCTGAAACACATAATTTGAGACATAAAAATGGGATAACCATAATTGCAATATATACATGCTGACAAATTCT
This sequence comes from Apocynum venetum, assembly GCA_019593545.1. NCBI lineage: Eukaryota > Viridiplantae > Streptophyta > Magnoliopsida > Gentianales > Apocynaceae > Apocynum > Apocynum venetum. The sequence goes on from SRSM01000143.1 coordinate 7,231,935, forward strand.
GATAGTAGTCATTATCCCTAGATGCAATGGAAAAATATACATGAAAAAAGAAATATAAATTCTATCTGACAAAAAAAAAAACACATCCACAAACAAAGTTTGTTAATTGTTGGCTATACGTCAGGACAAATTATGAAACATAATTTTTATTGCATAAATAATGATATTATCTCAAGCAAAGGTAGAATGCTTAATTGTTTACCTTTTTGATACAGCTTAACAAGTAACTCCTGCACTCCTGGATCTTCAAAAATGACACTAACTGTTTGATGCACTGCTTCCTGATATTGATCAAAACTTTAATCAGGGGCAGCACTCCTTTAGATTTTAGAACACATAAAAACACTTAAAGTTCATGAACTGCAGATGGAAAATATACAGAGTATTGAAAGGTGCAAATACAAATACTATTGTAAATGTTAGTGACGAATTCAAACATGTCCAGTTTAAACCTGCATAGAAGAGCATCAAACAACCAAAAGGAGTAAAATTAATCTACACAAAATTACATGCTCCAACCTGTACTAGAGAAATCAGTAGAAATGAATCATGAACCACCATGCCAACAAAAGCTTACGGTATAGATATTTGAAACTAGGAGTGTAAATGAATCGAGCTGCTCGTGAGCAGCATGGTCAAATGTAATTTAGCTCAAGCTCGAGCAGCATGGTCAAATGTAATTTAGCTCAAGCTCGAGGTCAGCTAGACTCGATTAAACCCCTATTTGAAACTTAGACCAAATAAAACTTACGGCTCAATTTGGTTCATCATTCATTATAAAAACATAACTCAAAACAAGTTTTTTACCCCTGAATTTCTATCTATATCCAAATTTTAAATTCTCCTAACCCCACACATGAGTCCCACAAATTCACATAAATAATATTTTTTCATTATTTTTTAATTAAAAATAAAATCTCAAATAATTTATTAATTATATTTATATATTTTATACTATTATCAATAATGTGAGATAAAAAAAATATCATATCAACTTTCAATTCCCAATCAAAAAATTCTTATCCAAATAAATACAAAAAAACTATCTAGTCCAAATTGGGCCTACAATTTTAGGCATTGAGTGGACAACTGCTAGCAAAAATTTGAAGAGGCAGGTTTATCTAGGCAGTATATTTTTGTTTAACAAGACAAGAAGACTGTCCAACATACTTTTGCCACTTCCAGAAAACCCTTGCAGGTGTCTTCAAAATTAACCTGCAAAAGAAATTAAAATTATAAACATTTTATTTATTCATTGATATATTAAAAAAACTCATATTGTGCCAGAGCAGACTCGAATAGTTCAGGATACCGCCCCTTAAGTTACAGCCTATGGATATATTAGAAGATTCTATTCCAAAATTCCTCAGCGCTAATAAGTTATAACGGGTATCATATATATTGAGAATTCTAGATTCTTTTCTGAGAATAACGTTGTGAAATTAGATTGTAGAGTACAGGTTTTTGGGAAGAAAGTGGATATACTTGTTGGAACACCCCAACATAGAAATGAAAACATTCATTTCGCAATGAAGGCAATACTAATAATTATTTAAAGGTCCTTAAAAGCTACGAAAATAATGAAGGCAAATGTAGAAATACATGAAACAAATACGCTAGTTGCTAGCACTACATGTTTTGCAAAAACTGAAGGTGAAACAAATTTGGGGGGGAGGGTGCCCAGAATAATATATTTTTAAGGGGAAAAAAAAGACCTGTTCTGCATAATTTTGTGGAAGAGCTTCAGTAGTGCTGGAACTTAGCTCCATGGCATGGTCATAGCAATGAAGATTGTTATTAATCTGTAACCCAAAAATTATAAAAAAAATCTTCATGAAGATAGTGCTCCAAATATCATGAAAAAAAAAAAAAAAACCCATTAGACTCTATAAAGTTTTTAAAAAATTGCTAACCACGGCACATAATGGCTCTAGACCAATTTCAGAAGCAGGTTCCATGAGTCTCTGCCTTTCAGCGGCTTGAAAATCAATCATCACCTGTTTTTTGAGGGGATGGAGGTACAAAGTGAGGGATGATGTGAATTACATACTTTATGCAGTAAAGCACGCAAAAATAGTAGTGCAGTCATAATAAGAAATGATGATAAAATGACATATCAAGGAATGAGAGTACATGAATTTCTTTCCTTCTCTATTCAATTTCTTTGGGATGCGGCAAAGAACTGATAATAAAGTTGAAGCATTCTTTGGCTGGATAAAGATTTTGAAATGTTTTATGTTAGCAAATGAAGAGACCACCACATCTCTCCTGCCAAAAAGAGGTTGCTAGTAGGCTGAGGGAGTTCCTGAGTACGCATAAGGAGATCCTTGATTATTGTAAAATGCAATGGATATGATATCTTAATAGTCAGCATCAAGAAGCAGCAAAAGAGCAGACCGTGGATACTCCACTGTCCTTGAAAAAATGAACTCAAATAAGTCCACCATGGAAATACACCGACTTCATCCTAATGTGCACGGTTGGGAAAAAATAGTAGTATAGTTCATAGCTGGCAGTTTAGTTCTGATCTTTTATATGGAGTGAATTTCTGACAAGAGGCACCGATAATGCAGAACACGAAAGAACTATGATCAGCCAAAATCAGTAACTGTAAGAAAAAATACTGTTACTATCCCCTAAGAAACAAATTAAATTTTTGGTCCATGTAAAGAAAAAAAGTTGATCTCCCTCCAAGATTGCAGCCACATTTTTATAGAACGAATGTCCTATTTCCTAAAATAAACATGTTTTGCAGAATATCCACAGCCAACCTCAATTTAAGGGATGTGAATTCTACTAACACATTGGTCTCACTACTAACCATTTTAATTAACAAGGGTAATGTGGTAACTTATTTGCCTATATTTAAATGCCCTTTTAAATATTTGTGCTAGTCAAAATGAGACATTCAATTTTGGACAAAGGTAATACTACCTAAATGACGTAGAAGTTCTTCAGAAAACTGAAGTTTATTTCTCACTTAATAGTTTTCCAAATATGCATTCTACTCTGCATGAAGCTCTGACTTAAAAAGCTCAAAGCAAGGCTCATAATATATCAGTGGAAGAAGCTCACATAAAACATGTTAGAACATGCCAACAAGCTCAGATTTTGAGAATATATTGCAAAACTCAAAGTAGATATCTGTCATACTGCAGAACAAAGTTCTCTGGTATGACAAAATAAGAGACAAGGTTAATCAGGATACATATAAGTGCCAATTTGAATGGTTTTCTCAACACGATGAATTCATATCAGCAACTCCATAAAATAATTATACTATCAGGATGTCCGCTATAGACTAATGGTCTAGAAAAGGAAAAAATGACAATGATGTACCTATAGGAATACTGCTCTTTCGCGGTAGGAATCAAATGTTGAAACCTCATTTACCAAACTCACCTGAATTATAGCCAAAGAGATTCTGTACAACATTACATCTGTGCTATTGTCGCGTACAATCTGCACTTGTTCTCCAAGGATCCTAAAGAACTCAATGGAACCCGGAGTATAAAGTTTTCCATCATCGGTTTTTTTGGGTGCCTGTGTCTTGTCAGCTTCAAGGATGTTCATGTACCATTTCTGGAAAACAGTGACAGGAATAAGATAATAAGAAAATAAGACAGTGAATCAAAAGGTGAAAACAACAATATAACTAAAGCGTATGATCACCCTTGTTGTTGCTTGCATTCGTTCAACATATGCATTCATGAGAGGATCCATTGCTCCACTCTCAGAGCAAACTTGAGCTAGAGACTCATCAACACCAAGTCCAATTAAATTCTCCTGGTACTCAACTACCCAACCGGTCACCTAATTCAATTCATTAAGAATTATCATGTCAGAGTAAAACAATACTAGCAACAGAAGCAGTCACAACTAATATAAAACAAATCACAGTAAAAATAAGATAAAATACTTGATAATAATGAAAGGTAAGAACAACAAATCACAAGAGAAAGAAGATAAAATACTTTAAAAACGAAAGGGGATTGTTTTATAAAAAACCATTAAAGGGACATAAAATGCTCTCAAGAAAGCTGCAAGTCAATTGGTGAGTATAACAGTTCTTCACAAAATTTAGCTTTAAACGACTAAAATTAGTTCTATCGTGAAAAACTAGTAAAAGTGTCTCATGCAATTTTTTGGATTATGTCATGTGTATCCCAATATTTCTACTCTTATCTTGAAAAAAAAGAAATTAATATGTCATGGATTAAATGGCAGATGGAAATGTTGGATGCTACTTTAACAAAATGACACCTAAAATCATTTAACACAAAGTGAAGATGTTGCCCACGTGTTCCAACAAATTTTGAACTCTCAAATATGATATTGTTTTAAAGGAGAACATGGAAGTAGAAGCTAAGTTGTTATCCAAGAGTGAAGCAGATAAAGCAATGTACATCCAAGGTGCTAAAGATTTCCACCAGCAACATATCATAAACAAGGTACTTTTAAAAATGAAATACAAGATAAGTAGGTATCTCCAAGAGTTTTATTGCTATATATGACAACGAAGTCAAATAAATATTCTTTTGTTGAAGCATAGAAATAAATTATTGAAAATATCTTGTTAATGGAAACGAGAAACCAGAACTGTATCAGGACAAGCCATACATATTCAATTTCTTAAGCTTCTATGAAGATCATATTAGCATCACCAAGAGTCAGATAAAGTACCTTTAAAATCTCAATATTTGTCATTTCATTAGCTTTGTCACTCAGCAGTCTTAGCCATTGAATAAACCTCTCCGTGTATAGATTAACCATGAGCTGGAATATTTCATATCTGAATACATAAATATTCAACTTGTGAAAAAAAGAGGGCAAATAAACTAATATAGTACTTGTGCAGTCAAGACTCAATGCTAACAAAGGTGCCATCAAATGCCAGATGTTGCTAGAAATTTTCACTTTCAGCAAGTGAAATCACAGGATTTGTTAGTTATCTGGTTCATAAAAAATTAGGATACAGAAGTTTATTATTGACAAGCATAAAATGATAAGTTTTAATTGATTATTTTTTCTTTTTTTTTCTCTTTTTTCTCTAGGAGAGCAAGAACGAAAGAGATAAAACATCATCATAAAAAACTGGGACTTGATAGACAGCAGCACTCTGCCATGCTTCAAGGCATCCAAATGAGAGTTGATGACAAAACAATACACAAAATCCTTTAATTAGTACTATAAGCAATCAAATAGATCTGGCACAAGCCCCTGTTGAACACCTAAAATACAAAATTCGGTGTAGGCTTTCCGTATGGACAAATCTAGCATCAAAGTGATACCATAATAAATAGCTGAAAGGGGAAATAGCTACAGTAGCTACCCACAGCCAGAGACAGCTCTTTGTACAATTGTTGCATAGTCAATCACTACAACAAGAGGACCTAGATAGCACTTTGGTGTTCCAAAAGACCTTCTTGCTCATTATGGCAGCAATTTATGAATCTTACAGCAATTTCAAAAGAAGTCACAGAGTGCTAGTCCTATTGAGTGTATCACATCATTAATTTGATGTCAAAGGAGAAGGTACTCTTTTTGCTTTAGAAACTTCTTGATTATATTGGAGCATTTGACTGCAACATGAGTGCATGATCCACAGCAATAGTTTCCATCATGAGACTTACACAAACTAAGTGTAAGAAGAAAATATAAACAATACAGAATAGCAGGTCAAGAATTTCAGGATTTTAGAAGAGTTAAATCAGAAACTCTGGTTGTCCAATGAACCTTCCAACCACATCGCCTCATACTATAACTTTTAAGGATCAGGGCCCAACGTGCTACTATTCACATTTGACAAATTTAAAATTCAACCTTCAGGACATGATTTTGAGTAAGGACACTAAAGGAATGGAAGTCACAAACTTAAACAATTCAAGATTGATATTTGGACATACAGAAAGAGACAAAAATATGTAAGATGAATAATACATCACGGAGATATAGGCTATATTTCGATTGAATTTCAAAATTATTTTCTCAATTCCCTATAAAAAATCTCTCAAATCACTTTTTTCTAACCCCACATATGTGTCTCACTCAATCACATAAACAATATTTTTTCATTACTTTATAATTAAAATTATATTTTGAAACAATTTATTAACTATATTTTATATTATTATCAATGATATGGAACTCAAAACATATAATTCAGCTTTCAATTCCCAATAAAAAAACTTTTTATCCAAATATAACTCTATTTCAAAAACAAAACAAAAGAAATTTTCAAAATCCAATTCAAATATAGCCATAGCTTTTCTGGTGGTTCAAAGCATAAAAACTAGAGAGATAAGTAAAGGGAGTGTAGAACAAGGCAAACCTTGGAGGAAAGCATGGAGCAACATGGTCATATATATCCCCCAGCTCTTCTCCAATCTAGGGAAAAAAATCAAAAGAGATATCATAATTTGTTTCAAGTAAGCTTGTCAGCAGTCCAAAACAATTCGTTGACGGATGAAATTGCTTAGTACAGCAACACCAATACGAGAACTGGACATAAAACTTAAAGATGTAGAAATTGAGAGACATATGAAATATGGATACATAATAAACTCTATTTGCATATAAGAGCAAATAGGAATTGGAACATACGTTTGTACTCATGAATCAAGAAAATACACATTCAGCTGCCTCAAATATCCAATTCTACCAAAGAAAAAATTAGCAACAGTACCATGTTTTCACAATTGCTCCTTTACACCAATCTATTGGGGTGTTAATTCAAGGAAAAGGCCATTTGATATACAAGTTCACATTCTTATCAAGGGAAGCAATCTTAAAAAGGTATTAGTCTATACAAAGGGAGATCAGGAATGGGAAAAGGATCATTACAATGCCTCGGACAAAAGGTGCATCTAGTCATAGGCACAGGTATATACATGAAAAAAGGTTTAAGGGGAAAATACAAGATAACAAGAGAAAATAATATATGAATTAGATATCAGAAACAATATCTTGCAACAAATCAGATAAATATTCTACCACTTTAGCCTCCTCTATTGCAGCCATTAGATCTTCCTGCATCAAGAGAATATCAAATTAAAGAGTGCTAAACAGCAATATACATGTTAATGGATAAGTCCTCAGTATGTCATGAATTCCTAAAAATCAGTAAAGATGAACCTCATCTAGCAGTTTCTCAAAACGGGCTTCTACAGACTCTCTTATTTGTTCATAACATTTATCTTTGTAGCCTTTTCCCTGGACCTTTAATTTCTGCTGCACAAGGTTTCTTGAAGAAGGCATTGCAGATGCAGCTTTTCTGCAGACAGAAAGCAGCCATTAGAACTGACATCAGAAGAACATATTTCAGGCAAACAAAAGAAAAAGGTTTAAGTATACAGAAAGCCTGAAGAAATTAGAATGCTAAAGGTTGCTAATAAGCAAAGACAGATTAATAAAGAACATTAGCCAAAGTTACTTCTTATCTCTTCTAGGATTTGTTATTGATGCCATTGCGCCACCTCCTTCAGCCTCAGCCGCTTCTTCAGCAAGTTGCTGATCTAGGATCTCTTGCATTTCAATAACCCTTGAGGAGAAAAAAGATACAGATCACAAATAAAACACAGAAGCAATTGAAATCTTCTATGAGAAAAAAGATATATTCTTCTTTACATAGAACACTGCAATTATGGGACAATCCATAAGAATGCCAAATATATGCAATGCAAACCACTGACACCTGGATTAATTGACAATCACATTAAAGACCTTCCCTGATACATTCTCCAATCTTTTCTGCTTTTGTGGATTATAAACTCAGGAAAAAGTGTGTTTAGGGTAATTAAATTGCATACACATACCTCAAAGCGCGAACAAGAGTCTGAGGACTGCAAGTAGAAACAAACACATTAGCAACATAAATTTAGAAAATAATATAAAAAAACATTAAGCCAAACAAAATCATAAAGGAAAGATGTGGGAGTGAAATCAAAACTAGGGAAAAAAATTACAACCCAGTGATGACAGCACAAATAAAAGGTACAAGATGTCAGGACAAGCATAAAAGTAAAAGGAAAATGTGTGCAAAAAAAACAGGACTGATTATACAGGTAACATCCTTGTGTAAACTTCATAAGGCTGCCACAAAGTTGCTAATTTCTCAACATAATGAGTAATGTGAGAATATTTCTACATTAATGCTTTTGAAAGGTATATTGTATGCTTCTAATTGAATGATGATGTGGATTAAAGAAGGAGAAGTGCATAAACCTATTCTTACAAGCTTGCAGGATTGACTTATTTCCCTCTCTACTATAAAATAGAGGTAAATCTCTAAAACCATTCCATTCTGCTGGTTTTGCTTCTGAATTCCAATACACCAAAAAATATATTTCTAGAAGGGATGATGGTCTCATCTGAATTTCATCCACCACATTTACCAAGAAAAGTTGAATACACTATCATTATGATACAACAGATACTATATCTAAAGGTCAAGCGAACTCAAATGGATTGACCTTGGAGGCTCTATCTGGGGTGGCTATTCCTTAATGCAAAATATGAGGGGGTGTGAGGTCTGCAAGCAATGGTCAGGAAGGAGGCTGCTTCTTTCACTTGGTGAAGTATCAGGAAGGGCTTTGAAGCAATCTGTTCGGACATTAGATGGAGGATTGGTAACTCTCAAAGAACCAGATTTTGGCTGGATACTTGGGCTACTGACCAACCCTTACACAATATGTGTTTTGTAAAACCCCCCACCCACCTTTTGAGAAAATCTGTTGCAGACTATTGGGTCCGAAACGGTTGGGATGAGATAGCTCTGAAAGCCTTCTTGCCTGAGGAGGCCTTGAGGTCTCTATGTGGAGTAGCAATTGAGGATGAACATTGAGATGATCTGGCTACTTGGTCTCATACAAATAACGGAAGATTCACTACTAAATCAGCATTCATGAGTATTGATCATGTGGAGGAGAGCACCCCTGAGTTCAACTGGAAACTAGTTTGGAAATTCCCTGGCTCAACGGGCGCATCACTTGCCCTGTGAAGCCTCAGCCATAGCTAGTTGAAAATGTGGAAATCGGTAGGTCTTATTGCAATACCTAGCAGTAAATCTCTTATGAAATAAAGAGGGAATAAGCCCCATATGTATACAAGTTTACAACTGACTCTAATCTACATTAGCCATTCTAGTAATTAATACATAGTTATCTCAGTAGCTAATAATTAGATGACAATCAGCGAACTTATATTTACTATTAGCAGACCTATGTAATTAAATAAGAATAAAGGAACAATACACATTATTCCAACGCTATACACACTATTCCAACATAAAACTAGCAAACTACTATGGGATAGGTGTATTGTGCCTAATCCAAGCTATTGTTGATGTGGGTACTAGTAAGAGACATCTTTGCATGCTGTGAGGGATTGTTCACTTACAAGATGAGTTTGGCAGATTCTAACTCCTAACTCTTTTTCATTTTTTTGGGTTAGCATCAAGGAGCATGTTGGGTGCTTTTTAACTGGAGAAAGGAGGCTGCTCAGCAGGTTAGGAACAAAATCTGGAGATTAGTAATATAGAAACCTGGAGCATCCTGATTTCAATTATTTTGTTCACAGGCCTATATGAACCTAGGAAAATATTGAGGCTGGTGATGAACCTTATTGATGCCCAAACTTTGGCTCTGGATGAATATTTTGCACAGCACTTTTTTTATTTTATCAATACATCGATCCCCTTTTAGATTTAAAAAAAAAAAAAAAAATCTAGGGTGGCTATTGTGTCAGGTTAAGATTGGTGCGTTATGTTAACATGAGACATGCCAACCAGAACTTGACATGATTAATAAATGTGTCTAACATGGCATGACACGTTTTGAAACAAAAATTAAAATAGGTAGTGTACTACACGTCAAACTCGTATTTAAGTTGCCAACACACCAACCCTCCAACCTACGTATTTAACATATGAACCCACAAACCCATAATAACTATATGTTATCAAATATCTAAAAACATAAAACAAAAAAATTCATGGGTTGCAAGTCAGCAGGTTGAATTTACTAATTAATTTGATAAATTTTAGAAACATTTATTAAAAACAAAAGGAAAGCGGGTTGTAAATGGTTTCATGGGTTCAACCTGTTTGTGACCGAAAATCACTAAACAGGTTAACTCACTACAACTTTGTCATGTTCATGTTAAATATTACAATCCCTAGTTAAATCTCTTATATTTTCTATGATAATTTTCTAAGAATATTTATATCTGAAGATTACTAAGAAACCACACTTGCATTTTTCTTGTAGCTCCAGGTAGACCATATAGTTATATCCTAGCTAACATTGCAAACAGATCATTGTATATGTAAAGGGAGGCAGTGAAACTCAAGTCCAGTGCTTATATAGGTTAATTTCTGAACCAGGAATTAAAGAGGAATAGAGAATGACTTATAGAAATAAAAAAGAATGGAACATTTAGACATCTTTCAAAACTCAGATAAAAGGAAAGGTGAGATAAATTTGGTAAACCTTTATATAATCAAGATAAAGCTTACCTTTCTTTAGCAAGATTAAAGTAATTTGAGATGTGATCCCACAGTGTCTTCTCAAATGTTTCCCACGTGCGATCTACATCTTCAAAATATTCTCTGAAAGAGCAACAAAACTATGTCACTAAAGAACACAATATGAATGTCGACACCCATTGTGGATACTCATTTACTGGTAAACACAATGATTCATGCTACAGCAGCATTAGAAGAAACTTAATTGTTTCTATGATTGAATAACAAAAGAAAAGGGGACAGAAGGGGAAAAAATCAAATGAACATGAAACATAACTAAAACTTATCAAATTTACAACTTAAAAAAGAGAAATAAAAAAATAAAGAGGATTATATCATAAAATTCATTGTAAAGAAGATACCAACAGTTCATGTACATTTATGAATAAGTCAAACTAATTCTATATATCATTTGCGATTTAACTATATCACTTCCCTATTTTCTTTTTAGCTTGTAAAAATCTTATAAAACATTCTACACGATAGAATAAACAGCAATAGGTAAAAGTTAGCTAAAATAGATTTTGTAAAAGATCATAGGAACTCATAGTAAACAATTATATATATTTTTAATTATAAATATATCAGCATCTCAAAAATCTGAGCAAAAGATCCTGACCTTAGTCTACCGACCTCTTCTTTATGAGATCCTGCTGCTGCTAATGCAAACCGCCGCTTTCCATCCAAAGCTGTTAACCTCTATAGCCAATTCCCAGAGTAAATTATTATCATAACGATAGCTATGAGAAATTGACAAACAAACAATATTTATGCAAGAAATGTACCTCATAGGTGTTTATGAGTTCCTTATCATCACTCAGAGAATCTCTAGCTTCAGCAGCCTCAACAGAAATTGACATCATCCCTTCCACGTCCTACCAAAGAACAAAAGTTCAGATTGATGCACATGGAAAAGAAAAAAGAAAAAAAAAACTTTATCAAATAGAAGCCCATCCTCTTTTAAGTGGTTGACAATCATATAAAGTTGATTGACATTCAAATAAAAGGTTTAAGTAGCATACTCATAATTGAGCTCATACCATGAATGCATAAAGTAAATGATCAGTCTACGGTAGAAGTTTGCTAACCTTTAGAGTTGTGTTTAAATTGTTCCTTCCATTACTCAGGAGCTTTATCTGATCATGATTTTCTATTAATGTTTGGCACTCTTGACATAGCCTGATTAATGCAGAAAGATCTTAGATCCTACCATCAAATAAGTATAAAAAGATCTATCTTAAAATCCTTGGGTTAATAGTTTACACCCAGTCCATACTTTTCAATAGAAACAAAGTTCTCTCGCAGCTCATTTATTGTCTTTTGGGATAAATTAAGTGCTTCCAGACCAGCTTGTGCTTGTTCCACCTGCATCACAGTAGATTGAGGAAAGAAAGATTGGGGCATTAGGAAAATGAAAATAATTGAGAGATCATAAATGCCTTCATTATAAGCCTAACATATACATTCAAAGAAGAACTTACGTATCAACAACATTAGAACAGTAAGGTTTCTTAAAGAATGAGCATCCATATACCTGTTCAACAACCATTGTACTGAGTTGTGCGTCATTTGCCTAATGACAAGAACAAGTAATAGATGAGTATATAACAGAACGAATCCTATGTAGCAAAACCTTTTCAATCTGTTTGTGGTCCAGTACAAATAATGGAATTAAAGCTTGCCAAAATTAAAGAAAGCAGTTAAAAGACATCAAGACAACAGGCCTAACGCACAGCCACCAGGAATTAAAAGTTAAATAGATACACTCATCTAGCTTAAGCTTTTAGATCAATTGGTGATTTAACAAATGAAAAGACTTGAGGTCTTGTGCTCAAAATCCATTGTCGACAGTCAATAGAAAAGTCTGAAGCTTGCAAAAGTTATGTGAGGGTTTTGTTATCTTTGGTTTGCAAAAATGGCACTCCTCTCCAATAACTTTATTCTTTTAGATAAAGTGGTGAGTTATCAATATGCAACGCAGATACCAGAAGATGATATGGCAACTGAGACACTGCAGTAACACCAATGTGATCAAGGGTGCAAGGCGCACCCTAGGCTCTAGGACCCTAATATCTCGTGAGGTGGAAGGAATAAAAAAAGCATGTCTGATTGAAGTATGTGCACAAACAGTTATATATAATATATTATATAAATAGATAAATAGAGAGCAACTTAAAGTCTTAAATATATCAAAATAAAACTTTTAATTAGTCTAATATATCTATCTATTCCTAGAAGAATCTAAACTTTAAATCATTTCAATTCTAAACCTACTTAAACGGTAAGAAAATTTAGAATTTTGATATCTACTCTAAGTTACTCAAAATCATCATTATAAAATTCCTAGTGCACTGGCTGCTAGCTCTTTACAAGAGTTCTTATTCAACTCTCCTAAGCAATTCTAAATAGTATAGTGAAATATTAAATACTAAAATCTAGAAAATTGTGGCTCCTATTTAGGAAATTACTACTATTTAATATATTAGGGTATCTTCCAATATTATTTTCTAGCTTGTTTTAGGACTACTATTTATTATATTAGAGTGTCAGCGTTAAAGTTTAAAGAAAAAAAAGGTCGAAAGTGATAGGCATGATTGGTTTTCGCCATCATATACTCATTTTGCATTTCTATTTTTACTTAACACTGAGTCGTGTAGGCTAAAAACATCATACACGGTATCAATAAGCATCAAAGAGAGGTACGATCTTACGTGCAAAATAAGCACTAATTCTATAAGCAATTCTAGCAATTGAAGAAAGGAAAAAGAAAAAGGGCAGACTTATGGTTCGTAGTTCAAATCTAAAGAAAATGAGCAATTCACAAAATAAAACAAACCAACAAAATATGCAAAAAATGGAGGAGTATTATATAGGGCATTCCTTCTATTTCAGTGATCCGTATTCAATCATATTAAGTAAAAGAAAACCAGATACTCTATTCCATTTCTCTTCTGAATAGTAAAACGCAGAATTGAAACAGAAATTTCATTCTAGAAAAGAAATTAAATTAAAGGAGAAGCATAACTTGAGCATTTTCAATTGCAATACCTGTTGGCGAACAATGTAATCGGCTTTAATGGAAGAAATTGACTGAAGAAGCTCCGGCAGTGGCAACAGCTTCACCACCTCCCTGACCGCTGCCTCCTTCGCCTCTACACCAAGATCTTCTACCATCATCTTCGTTCTCGTGCTATCCGTGAATAGTATACAGATAAAGTATGAAACATGCAATATATACAGAATCAAATTCAGTATATTGATCGAAAATTAAGCTCCACAAGCAAATTTGAGAAAATTCTTGATTCAGAGGATTGTTTAACAGTTGAGCAATTTGGACGCGTTGATCCGAATTTCCGTCTTTGACAACTGGATCAGAAAACTAACCCACTCGCATTTCGGGTTTGGGTTCTGGGCCTTCAACTAAGATTCAATTTTTTTTTTTTTTGCTACTAACGTACAAAACTCTTTTCTCTATCTCTTAAAAAAAATTCTCAAAATATATTTCCTTTAGAATTTCTATTATATCAAAATGTTAAACTATATTTCACATCTACAGTATCACTTAGACAGATAAAAAATATTGTTACTAATATTTAATTAAAATAATAATCTCAAATGATAATTTATTGATTATTTTTATATATTTTATAATATTATTAATAACATAAGATTCAAAAATTATCATATTAAATTTTCAATTTTTTTTCAATTTTTTTTATTCAAACATATAACAATTTCTCTAGGAAAATTGATGTGATGAATTGTGACATTAAATTCCAGTCGAAGGTAATAATAACTAATAAAAATTTGTTTAAGTTTAGATAGGAAGCTTTCTATTATTCCCTTCTAATTCTATCATAAAGCATTGAACTAAAATTAAATTTAATACAAGTATCAACAATCAGTGAAAATGATCAAGAAATGCTTTTGGTGAAAATGACAATAATGATACCATCAATTGTCTATGTAAATATTCTTTGTCATATTGTGTTGCAAATAAATTTTAGTGTTAAAAAACAATTATGTCACATAATCAAAGTTAATGATTTTATTAAATTTTTATTTTTTAATACAAATGTCTTGAGGTAAACATATCTTATTTTTTAATAAATTTACCAATTACCAAATAACACGTAGACAGTACAATTGATTATTGATTTATACATTGAAAATTATTTTTAAAGTTAAATGTTTATTAATTTGACATTCAAATTAATATTCCAATTATTAATTATCACATGCCATTTTTTTTTATATTGACATTGATGTATTGGAGATACTTTGAGTAGGAGATTCAAGGATTTCACCACCCAGTCTCTCGTTTGATATAGCTGAAATTGTTAAGATAATTTTTACAAATTGAACAAACATAGGAGTAGGATTAGAATCTAAAATTGTGAAATAGATAGACGAAGAAACAAAAAAATAAGAGAAAAAAACAAAAAAGGAGGAGAGTCTAAGAAAATAACAAACGCGGATAGAGATAGGGGAGGCATGGGATAACATTCCATTTGCCAAGAATACCTGAACCAAGGACCTGCCCCAAGAGAAGGTTTGATCAAGGGGAATGTGGAGATTGCCAATGTGAAAGAAAAATTACATAAGCTTTGAATAATTCAATCTAACTTATTAACGTTTTGGTCCATTTTTTCTTGAAATTGTCCTTTTCTTTCGGTGCATATTTGAGGCCAAATATTACGCTTCCACAAATGAGATGGTATGCATATAAAGATTAAGATAGGATTGAAATTTGATATAAATATTCATGTTAACTTATATTTACTCCAATAATTTTATGGTAGTTGTCATGTTTTGGCATTTTACACAAATTAAGAAAATTTTAAGAATGTAAAAGACTAAAATGGTTTTTCTTGGAATTGGACATGCCGTTCGTATGTAGGACAAAGTTGAGGAGTTAAAGAATTGTTAAATGTATAAAAACTAAAAACATAGATAAAAAATTATTAAAATAGCTTTACCTCAAGATTGCATTATATGAATTTTTATCATTCTCTTTCTATTTCCCTTTGTCTCTCATCTTTTCCATATTAATCATTTTTTTAATTTTTCATAAATCTAATGAATCTAAAATCAGTAGCATAGAAAGTAATCAAAGGGTAGTTAAAATTTTCATACACTTAACTAGTTTTAAGAGTTTAATGTAATATTTAATAATAATAATAAAAAAAGTAATAATTAAACTATTAATTTATGAAATTGACATATAAACTAAAAAACAAAAAAAAAATTATTACTAAATCGAAGAAGAGAGATTAATTGAGTATGATAAGATAATTTAGCTTAGTTTATTGAAGTTTGGAAAAAAACATCAATAAATATTTTATTGATTTCATAATATAACAATTATTTTGAAATAAAAATTAAATTAAGATGTGACAACTACTATGAAATAAACAGAGTAATTGATAATGCATTTAATTCTATTAAATGCTAAAGCTGTAAGATATTTTTCCCCTGTTGGTTTTTTTTTTTTTGACTTAAAGTCATAAAAAATCCTTTTAACTTTTAGTCTCAACTCCCACGGACTATGATTTTTTTCAGTAGCAAAATAAGTAGATGAATAAAGAGAATGTGATCAACACAGCACATAATTTTTTTCATTCTGTTTTTTTGTAAGCCTCGTTTCAGATCCAGAAGTCCATCCAGTAGGTCTAGGGTGGCATCTTAGTTAGGATGAATTGATAGATCTTGATTGTACAATTGTAACCTTAACATCATCAGTATGGAAATGGCTATTTGACGTAGTTGAAAAACAGTTTCAATTCAATTCTTTATATATATATATATATATATATATATATATATAGATAGATAGATGGATAAAGAGAGAGTAATATTTCAGTAGAATTTCAAAATGCGTTTATTTTTAAATATCGTATTTTTAAAATATATACTTTTATTATTTTGTTAAGACTTGTTAATTAAGGAAGTTTTTCAATGATATATTTCAAGTGACTAATTAAGGAGGTTATCAAAAGTTTAGGTTATGAAATCAAATTTCATCCCAAAATCATGATTTTACTGTCTTCAGCATGACTTTATTTAAGTAATTAATTCATTATCGTCCAGTAATTCTAGGATTTGTTTTAAAATATTTTTTGCAGTAAAACAAGGAGAATTTTTAATGCTTCAAGTCAACGTCTCCTTTATGCATGCATGCATTCATATACCAAATCAGAAGGCCAAGATTTATTGGCGTCATCTCTTGGCCACCTAGAGAGTCAAATCCCCTTTGCTTATCTATAAATTACAGTCCTTAGAAACCATTAGAAATTAGGTTTGCAACAGAACAAAGAAGTTTATTCCAAAATGTGGTCTGGCAGAAAGAACAGTTTCATTTTACATTTTTTATATTTGTTCTGTTGGATTCCTCCTCGCGTTGCCAAACTTGGTCTTATGAGTTTGTTGTTAGTGTTTCTCTCTAATCTAATTTCTCCAACATCTATCAATTCAATTTTTGAAAAACTTATTTGTTCCTAGCTAATGCATGAAAGTTTGAGTTTCTTGAAGAATAATGATAGATAGATTGTCTTAATTAACTCTCTCTTTTTTGCATCATATATAGGTAAAAGAAGCCTCGTACGAAAGATTGTGCCAATCCAAGAAAATTTTGACAGTAAATGGACAATTTCCAGGACCAACTGTGTATGCTTACAAGGGAGAGATTGTTGTTGTGGAAGTTCATAACCAAGGAGCAGAGAATATCACCATTCATTGGTAATTAGATCATATATACAAGGACATCCATAATGATTCACTCCTTAATTAATTTCTCTTTTAGTCTTTATTTAAGAAGAATGAGGATTTGAAAAACCTTATCCTGGCTATACATATGTCTTTTGTTTTCTTGCCTTTGATTTTCAATGGTTATTATAACAGCATTTTGGGAATCTCAGGCATGGAGTGGAACAACCAAGGAATCCATGGTCCGATGGCCCTCAATATGTCACTCAGTGTCCGATTCAACCAGGATGTAAGTTCCGACAAAAAATCATATTATCAGAAGAGGAAGGGACTCTCTGGTGGCATGCTCATAGTGATTGGTCCCGAGCCACTGTGCATGGTGCTATTATCATTTATCCTAGGCCCGGCACCACCTACCCTTTTCCCCATCCTCATGCTGAAGAACGTATCATATTAGGTATCTTCAAGTGATTACTTGTTTATAGCAACCTTTTCTTTTCTTTGTTTTAAATATACACCATATTTGTCGAGACTCGAGAGTATGCACTCAATCCATGACATTAAGTCATACGTGATACCACTTAACCAAATAAGTTGCATTTACTTATCATATTTATAGTGATCATACTTGACCTATATTGTCATGTTCTCAAGTCTCTCATCTTCTTCTTGATATGGAACACACCAGGAGAGTGGTGGAAAAAAGACATTACAACGGTTCTTGAGGATTTTCTCGAGTCCGGAGGCCAACCGATTAATTCTGATGCTTATCTTATAAATGGTCAGCCTGGAGATTTTTATCCATGCTCAAAGCAAGGTACATTATAATTAAGTTGGATTGATAACCACTTAATCGGTGGAAGCAAGGTTTGATCACATAACTCACAACTCTAAAGTTTAAACTGATATTTAGAACTGATAGTTGCTTGACAGGAGATGAGTTGAATTTATACATTTAATAATTATATTGTCACATAGTTTCATTTTGTCTCTTCTCTTATTAATTCTGTGTTTTTCCTGTGCAAGCAATTATCATTGTTTAACGAGACCGGAACTACTTTTTTCTAGTAGATAGAAATTGATAGAAAACTTCACTTAATTTTAGCCGACTGCACAATTGAGTATGGATCCAAACTTGTTGTCTAACTAAGAACAGAAGAAAGGTAGTTGAGAAAAGGAATCAATTGATCATTCACATGAAATTAATACTCTAGTTAGCAGACAATTGTGGCATGTCCTGGGATAGGTTCAGGAATTCAGTAGGTGCCAACTCTTAATCCAAATTTTATCATTTTTCATGTGTTTTAATTGATAGATGAATCTTCATCATAGATGGGGGGAAAAAAGTACTATTCTACTAATGGGAATATTGGACCATTACACTTTCCCATTTTAGTTCACTTCTCGATATGTTCATTTCTTGTGGCAGGAACATATGAACTAAATGTGGTATATGGAAAGACTTACCTTCTCCGAATAATCAATGTTGCATTGAATGAAATGCTTTACCTTGCCATTGCAAATCACAAACTCACAGTGGTTGGAACAGATGCAAGCTACACCAAACCATTGACAAGGGATTTCATAACCATTGGTCCTGGCCAAACCTATGATTGCATTTTACATGCAGATCAAAACCCTAGTTCTTACTACATGTCTGCAAGGGCTTATGTAAGTGGAACAAATATTGATTTTGACAACACAACCACCACTGCAAGAGTTAAGTACGGAGGAAGCTCCCTAAATTGTTCGCGTCCTCCCTTACCTTATCTTCCCTACTACAACGAGACATCTCCTGCCATCAACTTCACCGGAAGCCTCAGAAGCTTGGCAAGCAAAGAACACTCCATCAACGTCCCATTAAAAGTGAATACACATTTGTTCATAACATTAGCAGTCAACACATTTCCATGTCCTTCTAATAGTACATGTGAGGGACCAAATGGGACAACATTGGCAGCAAGTATGAACAACATAAGCTTTGTTACTCCATCAATTGATATATTGGAGGCATACTATTACAGCATAAAAGGAATATATGGAAAGAACTTTCCAAAATTTCCACTATATGTATTCAATTACACTGCAGAAAACCAACCTTTAGCCCTTTTGATACCAAATAGAGGGACAGAAGTGAGAGTACTCAAGTATGGTACCACAGCAGATATGGTTCTCCAAGGGACAAGTTTGGTAGCTGGTATAGATCATCCTATGCATCTCCATGGACACAGCTTCTATGTTGTTGGTCAGGGACTAGGGAATTTCAATAAAAATAGTGATCCTAAGAACTATAATCTTGTTGATCCTCCTAGACGCAACACTATCCCTGTCCCCAAAAATGGCTGGGTTGCAATCAGGTTCAAGGCAAAAAACCCTGGTAATTTCAGCACAATAATATATTGGTCATTGTCTATGCCAATTAATCTTTATGGTTTAAACTTATTTTTCCGGAATTTTTTCTTTGATTTGATACTGAGATAGCTTTATTTTAATGATGTATAGGCGTCTGGTTCATGCATTGCCATCTCGAGCGTCACCTTTCATGGGGCATGAATACAGTGTTCGTTGTGGAAGATGGTAAAAGACCTGAAGAGAAACTTATGCCACCCCCACCAGATATGCCACCATGTTGATGATGATGCTTAACTACTGAAGATCTTACTTCTTTATTTGGATTATGGTTGGGATATCTTTAAGAGTTTAAATTTTCTATGAAAGAAAATGTTTGTTTGCATTTCATTAGTTTACTTTTAGAAATATCCATTTAGTTGATAATAATGGCATTCTTTGCTGCTTTATACTCATTTTTTTGTACTCCCTCCATCCCACAAATATAGTCTATTATTTTATTTTTAGTCATTAGTTAACTTTCTAAATAAATCTCATATTTAATTTTTTATTTTCATATTTATCCCTAATTACTACTCCTTGGTATCAACCATAAATTAATTTTATGTTAACATCACACATCTTAAAACTAAACCATAAAGCAAATCCCAACTAACCATTCATATTCTTTAACATTTGAAACTACTCCAACAAAGCATCTTGTGAGCAATGATAGATTAAGATCCTTGTTGTCTAAGATGTTGGAATTGTATGTTAGATTAATTGTATGTCTTTGGTAGGTGTTTATGAGTTCCTTATCATCACTCAGAGAATCTCTAGCTTCAGCAGCCTCAACAGAAATTGACATCATCCCTTCCACGTCCTACCAAAGAACAAAAGTTCAGATTGATGCACATGGAAAAGAAAAAAGAAAAAAAAAACTTTATCAAATAGAAGCCCATCCTCTTTTAAGTGGTTGACAATCATATAAAGTTGATTGACATTCAAATAAAAGGTTTAAGTAGCATACTCATAATTGAGCTCATACCATGAATGCATAAAGTAAATGACCAGTCTACGGTAGAAGTTTGCTAACCTTTAGAGTTGTGTTTAAATTGTTCCTTCCATTACTCAGGAGCTTTATCTGATCATGATTTTCTATTAATGTTTGGCACTCTTGACATAGCCTGATTAATGCAGAAAGATCTTAGATCCTACCATCAAATAAGTATAAAAAGATCTATCTTAAAATCCTTGGGTTAATAGTTTACACCCAGTCCATACTTTTCAATAGAAACAAAGTTCTCTCGCAGCTCATTTATTGTCTTTTGGGATAAATTAAGTGCTTCCAGACCAGCTTGTGCTTGTTCCACCTGCATCACAGTAGATTGAGGAAAGAAAGATTGGGGCATTAGGAAAATGAAAATAATTGAGAGATCATAAATGCCTTCATTATAAGCCTAACATATACATTCAAGAAGAACTTACGTATCAACAACATTAGAACAGTAAGGTTTCTTAAAGAATGAGCATCCATTTACCTGTTCAACAACCATTGTACTGAGTTGTGCGTCATTTGCCTAATGACAAGAACAAGTAATAGATGAGTATATAACAGAACGAATCCTATGTAGCAAAACCTTTTCAATCTGTTTGTGGTCCAGTACAAATAATGGAATTAAAGCTTGCCAAAATTAAAGAAAGCAGTTAAAAGACATCAAGACAACAGGCCTAACGCACAGCCACCAGGAATTAAAAGTTAAATAGATACACTCATCTAGCTTAAGCTTTTAGATCAATTGGTGATTTAACAAATGAAAAGACTTGAGGTCTTGTGCTCAAAATCCATTGTCGACAGTCATAGAAAAGTCTGAAGCGTGCAAAAGTTATGTGAGGGTTTTGTTATCTTTGGTTTGCAAAAATGGCACTCCTCTCCAATAACTTTATTCTTTTAGATAAAGTGGTGAGTTATCAATATGCAACGCAGATACCAGAAGATGATATGGCAACTGAGACACTGCAGTAACACCAATGTGATCAAGGGTGCAAGGCGCACCTTAGGCTATAGGACCCTAATATCTCATGAGGCGGAAGGAATAAAAAAAGCATGTCTGATTGAAGTGCACAAACAGTTATATATAATATATTATATAAATAGATAAATAGAGAGCAACTTAAAGTCTTAAATATATCAAAATAAAACTTTTAATTAGTCTAATATATCTATCTATTCCTAGAAGAATCAAAACTTTAAATCATTTCAATTCTAAACCTACTTAAATAGTAAGAAAATTTAGAATTTTGATATCTACTCTAAGTTACTCAAAATCATCATTATAAAATTCCTAGTGCACTGGCTGCTAGCTCTTTACAAGAGTTCTTATTCAACTCTCCTAAGCAATTCTAACATAGTATAGTGAAATATTAAATACTAAAATCTAGAAAACTGTGGCTCCTATTTAGGAAATTACTACTATTTAATATATTAGGGTATCTTCCAATATTATTTTCTAGCTTGTTTTAGGACTACTATTTATTATATTAGAGTGTCAGCGTTAAAGTTTAAAGAAAAAAAAGGTCGAAAGTGATAGGCATGATTGGTTTTCGTCATCATATACTCATTTTGCATTTCTATTTTTACTTAACACTGAGTCGTGTAGGCTAAAAACATCATACACAGTTGGTATCAATAAGCATCAAAGAGAGGTACGATCTTACGTGCAAAATAAGCACTAATTCTATAAGCAATTCTAGCAATTGAAGAAAGGAAAAAGAAAAAGGGCAGACTTATGGTTCGTAGTTCAAATCTAAAGAAAATGAGCAATTCACAAAATAAAACAAACCAACAAAATATGCAAAAAATGGAGGAGTATTATATAGGGCATTCCTTCTATTTCAGTGATCCGTATTCAATCATATTAAGTAAAAGAAAACCAGATACTCTATTCCATTTCTCTTCTGAATAGTAAAACGCAGAATTGAAACAGAAATTTCATTCTAGAACAGAACTTAAATTAAAGGAGAAGCATAACTTGAGCATTTTCAATTGCAATACCTGTTGGGGAACAATGTAATCGGCTTTAATGGAAGAAATTGACTGAAGAAGCTCCGGCAGTGGCAACAGCTTCACCACCTCCCTGACCGCTGCCTCCTTCGCCTCTACACCAAGATCTTCTACCATCATCTTCGTTCTCGTGCTATCCGTGAATAGTATACAGATAAAGTATGAAACATGCAATATATACAGAATCAAATTCAGTATACTGATCTAAAATTAAGCTCCACAATCAAATTTGAGAAAATTCCTGATTCAGAGGATTGTTTAACAGTTGAGCAATTTGGACGCGTTGATCCGAATTTCCGTCTTTGACAACTGGATCAGAAAACTAACCCACTCGCATTTCGGGTTTGGGTTCTGGGCCTTCAACTAAGATTCAATTTTTTTTTTTTTGCTACTAACGTACAATACTCTTTTCTCTATCTCTTAAAAAAAATTCTCAAAATATATTTCCTTTAAAATTTCTATTATATCAAAATGTTAAACTATATTTCACATCTACAGTATCACTTAGACAGATAAAAAATATTGTTACTAATATTTAATTAAAATAATAATCTCAAATGATAATTTATTGATTATTTGTATATATTTTATAATATTCTTATTAATATAAGATTAAAAAATTATCATATTAAATTTTAAATTTTTTTTCAAAATATTTTTATTCAAACATATAACAATTTCTCTAGGAAAATTGATGTGATGAATTGTGACATTCAATTCCAGTCGAAGGTAATAATAACTAATAAAAATTTGTTTAAGTTTAGATAGGAAGCTTTCTATTATTCCCTTCTAATTATATCATAAAGCATTGAACTAAAATTAAATTTAATACAAGTATCAACAATCAGTGAAAATGATCAAGAAATGTTTTTGGTGAAAATGACAATAATGATACCATCAATTGTCTATGTAAATATTCTTTGTCATATTGTGTTGCAAATAAATTTTAGTGTTAAAAAACAATTATGTCACATAATCAAAGTTAATGATTTTATTAAATTTTTATTTTTTAATACAAATGTCTTGAGGTAAACATATCTTATTTTTTAATAAATTTACCAATTACCAAATAACACGTAGACAGTACAATTGATTATTGATTTATACATTGAAAATTATTTTTAAAGTTAAATGTTTATTAATTTGACATTCAAATTAATATTCCAATTATTAATTATCACATGCCATTTTTTTTTATATTGACATTAGTGTATTGGAGATACTCTGAGTAGGAGATTCAAGGATTTCACCACCCAGTCTCTCGTTTGATATAGCTGAAATTGTTAAGATAATTTTTACAAATTGAACAAATAAAGGAGTAGGAGTAGAATGTAAAATTGTGAAATAGATAGACGAAAAAATAAAAAAATAAGAGAAAAACAAAAAGATGAGAGTCTAAGAAAATAACAAACGCGGATAGAGATAGGGGAGGCATGGGATAACATTCCATTTGCCAAGAATGCCTGAACCAAGGACTGCCCCAAGAGAAGGTTTGATCAAGGGGAATGTGGAGATTGCCAATGTGAAAGAAAAATTACATAAGCTTTGAATAATTCAATCTAACTTATTAACGTTTTGGTCCATTTTTTCTTGAAATTGTCCTTTTCTTTCGGTGCATATTTGAGGCCAAATATTACGCTTCCACAAATGAGATGGTATGCATATAAAGATTAAGATAGGATTGAAATTTGATATAAATATTCATGTTAACTTATATTTACTCCAATAATTTTATGGTAGTTGTCATGTTTTGGCATTTTACACAAATTAAGAAAATTTTAAGAATGTAAAAGACTAAAATGGTTTTTCTTGGAATTGGACATGCCGTTCGTATGTAGGACAAAGTTGAGGAGTTAAAGAATTGTTAAATGTATAAAAACTAAAAACATAGATAAAAAATTATTAAAATAGCTTTACCTCAAGATTGCATTATATGAATTTTTATCATTCTCTTTCTATTTCCCTTTGTCTCTCATCTTTTCCATATTAATCATTTTTTTAATTTTTCATAAATCTAATGAATCTAAAATCAGTAGCATAGAAAGTAATCAAAGGGTAGTTAAAATTGTCATACATTTAACTAGTTTTAAGAGTTTAATGTAATAATAAAAAAAGTAATAATTAAACTATTAATTTATGAAATTGACATATAAACTAAAAAACAAAAAAAAACAAAATTTATTACTAAATCGAAGCAGAGAGATTAATTGAGTATGATAAGATAATTTAGCTTAGTTTATTGAAGTTTGGAAAAAAACATCAATAAATATTTTATTGATTTCATAATATAACAATTATTTTGAAATAAAAATTAAATTAAGATGTGACAACTACTATGAAATAAACAGAGTAATTGATAATGCATTTAATTCTATTACAGAGCTAAAGCTGTAAGATATTTTTCCCCTGTTGGTTTTTTTTTTTTTTACTTAAAGTCATAAAAAATCCTTTTAACTTTTAGTCTCAACTCCCACGGACTATGATTTTTTTCAGTAGCAAAATAAGTAGATGAATAAAGAGAATGTGATCAACACAACACATAATTTTTTTCATTCTGTTTTTCTGTAAGCCTCGTTTCAGATCCAGAAGTCCATCTAGTAAGGTCTAGGGTGGCATCTTAGTTAGGATGAATTGATAGATCTTGATTGTACAATTGTAACCTTAACATCATCAGTATGGAAATGGCTATTTGACGTAGTTGAAAAACAATTTCAATTCAATTCTTTATATATATATATATATATATATATATATATAGATAGATAGATGGATAAAGAGAGAGTAATATTTCAGTAGAATTTCAAAATGCGTTTATTTTTAAATATCGTATTTTTAAAATATATACTTTTATTATTTTGTTAAGACTTGTTAATTAAGGAAGTTTTTCAATGATATATTTCAAGTGACTAATTAAGGAGGTTATCAAAAGTTTAGGTTATGAAATCAAATTTCATCCCAAAATCATGATTTTACTGTCTTCAGCATGACTTTATTTAAGTAATTAATTCATTATCGTCCAGTAATTCTAGGATTTGTTTTAAAATATTTTTTGCAGTAAAGCAAGGAGAATTTTTAATGCTTCAAGTCAACGTTTCCTTTATGCATGCATGCATTCATATACCAAATCAGAAGGCCAAGATTTATTGGCGTCATCTCTTGGCCACCTAGAGAGTCAAATCCCCTTTGCTTATCTATAAATTACAGTCCTTAGAAACCATTAGAAATTAGGTTTGCAACAGAACAAAGAAGTTTATTCCAAAATGTGGTCTGGCAGAAAGAACAGTTTCATTTTACATTTTTTTATATTTGTTCTGTTGGATTCCTCCTCGCGTTGCCAAACTTGGTCTTATGAGTTTGTTGTTAGTGTTTCTCTCTAATCTAATTTCTCCAACTTCTATCAATTCAATTTTTGAAAAACTTATTTG
This sequence comes from Apocynum venetum, assembly GCA_019593545.1. Classification (NCBI taxonomy): domain Eukaryota; kingdom Viridiplantae; phylum Streptophyta; class Magnoliopsida; order Gentianales; family Apocynaceae; genus Apocynum; species Apocynum venetum. Next base: position 7,257,979 of record SRSM01000143.1, read on the forward strand.
TTCCTAGCTAATGCATGAAAGTTTGAGTTTCTTGATAGATAGATTGTCCTTAATTAACTCTCTCTTTTTTGCATCATATATAGGTAAAAGAAGCCTCGTACGAAAGATTGTGCCAATCCAAGAAAATTTTGACAGTAAATGGACAATTTCCAGGACCAACTGTGTATGCTTACAAGGGAGAGATTGTTGTTGTGGAAGTTCATAACCAAGGAGCAGAGAATATCACCATTCATTGGTAATTAGATCATATATACAAGGACATCCATAATGATTCACTCCTTAATTAATTTCTCTTTTAGTCTTTATTTAAGAAGAATGAGGATTTGAAAAACCTGATCCTGGCTATACATATGTCTTTTGTTTTCTTGCCTTTGATTTTCAATGGTTATTATAACAACATTTTGGGAATCTCAGGCATGGAGTGGAACAACCAAGGAATCCATGGTCCGATGGCCCTCAATATGTCACTCAGTGTCCGATTCAACCAGGATGTAAGTTCCGACAAAAAATCATATTATCAGAAGAGGAAGGGACTCTCTGGTGGCATGCTCATAGTGATTGGTCCCGAGCCACTGTGCATGGTGCTATTATCATTCATCCTAGGCCCGGCACCACCTACCCTTTTCCCCATCCTCATGCTGAAGAACGTATCATATTAGGTATCTTCAAGTGATTACTTGTTTATAGTAACCTTTTCTTTTCTTTGTTTTAAATATACACCATATTTGTCGAGACTCGAGAGTATGCACTCAATCCAAGACATTAAGTCATACGTGATACCACTTAACCAAATAAGTTGCATTTACTTATCATATTTATAGTAATCATACTTGACCTATATTGTCATGTTCTCAAGTCTCTCATCTTCTTCTTGATATGGAACACACCAGGAGAGTGGTGGAAAAAAGACATTACAACGGTTCTTGAGGATTTTCTCGAGTCCGGAGGCCAACCGATTAATTCTGATGCTTATCTTATAAATGGTCAGCCTGGAGATTTTTATCCATGCTCAAAGCAAGGTACATTATAATTAAGTTGGATTGATAACCACTTAATCGGTGGAAGCAAGGTTTGATCACATAACTCACAACTCTAAAGTTTAAACTGATATTTAGAACTGATAGTTGCTTGACAGGAGATGAGTTGAATTTATACATTTAATAATTATATTGTCACATAGTTTCATTTTGTCTCTTCTCTTATTAATTCTGTGTTTTTCCTGTGCAAGCAATTATCATTGTTTAACGAGACCGGAACTACTTTTTTCTAGTAGATAGAAATTGATAGAAAACTTCACTTAATTTTAGCCGACTGCACAATTGAGTATGGATCCAAACTTGTTGTCTAACTAAGAACAGAAGAAAGGTAGTTGAGAAAAGGAATCAATTGATCATTCACATGAAATTAATACTCTAGTTAGCAGACAATTGTGGCATGTCCTGGGATAGGTTCAGGAATTCAGTAGGTGCCAACTCTTAATCCAAATTTTATCATTTTTCATGTGTTTTAATTGATAGATGAATCTTCATCATAGATGGGGGGAAAAAAGTACTATTCTACTAATGGGAATATTGGACCATTACACTTTCCCATTTTAGTTCACTTCTCGATATGTTCATTTCTTGTGGCAGGAACATATGAACTAAATGTGGTATATGGAAAGACTTACCTTCTCCGAATAATCAATGTTGCATTGAATGAAATGCTTTACCTTGCCATTGCAAATCACAAACTCACAGTGGTTGGAACAGATGCAAGCTACACCAAACCATTGACAAGGGATTTCATAACCATTGGTCCTGGCCAAACCTATGATTGCATTTTACATGCAGATCAAAACCCTAGTTCTTACTACATGTCTGCAAGGGCTTATGTAAGTGGAACAAATATTGATTTTGACAACACAACCACCACTGCAAGAGTTAAGTACGGAGGAAGCTCCCTAAATTGTTCGCGTCCTCCCTTACCTTATCTTCCCTACTACAACGAGACATCTCCTGCCATCAACTTCACCGGAAGCCTCAGAAGCTTGGCAAGCAAAGAACACTCCATCAACGTCCCATTAAAAGTGAATACACATTTGTTCATAACATTAGCAGTCAACACATTTCCATGTCCTTCTAATAGTACATGTGAGGGACCAAATGGGACAACATTGGCAGCAAGTATGAACAACATAAGCTTTGTTACTCCATCAATTGATATATTGGAGGCATACTATTACAGCATAAAAGGAATATATGGAAAGAACTTTCCAAAATTTCCACTATATGTATTCAATTACACTGCAGAAAACCAACCTTTAGCCCTTTTGATACCAAATAGAGGGACAGAAGTGAGAGTACTCAAGTATGGTACCACAGCAGATATGGTTCTCCAAGGGACAAGTTTGGTAGCTGGTATAGATCATCCTATGCATCTCCATGGACACAGCTTCTATGTTGTTGGTCAGGGACTAGGGAATTTCAATAAAAATAGTGATCCTAAGAACTATAATCTTGTTGATCCTCCTAGACGCAACACTATCCCTGTCCCCAAAAATGGCTGGGTTGCAATCAGGTTCAAGGCAAAAAACCCTGGTAATTTCAGCACAATAATATATTGGTCATTGTCTATGCCAATTAATCTTTATGGTTTAAACTTATTTTTCCGGAATTTTTTCTTTGATTTGATACTGAGATAGCTTTATTTTAATGATGTATAGGCGTCTGGTTCATGCATTGCCATCTCGAGCGTCACCTTTCATGGGGCATGAATACAGTGTTCGTTGTGGAAGATGGTAAAAGACCTGAAGAGAAACTTATGCCACCCCCACCAGATATGCCACCATGTTGATGATGATGCTTAACTACTGAAGATCTTACTTCTTTATTTGGATTATGGTTGGGATATCTTTAAGAGTTTAAATTTTCTATGAAAGAAAATGTTTGTTTGCATTTCATTAGTTTACTTTTAGAAATATCCATTTAGTTGATAATAATGGCATTCTTTGCTGCTTTATACTCATTTTTTTGTACTCCCTCCATCCCAAACATATAGTCTATTATTTTATTTTTAGTCATTAGTTAACTTTCTAAATAAATCTCATATTTAATTTTTTATTTTCATATTTATCCCTAATTACTACTCCTTGGTATCAACCATAAATTAATTTTATGTTAACATCACACATCTTAAAACTAAACCATAAAGCAAATCCCAACTAACCATTCATATTCTTTAACATTTGAAACTACTCCAACAAAGCATCTTGTGAGCAATGATAGATTAAGATCCTTGTTGTCTAAGATGTTGGAATTGTATGTTAGATTAATTGTATGTCTTTGGTAGGTGTTTATGAGTTCCTTATCATCACTCAGAGAATCTCTAGCTTCAGCAGCCTCAACAGAAATTGACATCATCCCTTCCACGTCCTACCAAAGAACAAAAGTTCAGATTGATGCACATGGAAAAGAAAAAAGAAAAAAAAAACTTTATCAAATAGAAGCCCATCCTCTTTTAAGTGGTTGACAATCATATAAAGTTGATTGACATTCAAATAAAAGGTTTAAGTAGCATACTCATAATTGAGCTCATACCATGAATGCATAAAGTAAATGACCAGTCTACGGTAGAAGTTTGCTAACCTTTAGAGTTGTGTTTAAATTGTTCCTTCCATTACTCAGGAGCTTTATCTGATCATGATTTTCTATTAATGTTTGGCACTCTTGATATAGCCTGATTAATGCAGAAAGATCTTAGATACCATCAAATAAGTATAAAAAGATCTATCTTAAAATCCTTGGGTTAATAGTTTACACCCAGTCCATACTTTTCAATAGAAACAAAGTTCTCTCGCAGCTCATTTATTGTCTTTTGGGATAAATTAAGTGCTTCCAGACCAGCTTGTGCTTGTTCCACCTGCATCACAGTAGATTGAGGAAAGAAAGATTGGGGCATTAGGAAAATGAAAATAATTGAGAGTTCATAAAATGCCTTCATTATAAGCCTAGCATATACATTCAAAGATGAACTTACGTATCAACAACATTAGAACAGTAAGGTTTCTTAAAGAATGAGCATCCATTTACCTGTTCAACAACCATTGTACTGAGTTGTGCGTCATTTGCCTAATGACAAGAACAAGTAATAGATGAGTATATAACAGAACAAATCCTATGTAGCAAAACCTTTTCAATCTGTTTGTGGTCCAGAACAAATAATGGAATTAAAGCTTGCCAAAATTAAAGAAAGCAGTTAAAAGACATCAAGACAACAGGCCTAAAGCACAGCCACCAGGAATTAAAAGTTAAATAGATACACTCATCTACCTTAAGCTTTTAGATCAACTGGTGATTTAACAAATGAAAAGACTTGTGGTCTTGTGCTCAAAATCCATTGTCAACAGTCAATAGAAAAGTCTGAAGCGTGCAAAAGTTATGTGAGGGTTTTGTTATCTTTGATTTGCAAAAATGGCACTCCTCTCCAATAACTTTATTCTTTTAGATAAAGTGGTGAGTTATCAATATGCAACACAGATACCAGAAGATGATACGGCAACTGAGACACTGCAGTAACACCAATGTAATCAAGGGTGCAAGGCGCACCCTAGGCTCTAGGACCCTAATATCTCATGAGGCGGAAGGAATAAAAAAAGCATGTCTGATTGAAGTAAGTGCACAAACAGTTATATATAATATATTATATAAGTAGATAAATAGAGAGCAACTTAAAGTCTTAAATATATCAAAATAAAACTTTTAATTAGTCTAATATATCTATCTATTCCTAGAAGAATCTAAACGTTAAATCATTTCAATTCTAAACCTACTTAAACGGTAAGAAAATTTAGAATTTTGATATCTACTCTAAGTTACTCAAAATCATCATTATAAAATTCCTAGTGCACTGGCTGCTAGCTCTTTACAAGAGTTCTTATTCAACTCTCCTAAGCAATTCTAAATAGTATAGTGAAATATTAAATACTAAAATCTAGAAAACTGTGGCTCCTATTTAGGAAATTACTACTATTTAATATATTAGGGTATCTTCTAATATTATTTTCTAGCTTGTTTTAGGACTACTATTTATTATATTAGAGTGTCAGCGTTAAAGTTTAAAGAAAAAAAAGGTCGAAAGTGATAGGCATGATTGGTTTTCGTCATCATATACTCATTTTGCATTTCTATTTTTACTTAACACTGAAGTCGTGTAGGCTAAAAACATCATACACAGTTGGTATCAATAAGCATCAAAGAGAGGTACGATCTACGTGCAAAATAAGCACTAATTCTATAAGCAATTCTAGCAATTGAAGAAAGGAAAAAGAAAAAGGGCAGACTTATGGTTCGTAGTTCAAATCTAAAGAAAATGAGCAATTCACAAAATAAAACAAACCAACAAAATATGCAAAAAATGGAGGAGTATTATATAGGGCATTCCTTCTATTTCAGTGATCCGTATTCAATCATATTAAGTAAAAGAAAACCAGATACTCTATTCCATTTCTCTTCTGAATAGTAAAACGCAGAATTGAAACAGAAATTTCATTCTAGAACAGAACTTAAATTAAAGGAGAAGCATAACTTGAGCATTTTCAATTGCAATACCTGTTGGGGAACATATCGGCTTTAATGGAAGAAATTGACTGAAGAAGCTCCGGCAGTGGCAACAGCTTCACCACCTCCCTGACCGCTGCCTCCTTCGCCTCTACACCAAGATCTTCTACCATCATCTTCGTTCTCGTGCTATCCGTGAATAGTATACAGATAAAGTATGAAACATGCAATATATACAGAATCAAATTCAGTATACTGATCTAAAATTAAGCTCCACAATCAAATTTGAGAAAATTCCTGATTCAGAGGATTGTTTAACAGTTGAGCAATTTGGACGCGTTGATCCGAATTTCCGTCTTTGACAACTGGATCAGAAAACTAACCCACTCGCATTTCGGGTTTGGGTTCTGGGCCTTCAACTAAGATTCAATTTTTTTTTTTTTTGCTACTAACGTGCAATACTCTTTTCTCTATCTCTTAAAAAAAAATTCTCAAAATATATTTCCTTTAAAATTTCTATTATATCAAAATTTTAAACTATATTTCAAATCTACAGTATCACTTATTCATATAAACAATATTGTTACTAATATTTAATTAAAATAATAATCTCAAATGATAATTTATTGATTATTTTTATATATTTTATAATATTATTAATAACATAAGATTCAAAAATTATCATATTAAATTTTTAATTTTTTTTCAAACTTTTTTTATTCAAACATATAACAATTTCTCTAGGAAAATTGATGTGATGAATTGTGACATTCAATTCCAGCCAAAAGTAATAATAACTAACAAAAATTTGTTTAAGTTTAGATAGGAAGCTTTCTATTATTCCCTTCTAATTCTATCATGAAGCATTGAACTAAAATTAAATTTAATATAAGTACTATAATATATTATCAACAATCAGTGAAAATGATCAAGAAACATTTTTGGTGAAAATGACAATAATGATACCATCAATTGTCTATGTAAATATTCTGTCATATTGTGTTGCAAATAAATTAAGATGTGACAACTAGTATGAAATAAACAGAGTAATTGATAATGCATTTAATTCTATTACAGAGCTAAAGCTGTAAGATCATTTTCCCCTATTTGGTTTTTTTTTTTTTTTGACTTAAAGTCTCATAAAAAATTCTTGTAACTTTTAGTCTCAACTCCCACGGACTATGACCAGTAGCAAAATAAGTAGATAAATAAAGAGAATGTGATCGGCACAAGCATATAATTTTTTTATTCTGTTTTTCTGTAAGCCTCGTTTTCAGATCCAGAAGTCTATCTAATAGGTTTAGGGTGGCATCTTAGTTAGGATGAATTGATAGATCTTGATTGTACCGGTGTAACATGTAATATCATCCGTATGGAAATGGCTATTTGACGTAGTTGAAAAACAGTTCCAATTCAATTATATATATATATAGATGAATAAAGAGAAAGTAATATTTCAGTAGAATTTCAAAATGCGTTTATTTTTAAAATAGATACTTTTATTATTTTGTTAATACTTGTTAATTAAGGAAGTTTTTCAATGAAATATTTCAAGTGACTAATTAAGGAGGTTATCAAGAGTTTAGGTTATGAAAATATGATTAATCTAACAATTGCCTAAATTGTGATCTTAAAGGATAGAAAAAGCTAAATGGTTATTATCATTGTTTCTTCTTTTGGTGAAAAATAGGCCATACAGTAATTAGATGGTCATTCCAACCTAAAAAAGTTGAAGGAGACGAGTCAACGTAGACTAACTGCTTGTTCTGTATTTCTTTCGGTTTCCACCGTCAGAGGAGACCACTAATCTCAAAACGTGGATGTAACTAGAAATTAGAGATAGAACTCGAGGTACAACAACTAATAGTATTGGTTTGGAATTTCTTCAATTTTCATGGGATTTAATGCGTCAAGAAAATGACCAAAAACCTCTTGGCAGAAATGAACCTAGAAATAGGCTTTGGTAATGAATATGTAAACAAAGAATATGCTCCATCTTTCTTAATTGGATTTTGGTCCATTTTTCTGCTTTCTTCTGATTCAATTTTGTTTCTAACAAGCATCACATTCTTATAAAGCACAATGAAAAGACTGCAAGAAGACCTTGCTGCGCAAGGCATCGCAGTTAAGGCTTCATAGAGTTCAATGACCTTTGCTAAATAGCAGATTGCTTCATTTCAATATTAGACTACCGGTTATTGCCCTCAAAAGTTCAATGATTCAATATAGTCCAAGTTTATCCAAAAAGAAAAACCACAGGGAAATTAAAATAAATTTTGATACCTCCACCGATTTCAGTGGACATCGAAAATGTGAGGACAAAAAGTTGGCTCACTTGTACAATTGGCTAAATCTTCTGCAGGCTTCCAATACATTACTCCTATTTCCAAAAGCACTGACCCTGATGAAACCATCACCGGCAGGTCCAAAACCACTTCCTGGAGTGGTAACCACATGAGTCTTCTCCAGTATCTCACTGAACACATCCCATGAGCTTCGGCCAGGAAAGCGAACCCAAACATATGGAGCATTTTGCCCACCATAAACCTTGAATCCAAGAGAATTGAATGTGTCCATAATGATTTGGGTGTTTTCCTTGTAGAAACCAACCACATCTTTCATGGCCTGCATATTTTAGCCATCCAAATTAGTACAACCAGAAAACAAGCTTAATGCCTGTTTTTTTTCTTCCCCTTCTTTTCATTTTTTGTTCCTCTTTAATGGTTTTCCAAGAAAGATAATATAAGAAAATTTCCATCCTATTCCACTTTTTGCTAAATTCTTTCAGAGTGCTAGATGTTTTCACTAATTATGCAGACACATGAACCCTTTTCCCTATATACAAAATTGTCAATGAATATAGCTAGGGAGTGTTAGTGCTGACCTTCAGGCCTTCAGGTGTAAGGCATGCCAAACCACCAGCTTGAGCAATATTGGATGCACCATTAAAAGCAGTACAGACAATTCTATTGAAGTCCTTAGCCACAGGAAACCCATCAGAAAATAAGAGATCCTTTGGAACTACAGTCCAACCCAAACGAACTCCAGTGAACCCAGCATATTTGGAAAATGAGGATACTTCAATTGCAACCTGCATGATCAATATATCGAACAAAATGTTATATATACACAAAATTTGTGTCATAATTGTGTTCTACCACTAGCAAGAGTTACAGAGGTTGCAAAAGGGCACACTCCACCAAACCTGAAAAGCAACCTTATCTTAGCCCTCAAATAACTTTGAAGAAAGAAGAAAATTTGGATAGACTGGAAGAGAAAAAACATTCAGTTATCAAAGAGTCACATTAGGAAAAAGGCACTACTGAACAAAATCAAACAAGAACATCTAATGTAATCTCCCTCCACGAATCATCATCCCTGATGATCTTAAAATCAAATCTACAGATGGCAAGGTTGAACTTTTCAACTAAACAAAGATACAGCCTCATAAAACATTCAGCTGAGAAGAGTTAAAAAGACTAAAAATAATGAGGAATTGGCAGTAAATATGACTGATTTTAGACACAGCAAGCCAGAAAGGAATAATTTACAAGTGTTTTAATTACCAACAGAAGGAAATCTTGATTTATGAAATATTTCATATTATTTAATTCAATCTCTAGACATGATTAAGTTCAAAGAATGACTTCAGAAGAAAATTTCAAGCTATGGTACTGAATCTAATGATATCAAATAGAAGATATCAAAGCAAGAGTAAAGAGAAGCCTAATTCTAAAAGGCCAATATAAGGAACAGAATGATCAACAGACTCCAGAGTCATAATCATCCCATTTGGTTATAGAAAGAGTAAAAGAATAATTGGGATAGTAAGATAAGACAGCACTTCCACAGAAAATGTTATATCATTAAAAACTTACTTCTTTGGCTCCAGGAATCTCAAAGATGGATCTTGGTTTTTCGTCTGAAATGTACATTGCATAAGCAGAATCATAGACAATGATAGATCCATTGTCCTTTGCAAACTGGACTAAGCTAGTTAACTGTTCCCTTGATGCAGCAGCACCAGTTGGATTGTTTGGTGAGCAGAAGAATATGACATCTGTTCGAGGAATCATGGAGAGCTCAGGAAAGAAACCATTTTCTGGGGTGCATTTCATGTACTCAATTTTTGCATACTTCTCAACATCCTTCTGAAACAGTCCAGTTTGGCCCATAATAACGCTTGAATCTACATAAGCCTGAAAGAGAAAAGCATGATAGGGGCTATCAGATAGCCCTTAGAAATCCATAACTAACCAGATGATAAATTAAAATTTTCAAAGCACAAATGTAATGTATGTTTCATCCATACACAAATAGCTAAATTTTTATTTTCTTGCAGATAGCTCTAAACTTTTGCTTTGAGCCAACTTATACACAATAACTTGACTGATGGTCAATAATCAAATAGAATCAAAATTCTCCCTTTCTCCGCCCAACTTTTCTTTTTCATTTTCTCAAACACATATGGATTTAATTGTGCATTATATCGCGAAGCTTCCTGTTCCAATAGCCATGTCACCACAAAATGCAGGCAACAGACCTTTATTATCAAGGCCATCAGCTGAGAAATATAAGCAACTTAATTGGTTGAACCTATCAGTTAAACTGAGATTTTAAACAACAATAAGATGCACTTGAAGCTAGTCAACAAATGATATCCTAATGTAAATGATATTTTGCTAGATAAACTAGGGACTACTTTAGCATAGACAACATTAACCAGTAAGATTAGTAATATTATAAAAATGAATGCAATAAAAAGATAGAGAAAGAAGTTGATACTACTAATGCCTCAAATCTTTACCGGGTATGAAGGATCTTGTACAGCCATGGTGACTTTAGACCCAAAAAGAACCTGCCAGAGAAGAGAGTAAAAGAAGCCAATGACATGAATTAAACAGACAAAGAGGAATGGAAGACAAGAAAAAGTCTAGCAAGTAAAGTTTATTCAAGGAGACGCACAGAACAAATCAAACCTGAAGGCGAGATATGTCACTTTTTGCACCATCAGACACAAATATATCATCTTCCTCTATGCCAACGTTTTTGTAATATGTAGAAGCAATTGCAGCTCTCAGCGGCTGTGCAATTTTAGAGCATTATTATCACATCCACAATCACTATGATGTCTTGAAAAGAAAAAGGAAAAAAAAAAAGTGAGATAGAGAATCTAGCATACAAGCAACATATGATTGTCCAATTGATTGGCAAAATCAGGCAATTACATGACAACCACAAACTTCATCAAATACAATCTTCAATCAAGTGAATAGCCAAAAGTGACCGAAGAGTCATGAATTTTGATATGTGGACACCGCCTGAGCAATTTTAGGATTAGAGGTGCTTAGACCATCCAAGAAACCAAACTGACATATTCTTCATCAGGTTTGTCTTTGTTTAGTCAAAAGAAAAACCGAGCTTTTTGTAATAAATAAAAACTGATGGCATACTCTTACCCTTAGAGTTGAACATGCTCATCCTTCAGGCTGAAAATTATATTCATTTGTTGAAACTGATGGAATATTCATAGAGTTCAATAACTTCACACTATTGGTCAACAACCATATTTATTTTGATAGAGGGTTCATTTGTCAGATGCATAAACAAATCCTGTTGAAACTAAAATTATTTCTAGAAGAAGGAAAACATTTAGTCATTAGGTAACCTTCACATCCTAAACACAAATAAATTAAATACTATAGCCTGCCAGAGAAAATACATGTGCTGTGATATTAATTTCTGATTAACTAAATAGGTAAATAGTTAAAAAAACAAAAAGAAACAGTCCTGGTATCTGGTATAGATTGTCTACAGCACTGAGTTCAACTACAGCATCAATTATAAGTGCACCAACCCCAATACTTATAATCATGGAATTGGATATATGTTTAGGAAGGATAAAAGTTGTGGAATTGGCTCATTCTGCACCAACATGCCTTAACCAACCAAACAAGAAAACTTATATCCCTCCTAAACTCCATATTCTTTAAAAATTCGCTAGACATCCATCAACATCAGCAACCATGATGTAGTGCATTCACGCTCAGTCTTATTTAGTGAACCAGCACAGAAATATAGACACAACCACTATTATATGCAGATAGAGAAATAGATAAAGTTTACGGTCTCCCGCTCAGAGCACAATAGGTCACCAAGAGTTAGCAACACTTAACTCAAACTAAATTAGAGCAAGGACTAAAGTAGAAATACCTCCTTTCCAAGGTACAATAGACAAAGAACAAAAAAGGAAAAAAAAGGATCAGTATGCTATGATTTGCTCCCTTACTTTTTCCTCTTTTTATTGGACATGTCATTCTGTGACAAACATTCCCAAAAAAGAAAAAAGGATTCAAGCACTGCAAAATGAGATTCCATAACATGTGGAAGTAATTCCTATTAAATCGAAATGATCAAAGATGTGCCATCCATGTAACAAAAAGATCGCCCATGAAGTGGCAACAACTCTCTATTTCCCATGCCCAAGTAAGTAGCCCATAAACTCCTGGAATGTTAATGGTAGTCAAAATTGTCTATTGATCATGGCCGGTCTAACGTTTACATTACAAGAAAATGAAAAGAGATATGAATGGCAAAAAAATCAAGAATCACTAAAATCAATACACAACCAATAATTCAAGTAATGAATTAAAACAGCAGTGTGACGGATACTTCTGCTAATTCATAACCATCAATACATTCTAGAAATTGAAGCATACAATAGAATTGGAAATCAAGACATAATATATCCTAATTTGACATCTCTAGTATTAATGTAGGAGAGAGAAAATGAAGATTGTGCAAAGTAACCCAGCATGAGCATCAACAACAAAATCAAACACGTAAGAAGTTAACATATGGAAGAAATCATGGCATACCTTTTCACCTTGCTCTGCACCATAACCACTATAACCTTTGGGTGTTGAAAGTCCACAAGCTCGCTGTGGTAGAAATAGCATGACAAGGAGAATTAGACCAGGCAAAGACACTGAAGACAACTCCAAACTATTTTCTACTTTCCTGCTCAATTTCCAACTTTTTGTTCAAAGATTGAGATTGGTCAGAGTTGGTCAATCATTGCCCAAGTGAGCTGTTGCCGAATTTTTAATTTTACAGAGTTGAAAAGGCCCCATGAGAACTTTTAAAACAATCAATTTTGCTCTCTTTTTCTTTTTGGTAGGAAAAATCCACAAGCATCACAAAATTCGTACAAACACCCACAATGTTCAGTCATAAGCAATGAAGATTCTTATTGGCATTCAGTAATACCTCTGACATTGCTGCTGTGATGACCTCAGGAATAGGCTCAGTGGTATCACCAATACCAAGGCTGATCACTTGCGCATCGGGGTATTTTGATATGTGTGCGTTTCTTCTTCTAGCAATCTGATTCCAGCAAAAACAAAACAACCTTAGAACCCTGTTGTATGTAAATGGGAAGCAAGAAGGATTCCAAATAATAACTTCATTCTAGAAGCTAAATGTCATAATAAAAAGGTAAAGGTAAACAGGAAAAACAAAAAAGGAACCTAAGGAACCAATTCTATTTATGGAGACATCAATCTGTTACATAGCGAATGGGAACAAATACATGACACAACACTAATCCAACTAATTTGTACAATTTAGGAGTAGGAGCTCCCCACATGATCATAACCTGGCATATCAGGGATCAAAGGCTAACATCACCTCACTTAACTTATCATGATTATATCCCAAAAGTATAAAACTTCAGATGCACAAAATGTCACCAAATTCTCCAGGGAAAAATTTATACTGATTTCAGTAATCACTGATGGCAACACAAGTTTCAGAAATGTAAACTGCCTTACATGGGCAAGTGGCTGTACATTCATCCAACCAGATCCCTATTTTGGAATCACATGAACTAACCATTCTAATGTCAGCTAAAAGGCAAAGACTTTGTCTCAAAATAGGCACCAAATGTCAAAGGATCCCCAGAGGATTCTGTATTTCATGATACCATACTCAGTTTAAATCAAGGTTTATCCTTTCAATAACATTTCCGAGTGAAAACATGCACTACCTGCAGCAACGTAGATGGTACATTCCAAAAGATAAAGAAACTGAAGAATAAACTTGAAAAGAAGGGAAATCATTGCATGTACAACACTATATAATCACCACAGACCAAATAAAAAAAATTGAATACATGAACAATGCTTAACAGGAAACACAATAAAAACAGCAGGCAATGACTAACTGGAGTCAAACCTCAGGGAAGAGATAACCAGCTTGGAGCTTAGCCAAGTTCTCATTTCGAGAGACCTCTGTCTTGTAAGCTTCATAAAACAACAACAAAACAGTTATCTCGTAGAATGCCCATTTAACAAAACATTTACTACTATCTTCCCATTCAGAACACAACAACCAGATTTCCATAAATATAACCCAATTCTTCTCAATGGGCAGACATGGTATTGTTCAAAAGAAAAAAAATTTTATTTAATCCAATGGTCCACCAGGAAAATCCAAAGTCTTAAAAGAACATAAAACCCCAAAGACATCTTTCAGTAAATAGAATTCCATGTATAGCGTCGTACTAGAGATTGATATTACCGATTATTACTGAAACTATACTTATATTAGTAACATTTACCTTGACACTCTTTATTTTACTTCATTTCTAGAATCCACTTCCTCAAACAAGCAAAACATCAATTAACTTCCTCGGCCAAACAAGCAACTAATTAACCTAGAAACTCATAGAAATTCAAAACTATCCGCACAAGTAAAGTTTCCATTTTCTGGTTTATTTTCTTATAAAGACACACACATGAGCGTTACAGAATACAAGACCAATGAAGAATATTACCAGTTTTTTCAGGAGTAGCGACACATTTGACAAGAACCCCACTGTTTCTCCTGTAAATTGCAACATTCTGAGCCCTACAAAGCCAAGTCAAATTGATTGATCATTGCATGAACAAACACAAAATAAACATTTACAATTATCCTTGCTACTCTTTGGAAAATGAAAATCATACCTATTGCTGTTTAATCTGTTCTGACCCAACAAAGATGAAGAGGAAGAGATTGAAGTACAAAAATTGTGGTGAACTGAATGCATTTTTTCCCTATGACTCTGAGCTCAACTCTCTCTTCCACGGTGCTTTGCAAGGTGCAGAAGCACAGTAGTCAAACGAGTGTCAGAGATGAGCGTCGACCAGAATAATACTGGAAAAAACTTGGCGTCCGCCCGTAACCTAGTTGCCTGCACAGACTAAAAATGGATCAATTTCAAGTTTGCCCCTCGAGTTATGTAATTATCACAATCATGCCACTTTACCCTGATTTCTTACATGGACTTTGAGAATTCCAAAGTATCATAGTCATTCATAAGACCACGACAGCGAAGGAGGTGGCGGTTGGCGACTATGACTCAGTTTAGGGCTTCAAGGATGAGGAAAAGAAAAAATAAAAACATAATTTTTTACTAAAAAAAGAATGAAATATTTTTTATAAAAATACTTAAATTTAACAAATTTTTATAATCTTTTTTGTAGGGACAAAATTGCTCCTAAAAAAATTCAAAAATATTGTACATATTTTAGATAATGAGGGAATTAACGGAATATTCTAATAAAAGAGAAAAAAAATTGACTTTTAAAATGTTCGAGTTCTAAGTGTTAAATGAAAATAAGTTTAATTGCAAAATTTATATTTTAGCCTCATAAAAATGAAGTGTTATTTAAATATTATGACAAAATTAAAAATTTAGTGATACAATAGCTAAGGTACAACAATATGTGCTTAGATAAATATAGGCACATTCAATATTTGATTTGAATTGAATTGTTTTTTAACATATTTTGACAAAATTAAAACTTTAGTGATACAACCAACACAAGTGTATCAAAACTTCAACTTAATACACCACAAGATAAAAGTAGTAAATATTTTTAGTTAAAAGAGTAGTTAATATCTTTTTTTTAAGAAAAGTAGTGAAAATTTTATTAGAATTTTTTTTAATATAGTTTTTATATAATTTATTTGATGTATTATTGAAAAAAAGTATTAACTAAAAGTCATATTTAAATTATAACTACATCATAAAAAAGTATAAAAGAAATGACATTCCTTGTAACAACTCCCAAAACTAACAAAGGACTATCCATTCCATATTTTTGTCACAATTAAAAGAGGTACCTTAATTTCTTAAGTATATTCTTGTTTTATTAAATATAAATTTATTTTTATCATTATGTAATGATGAAACTTAAATTTAAATAGTGAAAATTTTATTCATAATAAAAAATATATAATTAAGAAATTAAAATATTTAAAAATACATAAGTATTAATAAATAAATTATTATTTAAATACATAAGAAAATTATACAAAATAAAAGAATTAAAAATAAAATAAAATAGAAGTTTCATGTACACATAGACCTGACCAACATTGAATATGAATCGGCAATTAGAATCAGAATTGAGTTGTAGTTAACGGTTTTTGAGCCGTTGACTAGGTTTGCGATTCATAAAAATTCATGAACCGGTGATTTTTTATTTTGATTTCGATTTTTCATTTTGATAAACCATAAACTATTAAACTAACGGTTCAAACCTTTAAAAAAATCTTAAATATAATTTTATTTGACATGTCACGTTTATTTTTTTTATACATTAATCTTATCACCATTTTACCATAATTATGTAAAATAAATTAAATTAGATTTTATCTTTTGAAATGTTTTACAAAACTCTTTTTGTAAATTTTAAACAACTATTGTCCGTTATTCAATACTTATGTTACTTTTCATTATTTTTATAGAAAAAAATGAAAGAAATAATTATAATAAATCTAATTATGACTGTGTTTTATCATTCAATTAAAACAAAATATTTACAAGAATTAAGAATACTTGCATACATATTATGATTCTATTTGTGATGAAATTATGATAAAATATAATTTTCAAGAATAATTAATAATGCTAGGAAAAATATATATTTGATTTGTATTTGAAGTATAGTTTTATCTATAATATACAAATTCAAATTGATTAGACATTGAAAGCTCTATATAATATCTTAATTTTGATTAAATGACAAACATAGATAAGGACTAATGGTTTAATTGTATAAGTGTTGGTCTTTTAGGATTCATGTATCTAATCCATGCAAGATCGAAGTTTCAAGTTTTCAGGAAAGGGCGTTTGGTGTCAAGCGTTGAAGATAAGCAGTTTCCTTATTAGATAGGATCTAGAGGTGTAGTGTTTTTTCTTTATTTATCTTTAGGTATCTCTAGGTCTACCTCTATGAGTAATAAGTTCTATAAGTTGCTCAATAAAAGTGAAATGTTTTTCAAAATGCATTTCATTTAGATAAAAAACATGAGTTGGGTATTTGAAATGATTTTCAAATTACATTCACATATTTTAAAATTCATAAAATGTATTCCACAAACTCTTGGAGTTGTTTGGAATCTTGTTTTGCATAGTTTCAATGCATGTGCGGTCGACCTAACTGAATTGTGGTCGACCACAGATCATGCGGTCGACCAGACCTCTCAGAGTATTGTCCACTGAATGTCCAGAGCTCTATAGAACAATTGCGGATGATGGTGCGATAGACCGGACTTCTCAGCTCATCGTCCGCAGTATGTCCAGAGTTCTCTGGAACACTTGCGGATGATGGTGCGAACGACCTTTCTGATATGCGATCGACCGCACTTTTCCTGAGTGGGATTCAAACAGCCATTTTTATGACCGTTGGTGCATACATATAAATACCCAATTGTTTAAAAAACTCACACACACGACCTTGTGAGGAAAAATCTGATTCTTACACTTCATAGAACAACTTGAGATCATTTTCAATCCAAAACATAACATTCACATTGTGAAATTCATCAAAGTGGGATTGATACTAAATCATTGGGGTTCTTGAGCAACTTAGAGGAAAATATTACTCAAAGAGGTATTTATGCTTTATATTGATATATCTTCACATTAATGTGATATCTATATCAAACTCTTCATTTTCATATCTTGTTTGTTTTGTTCAATATTGCATTGAGCTTAAAACTCTAAAGGTTAGAGTGAGCCTTGAATCATAGAAAATTGTTATTGTATTAAGAGTATCTATTTCATTAATTGTTGTATTAGAGATAGGTGTGTAATCAAGGTTATATTGTAAAACTCATAGTGTTGAGTGAACCTTGATTGGGTAAGAGGTTTGTGTTGTAAAACGCTAAGGGAATTGGGTGAGCCTCTATTGTAATCTCTTATACTAAATTAGTGAAAGGTTTTGTGAAATCCTTAAGTAGATAGCTCAAGGTAGTGGATTAAGTTTTGTTGGATAAATCGAACCACTATAAATCTTTGTGTCCTTTGTCTATTTCTTGAACACATTATTTCACACACTGTTTGAGCACCAAGTGTTTGTTATTTGTTATCTTTGAAAGCACCGTTTGATTTAAAGTAAAAAAAAAATCGGTTAAAACCTAATTCAACCCCCATCTTAGGTTTTTCAATTGGTATCAAACTAGTCTTCTTGTTTATAAGGGTTAGCCTCATAGAAGCAAAGATTCTATGGCACATCTAGATAACATTATGATGGTAGAAGGTTACTCTACTACTAGACCTCCTTTGTTGAATGACACAAA
Source organism: Apocynum venetum (assembly GCA_019593545.1). NCBI lineage: Eukaryota > Viridiplantae > Streptophyta > Magnoliopsida > Gentianales > Apocynaceae > Apocynum > Apocynum venetum. The sequence goes on from SRSM01000143.1 coordinate 7,276,149, forward strand.
CTATAATTTCTGGAAAAATAGAGTTAGAATCTATATATCTTCTCTAAACTATGAATTATGGAATATTGTTGAAAATGGACCGTATGTGCCTTTTAAAGTTGTTGATGGTATCAAGATTGACAAAAAATCTGAGGAATTTGATTGTGAAGATAAAAAGAAAATGACTCTTAATTTTCTTGTCATGAACGCTCTTACTTGTGCACTTGATATGAATGAGTATAATAGGGTAAGATGCTGTGAATTTGCATATGAAATGTGGATACTACTTGAAATGACTCATGAAGGTACAAACCAAGTAAAAGAAACAAAACTTGGTATACTTACAAAAGAGTATGAACTTTTCACTATGAAATCAAATGAAAATATTACTGATATGTTTACTCGCTTTACTAACATTATTAACGATTTAAAAGTGTTTAGTAAGTCATATTCTATAGGAGAACAAAACATGAAGATACTCAATCCTTTACCAAAGGCTTGGGAAGGCAAAACCGCTGCTATGCTAGAAACTCATGACTTGAAGAAGAAACCAGTGAAAGAACTTATTGGATTACTTCTCACTCATGAAATAAGGATGAAGTGGTTAAATGATCAAGAAGTGGAAGACAAAGGGAAAAGAGGAATTACTCTCAAAGTTAAAGAGAATAACGAAAATGAATCTTCTAGTGATGAGGAAGAAATGGATGATGATGAAATAGCTCTTGTCATGAAAAACTTCAAGAAAATGTTCAAAAAGGGACACTTCAACAAATTCAAAAGGAAGCCTTCGACATCTACAAATATCAACTCAAAGCAATGATATGAATGCGGAAGTCCAAATCACTTCAAGGCGGATTGTCCAAAATTAAGAGAGAAAGAAAATAAGTACAAGTCCAAAAACAAGAAAGGACTTATTTGCACTTGGGATCAAGAAGGAAGTGAAGATGAAGAACAAACTGAACATGCAAATGTTTGTTTCATGGCTATTGAAGATGAGGTAAATACTTCAAAAACTCATACTTTAGTTGATAGTGAAAGTGATAATGATATTTGTGACATGTTTGATAAAGATGAATTCATTTCCAATCCCTATAAAGAAATGAAAAAGATTATCAAGAAAAATAAAATCTTGAAATGTCAAGTAGAGAAGCTATCGTTAGATAATACTAGACTCATAGATGAAAATGCCTTGTTAACTTCTACAAAAATCTGTCTTGATGAGAATGTTATTGGTTTAAATGATAAGGTGAAATTCCTTGAAAATGCTAATGTTGATCTTGTTACTAGAAACAAGAAGTTGGGTGATATGATGAGTGATTATGATGCCATGAAATTTAGAATGAGATATTTAAGTGCTAGTTTGCAAAAACTTACATGTGGTAGGGACAATTTGAACAAATTACTTGGTATGCAAAGACCCACTCATGATAAGAGAGGTCTTAGTTTTGATGATAACTATAAAAATGTCTCTCACACACATGAAAATATGTCACATGCACGTAAGAGAGTATCTCATGCATATTATTCACATGTCTCAACTTCTTCAAAAATATGTTGTACCTATTGTGGTAAAAATGGTCACAAGGTGACTAGATGTTATGTGAAGAAAAAGATTGAGAATGGTGCTAAAAGCACTTGGGTGGTTAAAAGAACTAACCTCAATGGACCCAAGAGAATTTGGGTACCAAAAGGCTTATTAACATATTTGGTGTATGTGTGTTTTCAATTGAAAACAAAGGAGAACAAATGGTTTCTTGACAGTGGATGCTCAAGACACATGACTGGAAATGCATCCGTACTTAATGATGTTAAACCAAAGGATGAAGGATTTGTGACTTTTGGTGACAAAAAGAAAGGGAAAATCATTGGCATTGGCAATGTTGGTAAAAATATTTCTCCCTTTATTAAAAATGTTATTCTTATTGATAATCTCAAATACAATTTGCTTAGTATTAGTCAATTATGTGATAATGTTTATAAGGTTATTTTCAAGAAGGATTCATGCTTAATTCTTGATGATTGCTCTAACAAAATTTTTTTTGTTGGAAATAGAAATGAAAATATTTATGATCTTTACTTTGATGATTTAGTTGAACAAGATGTTAAATGTCTTGCTTTGAAAGATGATGATGCATATTTTTGGCATCGTAGATTAGGACATGTGAGCATGAATACTTTGCATAACATATCAAAACATAAATATGTTAGAGGATTGCCTGCCATCATTTGGAAAAAGATCGTATTTGTGATACATGTCAATATGGTAAACAAGTTAAGAGTTCCTTTAAATCTAAGAAGATAGTTTCTACCTCAAAACCTCTTGAACTTGTACATATGGATTTATTTGGTCCTATGAGAACAATGAGTCTTGGTGGCAAATTGTATACTTATGTGATAGTTGATGACTTTTCTAGATTTACTTGGGTATTATTCTTGTTGGGCAAAGATGAAGCTTTTGGAGCTTTTGTCAAGCTTTTTAAACAAGTACAAAACACCATAGGATGCAAACTTATCTCCATTAGAAGTGACAATGGTAGAGAATTTTGCAATAGTAGCTTCACTAAACTGTGTGATGAGAATGTGATTTCTCACAATTTTTCTGTTGCTAAAACTCCTCAACAAAATGGTGTTGTTGAGAGGAAAAATCGTACTTTACAGAAAATGGCTCGTTCAATGCTATGTGAAAATAATTTGCCAAAGTATTTTTGGGCTGAAGCTGTAAACACCTCTTGTTACATTGTAAATAGAGTGCTTCTTAGACATTTTGTGAAGAAAACCCCCTATGAACTCATGTTTGACAAAACTCCTTCAATTTCTTACTTCAAGGTTTTTTGTTGTAAATGTTTTGTTTTAAATGTCAAAGACAATCTTGGTAAGTTTGATAAGAAATCCGACGAAGGTATATTTCTTGGCTATTCTTCAATAACAAAAGCTTATCGTGTGTATAATAAGAGAACTATGATTATTGAAGAAGTTATTCATGTTGTTTTTGATAAATCTAACATCTATTTGCCAAGAGATGAGATTGAAGGTAATATTCAAGAAATACCTTTGGAGTCAATTAATAAAGATATTCAAACAAATGAAGATCCTTCAACATCAAAGGATGAGAATGAAGAAGTCTTTGACAATCAAGAATCCACCTCACTTGAAGAAAAAACAAAATTTGATCTTCCAAATGAATGGAAATTTGTTCGTAACCATCCAAAGGATCAAATCATTGGTGATCAAAATGAAGGGGTAAGAACAAGAAGACACTTTATAAACTTTGTTGATAATTTTGCATTATTATCTCATATAGAACCTAGGAACATTGACGAAGCTCTTAATGATGATTTTTGGATTATTGTCATGCAAGATGAATTAAATTAATTTGAAATGAGCAAAGTGTGGGAACTTGTACCTAGACCTTCTAATCTTACCATTATTGGTAGAAAATGGGTTTTTAGAAACAAACTTGATGAACATGGTATCGTGACTAGAAATAAGGCTAGACTTGTTGCTCAAGGATATAATCAGGAAGAGGGTATTAATTATGATGAGACTTTTGCTCCAGTTGCTAGATTAGAGTCCATTAGAATGTTACTTGCATTTGCTTCATTTAAAGGCTTTAAATTATTTCAAATGGATGTCAAAAGTGTCTTCTTAAATGGTTTCATCCAAGATGAAGTATATGTTGAACAACCTCCTGGTTTTATTCATGAATCTTATGTAAATCATGTGTACAAGCTCTCTAAAGCTTTATATGGTTTAAAGCAAGCACCAATAGCATGGTATGATAGACTTAGCCATTTTTTTATTGAAAAAGGATTTTCTAGAGGTGTAGTTGATACTACTCTTTTTATTAAAAATAAAACACATGATATTTTGATTGTTCAATTATATGTTGATGATATTATATTCAGAGTTACTAATGAAAATATGTGCAAAGATTTCTCTAAGACAATGTAGGATGAATTTGAAATGAGCATGATGGGTGAGTTGACTTTCTTCCTTGGGTTACAAATTAAGCAAGCAAAGAAAGGTACTTTCATTAACCAAGCTAAATACATAAAAGAATTACTAAAAATGTTTGGAATGGCTGATTTAAAGGAGATTGATATTCCTATGGCCACATCTATTATATTAGACAAAGATGAGAATGGTAAGATGGTTGACCAAACTACATACAGATGTATGATTGGTAGCCTTTTGTATTTAACTGCTAGTAGACTTGATATTATGTTTTCTGTTTGTCTATGTGCTAGATTTCCATCATCCCCTAGAGATTCTCATCTAATTGCTGTCAAACGTATCTTAGATACTTAAAAAGGACTATAGATTTTGGTTTATGGTATCATAAATCTATGCCATTTGAGCTAGAATGATTTACTGATGCAGATTATGCGAGTTGTCGAATAGAACGTAAGAGTACTAGTGGTCACTGTCAATTTCTTGGTTACTCTTTAGTTTCATGGTATAGTAAGAAACAAGCTTGTGTGTCTCTCTCTACCATTGAAGCTGAGTACATTTTTGTTGGTAGTTGTTGTGCACAAGTTTTATGGATGAAAACCACCTTGCAAGATTATGGCTTGAACTTTGATTGTATCACTATCAATTGCGATAATACTAGTGCCATAAATCTGACAAAGAATCATAAACAACACGCAAAAACTAAGAATATAAATATTAAACATCATTTTTTGTGTGACCATGTCTTAAAAGGTGATATATTACTTGAGTTTGTTCCTACGGATGATCAATTAGCTGATATTTTCACAAAGCCTTTGGCTGAGAAAATGTTTTGTTTACTTAGAAAACTCTTGGCTATTGGTACTTTCAATTTCTAACTTGTGTGTTTTTGTGAAGTTTGTCGAAGATATTTTTTTTGTGTTGTTTGGATAACACTCAGGGCAAATGCGGTCGACCGCATATGAGTAAATAATCGTCCACAGAACAAACAGAGGACTTGCGGACGACCCATATCAAATCGTCCGGTCGACCGCAGATTCAACTTATCGACCGCAAAGGTTCCAGTGAACTTGCGGACGACTCAAATCAAACTTCAAGTCGACTATAGATTAAATTTATCGACCGCAAAGGTTCCTGAGAGACAAAAATCAATGTGCGGACGATACATCGGACGACGATCCGGTCGACTGTACATTTATGGACCATTACAAATATGCCTCCTTCGAACGCAACCTTTCATTTTCCAATCATCCCCACCTCTTCAAATTCCTATAACCCACCAAAAATTTACCATAAATACACTTCATTTCTTCTTCAATTCATCTATTCATCTTACATATCCTAGATTTCTATATCTCAAACCCTAGAAATGGAAAAAACTCCAATTACCAAGGGCAAAACTCAATTGACTCAAGAAGTTCCAAAGAAAAAAAGAACCATACAAGCCTCTACTCAACTCTTCAGGAGCAAGCATCATCAGACCTGTTACAACGATTATCTTAAGAATCGTCAGATAATATCTGGAAGTACCATTGATAAAATTGAATTTCCCTTTGATAGAATTCTTGCCTATGTAGCTTGGCAAACATAGGATAGTATAATAGATCATGATGAGTCTTTATACACTGATCTTGTATATCAATTCTATGTCAATCTTGAAAAAGTGGTAGAAAAAGAAGGTGAGATGACTATGAGAACTACATATGTTTCAAGAGTAAATGGGGTAGATATGCATTTTACCTCTATGGGCTTAGATGAAATATTAGAGATTCCTATTGATGGGATTGAGTACTTCACTACTCACCAAAAGATCCGACACAAGAATTTCTCCTCTGAGGAATTTGAGAAGCTATTCACCGACGGAAAATCCTTTGTAAACTTAGTCAAGAGAGAAGCTAATGTGTTTAGTTTTGAGTATCGCATCATTCATCATAAGTGCACTAATATTTTCATACCAATTGAAGGACATAAAACTACAGTTACTTTTATCCATATGTTCCTTATGCTTATGTTGGTCAAGAGACTTAGAATGGATCTCGGATATATCATGGTAGAACATATGATGGCTACCATTGAGAAGAGTAAAGGCGTTCCCAAAAGTTTACCTTATGGAAGATTATTAACCAAAGTCTTCAAGTTCTTCAACGTTCCATTTCCAGAATTGAAGGACATAAAACATGTGCCCAAGTTCAACTTTGCATCCTTCAAGAGAATGCAGGTTTTGTGTCTCAATGGCACATGAGATTTAAAGAAGAATATGTCTCTAGAAGAGATCTCTATGGCAACTAAAGAGACAGCGAGATTGATGGGAAATGAACCACCAATTATTCTTGCAGAATATGTTTTTTGTGATGAATTTGTCCTGGAAGAAGCTGAGGGTTCCCAAGGCGTTAAACGATCACTTCATCTTGATGAGGAAGAAGATGTTCTCCCCGAGGCCTTGGAATTAAAGAAGCCAAGGGTAAAGAAAAAGTTGGTGAGGAAGAAGAATCCACTCCACATCCTGCCATCTGGAGTGCATTGGAAGAATTATCATCTCAGATTGGTTCGATGTTTAGCACATTCGACAATCACTTCAAGAATCTAAATTTCAAGATCGACGATTTGACATCTAGAGTAGAGTATTATGGCATTGAGATTACCAATATCAAGTATCATCTTGAAGCGCTTCACGGTGTTCAAGTTGATATTTCTACACCGCCACCACATTCACGTGATATGCCATCTCCTGATGAGCCGCATGCTGAACCATCCTCTTCCACAACTAAAGTTTATATGCAACGGCCTAGGAGATAGTTATTAAGAATGAAACCGTGAGTGGTAATACTAAGTGAATCAAAATGCAATATAATAATAACCACAAAAGGTATTTTCATGTTTAACACTATTATTTTTAAGCATGGCAATGCATTCAATCTGCAAAAAGTTCAGCGACCAAGAACTTTAAATACTTGGATCTACAATTTAATAACATCTACTAATAAATATACATGTTCATAATTTTTTTACATAGTTAAGCAAGCAATCACGAATTTTTTTTTTTTTTGAAAAGAACCAAAAATAAGAATTTATATAAACACACATGAATATATGAAGAGCAATCACATGTAAAGTATATAAGATCTTCCGGTCTTTATCGCTATATACCTGATAAACAAATAGGCATGCTTATCTAAGATATCTTCAAGATTGCAGTTTGGTTTCCTTAAGCGAAGCAAGGATATGGAGATCAGAAAGATCATACAAACTGGTGATTTTGCTGTGAAAAAGGCAACTATAAGAGGCAAAAATTATGGCAAAGCTAATTTCATTATTGAATATCCTTGTCAAAGAGGCAGTGTAAATCTAATACGGTGATTTACAACTTAATATCTACTAAATTAATTTGTGGTACACTCTTCTAGGAGTCAATAAATGAATAATATATCCTCAGTTGTGAATTAGTTGTTTTCCAAAGCCACTATCAATGAAAATATTTTTCAAAGTAACCATAAAGATATTAATATTTTTATTTTCTTATATTTAAACTGTTAAGAAATCAATATAATTTAAATACACATTTAGTTTTGATAATTATTTTATGAATTATATGTTTTATTAATTTTCATATAAGAATTAATTTTTAAGAAATTCATTATTCCTTATATACTTTTTTTGCCTAAAAGGTTGTATATTAACAGATTGTTCATACTAAAGTTTGATGTTTAATAGTTGTATTGAGGAAGGAGAAGTTTTGAATATTGCATTTTTTATTTTTATTGTTTCAATCAATTTTATGATTTTATAAAAATATTTTCATCTAAGTCTATATAATGGTATCAATTTTAATAATATATGTGAATATAATACTATTGAATATGTTTTAATTTCAAGAGTTGATCTATAACTATTTTCTAGAAAAAAAATCTTAATGACATGTGTATGTATTGTTGTCTCATATTGATACAACTTTCTAATTTTTTTATTATTGATATTTATAAAAAAAATTACTATGGACAGATGTCAGATGTTATACATATATATAGATTAATAGTTACAGCTTACTTAAAAATGGGCAGCACAAGGCCTAGTCAGATCCATTTAAATTTTGGGTTGGGTTGGGCACTCATAAGTTTTTTTTTTTCTGTTTTTTTTTTTTTTTTTTTTGTATTGATGAAAGTTTCTTAACGGACTTTTTCACTCTTTAGGATCTTGATGAACCTAACCGTAGCCGCCACCCCCCCTCTTTTTTGCTAAGTCGTAGCCCATTTAATTTGCATCTATAATTACATCTTGGCAATATATGGAAGTTTAAGGAAAGAAGAAAAAACAAAGAGAAAATATATGTAGGAAGAAAAATGATTTCACATTCCTTTTTTTCATATGGGTGCATTCTTTTCTTTTATGTATAATATTTAGATTTTAAAAAAAAAACAAAAGGGGATTATATTAAATAATATTTAGAAGTTTAAAGAAAGAAAAAAAAAGTACAAAAAATATTACTTGAAAGTTTGAAGTTAAGTCGATTCAAAATCAATTAATTTCAAATCGAGTTTGATTCAAGTTGATTGTGAGCGGTTGACTCCGTCCCATCTTGAGAAAGAATGTTAATAAAAATTGTATACAAAAATAACCTTGAAAGCTTTTATTCCATATGCCAATTGAAAATTTTGCACCTAACTTTTCCCGTGTCGAATTGTAACCCAAAAAAAAAAAACTTAACGTCCCTACCCATCCATCACTTCTTCTCCACAATTGGAGAGAATGAATCCTATCCTTGGAAGGATCGACCGTATTCCCTCTGTTTTCTTTATCAGAAAAACTTCCAAGGAAGAGGCTGTTTCTTTCCAATTTCTCTCTCTCCAAATCTTTCCTCCCAAACTAGCCTTATAGTGAATTACAAAATTTTGAATTAAGTGTGGTCTTTTATCATGCTATATTACACACTAAAGTTAGTATTTTGATAGATAATCGAATATTTGATTGATAATTTAAGAAATTAAATTTCAGTCCTTTATTCATATTTTTCCTTAAGTATCCGCTAGACAAGGGAATATTTTTTTTTTAAAAAGCTTATAATTTACTACATATTAATGATTACTGTCTTATTGTTAAAGTATGATACAATAATCTTTGGATTGTCCCTTAATGCCTTTATCCCAACGCATTTAGAAATGTGTTCGCAATTCATTTTCACCCACATTCCTCATCTCAACTCATTTCTCACTGTTGCCTTCCAATCGGCGCCGCCAACCTTTTTCTTCATCAGTAATTCTTTTGTGTCTTTTTCTTGATTTTTTATCCCTCTACAGATTTAGTAGTAATCCAAGTAAAGCATTTTGGGAGTGCATCAGATTTGCGCAAGCCATAAATATGTTCTTGATCCCTTCTCTCACTATCATCTCTGAATTCATGTGCTCTACCCATCTATGTTTCATGAACACTTAAGCAGATGATAGAAGAAGTTAATCAAAGGAGCAATGGTAAGTCTCTGGTGTTAATGATAGCTCTCACTTTTTCTTCTGCAACAAAAAAAATTAAAATTCAATTCATAGAAAATCCTTCACAATTCACCAATTTCAATCACAAACTCCTGCCCAAAATCTGAAGATCCTGAACTTAGAACTCTAAAGTTGGCAACTTTAATGTCAGACCTAACACTTCGTCTGCTAATTTTGAGTTCCCGCTATTAGTCTTGAGCACTTGGTATATATAGGAAAATAGATAAATATTTTTATTTTGGTAATTCTTAAAATTGTTTGAGGGCATCTTTGGATGTTTTTGAAGCATTCAATTTGTGTTTTTTGTGCTACAGTGGTGTGATGCTCACAATTTTGCAGATTCAAGAACTGATCTGAGGTGTAGAAGGTTGTATTCCTTTGGAGCAGGATTGTTTACTTCCGGATGTGTTTTGGAATTCGGTAATCAAGAGGAGCATAGGCAAATTTCTCCATCTTTCTTATTGGCAGAAATGCCAAGATGGATGAGATGAATAATAACGTGTGATTATGCGTCTTTGTTTTCCATGCATTTTAAGTATTTGTTAAAATGTTTGTGTGGCTGAAGTAGTTTTACTATTTGCATGTTGATTTTGATCTTCAATTATGTTGTTGGATTTCTTAGTTTCAAGACACTACTTGTGCTATTCAACTATTGGAGACAAGACATGAACATGATTAAAAAATTCATGCAATTTTCACTTTCAATGTGGTTGATTATCCTTCTTTTTCTGTGTATCACCTCTATGTCCTTTTTATCTTGCATGCCGCATTAGTTTCTATTGACCAGTCATATTTCGTGCAACATGTTTACTACCAGCGTTTAAAAAATTGGGCACGGCATGTGCGCTCGGACTGTTGTGACTAGTATTATTAGGAATGACCAAAGGCCCAAACCACACAAAGTGTCGGCCAGTTCAAGGAAACTGGTGCCAAAATAACAGGGAATCAAACCAAAAAACAGCAGGTCATTATCGTCTCACCAAATCAAAGTTTGGACAAAAGTTCTCATCTTTCCAGATCACAATAAAAAAATACAATCACCTTGCCCACCAAAACAACCATAGAAGAGAAACGCCACACGCCACCTAAAATGAAGTCAGGAAAGCCATGGGAATATAATATTGATTCCAATCTCGTATGGATTAAATTTTCATTGAAATATTACGGAGGTTTGTCCTGTTAACTTTCTTCTACACATGTGTTTGTCACTTGGCACATACCTTAATTTACAACGCGACTGATTAAGGAACATTTGATACAGGTGGAGAGTCATCTCTCCCTCATCAAAAGAAAAGTCCATGGGAATATAATATTCACTTCGTTTTTTAATATAATATTTATTAAACAAATTTTATTATTTTTAAATATAATATATTTTATTAATTTTTTTATTGTATACGTTATTTTAAAATTTATTAATATTTTATTCTAAAAAAGAAAAATATAATAAATACTTCATTTAAAAAAAAATAATAATGAGATATAAAATAATCTATTAATATGTGTAAAATTATTTCAAATATCTTATAGAAATGACGTTACTAGTATAGTCAATAAGATAATAACGTGCTTTAGACCTTACCAAGCTGAACATAATATCTTAATTAGTTTTGGAGAAAGTACCTAATTAAATATTCTTTAAGGCAACATTACCTTTGCAATCACAAAAATATAAAGCTGGTTGTTTTAACTATTGGGAGCTTGGTTCACGCATGTCTTTTAACTTTGAAGCTTTGATGATTAGCTTAACAAGTACCATTTATCTAACATTTCTTTCAAAGGGATCACATGCATAAAAGTTAAAACCTCATGCAAAAGGTACGGTGAAAAAACATAAAATAAAACGCCTAGGTACTGTCCAATGTTGAAGCCAACGTCATTCGTTCGTTTCCCAACCTTATCAGAGTAGATAGCAAAATAATTTGGAATTTTGCTAAAACTTAAAGAGGAAGATGAGAATTGATTTGGGAATTGAAATAAAATATTTTTTGTGTGAAATTTGTCAAATACAAAATGTCCTCATTCTAGCTTCTAGGTGGTCCATAATAAGAAGAAAATTAATATTAGTACTGAATAGTATTTACCGCGTGAAGTTCGTGGTTTCTTTTTTTTTTTTTTTTTTTGAGGAGAAGTTCGTGGTTTTCTCCACCGCCGGCCCCCAATAATGTCTATAAGGAAAGTTGTTTTTCCATTTGCAAAAGTCTACAGTAGAGAAATTGCTGTGAGTAAAATTTAAATGTAAGATATGTTTATTTTAAAATGTGAATATTTAATTTTAAATATTTTAAATGAAATATTAATATTCAATTTCAAACAAATAGAGTAAATAATTTTTTAAAATATTTTTATGAGATTTTAAAGATTTATATTTTATTAGCACATAAATATAATAATGAAAATATTGTAATTATTGTATTGAATCAAAATGAAATATTCAAAACAGAAGAGTATGCTTTATCATTTTTATTAGAGAAACCCAGAGCCGACTAAATAAAATATGAATCTCTCCCTTCTTGTTTAGAATTTGTATTACCACAGCCTAATTTATTTCCAAAGGAAAGATCACCTTCAAAAGGAACCTTGCTAGGATGAGAACCAACAAGGATGAAAAGAAGCACTGTGATCTTAGAAGTATCTTTTTTTATTTATTTAATTACTTCGCCTTTTGAGTAAAAAACTTGAGAAAATGTCTTCTTTTTCTAAATTAGTACTAATAATTATTCTTTTTCTAAATAATACTTATTTGCTGGCAGCAATTGATTAATAAGAATAAAATAGTTCAATAATTGTAATGCATGGTTGTAAATCATGAAGCATATTTCTTGATTTGGGATTCTAGAACAGTGTTCTTGGAGAGTTAGGTGAAGCATAATTATGAGGTGGAAGAAGGGGTAGCTGGAGGGAGAACGGTGGTGATTATCACATGTAAAACATAGCTGGAGGGAGAACGGTAGTGATTATCACATGTAAAACATGCATATATTTGAATGACTTGCGTTAATTATATATTGATCACTGATAAAGTAGTATTGTGTATGCATTGTATGGAAATTTATCTTGAATAGGATAGTAATAAGTCAAATAAAAAATAGAAAAGCCAATACCCTGTTAACGTTCATGTAATTAATAATACATGCATGTCTTTAAAAGTTTGCCTTATCATATATTCTAAGGAAGACAATGAAAGTTGAACTTGCAAGTGACAACAATCATGAAGAAGACAATGAACACAACTTTCTTTGATGAAGACAATGATGGGTCCAATATTAAAATTTGTTAACAATGTTGGGCAACACGTTTTTTATAACTGTTTGTTGATCATACCTCTATAAATAGATTAGGAGACTTTGCACATTAATGCCACTACAAACAGGAGATATAATATATCCATAGACAATATATATCAAAACAATGAAGACTTCCATTTTGCTAGTATTTCTTGTGATTGTTCTTTTGGGTGGTCTCTTACCCAGCGAAGCTGCAAGTGTTCATCATTATAAGTTTGTGGTAACGCTTGTGATTAATGTCTCTTTAATTATTTAATATTTGGTTAATTACTATTTTAGATTGTGTGAATTCCAGTTTTTGAAAATATATTATGGCTATGTAGTTCCATTTGAGTTGATATGAATAAAATTCGTTTCAAGGTTGGCACATGAGACTTCCCATGCATGCATGCATGCATATGATTTTATATACTACTATCAAATCTCGATGTGAGAAGGATCGACCTCTTCTTTTTTGCAGGTGAAAGAAACTTTATACACAAAACTCTGTGAAAACAAAACAATTTTAACTGTGAATGATATGTTTCCGGGACCAACTCTAAAACTCCGCCAAGGTGACACAGCCATTGTGGATGTCATTAACGAATCCAACGAAAACATCACTATTCACTGGTATGGCAATTTCAATTTCCCTCGTCATATTTTATTTGGAGTAATTATCACACATCATGGAAGAGATTAATTTTATCTAAAGTTGTCTAATTAATTAGACACCGACACGGCCCCTCCTTATCAGCTTCAATTATTAGATAAGGCGAATATTTTTTTAATGTTCTCAGAGTAGGTTGGACTGATGTGGTAGTTTGAAAACTGACTTTGCAGGCATGGAGTGAAAATGCCAAGATATCCATGGACAGATGGTCCGGAATTTGTGACTCAGTGCCCCATTAGGCCGGGAAAAAGGTTCACCCAGAAGGTAGTTCTTTCTGATGAGATTGGAACCTTGTGGTGGCATGCTCATAGTGATTGGTCAAGGGCAACTGTATATGGTTTGATCATTGTCTACCCCAAGAGAGGCGACAAATATCCATTTCAAAAGTTTGATGCAGAATTTCCTCTCGTTCTAGGTAAAAAGACTTTTCGTTTCTTTTTTTTTACTCCCTTTTTGCTGTATTCAATTTTCTCCACAAGCATATGGGCCATTTTTAAGAACCTTGTTTCTGAACTTTGTAAGAAAGAATTTGGTTTGAAGAATGTCTGATATGAATGCAGGAGAATGGTGGAAGAGCAATATCACGGATGTTGAAGAAGAGTTCCTGAAGAACGGTGGAGACCCAATTATTTCGGATGCTTTTCTTGTGAATGGTCAACCTGGTGATTTATATACAACCTACAATTGCTCAATACCAGGTACTCTATTCTTATATAACCCTATTGCAGCTCAAGATCAAGATCAACCTCAATTCAAATATTCTTTTTAATTTTTAGGTTACATACAATGTAAATATTCAATTTGAGATGGGAGATAGCATAACATGTATATATTTCCAATCACCGAATGGTGGTATATGAAATTTCATTTCAAAATTGCAGGCTTATGTCATTTTCATTCTCATAAAATTATAATTTGCCATATGATCTCTAACCGACAATTTTTCTCTCCATTTGACAATTGCAGATACATATAAGCGGGTGGTTGAACAAGGCAAGACCTATTTGATACGAATGGTGAATGCTGCCATGAACAACATTCTTTTCTTTGGCATTGGAAAACATAACGTTACATGTGGTAGGAGCAGATGGTGCCTATACTAAGCCATTGAACACTGATTATATTGCCATATCTCCTGGACAAACGGTAGACTTGTTGTTACATGCAAATCAAACACCTGATTACTATTACATAGCTGCCAAGGCTTACAACCGACCCGGTGCCGGTACGTTCGACGAAACCACAACCACAGCAATCCTTCAATACCGAGGAAATTTTACTCCTTCAATAACTGGCCCAATCATGCCAGACCTTCCAGAAGCTAGCGATATAAACGCATCGGTTAGTTACAGTAAAAGCCTAAGAAGCTTAGGAAATCCATCGGATATTCCAAAGAGTGAGAACATCACTAAACTTTTCTACACAGTCTCCATTAATACACTCCCTTGTCCCGAGGGTTGTTCTGAAGGACCAGGAAATAATACACAAAGATTATCAGCAAGTGTAAACAACAGAACCTTTGATACCCCTAAAATCGACATTCTTGAAGCTTATTATCAAAATATCTCAGGTGTATATGATGCTATATTTCCTGATAACCCACCATTTCCATTCGATTATACAGCAAGTAATCTTTCCAAAACACTCCAGACTCCTAAAGTGGCAACAGAAGTAAGAGTTCTAGAGCATAACACAGAGGTGGAGATTGTTTTCCAGTCAACAAATTTGGTCTCCGGCATAGATCATCCAATGCATTTGCATGGACACAGTTTCTATGTAATTGGAGCAGATTTGGGAAATTATAATGCCACCAATGCAGTCTTTAATCTTGTTGACCCTCCATTACTAAATACAATTGCGGTTCCTGTGAGAGGCTGGACTGCAATTAGATTCACGGCAAATAACCCTGGTAAGTATCCATATGATGACCAAAAGGGTTTTTTCCTCTTGAGTCTAAGAAAAGACTTGGATTATTATAATTAATATTATCGTTATTGGTGTTGTCGTTCCTGCTTAATGACTGACTCCGTGTGATTTCTTGCAGGAGTATGGTTCATGCACTGCCATTTTGAGCGTCATGTGAGTTGGGGAATGGGAATGGTATTCATAATTAAAAATGGGACTCAGACAAATGAAACAATACTGCCCCCACCTGCAGACATGCCTGCTTGTAATTAGCTGGCGAGGACTATATAAATATATAATAAAGAAGCTAAGGGTCTTCTTTTTTTTTTGTTTTTTGAGGAAAGCTAAGGGTCTTCTTTAGGGAGCAAGAATAATTTCACCAATCCTCTTTACATTTATGAAACAATTGTCTTGCAGAATATAGTTTTTTTTAATATATTGCCAAGTCGATGATTATTGTACTTTACCTCATTTTTTTTACAAGGTACTTTTACATTTGGCATTCGTGGATTCATTGAGTTTGGTTCAATTTTTCCAATTGAAAAGCCTGTTTTAAGATAATAATTGGGTGAAATCAGAGGTGAGAGAGAAAGGAACTTTTTTTACATATTGAAAGGTCGCCTAGATGTTTTAATGTTTTTTTCTTACTTTTTTTTTAAAGAAATGTGACAAAATGACTTGTTTTGTTTTTTCTTTTTCGGATGATCATGTATAGAAATAAGGTTAAAAAAGATATAAGAAAAATATGATTAATTTTAATGAATCACATGTATTGTAGATTATATATTTTACTTTAAATTATTATAATATTGAAGTGGTTTGTTGAATTAGATGCCCTTAGTGGGATTTGGTTTAAAAAAAAAAAGCATTGCCATATGGGTAAACCTACATGTTAAAAATAGTTTAGGGATCTAAAACAATTAAAAATCAAGAGACTAAATATGAAAAATGAAAATAATTTGTGGGTTGAAGTTGCAAGGAAAACAATTAGTTAACATAAATGCCCTCCAAAGGTTTTGGGTTTGACAGTAGGACTTATGTCACAACATCAAAATAGTTTGGGGACTTAAAATATTAAAATAAAGTTCAAGAACCAAAGATGAAACAATAAAATAGTTTACGGACTAAATTCATTAATTTTTATTTTTGTAACATCCGAAGTTTAAATTCGTTTCCAACCTCACATGGGTCATGCTTATTGGAGCTGAGGATGTTGGGTTGGCAGCCCCTCGTGGACCGGTGCGGTTTTACGAAGCGTCTAATTACAATTCAACTTAGCACGAAAATGAGTTTATGATTCACCTAATCACTCGTGGCAACCCCCTCTTTTTCATTTTTTTAAAATAAGTTTATGATGATTTCGTTTGTTGGTTATATTAGGGATGAAAATGAAATGTAGATTAAATGTTATTTTTTGACTTTCAAGAATTAATACTTTTGTTCCTGGTGAGTAATATATAATGGATATTTGCTGGCTTCAGAGGACTAATTATAAATGGAAAAGTCTAAGCATCTTTAATACCATTGAACTTTCCAAAACCGCGTGGATTTGGTGAAATCTTACCCCATAAGGGGAAGAAATATACATGTGTTTTGTTTTGGCGTAATTAATTGAAGCAACAGAGATATTCATGACTCGGCTTCAGATTCTAGAATAATGCTGGCGGAAGATTACGTAAAATATAGCAGTGTTCTAAGCTTCTCATCTTTTTCATCGATCATTTTTTTCTATTTCTTTTGGAGGAGAAAATATTTCATTAATTAATTATAGCAGAATTGTGTAATTCAAGAATTAAGTAAAGATTTTAATCTTAAAGAAAGTTACTATATTATTTTTATTATTACTGGAATAATTGTTTATTTTATGTATTTAAAAAAAAAGTATTCATTTTGTAAAACTAAATATTTAAAAATGAAAATATGAAAATCTAATTTGGATCGATTGAAGTATTATAGTGACAGTAATAGATAACTGTAATAATAGTGATTTATCTCATACAAAATAAAGTAATAATGATTTTAATTTGTAATAGCCAATTTATATCATATGGCAAAATTTGTACCTTCTGTACTAGAGTGGCTGCGGTCTTTCCCCAACAATTAATATAAGGTAAACTATTCAAGTACCACTTAACTTTTTTAAAATTCAGATTTTACACATGAAGATTTTTGTTTACTTTTTAAAAGTTCAATAGTTGCACTTTCTTCAAAATTCGATTATATTACTATTTTCATATTTTTTATTTTTTTTTCAAATTTAACACTTGAATTTTTTAAAAGTTCTATTTTTTCATTTGCATAAAAAATATTATACTATTATTTCTAACTATCATATTCAATACAAGTGACTTTTAGGAGTATTTTTGTAATTACGTAACATTCAAAACTTTTTTAAAAATGTAATAATATATTTTTTTTTCACCTTATTCTTTTTCCTTCTTTATCAAAACTATCATCATTAAATCAACAAACTTCAACAAAACATTTAACTAAAAATAGATAAAAAGTCAATAAAAAATTCTTATATCAAAATAATCTATGACATTTTCTTGTCCTGCTCACGAGGGATTTCATAGTTTTATTTTTATTTTTTCAATTTTTTTGTCTCACTTGATATATATTTACTACTATTAGTTGGTTGGAGTTCATTAATTCAATGACAATTGATTCTGAAAAGAGGAAAAATAGAAGTGAAAGCCTAAATGTCTTAATTTTGATTAATGACAAACAATGATGAGAACTAATGTCTTATTTGTACAAGTGATAGAGTTTTTGGATTCATGATTTAATCCATGCAAGAACAAGATTTCAAGTCTTCAAGGAGGTATACAAGTCAAGACTATCAAGATTTGAAGACAAGTTTTTATTGGATTAGATAGGAACTAGATGTATAGTTTTAGAATTATATATTTTGATATATCTAGTTTTACCTCTAATTGAGTAATAGTTTCTAAAGGTTGCTCTAGAACTTAAAACGTTATTTCAAAATATTTTTAATATGTTAAAATATGTTTTGGTATTTCAAAAATCATGCATCGTAATTTCAAAACTTAAATGATTTATAAACTCTTCTTGGATTGATACCATAACTTATATGGTTAATTGAAATCATCATTTGTGTGTTAGAGTATTGTTGATACACAAATGAACATGTTTCAGTCGACTTAAAGTGGTTCAAGTATCATTCACAAGTTAGTTTATATTGTGGATGCATGTGCTGTCAAATTTGTTCAGCTGTCAACTTAGTGGACGACCATGAGGTCGACCGCAGGTGAAGTGAGGTCGACCGCAAGATGAAAAATCATCATTCGAAGGTTGTCCAGTGAGCTTGCGGATGACCAGTCTGATATGCGGTCGACTGCACTTCTCCTGAGTGGGTTTCCAACAGCTTCTTTTTTGACCGTTGAAAACAAATCTTTAAATACCAAAACCTTTAGAATTCTTTCTAAGAACATTTTTTGAGCAAAAACATTGTATATCTTGATCCTATAACATCTTAGAAACATGCAAAACCCTTTCTAAACATCAATCTTGTTAAAATCATTAAAGAAGAGTTTTTACATTTAAAGGTGAATTTTTGAGCAATTTTGACAAGCCATTACTCAAAGAGGTGATTGTGATTCAAATTTATATATCTTCACATTAAGGTGATATCTATCAAACTCTCTATCTCTTAGTATTGATTGTAATTGTATCAAGGTTGGAAGTAGCATAAAACTTTAAGTGTTAGGGTGAGCCTTGTGTAGGTTGTTTTGTATTCAAGGTTTGTTTGTAAAACCTTTGGGTGAACCTTGAATTGAATTGTATTGTTAGGATTCACTAAGGAGAGTGGTGAGATTATTGTATAATCAAGGTTGTGTTGTAAAATTTAAGAGTTAAGTGAGCCTTGATTGGTTGAGAGGTTATTTGTAAAACCCTAAGGTGAATTGGGTGAGCCTTTTTTGTAATCTCATTTATTTGATTAGTGAAGGGATTTAATAAATCCTTGAGTAGGTAACTCAATGTAGTGGATTAGGTTTTGTTGGATAAACCGAACCACTATAAATCATTGTGTTCAATGCTCTATTTCTGCATTTTATTTGAATACATTGTTTCTCACACAACTAGCACACCAAGTGTTTGATATTTGTTGTCAAATATGTGTTTTATTGAATTAGGTTGAAAAATTGGATAAAAACCTAATTCACTCCCCTCTTAAGTTTTTCAAGAAGGAAGAACAATAAGGTGAAAATTGTTGCATTTTTTTTAATTTCATGAATTTGACAAGATGAAAAAAATTCCATTAAAAAATGTCACTTGAATTGGATGTAATAGATGAAAACAATATTATAATAGAATTCTATTGACAAAACTGAAAATATTAAACTTTTAAAAAATTTGAGTACAAAATTTAGACAAAAAAAGTTTGATAACATATATAAACTAGTAATGTAACTGAAATTTTGAATGAAAATGCAAATGATAACTTTTAAAAAATTAGGGTGTTAAACTTGGACGTCAAAAGTTGAATTTTTGAAAAGCTCAAGTGTCATCTCGATAGTTTACCCTTTATATAATGGTACTAAGTAATACAATTTATCTATCTAAAATTAAATATTTATACTTTCAATGTTTAAAAATAAAAATCTATTTACAATAAATATAATTTTTATCTAAAATAGTTTCTTAAACAATTTTGTTAATTTAAATAATTCATATTCAAGTAAAGTATATAAACCACATTAATAATATGGATAAAAATATCTTTGAGAGCATGCATCCAAATTGTTGATCTTGAGAGCAGCATTTTCAGAGAAATGACCTTCAAAATAATCAACAATTTTCTCCTTCAGTGACATGGAATCAGAAATAGGGATCGCATAAAAAACCAGCTTGAATATTCTATTAGTGCAAAGTCTATTAGAAGTAAATTGATGGAAAAATTTCCGTATTCCGATTACTTTCCTGAACCCATTTAACTCAAAATTTATGATTCTACACAAATCAAACCTATTTCTTGACCAGTGGCTGGACTACCAATACCTACATGTATACTTTTGCCCCATATAAACTTAAAAATTGTGTCATTAATATGCTTCAATTTTACCTCTTGAAGATGAATCATGTCAATTGAGAACTTGGAGAGTAGTCTCCTAATAACTGTATATTATTCCTTATGTTCCAAGCCCCTAATATTCCAAGAGATTATCTTTATAAAAGAAACAACAAACCTAGAAGGCAACCAAACTAAGCAGCCATTAACAGCTACTATAATTCCTTATTCTATCCCCACCAAAGACTTTATAATAAGTTCTTTACTGGCCTCAAAAATATGCCCAGCTTATTCCCCAACTCTTAAGTGACATATACTTCTTTCTAGATAGCATCACTACGACGACTAATATCTGAATCTGACAATGAAGCATCAAACCCAATCTCTCCAGTAAACTCCTCACGTCCCAAAATATCTGTGTTCAGCCTCTTGTACCTTTTAACTATTTTCATTAGAATATTTTTCCTAATGACTAGGAAAACATTTATCATCTCCACTAACCAAACAATCTAGCCTAATGTTGCAGCAGTTGCATAAGTACGTCCACCAAGACCTTGTTTTGATGCATCGCTATAGATAATAAAATTATCTAGCGCGTTAGGTATTGTTAACACTGGTGCTGAAATTAATCTTTCTTAAGTTCTTGGAAACTTTCATCACATTTACTGGTTCAAACATACCTCTCACCCTTCATTGTGAGTCGTGTCGTTGGGCTAGCTATTTTTGTGAATCCTTCAAAGAATCGTCGATAATAGCTCGTTAGACCCAAAAAATTGCGAACTTCATGAGCATTAGTCGGCACTTTCTATTATGAAATTGCTTATACTTTAGATGGATCCACCTCGATCCCTTTGACAGTTACTACATGTCCTAAAAATATCACTCTATCTAGCCAAAACTCACACTTTTAAAATTTTGCATACAATATTTTCTTTTGTAGTGTGTCCAAACAATCATGAGATGCTCCTCATGTTGTTCTTTATCCTTGAAGTATACAAGGATGCCATGAATGAACACAATCACAAAACGATCTAGATATGAGTAGGAAACTCGATTCAACATATCCATGAATACTGCAGGGGCGTTGCTAAGTCCAAACGGTATCACTGTAAACTCATAATGTCCATATCGGGTTCTAAATGTTATCTTAGAAATATCATCTTCTTTAACCTTTAATTGATGATATCCTGACCTTAAGTCGATATCGGAAAAATACCTCTACACCTCTCAGCTGATCAAATAAATTCTAGATTCTCGGTAAGATATACTTGTTCAATTCCCGATAAATTCTCTCAGCTGATCAAATAAATCCTCGATTCTCGATAATAGTAAGCTTGTTCAATTCCCGATAATCTATACATATCCTTAATATGCCATCTTTCTTCTTCACGAAAAGCATTGGCGCTTCCCATGCAGACACACTGGGTCGTATAAAGCCTAAATCCAACAACTCTTATAGTTGTATCTTAAGTTCTTGCAATTCCTTAGGTGCCATCGTATACGGTCCTTTAGATATCGGTGCAGACCCTGACATTAAGTCAATAGTAAACTCTACATGACGATTCAGAAGTAATTCTAACAAAGTTTTCAGAAAAACATTAGCGTATTCCCGTACAACATGTACATTGGCAACTGTTAACTCCATAATTTCATTAGCTGTTATATTAACTAAGAAACCATGACAGTTCATTTTCCTTAACATAGTTGTTGCCTTCAACGCAGAAATCACTCGATGGCGCATCATTAGATTTTGATTCGTGAAAGATAAATATCTCATCTTCATGTGCTCCAAAAGATATTTCTCTCTCTCGACAACGAATGTTTGTCTTATTCTTGTGTAACTAATCCATTCCCAAAATAATATCATAATCATTCATTTTAATCACATTTAAGTTTGCATTTAGTTCATTTCCACCTAAGTCCATTTTCACTCATTTAACCATTTCCCTAGTGTAAATAATTTTCCCAGAAGGTATTCTAACTTCTAAGGTTTCATTTATAGTGCAACTTATAACATGAGCATTATCGAAAAATTTTGTAGATATGAAGAAATGAGTGGCCCCGATATCAGATAATACATGTGCTGGGAACTTTAGACACAATAATTATACATGTCATGTTTCCAGTAGATCATTCTGCCTCTCTTCATGCCATTGAGTAAAAGTGTGCTTGACCTGTCAGAGCTTCCTTTCTCTGTTCGGTATTATTCTTTTTATACTTATTACACTCTCATGCAGAATGACCCGACTGTTTACAATGATAGCAGACCCCTTTTTCCTTTCAGACACTCTCCAACATATCTTTTATCACATGTAGGGAAAAAAGGCTTTTCTATTTCCGCCCCATGGGAATACTTGTTGTTTCCATGTTTGGCTTGTTTGTTTCGATTTTCATAATTTTGCTCAGATCTTGAACCATTCCATTTTCTTTTCCTTGATGCATCATCTCTCACGACCATTTTGGCATCAAGTTCAAAATGAAAAGCTACCTTTTGTGCCCGACTTAACATTTCTGGAAAAGACATATCTTCATGTCCTACTAGAACCCCGCTAATTTCTTTTCACAAACCTTATTCAAATCGGTTTGCCTTCTTTTCATCAGTGTCCACCATATTTAGAGCAAACCTCGATAACTCATTGAACTTATGCTTATATTCTGTCACTGTTATTGTCTATTGTTTTAGCATAAGAAATTCGGACTCTTTCTGGTTCCGATATGGTTTAGGGAAGTATTGTCACAAAACCTTTTATTTGAACATTTCCCAAGTCAAACTGGTCATTTGCGCCTCTGTTTGGGACCTCTTAAACAATTCCCACCAGTGATCCGCATCTCCAGAATATCAAAAGTAGCACAAGTTATCTTTTGTGCATCAGTACAATTCATTGTTTCAAAATTTCTGTCCATAGCCCTAAGTCATTCCTCGGCTGCAAGTGGCCTCTCTCATCCATTGAAAGCAAGCGGTTTGAGTTCTTGAAACTGCTTCATCACGACCGAAATTTTAGTTCTGGTATGTACCGGTGGTGCATGACTTTGCTGCTGCTAGGAAACTTTGGAGTATCAACATTTGCTGTTGTTGGAATCCTTAAAGCACGGAAATCAGGTTAGCCATCAACGTTGTGCCCACGTCCCATTCCCGTGTCTGACTAGAGGACGATCTATTTCTATTTTCGTCGTTGTTCCTTGTTGGATGCATGATTCTAAAATTACGATATACGAGTACTTAGATCATATATATGTATAACTTTCTCAAAAAAAATCTATACATCACATAATTCACAAAAGAAATAGACCACGAGAATGTAACAATCATTTTATTAATACAGGATTATCTTTATTTGCAATAACAAAAGTATTGTTCAAATAATGTAAAACATCAAGTCTATAATAAATGAAAAAATAAATAAATAAAATGTTTATGTCCTAAGCTACTCGAGAATCCTTTCCTATCATACTCAAATGTCAAACTCATCAGGATCCACTACTTCACTCTTTTGTGATGGTGAATCGCTAAGTTTCTCTGAATCCTCATCCATATCAACAGGTGGGTCAAGTTTCAGTAACACATTAGTATATCTTCCATAATTAATCCTAGGTGGGCGTCCAATCCTGAGCTCAGCCATGTCTCTATAAAGTTCTCTTGCCATATATGCTCATTCTGGAAGGTAGAGTGAGTACAAGCCTCCAAATTCCCTCAATATGAGAAACTCTTCCATTTAGGATACCTGGTCTCACCCTTCCACCAAAGGTCATACATCTTCTTGATAGTGTTCTTTAATAGAGTCAGCCTCGTTGCACGTATAATTATAATAAAATCCTGTATCCCAATTTCCGAGAAGACCTTAAACGCTCATCCTACCTTGTGCGAATAGTGATAGTCATACTACAACAAATGTTAATTCTAGTATATATATCTCTATTTTATTTTGCTATGCAAAAATTTAATTAACCAAATAATTATGCCTATATCTCATTACAAATCAGGTATAACTATCAAGTAGAACATATGTTTGTCATATCCATAAAATGTAATATACAATAGAAAATGTACTTGTTTGTGGGTTGCTACACGGTGGAATGATGACCCATATTAGAGTTTTTTTATAAAAAAATACAGGAATGTAAACCCGCTCTGATACCAATGGTAAAATCTCAAATTTCCCAAAAATATCCAAAATAGAAAATATAATATAATAGTCAAATCAAAAGAATAACCCTAATTTAAATAAGTCAAAATTTCCTAAATAGTGAATCAAAATCCCATATTCCAAATAAGTTTCAAATTATAAATTTAAAACAAAAAACAAACTTTACCAGAATAAAATATTTATATCAAAGTAAAACTAAACATAAACATTAATATTCATAGTTTGAAAATCAAGAACGTAATTTATACTAAGCCAAATTCAAGATTCTTAAACGATTGGTATTCCCGCATCGCAATCCCATCAACTTGAAAACGATTTTAGAAAAAACACAATACATGAGTTAAGTACAAAGTACTTAGTTGGAGTAAAATGCGATATTTTGCAAGATTTACACATTGCAAATATAATGTAAATATAAATGGTCAATGTATGTCATCGAGTCAAAGACTCCTGTTTAATTGGCTAAAACTCCCTGTTCAATCGGACATAAGTTCCTGTTTTATCTAGCCTAAGCCCCTATTGTTTGATGATATATGAAATAAAAATTTTTATGCGCAATTATAAAATCATTATACACATATCATATTGGAATTTAAAAGTGCACAATTAATCATTGAATAAAATAACACATATAACATATAATTATAAAGAATTAAATTATTAAATAAGATTAGAACTCCTACATCAAAAGCATATATAAATGTGTGCTAAGTTGTGTGGAATAATTAGCTTCATAAATCCTTGTTTCATACATTGGAAGTATTCAATGAATTAGAACATTGAAAGACGAAACTAAATAATTGGTTTTAAATAAATAAATAATCTATATTAAAGAAAAATAATGGTTTTTTGAAAAGTTAAAAGAAATATTTGACATTTTAAAAATGTTTGGAAACACTTTTAGAATATGAAAAAGGTAATTTTCGAGTTTGGAAAAGTTTGAAGTTAAACTATAATTTTAGAAAAGTTCAGGGGTCAAATTGTAATTTTTGAAAGTTTGAAGACTAAAAGAGAAATTTTTGAAAATATGGTTGAAACAGAAGTTTAATAAGTGTTGTGGTATAAAAAGAGAGTTCCTAAAAGAATTAGGTAAAAATATAATTTTTCAGAAGTTTGGGGCGAAATTGAAAATTATAGAAAGATTTGGAAATTAGTTTGAAAATCATAAAATATTTGTGGGTAATATGTAAATTCATATTTGAATTTGGAGAAATATTAGGGTTTATAAACCCTAAGGACCTATTTATAAAAATGATAAGAATTTTGAAATTACTAAAATACTGCATCTTTTTTTTTTTTCAAAACTCTAATTCTAATTTTTATTTTCTATTATTCTTCTTCTAGCCACTGCCACTGCTGCCCTCTTCTCTCTTCTAGCCGCCACACCCCCCTACCCCAACCGCCGCCCCCCTTATTCTTCTTCTCTCTCCCTCTTCTTCTCTTCTCATTCTCTTCTCTCCTTCCCCATTCTCCCTTCTTTTCCCTCCCTCTCTCGATTTTTCCCTTTCTGCCCACCCCCTTTCCTTCTCCTGACCATCTCTCGGCCTTCCCCTCTCTCTTCTTCCCTTCTTCTCTTTTTCCCCTCTCGATTTCTCTATTCTTTTTTTCTCCTTTCTCTTCCCTCTTTTCTTCCTTTTCCTTTTCTGCCACCACATCCATTCCCCCTGCTAACAAAAATTATACTGAAAAAATAAAATAATAAATCGCTAGAGAGTATTTTTCAAAAATACTATGGATATTTAGATACGGGATGGAAAAATAAATGTTTTTAAGTTTGTTGCTGTCGCCGCTGGCCAACCATATGACGGTGCCGGTGGTCTCTACCATGTCTGAGAAGGTAAAGAAAATTTACCTATCTCGGGATTCATGCTTAAAGGGGAAAATAATTAAAAGTCTTAACCATTCTCCTTATTTTATTTATACGTGTGAGATAATAAATTATAATGGGACGGATTTATTAAAATTAATAAATAAATTAATTAAGCCCATTAAATTATAATATGAATATTACAAAATCCAATCCTTGGAAGGATTGACCGTATTCCCCCGTTTTCTTTATCAGAAAAACTTCCAAGGAAGAGACTTTTTCCTTCCAATTTCTCTTTCTCTCCAAATCCTTCCTCCCAAACAAGCCTTAGTGAATTACAAAATTTTGAATAAGTGTGGTCTTTTATGTTGTTATACACACTAAAGTTAGTATTTTGATAGATAATCGAATATTTGACTGATAATTTAAGAAATTAAATTTCAGTCCTCTATTCATATTTTTCCTTAAGTATCCGCTAGACAAGGGAATATATATTTTTTAAAAGCTTATAATTTACTATATACTAAGCGATTAAGGATAATTGTATCATTGTTAAAGTATGATACAGTAATCTTTGGTCGTCTTGATTGTCCCTTAATGACTTTATCCCAACGCATTTCAAAAATGTGTTCGCAGTTCATTTTCACCAACATTCCTCATCTCAACTCAATTCATTTCTCACTATTGCCTTCCAACCGGCGCCGCCACCCTTTTTCTGCATCAGTAATTCTTTTGTTTTTTTTTCTCTTGGCTTTTTATCCCTCTACAGATTTAGTAGTAATCCAAGTAAAGCATTTTGGGAGTGCATCAGATTTGCGCAAGTCATAAATGTGTTCTTGATCCCTTCTCTCACTATCATCTCTGAATTCATGTGCTCTACCCATCTATGTTTCATGAACACTTAAGCAGATGAAGATAGAAGAAGTTAATCATGGGAGCAATGGTAAGTCTCTGGTGTTGATGATAACTCTCACTTTTTCTTCTGCAACGAAAAAAGTTAAAATTCAATTCATAGAAAATCCTTCACAATTCACCAATTTCAATCAGAAACTCCTGCCCGAAATCTGAAGATCCTGAATTAGAACTCTAAAGTTGGCAACTTTAAGGTCATACCTAACACTTCGTCTGCTAATTTTGAGTTCCCGCTATTAGTCTTGAGCACTTGGTATATATAGGAAAATAGATAAATAATTTTATTTTGGTAATTCTTAAAATTGTTTGAGGGCATCTTTGGATGTTTTTGAAGCATTCAATTTGTGTGTTTTTGTGCTACAGTGGTGTGATGCTCACAATTTTGCAGATTGAAGAACTGATCTGAGGTGTAGAAGGTTGTATTCCTTTGGAGCAGGATTGTTTACTTCCGGATGTGTTTTGGAATTCGGTAATCAAGAGGAGCATAGGCAAATTTCTCCATCTTTCTTATTGGCAGAAATGCCAAAATGGATGAGATGAATAATAACGTGTGATTATGCGTCTTTGTTTTCCATGCATTTTCAGTATTTGTTAAAATGTTTGTGTGGCTGAAGTAGTTTTACTATTTGCATGTTGATTTCGATCTTCAATTATGTTGTTGGATTTCTTAGTTTCAAGACACTACTTGTGCTATTCAACTATTGGAGACAAGACAAGAAAATGAACATGATTAAAAAATTCATGCAATTTTCACTTTCAATATGGTTGTTTATCTTTTTCTCTTTTTCCTTCACATTCTTTTTCTCTATGTATCACCTCTATGTCCTTTTAGCTGCCATTACATAAAGTCAAGAAGATAATAATGTGCTTTAGACCTTACCAAGCTGAACATAATATCTTAATTAGTTTTTGAGAAAGTACCTAATTAAATATTCTTAAGGCAACATTACCTTTGCAATCATAAAAATATAAAGCTGGTTGTTTTAACTATTGGGAGCTAGGTTCACGCATGTCTTTTAACTTTGAAGCTTCGATAGCCAACGTCATTCGTTCGTTTCCCAGCCTTATCAGAGTAGATAGCAAAATAATTTGGAATTTTGCTAAAATTTGATGTAGAATTGATTTGGGAATTGGAATAAAATATTTTTTTGTGTGAAATTTGTCAAATACAAAAAAGTCCTCATTCTAGCTTCTAGGTGGCCCATAATAAGAAGAAAATTAATATTAGTTCTGAATACTATTTACCGCCTGAAGTTCGTGGTTTCTTTTTCTTTTCTTTGTCTTGAGGAGAAGTTCGTGGTTTCTTATTCCAAAGATTCATGCATACTTTCCTCCAAAAAAAAGAAAAAGAAAAAAAGAATTCATGCATACAAATAATTGTTTGAACCGGTTTATCACTTTAGATGCGACCGATGGAATTTTTTTCTTTTTTTTAAAAAACTAAATGATAACAAAAGTTTCAGCTTCTACTTAAAATGTGTGTACTTTTCAAGTAAAATGATAAAAAATCAATATGATGGTGTTCTTTTTCTTTTTAAAATCTCCAAAAAAGTAATATTCATTTCGAGTCTTCATTCATGAACCAAAATTATTTGAATTGCAGACCTTCACTTAATAGTTGAAATATGTTGAATGTCTTTGTAACAATGATTACTTTCACATTTGTTTTCTGCACCGCCGCCCCCAATAATGTCTATAAGCAAAGTTGTTTTTCCATTTGCAAAAGTCTACAGTAGAGAAATCATGACGGATATGATTTAATCTAAAATTAAAAAGATAATTTTATCTTAAGAAAAAATTTATATTATATTTTTATTATTAATTTGGTTAGGATTGAGATTATTAGTTATTTGAATACAAATTTCTTGAATTAAATATGTTGTTAGTAAAATTTAAATGAAAGATATGTTTATTTTAAGAATATGAACATTTAATTTTAAATGTTTCAAAATGAAATATTAATATTCAATTATATGAATAGAAAAAAAAAACTTTTTGAAAAAGAAGCACTGTGATCTTAGAAGTATCTTTTTTTTTATTTAATTAGCACTGTGATCTTAGAAGTATCTTTTTTTTTTATTTAATTAGCACTGTGATCTTAGAAGTATCTTTTTTTTTATTTAATTACTTCGCCTTTTGAGTAAAAATCTTGAGAAAATGTCTTCTTTTTCTAAATTAGTACTAATAATTATTCTTTTTCTAAATAATACTTATTTGCTGGCAGCGATTGATTAATAAGAATACAATAGTCCAATAATTGTAATGCATGGTTGTAAATCTTGAAGCATATTTCTTGACTTGGGATTCTAGAACAGTGTTCTTGGAGAGTTAGGTGAAGCATAATTATTAGGTGGAAGAATGGGTAGCTGGAGGGAGAACGGTAGTGATTATCACATGTAAAACATGCATAGATTTGAATGACTTGCGTTAATTATATATTGATCACTGATAAAGTAGTATTGTGTATGCATTGTATGGAAATTTATCTTGAATAGGATAGTAACAAGTCAAATAAAAAATAGAAAAGCCAATACCCTGTTAACGTTCATGTAATTAATAATACATGCATGTCTTTAAAAGTTTGCCTTATCATATATTCTAAGGAAGACAATGAAAGTTGAACTTGCAAGTGACAACAATCATGAAGAAGACAATGAACACAACTTTCTTTGATGAAGACAATGATGGGTCCAATATTAAAATTTGTTAACAATGTTGGGCAACACGTTTTTTATAACTGTTTGTTGATCATACCTCTATAAATAGATTAGGAGACTTTGCACATTAATGCCACTACAAACAGGAGATATAATATATCCATAGACAATATATATCAAAACAATGAAGACTTCCATTTTGCTAGTATTTCTTGTGATTGTTCTTTTGGGTGGTCTCTTACCCAGCGAAGCTGCAAGTGTTCATCATTATAAGTTTGTGGTAACGCTTGTGATTAATGTCTCTTTAATTATTTAATATTTGGTTAATTACTATTTTAGATTGTGTGAATTCCAGTTTTTGAAAATATATATTATGGCTATGTAGTTCCATTTGAGTTGATATGAATAAAATTCGTTTCAAGGTTGGCACATGAGACTTCCCATGCATGCATGCATGCATATGATTTTATATACTACTATCAAATCTCGATGTGAGAAGGATCGACCTCTTCTTTTTTGCAGGTGAAAGAAACTTTATACACAAAACTCTGTGAAAACAAAACAATTTTAACTGTGAATGATATGTTTCCGGGACCAACTCTAAAACTCCGCCAAGGTGACACAGCCATTGTGGATGTCATTAACGAATCCAACGAAAACATCACTATTCACTGGTATGGCAATTTCAATTTCCCTCGTCATATTTTATTTGGAGTAATTATCACACATCATGGAAGAGATTAATTTTATCTAAAGTTGTCTAATTAATTAGACACCGACACGGCCCCTCCTTATCAGCTTCAATTATTAGATAAGGCGAATATTTTTTTAATGTTCTCAGAGTAGGTTGGACTGATGTGGTAGTTTGAAAACTGACTTTGCAGGCATGGAGTGAAAATGCCAAGATATCCATGGACAGATGGTCCGGAATTTGTGACTCAGTGCCCCATTAGGCCGGGAAAAAGGTTCACCCAGAAGGTAGTTCTTTCTGATGAGATTGGAACCTTGTGGTGGCATGCTCATAGTGATTGGTCAAGGGCAACTGTATATGGTTTGATCATTGTCTACCCCAAGAGAGGCGACAAATATCCATTTCAAAAGTTTGATGCAGAATTTCCTCTCGTTCTAGGTAAAAAGACTTTTCGTTTCTTTTTTTTTACTCCCTTTTTGCTGTATTCAATTTTCTCCACAAGCATATGGGCCATTTTTAAGAACCTTGTTTCTGAACTTTGTAAGAAAGAATTTGGTTTGAAGAATGTCTGATATGAATGCAGGAGAATGGTGGAAGAGCAATATCACGGATGTTGAAGAAGAGTTCCTGAAGAACGGTGGAGACCCAATTATTTCGGATGCTTTTCTTGTGAATGGTCAACCTGGTGATTTATATACAACCTACAATTGCTCAATACCAGGTACTCTATTCTTATATAACCCTATTGCAGCTCAAGATCAAGATCAACCTCAATTCAAATATTCTTTTTAATTTTTAGGTTACATACAATGTAAATATTCAATTTGAGATGGGAGATAGCATAACATGTATATATTTCCAATCACCGAATGGTGGTATATGAAATTTCATTTCAAAATTGCAGGCTTATGTCATTTTCATTCTCATAAAATTATAATTTGCCATATGATCTCTAACCGACAATTTTTCTCTCCATTTGACAATTGCAGATACATATAAGCGGGTGGTTGAACAAGGCAAGACCTATTTGATACGAATGGTGAATGCTGCCATGAACAACATTCTTTTCTTTGGCATTGGAAAACATAACGTTACAGTGGTAGGAGCAGATGGTGCCTATACTAAGCCATTGAACACTGATTATATTGCCATATCTCCTGGACAAACGGTAGACTTGTTGTTACATGCAAATCAAACACCTGATTACTATTACATAGCTGCCAAGGCTTACAACCGACCCGGTGCCGGTACGTTCGACGAAACCACAACCACAGCAATCCTTCAATACCGAGGAAATTTTACTCCTTCAATAACTGGCCCAATCATGCCAGACCTTCCAGAAGCTAGCGATATAAACGCATCGGTTAGTTACAGTAAAAGCCTAAGAAGCTTAGGAAATCCATCGGATATTCCAAAGAGTGAGAACATCACTAAACTTTTCTACACAGTCTCCATTAATACACTCCCTTGTCCCGAGGGTTGTTCTGAAGGA
The DNA here is from genome assembly GCA_019593545.1 of Apocynum venetum. Classification (NCBI taxonomy): domain Eukaryota; kingdom Viridiplantae; phylum Streptophyta; class Magnoliopsida; order Gentianales; family Apocynaceae; genus Apocynum; species Apocynum venetum. Next base: position 7,308,139 of record SRSM01000143.1, read on the forward strand.
CCAGGAAATAATACACAAAGATTATCAGCAAGTGTAAACAACAGAACCTTTGATACCCCTAAAATCGACATTCTTGAAGCTTATTATCAAAATATCTCAGGTGTATATGATGCTATATTTCCTGATAACCCACCATTTCCATTCGATTATACTGCAAGTAATCTTTCCAAAACACTCCAGACTCCTAAAGTGGCAACAGAAGTAAGAGTTCTCGAGCATAACACAGAGGTGGAGATTGTTTTCCAGTCAACAAATTTGGTCTCCGGCATAGATCATCCAATGCATTTGCATGGACACAGTTTCTATGTAATTGGAGCAGATTTGGGAAATTATAATGCCACCAATGCAGTCTTTAATCTTGTTGACCCTCCATTACTAAATACAATTGCGGTTCCTGTGAGAGGCTGGACTGCAATTAGATTCACGGCAAATAACCCTGGTAAGTATCCATATGATGACCAAAAGGGTTTTTTCCTCTTGAGTCTAAGAAAAGACTTGGATTATTATAATTAATATTATCGTTATTGGTGTTGTCGTTCCTGCTTAATGACTGACTCCGTGTGATTTCTTGCAGGAGTATGGTTCATGCACTGCCATTTTGAGCGTCATGTGAGTTGGGGAATGGGAATGGTATTCATAATTAAAAATGGGACTCAGACAAATGAAACAATACTGCCCCCACCTGCAGACATGCCTTCTTGTAATTAGCTGGCGAGGACTATATAAATATATAATAAAGAAGCTAAGGGTCTTCTTTTTTTTTGTTTTTTGAGGAAAGCTAAGGGTCTTCTTTAGGGAGCAAGAATAATTTCACCAATCCTCTTTACATTTATGAAACAATTGTCTTGCAGAATATAGTTTTTTTTTTGATATATTGCCAAGTCGATGATTATTGTACTATACCTCATTTTTTACAAGGTACTTTTACATTTGGCATTCTGGATTCATTGAGTTTGGTTCAATTTTTCCAATTGAAAAGCCTGTTTTAAGATAATAATTGGGTGAAATCAGAGGTGAGAGAGAAGGGAACTTTTTTTACATATTGAAAGGTCGCCTAGATGTTTTAATGTTTTTTTCTTACTTTTTTTTTAACGAAATGTGACAAAGTGACTTGTTTTGTTTTTTCTTTTTCGGATGATCATGTATAGAAATAAGGTTAAAAAAGATATATGAAAAATATGATTAATTTTAATGAATCTCATGTATTGTATATTATATATTTTACTTTAAATTATTATAATATTGAAGTGGTTTGTTGAATTAGAAGCCTTTAGTGGGATTTGGTTTAAAAAAAAAAGCATTGCCATATGGGTAAACCTATGTTAAAAATAGTTTAGGGATCTAAAACAATTAAAAATCAAGAGACTAAATATGAAAAATGAAAATAATTTGTGGGTTGAAGTTGCAAGGAAAACAATTAGTTAACATAAATGCCCTCAAAAGGTTTTGGGTTTGACAGTAGGACTTATGTCACAACATCAAAATAGTTTGGGGACTTAAAATATTAAAATAAAGTTCAAGGACCAAAGATGAAACAATAAAATAGTTTACGGACTAAATTCATTAATTTTTATTTTTGTAACATCCGAAGTTTAAATTCGTTCCCAACCCTACATGGGTCATGCTTATTGGAGCTGAGGATGTTGGGTTGGCAGCCCCCTCTGAAAATGAGTTTATGATTCACCTAATCTACAATTCACCTAATCACTCGTGGCAGCCCCTCTCTTTTTCATTTTTTTTAAATAAGTTTATGATAATTTCGTTTGTTGGTTATATTAGGGATGAAAATGAAATGTAGATTAACTGTTATTTTTTGACTTTCAAGAATTAATACTTTTGTTCCTGGTGAGTTATATATAATGGATATTTGCTGGCTTCAGAGGACTAATTATAAATGGAAAAGTCTAAGCATCTTTAATACCATTGAACTTTCCAAAACCGCGTGGATTTGGTGAAATCTTACCCCATAAGGGGAAGAAATATACATGTCTTTTGTTTTGGCGTAATTAATTGAAGCAACAGAGATATTCATGACTCGGCTTCAGATTCTAGAATAATGCTGGCGGAAGATTACGTAAAATATAGCAGTGTCTTGTGGAAGAACCGTAGATGCAGGAACAATTCTAAGCTTCTCATCTTTTTCATCGATCATTTTTTTCTATTTCTTTTGGAGGAGAAAATATTTCATTAATTAATTATAGCAGAATTGTGTAATTCAAGAATTAAGTAAAGATTTTGATCTTAAAGGAAGTTACTATATTATTTTTATTATTACTGTAATAAGTCTTTATTTTATGTATTTTTTTAAAAGTATTCATTTTATAAAATTAAATATTTTAAAATGAAAATATGAAAATTTAATTTGGATCGATTGAAATTAAATATTTACACTTTCAATATTTAAAAATAAAAATATATTTTTATCTAAAATAGTTTCTTAAACAATTTTGTTAATTTAAATAATTCATATTCAAGTAAAGTATATAAACCACATTAATAACATAAATAAAAATAACTTTGAGAGCAAGTATACAAATTGTTGATCTTGAGAGCAATATTTTATTAGTGCAAAGTCTATTAGAAGCAACATGATGGAAAAATTTCGTATACCGATCACTTTTGTGAACCCATGTAACTTGGAATTTCTAATTCCATGAACGTTCCTCCAACTAATATGAACTCCACAAATCTTTATTTGTTTTTTGTTTTTTTGATGATCCAGGTTGAGTCATGAGCCATAGTCCTGATCATGCAGAAACTATTCCTATATTAATAACGAGTTATACAGTAATTGATTGCAGATTTCCATTAGGTGCATACAAAAGCAACAAATCACCGCTAATTGTCATTAGTCGAATTTGAATACCACTGTCATAAAAACTTTCGTAATTAATTGTCTCAATTAATCTTTACCCGGGGACCACAAATCTTTTTTATGGTGACAAAACTTGTTGTGAGTATCTGCATATGTGTCCTAGTTTGGGAAGAAAGTTCTAGTACTTGAATTTCCTTTTCTAAAGCCTTAATTTTATCTCTACTATTACCCAAAGTATTATTATACCAAGATTTAATAGAACCCTTTAGCTTTATAAGTTTTTGCATCACTATATATCCTACTTTACCACAATTAAAACCATTATGCCAACCATTATTAACCAAATCTTCAAACGCTTTAACCTCCGTCTAGTGAGAGAAAAACTTAAAATGTATTGGTCCCCAATTGACAACTTCTGAATCAATGAAAATCGAATTATGGTCAGATAAAGAACTAGGTAAAGCCTTTTGACAAATCGAAAGACACATAGCAATACACCCAAGAGAGAGCATGCATCTATCAAACATGCTAAAAGAAAGATCAATTCTATTGCTGCTCCAAGTGAATTTGCTCTCAGATAAAAGTAAATCCACTAAGCAAAAATACTCAATAAAGTCAGAAAAATTGGTCATTGCCACCAAATTGTAGCTAACCACAATTTTCTCCTCAACATATTTGACCACATTGAAATCTCAAAAAATAAAATAAAAGAAGATTATATCCAACAACAATATTAAAGAGCTCTTGAAAAAATTGTAATCTCGAAGCATAAACATTAATAAAACAAAATTTGAACTTACATTGCACGATCATGCCAGAAAGCAAGATAAATCTCTCGTTCACAATAAATTGATCAAATTGAAAGAAAAAAATTTGTCCCTCCACACAAAAATCAAACCTATTGCTTGATAGTGGTTGGACTACCAATACCTACATGCATGCCTTTGCCCCATATAAACTTAAAAATTGAGTCATTAATATGGTTTAATTTTACCTCTTGAAGATGAATCATGTCAATTGAGAACTTGGAGGAGTAAATGGTACGTATGGTACATAATGTTTTTACGGGATTCAAATTTAGTCTTAAAACATTTTTCTTTGACAATTTTGAGTCACTAATCTTTTTACGAGTGACAAATTTGGTCACTTTTACCAATTACTCTCAATTCACAACCTTTAACCCCATTTTAGACTAGGAGTATTTTAGGTATTTCATAGTCTTTAACCATACTTTAACATAACCTAAACCACGAAAATATCTCTACAATAAACCCACTCAATGTACATTGTTCTTCCTCAATCACATTTTTTCATCAACAATAAACTCACTTAATGTTATGATTTGAAGATCATTTAGTTGTATTACTTGATAGTGACATTGTATTAGTATTAATTTAGTTGTTGACCTTTTTTTTTGTGAGGAGAGTTCTAGAATTTGTTAGTATTTAATGTTATTTTCGATTTTATTGTTCAAGTGTTCTCTATAAAAAATGTCAACATAATGCCACTACAACTTAAATCCCAACATTATCACCATGAAAACTTGTAAAAAATGCCAATAATCATACTCAATGAAGCAATAACCACCTGTAGCATCTATCCATTCGAGTCATTACACAAAAAATAACCACCTGTAGCATCTATCCATTACACAAAACAGTTATTCAAGTCACCAATAAACCATACATTATCTATATCTATCATGGGACAACATATGACAAAAAAAAATAAAAAGGTGAATGTAATTCCCAAAAATAACTAGGCTGTGCTTGGGCATAGCTTAGCAGTCAACAATATAAGCTCACTTCATTGCTGCAATTTGTTGTGCTTCACTTTCCTTTTCAGAATTTCTTTTTTTGGCTATATGAACACAAAATGTAAGATATGAAGTTAGGACTTTTTGTCACCAAAAGTGTCATCAACAATTTATTACTCATTTTAAATACATATATACATGTTTGTAGGAGCAATACATATAGGCTCCTTCCTTTCACGTTCCATTTTTCATTCTCTTGGTCTTTGAGCTTGTTACAACTTCTTCTATTATGACCCTAACCCAACACAATTTCCACAAGTGTTAAAATTAATATGATCAAGTTCCTATTTAGTTTCATTTTGACTAGCTGGTTTTTCAAATTTATCTTTTCTTGGGCATGTCCTCTTATTGTGCCTTGATTCACCACAATCCTTACATTTTTGAATTTGGCCTATCCTTGAAGTTTTTCCAGTCTTGAATCAGTTTTCCTATGCATTTTTTCTCCATGCTCCAACCTCCTTTTCTGCTTGGGCCTTCCAGGTAATCGTATTTTTTTTGGAGCATGCATTGGAGACATGTTTGACTTAGGCCAATTCTTGGGTCAATTTGCTGGATAAATAATTCGTTCATATGCCCTTTTGAGAGTATCGATGCTATAGCACGAGTCTACAAATTCTTCATTTTTTTTGCTTTCACACTCTAGGGCAGTCAAAACATGTATACAATGTATGCCTGAGATGTTCCACCTCCTACAGCTAGCAGCTTCTAGCCTCTATATCTATGATAAACTTGGTCCATATTCCACTGCCTTACTTGAAAATGTGAGCCACTAGTGTATGAAGGAAAACAGTGAGATGATTGATCCTTACAATTCTCCAATATTTTCAATATTCTTGGATATATATTTCCATTTTGTCTTGAAATCCATTCTCTCATGTATTGAAGTCTCAACATAAGATATACCCGGATGTCCTTCTAAAAGTCCAAGAATTGGCTTGCATTTATATTGTATGATGCTCTTGTTGAATATTTCACAATGATTATTTAAAAGGATATCGCACTTGATTACCTTCGAGAAATAAGATTTGCTCTAATATTTCGGATAAGTGTTGTCTTGAAGCCACTTGTAAGCACTCTCACTGAATTTCCTAAGTCTCATTAATTCATCGTCATATTTGTTAACATATGAAGCCTTGGCACAAGCCCACATCATTTTCTTTAATGCATCACCCGTATGTAGTTTTTTGAAGTTATTGGGTAAGTGTCGAACATAATGACGATGTTCACAATCCAGGAGTAGTTCAAATACTGTCGGAATTAAGCCTTACAAAAAGTACAAAAATTGGGTGAGATAAATATAATGACTGTCTAAAAAAAAATAAGCATAGCTGCAAAATATACTTTATGTCTGTCTGAAATCAAACACCATTCACTATATTGTTGTATTTCAAGATCAATAATAATCAGCCTAAGAAACCATAACCACGTGTTTTTACTTTCAGTGTCAACCACAACATAAGCAACGGGGTAAATACCGTTATTTGCATCTATACCAACTGCCGTTAATAGAACTCCTTCATGCCGTCCCTTAAGGAAAGTCCCATTAATTCCAATTACTCTCCTACATTCCATTCTTGAAACCAGTCTTCAATGCATTAGACAAATGTAAATCCTTGCAAAGTACACATCACCTGTTACTTTATCATCATTTGTTTCAATACAAACTGTAGACTCGGGGTTGCTCATCAATATTTTATCTCAGTAGTTTCACAATAGTTTATATTGGTTAATGTAAGCACTTTCTATTATTTTTCTAGCCTCCCTCATAGACCTATAAACTATCCACTTGGAAACATTTACATTTAATTCTCTATGAATTTTTCTTTAAATTCATAGACATCAACCCCTCGATTTGACCTAAAATCCTCAATAAATCTGCTTGCTAACACTTTTGCAGTTGCTAATTTGTGATTCAGAGATCTTAAGCAACTATGTTTGGATTGAACAGTCTTAATTTGGAAGGTTGTTGTGCTTGGAAGCATGGTTGCATACACTAACCAATCACAACCCTCAGCTCGACATACTGCTTTCACCTTATCTTTCTCATTCCTGTCAAAATGTACATGCCTTCCCCACTTGATGCCATGATTTTTAATGGCTAATTTAAAGTGATAAATGTTGTTGAAGTATATTCCACATTTAAACCGAGGGTTTTCACCATCTTTGTCTAGCTTGAATTTCTGGAATTTACCATTTTACCTTCTGAAACCTCATCCCTCACTTAATGTAGAATGTGAATCATAGAATATTGTATCTGAATTATCAGCATCAGAATCACTTGTGCAAATATTTTCCTTACCTGCATCATATGAACTCCTCAAAGTCTCAAGTGACAGCCAAGCCTTTCTAGGACCTATAATTCCACCCCTTCTATTTCCTCTGTTGCTTGTAGCAATCTGATTGTCCTCTAATTGTTCTTGAACTTTGTTATCCTGTTATTTAATAGTTGCTACTCCTAGTCTCAGCAATTCCTCAAAAAATTCAATCTTCCGTTCTACCATTTTATTAATTCTATTATCACTATTCAAAACATCATAATCAGTATCTAAAAAGCTCTCATTACAATATGAAACTTCAGATTTATCATCAGCATTTCTTGGACCGACCTCTTCGTATACTCTCTCAACCTCTACTTCAAACAACTCATCATCTATTCCACAATGGTTAATTTCAACATTATCACCATTATCTACCTTATATTTATCATTGTTAACCATCTGTCTTACCACATCTTCAATAGACTGCTTGTGCCATTATTCCAACATATTGAGAAATCAATTTTTGCCTAAATTTGACAAAATTATCAAGAGAAAACCAATCTTCATTCAACTACAAAATAGATATAGATCAGCTACATTAAGTACAACATTAATATGTAAATTAGTAAGTGTATAAACAATCACTTACAAAATGGGGATACCCATTGCATTTGCTAAACCTTTGTGGTCCATTTTCAATAAACAATTTTGCATAAAGTAACACGTACCACCCGCATTCTACTCCACCTTGTTGCTGGGGAGACTTGATGTAAAATGCAACAAGATTCATAAACTACACAACATGTTCATGTGTGTTGAATTAACTTGAAATTTTTCAAAATAAGATGTTTGCCTTAGGAGATAACAAAGGGATTTTTTTGCACATAATCATCACTGACAGGATTCCCACATGCATTGCATACATCTAATACAAATCTGCCCACATTCTTAAAAATCATGTTCTCAAAAATAACATCCTATTGAACCTTAGAAACAGGTACATTCATTTGAACAACTCACTTTCTTATTTCTGATACCTTAAGGAGTCCAATAGGACCAAGCTTGGATCAATATCATCTTTCCTAAGTGACATAAAATTACCAAAACCCAGTGACTCCTACAATGTGTACAAGTTCAGAGACAATTGTAAATCTGAAAACATAAACACATGCTATATAAAATTGATCAAAATTTAAGACACGTACCATCTGACAATGGGAAAAATAGAGTATTTTTTCGACAGAAACTTGTCCCTCCTAACCTATTTCAAAACATCAGTCTTACTTCCCATCATATAGATGTTAAAGTATAAGAAATCCAAACAAACAAAGTCTTTCTTCGTCTCTTCTGCTAACCCACTCCAAACAATTCTTTAAAATTTAAAATAAACAAAAATCAATTTTAATTTCAAAATTAGGGCAACTGTTTATCAATTTTAAAATCCAAGAAAGATTAAAGAAACTCTTATTGGAAATACTATCCAAATGTCTCTGAATTTAACATCTTGTTTTCAACATCAACATTGTTGTTGTAATGTCGCATGCTCGAATATCACCGAGCATTTCCTCGTTTGCTTTTTAAATGAGTCTCCATGGACTGTCATTCAATCCTCACACCGAACTTTTACAGAAGAAAGGGCTTACAGACCGATGATTGGAGGTGTATTGAAGGTAGATTGAATGGGTTCAGAGAAATGATGATTTTTTTTTGAAGTGTTGTAAAGTGTAGGGATAGTCGTGGGTATTGGTATGAGTGCGGGTTTTAGGTATTGATTTGGGTTAAGCTGTGGTTAAAAATAGTACTTACCTAAAATAGCCCGTTTACAACGTGGGTTAAGAAGAGTAATTGGTAAAAGTGACCAAATTTGTCACCTGTAAAAAGATTTGTGACCAAAATTGTTAAAGAAAAACGTTTTAGACTAATTTTGAATCCTGTAAAAACATACCATTTACTTGAACTTGGAGACTAGTCTCCAACAACTGTACATTTTTCCTTCCGTCCCAAGCCTCTAATATTCCAAGAGATTATCTTCATAAAAGACACAACAAACCCAGAAAATAACCAAATTAAGTGTCATTAGCAGCTGCTATAATTCCTTATTCTATCCCCACCAAAGCCTTTATAATAAGTTCCTTACTGGCCTCAAAAGATATGCCCAGCTTATTCCCCAACTCTTAAGTGACACATACTTCTTTCAAGATAGCATAATTGTGTCCATCAATATATAAATTTGACAAGGAAACATCAGACTCAAAATATTTATGTTCAGTCTTTTGTACCTCTTACCTATTTTCATTAGAATATTTTTCCTAGTTAAAAGACTAGGAAAACATTTAGTATCTCCATCACCCAAACAATTTGGCCTAATATTGCAGCAACCCAAACTATGATCCCCGGACCCAGTAGCCACAAAATGTATAATGACCCTTAAATTTGAGTTAAGCCTAATAGGTTCAGAGTCCATTCCACATGTTTTAGACAAGATATTTAGGTAAATAGTGGTTGTCAATGTGTTGGGCTCAATATCATTACACAAATTGGCCTCGTCTTGCACTACAACATGCGGGCCATCACAAAAATTTGAATCAGCCATGTGAGAGACATTTATTTCTTCCATAAAAATGCAATTGGTTGCATGGGCGAAACTAGCTTTTTTATTACATATATATATAATCAAAGTGTGCTGACAATTGATCTTGTTCCAAAACAAATGATTCATTGCACTTCTTGTCTGCATTGGAGTCCGATGATTCTTCCAATAAAACCTTAGGGACACAGTCTTCTGGCACAACATATATAGAAATCATAACGTTTATGCATTTAATGCGACATTTGAAAAAAATAAAGAAATACTATTCTTGCATAGAACTACAACGAAGATCCAAGCAGAATCAAGAACGGGCCACAACTGAGTAATATTTGCAGGGGAAACATATTTCCCCCAAAGATTTCCAATCAAAGCAAAACAATTTTCTTGCCAAAGGGTCAAAGGAACACCATATATCTTGAGCCACACTTTATAGGACATTTATATTGAAGATGTAGTCCAAGGTGAAATGATATCAAACCAAATATGGAACAAGTTGGACTATTCATAAAGTAGCAAGAACATAACTTTAGTAGATTCTAAAGTCAACAAAATATTGATGTCGCTGAGGAGAGACAACTTAACACCAATATTTTCCTGAGAAAGTTCCTTATGAATGACAAAATGACGAAGAGGGCTCTTGAATTTGTATATAGCGAACCGTTGCAACTAAGCCATATCAAAAGATGGAATGTGGACATCCATACAATTGTAAGGTGAAACACTAGCAAGATGTGACATAATATCCTGTAAAGCCTCTGGTTATTCTACAACACTATGCAGAAGGAACCACATGAGGACAATCGTTTCGGCTTTGATATTTCTTCGGTGATAAACCCTTGCTCAAGTTGTCCTTAGAGATAACAACATCATTATACGATCTTTCATCCACCGAGCAATCATGTTTGCTACTTTGTACATAAAGACAAATCCCATTTGGTTTGGAGCTGAAAGCGTTAAAGCTTTTAATGTCTTAATTTTGATTAGTGACAAAAATTGATAAGGACTAATGACTTAATTGTACAAGTGATAGTATTTTTGAATTCAATTGACTAATCCATGCAAGCTCAAAATTTTAAGTTTTCAAGGAAGATCTTATGTTATTAAGAATTGAAGACAATCATTTCTGAATTAGATAGGATCTAGAGGTATAGTGTTAAATATTGATATCACTTAGATATTTCTAGATTTATCTCTATGAGTAATAATTGTATAGGTTGCTCAATGAACTTAAAACGTTTTTCAAAATGTGTTTTATAAGTTAAAATATGACTTGAGTATTTGAATTTTTTTTAAAATATATGCATATGCTTAAAAATTTTATAAAATAGATTTCACAACTTTTAGAGTTGATTGAAATCTTGTGTTGCATGATTATTGTGTTGAGCAGTTGACCTTGATTGCATGTGTGGTCGACCACACTGTTCATATGGTCAACTGGACATCTCAACTCATCGTCCGTAGATTGTCCTAGAGCTCTTCGGCATACTTGCGGATGATAGTGCAGATGATCCGGCCTATAGTGTGGTCGACTGTAAGTCTCATGAGTGAGATTTAAACAATCATTTTTATAATCGTTGGAATACATATATAAATACCCAAATGTTTGAAAATTTACTAACACAATTTTCTGAGCAAAAACTTGATACACATTAATTATATACCATTTTAGAAACATTTTCAAACCCTTTCAAAACATTTACATTGTGGAGATCATCCAAGAAGGGTTTCACACATTCATTGATGTTCTTGAGCAATATTGTGGAGCAATTACTCAAAGAGATCTTTGTACAAGAATTGATATATCTCCACAATTAAGGTGATATCTATACCAAACCTTATTTATTCATCTCTTGTAATTTTATTCAATATTGCATTTAACTTATAACTATAAGGGTTAGAGTGAGTATTGAATTGAAGATAATTGTGATTCTCTTAATTTTGTGTATTTCATTAATTGTTGTATTGAATATAGTTGTATAATCAATGTTGTGTTGTAAAACTCAAGAAGTTGGGTGAACCTTAATTGAATGAGAGGTTTTTGTGTAAAACCCTAAGGTAAATTGGGTGAGCCTCATTTATAATATCTTGTACTTAATTAGTGAAAGGTTTTGTGAAATCATTGAGTAGATAATTCAAGATAGTGGACTAAATTTTATTGCACAAACTGAATCACTATAAATCACTGTATTCTTTGTTTTATTTATGCTATTTATTGGAACACATTATTACATATACTGTTGAACACCAAGTGTTTAATATTTGTTGCCTTAGAATTATTTACTTGAATTATATTGCAAAAATCGAATAAAACCTCATTCTCCTGTCTTTTTAGGTTTTTCATAAGCCCAAGGAAGTAGCAGCCCTTACAATCAATCTTCTGCCATCAAGAACTATAGTGTTACGTTTAGTTATGGAGTCGGCATCAGTCTTCTTCTTAAATCTTACAAAGCCGTAGTTATTTATGAATGAGGACTTTTTCTTAGGAATAAAAATGTCAACAGGTACCCCAAACACATTGAAGAACTTCAAAATGGAGCCTAATGATGTTGACCGATGCAAGTTGCTACTCATGTAAAATTTTGTTTTACTCTCCAAGCTAGATTTTGACAACCTCAACAACTCCCTTTCTCCCTCGCTCCCTCGATATGATCTGCCAAACTGGTGTCTGTACTTGTTTTTTTTTTTTTTGCCAACATAATTATTTGACAAAAAGTCTAATAATTTTCATAAAAAAGTCACTGCCTTGCACGTGACTCTCTCCTGAAGAACAATATCATTTTTTTATATATAAATCTCCTCAAATGATATTGATAATTAGTCAAAATAGTTTTTTAAGTTTAAGTTTTTTGGCCATAATGGTCCCTATCAATTTTTTTGCCTATTTTGATCCTCTAAATTTAATTTTATAGTCATATTGAGATCATTAAACATATTATACAATTGTTAGTTTATAGTACATGAGATTGAAGTTCTTGGGTTTTCTTTTTGTACAAGAATGGACCACCCTCAATTTAAACCCAAAAAAGAAAAGAAAAGAAATTATTAAAATTCAATTAATATATTTCCTACTAGAGAAATAAGAATCTTGCTATTCTTTTTGAACAATTTCCATATGCTAGAATTTCTTCTTCTTTTATTTTTACACACTAGTTCTTGCCTCAAGCTTTTGGTTCCATTAGATCGGGTTGGATGTATCGTTGGGAAAGGTGGGAAAATTTTTAAAGAACAATCTGGGGTACACATTTGAATCTTGAAGGATGACCGCTTGCCTACCTATGCTTTGAGCTCTGAATCTAATGAACTTGTCTAGGTGAGTTTTTTGTAAGGCAAGTAATTTTATTGATAAAGAGGGAAAGGAATCCAATCACACACACAAACTTGTTGGTGCTTGGTGGGCATCGGCGTCAAGAAAAAGGGAAAGGGTGACAAAGAAAAAGAAGTTGGTTTGCGGTGAAGAAGAAAGGAAAGAGAGAAATGAGAGAAAAGAAAGGTAATATTAATTTTTCATTTTTTCACTTTAAAAAGTTTGCATGTGCAAGCGATGAGATTTTTTTTCTCTGGATGTTGGTTTATTTTTGGTCGATAGAATCAAGATGACCATACAAATTAAATTTAAATTTAGAGGATCAAAATGGGTAACAAAAAGAGATAGAGGTCAATTTGACCTTAAAGTTAAACTTAAGAGACTATTTAATTAATTATTAATATTATTGAAGAGATTTATATAAAAGGACGATATTACCTTTCGAGAGAGAGTTATTGACAGAAACGATTAGGTTTTATGTCAATTGATCAAGTTGACAGAAAAAAAATGAATGCATACACCCGTTTAACTGAAAATAAGCTTTAGAATTCACTTAATAAAAAAAAAATACAGTACATGTACTAAAATCTCTATTTATCCATTATCTTTAGCCAAAAAGCCAACTCCCTCACTATATGAAAATCATGTTTTTTCGACCCAAATTTTCGACAGATATTTCGGTCTGAAATTTGAAACGGATCTTAGACAGAATACCGACGAAAAGTACGTTTGACCGGACGTCTAAAATCAATTGCTATTTTTCGACCACTTTCCGACTAAAACGTAGTTAGTTGATAATTAGTTAGGTAGATTTTCCATGCATTTCCGACTGAAATTTAAAATGTAATATATATTAGTTAGGAAAAAAAATTAAAAATATCCATAGGTAATTCGTCACAATTTAGCGATGGATTTCCGACGGAAAATTAATTTAAAAAATTGTAATTTTTTTTGTCATGTTCGTCGAATTTCCGTCTATAATTAGTTGATAATCAAAGATCGATTGCCGACGGATGTTGCATTTTTCTTTTTAAAAAAATTTGTGGAAAATGAAAAATATTCAGTAGCAAATCCGTCTGTAATCCGTCTCCAATACAAATATTTTTTTCCTAAGCTTTTCCCTCTAATCTAAATAATTGTAGTTTTTTATTATTTTCTATACAGTTAGTTTATTAATACCTCAATTTAGGCTTATAACATTTAAAAACCAATCCTAGTTAAAAATATAATTTTCAAAGTTTATTAATTAATTTGGTATATACAATATGTATATATGATTGTGTGTGACAACATGACTGTTATAAAAAATATTGATAACATATAACATAACATTGAAATTGACGTTATAGAATATGGAATTTTAATTTGCCAAATGATAAAGAATTCAAATGAGCACCATAAGTCATAACTAACGTAATTATGCTCTCCAAAATCTTTGATGATTGATTTGAAATCCTCATTTATTTAACTTATGTTCTTTAAAATTGAAACTATCATAAATTGTAATTAACAGTATAAGTATTCGAGATTTATTAATTGATTAGTTAGGTAGTGTTTTAGAGAGTCAATATATATACACACACAACAATCATATATGTATATATAATTGTGTGTGACAACATGGCTATTGTAAAAAGTTTTTATAATTTATACCGTAAGATTAAAACCGATGTTGTATAATTGAAATTTTAATTCATTAAGTAATTAAAAATTAAGCTGAGTATGATAACTAAAGTAATTATGCTCTTTATATTGTTCATTTTCCCGATTTGTAATTCCTCATTTATTTGACTTATATTCTATTAAATTGAAAAAATTATAAATTCGATTATATATAGAAATTTCAAAATGGAGCGCAAGAACGTTATTCCATTTGGATTGTTCGTATAATTTGAAGACAACGAATATTTTTGTGAAAATAAATGATTCATTTAGTAATATATATCTTGCGAAATAATTATCATAAATCTCGTACGATTATATTAACTACTTTAGCTTAATGTTTTTATTATGTTAACATTTCGGTATCAAGTTAGTAAACATTTTTATTTATGTGCATATTTTAACCTCAATTAATGATGATAAATGTAATGAATACATCGAATAACAAGATATCGATAAAATATAATGTGTATAACATGTAAATATAATTTTAATCAAATGTATAATCTAAAAGTGTGTATATATACAAAGAAGAAACTTATTTAAAAATCAAATTTTCTGCTCTTCTTTTAGGATGTTTATTGGTTTTTGTTTAAAATGTTTTTTTGAAAGAATTATTTTGATTCTTAAATCTGTCAGTATCACAAACAGATTCCCTACGGAAATTTAATTATTTTTATAATTAATAAATATTGGTGACCGATTTGTTACGGAAATTTAATTATTTAAAAAATTAATAATGATTCGCGATGGATTCCAGACGGACATTGAATTATTTTAAAATTAATAAATATTGGCAACGAATTCCCGATGGAAATGTTATTTATTAATTTAAAAATTAATGCATATTGGCGACTAATTTCCGACGGAAAGTTAAAATTTCTAAAAATTAATAAATATTGGCGACGGATTCCCGACAGAAAGTTAAAATTTCTAAAAATTAATAAATATTGGCGACGGATTCCCGACGGAAATGTGATTTTATTATTTTAAAAATTAATAAATATTTTCGACGGATTACCGACGGAAAGTTAAAATTTCTAAAAATTAATAAATATTGGCGACGGATTACCGACGGAAAACTAAAATTTTAAAAAACTAATAAATATTATCGACGGATTTCTGACGGAAATGTGATTTTATTATTTTATAAATTAATAAATATTATCGACGGATTACCGACGGAAAGTTAAAATTTCTAAAATTAATAAATATTGGCGACGGATTTCCGACGGAAATGTGATTTTATTATTTTAAAAATTAATAAATATTCCCGACTGATTTTCGACGGAATTGTGATTAATTATTTATAAAATTAATAAATATTATAGACGGATTACCGATGGAAAACTAAAATTTTAAAAAACTAATAAATATTATCGACGGATTCCCGACGGAAATGTGATTTTATTATTTTAAAAATTAATAAATATTCCCGACAGATTTTCGACGGAATAGTGTATTTATTTTAAAAATTTATAAATATTATTGACGGATTACCGATGGAAAGTTAAAATTTTAAAAAATTAATAAATATTGGCGACGGATTTCCGACGAAAATTTACTTAATTATTTAAAAATAGTAAGAATAGGCGGGTGTTCCTCATTTCCCCTAATTTTCCTACTTTCCTCATTTCCCCTCCTAGTTCGGGTGTTCCAAGCTGGGACTTCTTCTTCCTTATCCAAATCTAAAGAGCAATATCGACTGTGGGTCAACAAAGCTCCTCATTTCCCAGTGGTACACGCTTGGAAGCGACGAGCTTGTGTCGAGACTTCATCTCTGTCGGTCAACAAAGCTCTTCCACAGACGATTTTCTTCCTCAACAATTGCAAAGCTGTAGCTGTTGTCGTTCCCTGCTGTAGTTGTAGATTCTGCGCTGCCCTTCCTTGCTGCCTCTGCGCTGCCCTTCCCTGCTGTAGCTGCTGCTTCTGCTCTGCCCTTCGCTACTGTCGCCGCTGTCGCTGCTATCACCGCTGCGTCGAGCTCGTCCCTGCTGCCGGAATTTCAAGCCATCTCGTCGCTGTCACGGTGAGCAGTTAGGAAGTGTAACTAGTTGGGTCGGTTTGCTTGGTTAGCTAAAACAGTCGGTTTGGATTGGTTCTGTGATGATTTAATTTTGTCTAAAATTTATGTTTGGATTTTATTTATTTATTATCTTTTCATTTTCAAGATTCCCTTTTGTTAATGTTTAATCTATAGGTAGCAGTGATCAGTATACGATTTGGGTTTATGGGAAGTTCTTTGCAGAATTTTTATATTTTGCTGTTCTAGGTTGATTAGTTGCCGAGTAATTTGAATTGGACTTTTTGTCTAGAGAGAAACTGCTGTATTTTTTCTTCCATACTATGATTTTATTTCATTTCATCGATATGTATTTGTTCGAAAGTATATCACTTTCTCCCTGCACTAGAACATTCAAAAATGTTGATTATGTTGTTTTCTTTGCTGATAGTAATTTATAGAACCTCTATATGCATTGAAACGGGATGTCTGTGGTACAGAGTTTGCTATGATACTTTCATTATTTGTGTATAAGCTTCTATCTTCATTGAATTGGTGTGCCTCTGCATATAGTTTGCTTTAGGGTCAGTTTGGATTATTACTATTATGTAAGTGGAGTGTTCGGTTAGATTTCAAATAGAAAGTCTTCAGTGTCTAATTATTTGGATGATTAACTGAATTGTGCAGCAAAGTTAAGAATATTCAAAATTGCATGAGACACTTTGCAATGAGGTTATTCTCCTCACTCTAAGAATCATATAAGATGATATAATTGTTTGTGGCTTGTGGGCAAGTCTAATATTGTTTCCAGATAGACTGATGAATTGGAATAGTGTCATCCGTGATTGATTGTCAAGAAATCTTGCAGTAGCAAATTCCCTTTTGGTTTTTGGCTAAAACTAGAAAACCTTCTATTAGAATTTGGTAATTGATAGCCAGAAGAACAAAAAGAAAAAAAGAAAGACTGATTCTTATGTTTAAATTGCCTGAAATACCTTGTAACTATTGGTGAATTCTAGGTCCACTAACACTAAAATCCACTCAAGTAAATTTGTCATACCACTGACTGTTAAATATTTAGTTGAACTCAATTTTCTCAAACATCCCCAGATTGGCTATTAGTAGTATTATTTTTTATTCTTTCTTTATTCGGAGTAAAATATATCATTTACTACTATTTAATGTGAATGCATTATTAGAAGAGATAATACATTCTTAAAAAATAATTTGTGGACAACATGTTTTATAAATGCGTTGTGTCAGTTTTGAATAATTAACCAATAGTAAGAGAATAAACGATGCTAAAAAACTCATTAAAGCAACAACTTAATTAAAAGGGTCAAAGTTTTATACTTGAATAAGTTACTCAGTATGGTTCATGAAATAAGAAGAATAAAAATGAGTGAACTATTAAAGTTATTTTCTTTATTTTCAAGGATACTTGTGCGAGGGAACAATATAAGTACTATACAAGTGGATCGAGTTTGTTTAAAAATTTTTAACACAGAGAGAGAGAGAGACAGAGAGACATTAGAATTTTATGCCGAAAATGCCCCTGACATAATTATGTAGATTTGTTGTTATTCTGCGATAATGTTTTTGTCTGCATACACTTTTAACGTAAATATGTGTTTATTTTTTGTGTAATATATCTTGTGTTCATAACTTAGGTTGAAAATATAAGTGAGTAACAATTATCTTGGTCTTACTGGTATTATTGAAATTATATCGAGATTTGTTGTTCAATTTATTTTATATTAAAGAGTTAAATTATATAGAGATTAATTAAATATCATTAAGCAATTTATAGTATCGTCGTATTTTAAAAACTATTGACATTTCTTTTAATTATTGATAGATGTATAACCGTATTTGGATGTATAAGAGACATGTATAAGGTGTGAAAGGTAATCAATTGAGTTTGAACAGGGAGTTGAAGGATTCATTAAATTAATTTATATTGGCAACGGATTGCCGACGGAAATTAAATTGTTTTTAATAACTTAATAGATATTGGCGACGTATTCCCGACGAAAATGTAATTATTTATTAAAAATTAATTTATATTGGCAACGGATTCCCGACGGAATTGTGATTAATTATTTTAAAAATTAATATATATTACCGACGGATTTAAGACGGACGTATAATTATTTTTAAAATTAATAAATATTGGCAACGGATTTCCGACGGAATTGTGATTAATTATTTTAAAAAATAATATATATTACCGACGGATTTCCGACGGACGTATAATTATTTTTAAATTTAATAAATATTGGCAACGGATTCCCAACGGAATTGTGATTAATTATTTTAAAAATTAATATATATTACCGACGGATTTTCGACGGCCGTATAATTATTTTTAAAATTAATAAATATTGGCAACGGATTCCCGACGGAATTGTGATTAATTATTTTAAAAATTAATATATATTACCGACGGATTTCCGACAGACATATAATTATTTTTAAATTTAATAAATATTGGCAACGGATTCCCGACGGAATTATAATTAATTATTTTAAAAATTAATATATATTACCGACGGATTTTCGACGGACGTATAATTATTTTTAAATTTAATAAATATTGGCAACGGATTCCCGATGGAAATATTTAAATTTTGTAAAAAAAAATTTCATAATTGCGACAGTTTCCCTACAGATTAACTTATTTTTATGATGATAAAAATTAAAAATTTAATAATATCCGTCGTAAAGCGGTTTGTAAGATCGACGGATTCGAGACGAAATCTTTTGTCGTTGACCAATTCTCGTCATTTACGTTGCCATCGAAATTCGGTCATAAATAACGACGGATTACTCAGGCCGTTGGTGTTACTAACTGCCTAATTTCTGACGGAATATTTGGTCGGTAATCCGTCTAAAACTGTAGTCACAGACGGATTACCGATGAAAATGTCCGTTGAAAAAAATGATTTTTCCTGTATTGCCTCTTTACTATATACTTTTAGAAAATTCTTTTATCTGCAGCTCTCATGACAGTATCTTATTCAGGACAAGAAGTTAGAAAGTTTTGCTCGGATCACTTTCAAACAAATCCAAAGAAACCAACTATTCCCAACTACAATACAATTAAGTAATTAAGTAAAAAAAGTATTGTAAAAATTGAATCTTGACTTTTGTCTTGATAATTAAGTAAAAAGTATCTCATTATAAGTAAATTACTATATTATGATGATATGTAAGATTACGTGTTTTTAAAATTATCTTTATTTAGAAAAAGTATTTATTCATTTTTTTAGCATAAAAGGTAAAAATAAAAATAAAAATATTTCATTTGGAATTAAATATTCACATTTGACATAATACAAGAATTAAATAGCTAGAGATTTTGAGTTTTGATATTAAAGAAATTACAACAATATATTTGTTATTGGTGAGATCATATGAATTAGCTTAATAAAAATATAAGAAGATTATTAGTAGAATTTCAATTTTTTTAAATATATATACTTATTTTTAAAAATTAAACATTTAATTTTAAATATTTCAAAATGAAAACATTTCCATTAAGTTTTAATTGAAGAGTATATCTCTTTAATTTGAAAACGTTGGGATAATATTCAACTATCCTTCAGATTTTACCTAACTTACTAGAACGAGTACCTGGGAAGAGGATTGAAAAGGATGCTCGGACAAAATTTTCAAATGCATAAGTTGGTCATAGTCAAATAATATTTAACAGCTCTGACTAGCTTTATCTATATACTGTGGTCTAAAGCAAGCTGGTTTTTACGCCACCATAGACTAGTCTAATATCAAACCATGTCAATATTTTAATTCGACAAAAACAACACGTTTCTGAACCCTTCCCCCTTCACTTATAAATACCTTTAGAGGTTTGCACATCAATGCCATCACAGAAAAAAGATAGTTAATATTTAGTCCAAATATATTCAGCTTTGAGAAAAATCAGAAAATGTGGTTGATGATGAAGGCTTTCATTATACAATTTCTTATGTTTGTTTTTTTGGGCAGTCTTTTACCTAGTGAAGCTTCAAATACTCATCATTATAAGTTTGTGGTAAGTGCATTAATTAATGTTACGTTAGTCCAATATTACAAAGTTTTGATAATATTTTTATTTGATATATTGAAAATGTCTGATAATGTTTTAATTCTACTTCATACTAGAGGTTCATGAATTAGGCATAAAAAATCTTCCAAAATGGGCATGCATGCATGGATTTATTTATTTATTTTGGTCAAGTTCATATTTTTCAAGTAATTTCAATATTGAAATGAGTACTCACTTCGATGTACAGATTAAAGAAGCTCCATACAAAAGGCTATGCGAAACCAAGAACATTTTAACAGTAAACGGCCAGTTTCCTGGTCCAACTTTACGCCTCCGCCAAGGTGACACGATCCTTGTTGATGTCTATAACAGGGCCGAGGAAAATATCACTGTTCACTGGTATAGCATTTTCTCCCTTTCTCTCTGTTTAGTCCAGTGTATCGCATTGAAATATTCATATTTTCCTTTTAATATGTTTAAAATTGAATGCTTAATTTATTCAAATAAGTATTTTTATCTACACTTTTTTACTAACAATCATATTAAATCAAGGTGAAAATATTTTTTACTTTTAAATTAAGAGATTTATTTTTATCTATTAACCTTATTAGTAACAAAGATATATCATCATATCTTCTTGAAGGTAAAAAATATATATTTTTTAATTCTTAAATTAAGTCAAATATAAATATTCAATTTAAGACAATTATTCTTTTTAAAGTCCCGCTCTGAAATTATGGCAAGGGATTTTTTTTTTTTGAAAGGTTATGGCAAGGGATTCGAATTTAGATCTCTCCCTTTCAAAAAAAAAAATTTAGATCTCTCTAGCTACATAAAGATTCAGAAAATCTTGGACTAATGCAGTAGCTTGAAACCTGACTATGTAGGCATGGAGTTAAGCAGCCAAGACATCCATGGTCAGATGGCCCAGAATTTGTCACTCAGTGCCCCATTAGGCCAGGAACGAAGTTCACCCAAAAGCTTGTTCTTTCTGATGAGATTGGAACCTTGTGGTGGCATGCTCATAGCGAATGGTCAAGGGCAACCGTACACGGTTTGCTTATTGTTTACCCCAAGAGAGGCGATAAGTATCCATTTCCAAATCCTCATGCAGAAGTACCTCTCGTTTTAGGTAATTGATTTAACATATTTTTCAATTTCCACATTTTGCAAATGAATTCTTTTGAAGAAATATAAAAAATGGGAAAATACTGTAGGAGAATGGTGGAAGAGTGATATCCAGGAGGTTTTCTCAGAGTTCATGAGACGTGGTGGAGACCCCGTTATCTCTGATGCTTATCTTGTCAACGGTCAACCAGGTGACCTGTATAACTGCTCAAAAGCAGGCAAGTTTGAGACACTTTTATGCTTAAACAATTCGTCATTTATATAATCTAAAGTTCAGAATTAATTTTATAATGAAGATCAAATCAGTCTTCTCTCTTTTAAAGAAAAGTTAAATTCTAAGAAAAATAAGTGCGTTCGCTATGTTCATTCATTTTTTAATTAAAAATCTTTTTTTTATGTCATATATTTTTTAGATGAGTAAGTTAAGTTAAAGTTTTAGTTGCATAACGATTCTAATATTTGAATTTTGATCACCATTTTTTTTTTCTTCACAATTGCAGACACTTTCAAGCTGGCAGTAAATCAAGGCAAGACCTATTTGGTACGAATGGTGAATGCTGCCATGAACAACATTCTTTTCTTTGGCATTGCAAAGCATCACCTTACTGTGGTAGGATCAGATGGTGCCTATACCAAGCCTCTAAAGAGTGATTACATTGCCATATCCCCTGGCGAAACCATAGATTTCTTATTAGAAGCTAATCAAGAACCTGATCACTATTACATAGCTGCTAAGGCCTACGCCTCCGGTGCAACGTTCAGCAGCAGCACCACCACTGCCATTGTCCAATACCAGGGAAATTACACTCCATCTTCAAAACCCATCTTCCCAACTCTTCCAGTTTATAATGATACAAATGCTTCATTCAATTTCACCAGAAGCCTCAGAAGCTTAGCAAATAAAGAGCACCCTATTGATGTCCCAAATGGCAATAAAATGACTAAACTTTTCTTCACACTCTCAGTCAACACCATTCCTTGTGAGAATGATGACTGTGAAGGCCCACCAAATGGGACAACAAGATTGATGGCAAGTGTAAACAACATAAGTTTTGTTCACCCAAAACTGGACATACTTCAAGCTTATTACAACCACATTGTTGGAATCTATGGGGATGAGTTTCCTGATAAGCCAGCACAGGAGTTTAACTACACAGGGAATAATCTTCCTCCAGAATTGAGGACACCAGAACTGGGAACAGAAGTGAAAGTTCTTGAGTATAATTCTGAGGTGGAGCTTGTTTTCCAGTCAACTAATTTGCTTTCTGGCATAGATCATCCCATGCATCTACATGGGTATAGTTTCTACGTGGTTGGATCAGGTTTGGGAAACTATAATGCCTCTACTGCCAGATATAACCTTGATGACCCTCCTCTACAAAATACAATTGCAGTTCCCAGGAATGGCTGGACCGCTATCAGATTCAAGGCAAATAACCCTGGTATGTGTCGCCACTTCATGAACAATGTTCTTTCTTTTCTCTGTTCCTAGGATATTGTCTACTTGGGATGATAAAATGCATAAAATTGTCATCAGTTTATTAATTTACACTTTTATTTTAGATAAAAATTTAATATGATATAAAAGTGAAAGGTCTCATGTTCAAATAAATATCTATTTTACTTATTAAATAATTGCCGTTTACATGTTTAGAACCCACTCTAATTACTGAGATGGAAATTTAACAAAGTATATCATAGTCTCCATATAAGATCTACATCCTGGGGAAAGAAAAACATTAGTTAATTATTATTGTTATTATTCTCTGAAAACTGAGTTGAAAGGTCCTTACGACTTAATGCAGGGGTTTGGTTCATGCACTGCCATTTTGAGCGTCATGTGAGCTGGGGAATGGGGATGGCTTTCATAGTTAAAGATGGAAAGCGCCCACAAGAAAAAATGTTGCCTCCGCCAGCAGGCCTGCCCCTCTGTTAATTAGGGAGGAGTATCACGGTCACTTTTGAAACAGCAATTGCAGCTCGTTCTTTGCTTCCTTGAAGAAGGAAGAATATCTCCAATCCTATTTATTTTTTATATACGCATCTTTGGTTGAAAATAATATTGTATTATCAATTGATCATTCTTTTGTTTGTGGAACTGAAAATATTGTACGTCTACAAGTTGAATAAATAAAGGTTTGAATTGTGAATTCTTTAAACTCCTCCAACTTCTTTAATTAGTTAGATATTTGGCTACTACATCATCAGCCTGTGGGTTGTTCTTTTCCAAGTGTCATAGAGATATTAGGCTATATTCTGTCTCCAAAGAAGCAAAAGGATTATTATAGATTTGAAACTTCATTGACCCGAGTGAAAAGCTGATAGCCCAAGCTAAAAATGATGAAAGAAAAGAAAAAAAAGAAGAAAACTAGTTAATCTCCGTAATCTGACAGATCACTAACCCTTTTCGATAGCTTCTACAATGGAAAGGTATCACCAATTAAAGAACAAGTTTACCACATCAATTACAATGGCTCTCTCCTTTCCTGTATGAAGTTTGATATCCTTCAAGCCTTCCTTGAAGTATATGATAGAGCATCATCAACTATGTCTCCTAATACCTAAATTTTGTTGATACAAGCTAGAAAATATTATTTTCTACTCAATTGGTTGATAATTAAGATTTTCGCTCTCGTTTGAATTATGTAACGTACATATATATATAGCTGGAAAAACTGCATTAATTCATTCGGTAATATCTGCCAAAATGGATGTGTTACAAGAAAATGTGGACAGACAACCAATTCATGCCGTAAGGAGACATGGAGCTTAATTAAGAGAGTTCTCTCCCAAATTATGGGTAATCACAGTACTTAATCTAGGAATGATAGTCATGCCCATAAACTCCAGAATAGGTGACAGATCCACATTCTAATTAGGAAAAATCGAATTATATATGTGGCCTCTTGAAAAAGTTCTTGAACATAATTAGTCTAAACTCCAACCTTGGAAAGCCTTAGACGTTCCAGTGGCACCATTAAATCACAATGCCTAGGGGGTGGAGAGCGTACGTTGAATAGGGGTATCAATCAAACTTTGCGAGTAGAACTTGGTTAAGCCCAGAGTTCAACCCGAATTAAATAATGGAATTTCAATTTCAAGATTGATTTGAAATTATAGTCGTTGAATAAAAATTGTGTTGACATCATCTTAGCTCACGGTTAAGAAAATTCTCTAGTATAAATAGGGGTGCTTAGAAAAATTAAGTTTTCTTGAATACAAAAATCTTTTTCCAAATTTATATACTACTCTTTAAAATTAGCCTCCTTTCAATACGAAATAAATTTTCAGCCTCGAACTTAAAGAAAAAACACCTTCCTCTTCCAACAATGCTTATTTGCTGGCACTGATTGACTATTAAGAACAAAATAGTCCGTAATGGTTGTCTCAAAGCAAATGTCAGGACTTCACTTGAGATTCCAGCTAGAACAATGATCTAAGAGGGTTAGTGAGACATAATTTGTAGGTGGAAGAAGGGTAGCCGGAGGGAGAACGACAGTGGTTTATCACATGCGATATTAGATTTGAATGTTTTGGGTTAATTATATATTGTTCACTGATACCCCATTAACGAAACACATTCATGTAATGATACATGTCTTTAAAAGTTTGTGCTTTAAAATATTCTCAATGAAGAAATTAACAGTATATAATTTGGCACATATTCAACTATTATTTACTTAAATGTTGAACATAACCATAATGAATACAACTTTCTTTAATGAAGACGGTGATCACTGATGTGGTCTAATATTAAAATCTGTAAACAATATGTGGTGCAACCCGTATTCACAAAACTATGTGAAAGCAAAACAATTTTAACTGTAAATGATATGTCAATAATTCATATTTAAAAGTATCTCCAACGTTATTATTTCATTAAAAAAATAAAAAAAGGCTGACCCAATGATTAGCAGTTTGAATAAGAATTAGAAATCAATTCCATCATTTCCTTTATGAAAAAAAAAAATTCCATCATTTTCTATAAAAATATTTCATCAAATACTATCATATTCAAATTTTAAATTTATGACATAGGTAAGTGTCGCACTTATTAAAGTTGGAAATATGAGTTGGCCTTTATCATCAAAAATCTGGCCAATTTATCCCGTCCGAATTGGTCTGAAGCCCATTTGGGTTTAGACAAGCTTGGCCCACAGGCCTGTTTAGCCCACCTCTCTCTCTTTCTTTTTTTTTTTTTTCTTTTTAAGTTTGGAAAAATTCATATATTTAGTTCCCAAACAATTTTAACTCTTTATCTAAGTTCCTATTCTTTATTTTTCATTTGAAAGTCCCCAAAAAAATTCAGGTGCCCTTCCGGTCTCTTTTTGGCCGGAATCGAGCATACCTTTTGTGAAAAGTAGTTTTTTTATAACATTTGTTTTTAAAGCATTTCACCTTTTTCCTCTAAAAATAAATGTCTGTCACTGGATCATTTTTGTATATAAATGCTCCATAAACCCGTACAAGCTGCTTTGTCATGGCAAATACCTTCAAGCATACTTCTATCGTGCCTCCATTGTTTATATGCATATATCTACAGGACACTCAGAGAGTGTCAATATCTTGCAAGATCACAACACACTTAAGAGTGTGATAACAGGTTGGAACCGGAATTCCAAATAATAGCCACTATCCTTGTCCATTGACTGGTCAGAAATTATTGCAAAGAGCAGGAGAAATAGGACACAAGAAGAAAATATCCTTACCTTTCCAGCCATTTTACATGGATAGATAGATTTATGCATTTCCTGATTTAACAGATTTGGATTTCGTTGGACACATTTTCTTTATCCTCCTCCCTGCCCATACTATATGATACAATCAACCTCCTCTATACCAACAATGGCAATGAAAACAAACAATTAGTTTATAATGCACAGGTTCAGAAACATTGACAAAGTATCTAAATAATTAGGCACTTATGAAAAAATTACAAAATCAAGCCACCACTAAACTAGGTGCAATTTGGCTTCAAAAAGATTGACAAGAAAATGCTATTTTAGCTGGGTCATTTGTTCTAAGGACAACCGCAACAGGATGTCTGTTATGGGGTTACAAGAAGAAAATTGAAAATGGACAGAATAAAACACTGACCACATTCAAAAATTTTGTGATGTCTATTTATTCTAAACCTTGTTTATTATCTATTATATTTAATATTTTCAAACAAAAATTTAAAGTATCTACGCATGGTTTCAATTTATTTTCAAAATTAAAAATATTGAAAGAGGCTTTACAAAATGACATACATACTCTATATAAAAAGAGTTGATTATTTTCTAAATTCATTTATTACTTATAGAATATTATTAACCATACCTATAAAAGTTGCTTCAATAGAAGATTTAATGAATTAGCTATATAATTCATTGAAAATTTATGTTGAAAAATTAGAATATAAAAATATAATCAACATTTTTACATCTCAAAACGCAAGAACAATAAATTTTAGTTAAAATATATTAATATTTAACAACAAATATAAAAAAGTCTCATTTTGGAATTTCGCTTAAGCCCTTTAAAACCCTTGAGATTGCCATGATCTCGATCAGAGGAGGCAATTAATACTTTTGCTTCTAGTGAGTTATATATAATGGATATTCCATTCATTCCAAAATATAAGATTCCGAACATTTCACACATATTAAGGAGGTATTCTAGTCTCTTAAAATATCCTCATTTATTATGTCATATTATTTTTTTAGAAATTTGGAACTAAACCATTTATTTTTTCACTTTATTTAAGAGTAGAGATAATATTGAAAAATATATATATAATAACTCTCAAAATTCTAAAAGTATCTTATGTTTTGGGACAAATAGAGTATTTGTTTGCTTTAGAGGACTAACTATAAATGAAAAATAATTTATTAATTATATTTTATATTATTATTGAAAAACCTAAGAGATGGTGAATTAAGTTTTATCCAATTTTTCTTTACCTAATTAAATCAATACATTCTAAGACAACAAATATCAAATAATTGGTGCGCAAACAATGTGTGAAATAATGTGTTCTAGTAGTTAGCAAAAATAAAGCAAATAA
The DNA here is from genome assembly GCA_019593545.1 of Apocynum venetum. Lineage (NCBI taxonomy): Eukaryota > Viridiplantae > Streptophyta > Magnoliopsida > Gentianales > Apocynaceae > Apocynum > Apocynum venetum. The sequence continues at coordinate 7,335,811 of SRSM01000143.1, forward strand.
CACAAAAATTTATAATGGTTCGGTTTATCTAACAAAACCTAATTCACTATCTTGAGCTATCTACTCAAATATTTCACAAACCTTTCACTAATTTAGCACAAGAGATTACAAAAGAGGCTCACTCAATTCACTTTAGGGTTTTACAAAACAAACCTCTTACCCAATCATGGTTCACCCAACTCCTTGAGTTTTACAACACAACCTTGATTATATACTTATCTCTAATACAACAATTAATGAAATACATGCACTTGAGATAATCACAATTATCTATAATTCAAAACTTACTCTAACCCTTAGAATTTTAAGTTCAATGCAACCTTGAATGAAACTTACAAGATGAGAATAAGAAGAGTTTGATATAGATATCATCTTTAGTTGTGAAGATATATCAATCCTTGTAGAAAGACTTCTTTGAGTAATATGTTCCTTTAGATTGCTCAATAGCACCAATGATTTAGTAAAAACCCTTCTTTGATGATTTTCACAATATAAATGTTATGAAAGGGTTTGAAAATGTTTCTAAGATGTTCTATATTGAATATGAATCATATTTTTGCTCAAAAAGTCGTATACCTAAGTTTTTCAAATAATTGAGTATTTATATATATGCTTCAACAGTCATAAAATGACGGTTTTAATCCCACTCAGGAGACTTGCAGTCAACCGCATCTCAGGCTAGTCGGCCATACCATCATCCGCAAGTGTACCAGAGAGCTCTGAACATTCTATAGACAATGAGATAAATAGTTTAGTCGACCGCACAATCTGTGGTCGACCGTACATGCATCCAAACTATGCAAACACAAGATTCTAATCAACTCTTAGAGTTGTGAAATTTATTTTATAAAATTTTTAAGCATATGTATGTATTTTGAAAACCATTTCAAATATAAACTCATTAGTGCATTTTGAAAAACGTTTTACTTTTATTGAGTAACCTATATAATTTATTACTCATAAAGGTAAACCTAGAGATATCTAACACTAAATCTCTAAATCCTATCTAATTAAGAAAACGCTTATCTTCAACTCTTGATCCTATATTGTATGGATTAGACATTTGAATCCTAAAATACCAACACTTATACAATTAAGACATTAGTCCTCATAAATATTTGTTATTAATAAAAATTAAGACATCAAAAGCTTTAGAGCTTTCAATTATCAATAATGTGAGACTCATAATATATATATATATATATATGTATATATATATATATATATATATTATCAAACTATTAATTCCCTAACTCAAAAGAAAAAAAATCCTTCAATTCCTAATAAAAAAACTTGATATCCAAACACAAACCATTTTCATTTAAAAAACAAACAAAAGACACTTTTTAAATTGCAATCCAAATACACACTAACCTTCTCATTTGCATTGATCAGGTTTTTTAAAGAGAAAATATTTCAATAATTAACAAGAACATCAATCATGGTTTTAATAATATTAGAATTGTGTAATTCAAGAATTAAGTAAAGATTTTGAAAAGAAGTTTACTAATTTATCTTTAATTGTAACCACTTTATTTTAAATCAATATAAATTATTATTTGTCACCATTTTTGTTGTTTGTTTATAGTGTGAATTTTTTTTGGATATATATGTGTGTGTGTTATGATCATAGGTTAGATTACGTGTTTTTAAGATATAAATTTTTAAGCTAATGAGGGTTTTTTCTTAATTTATTTTAAAGTTATTTGTAAAACTTTTACATTAAAATTAGCTTTATTTAGGAAAAATGTGTATTCAATTTTTTAGCATCTCAAAATAAAAATAAACATATTTAAGTTTTAGATAAAAAAAATATTTCACGTAGAATCAAATGTTCACATTTGATTTAATACAAGCACTAAATAGAACTTTTGATTTTAGGAAGTTACAACAATATATTCATTATTGATGTGGTTCAAATGAGATCACCTAAGTTAGCGTGATATAAATATAAGAAAGTTATTAGTTCAACTTAATACTACAAAGTATATATTTATTTTAAAAATTTAGAAATTTAGTTTTAAATATCTCAAAATAAAAATATTTACATTAGTTTTTAAATTGTTTTTGAAATACACAATATTTGTGGAGAGTATGACTCAAATTTATTGATATAACTAATAAATGACTATTTTTATGCTATTTAATCAATTTATTTTGGTTAAATGTCATTTAATTATGTTGTTTTTATTAATATTTTTGTATTTTATGCTAATATCTTTGTTTGTAAGTTTTTAAAAAATTATTTGGTCAGTTGTAGACAATAAAAAAAAAGTTGTGAAAAAGTAAAAAAAGGAAAAAGATTTATAAAAAATTCGATGTAAGTCAACGATGCCCACGTCAACAACAGCCAATATGCCAGTCAGAGACAAGTCAACACAGTAGAGGAAACTAATGTGCGACATGTGGCGTACACTTAAAAACTTCAAGCCTAGTTAGATAACGCGTTATTCAAATGCGTTCAACATGATGAAACCAGATGCCCACGTAACGCAAGGATTAAGCAGCTATCTAGCTAATCCAAGTGTGACACCTGACAAATCCAATCAAACGCGTCCGCTGTCGATACCATTGGATTATCTGCATATGGATTGCTCATAATGAGCCATGTTGCCTGCGCACTTTCAGTCTCTGCAACCGAGGCACATAACTTCATTTTTTCGCATGTTGACCCCATTTTTTGTTAATCCCATCATTTTATCTATGAATAGTTAGGCATTTTTTTATTCATTTTACACCATTTATTTTCTAGTTTCTCTATCTAAATGTTATGTTCTTAGTTTAGATTAGTTTTTGAAGATCTTTTTGAGAAAAATCAAGGAAACCAAGGAGATACCATTCATGTGAAAATTAAGGAAAGTTTCTCTTTCATTGTTGATTTTAAATTTTAAATTCTTTGTTTTATTTATGTTAATTAAGATGTTATTGTAATATACTTACATTGGCAAGGAATTGTACTAAAGACTAGCAAATGAAATTTTTATCGATGACTTAATTAATCGGATAATTGAGAAGTTTTATCGCCCAATATTTTCTTTCTGTTTTTTAATGTTATAATTGAGAAATTCTACGGCCTAATTTAATTTATATTTCTGCATTAATTGAGAGGTTCTACTGCCCAATTTAGTTAGTTTAGTTTTCTTTCTGTTATGGCCGAGAATCGCACCTCATTTTATCTGTTTTAATTTTGTCCTTAATTTTATTTATTGAGTATTTATATAATTCTTGTTTCACTCATGTAGTTTATATTAAATGAATTGGAATGAAAAACTAATTGTTTAGCATGATTATATTGCTAGAATTAATTATTTAAGTAGAAAATAATGATTTAATTAAGTTAACCGTTGAATTCTTAATTATGTTAATAAGGAATTTTATAATTTAAGATGTATAAAACAAATCTCATTCTTTTATGCAAATTAATGTTAGATAATTCTTTTGTGCTTTTTAAATTTAATTAAGAATCTTATTAATACTCAATTATTATGATTTTTTTATTAAATTGATGATTTTTTTTGAGCTTATCAACACTAATCTAATTTTTAAGGATACATATTTTCAAGTACATTGATATTCTAAGACAAATTACTCAATAATTTTCTTTATTTATGATTTTTCACATGAAAATAGAAATTGAAACTAGTACTTTGCAAAAACATTTTATTAACCTAGTTTCTTTTAATTTGTTTAGTTTAATTAGGAAGTTATTTGTTTAAACTTACATTGAAAAATTATTAAGTCTTTATAGGATTAACCTGACTTACTCTGTCTACTTAGTTAGGGTTAATTGGTAATTCTTATCAACAGTAAAAGACTTAATTGAAAAAATTTACATATTGAGGGAGAGACTAATTTACATTTCACTATTTGTTTAATTTTATGTTTAATGTTATGTTAAATGCATATATTTAATTTGGGAAGAAAGGGATAAATTTGGGGGGAACTCAAAACCACCAATGGTATTTACACAAATTGTCTCGTGTGCAAAGTTGGCTTTGTAATTGCAATCAGGCAATGATATTCTGGGTCCAGGGAAAAGGTAAATCTCAAATATGAAAGATAAAAGAAACCTAAACTTTGATATAAAAATCCAAGGAGGGCCCAGCATCAAAAGTTACCTAACATTAAGGTGTTAAAAAATAGAATCTAAATTTTAAATTCAATTCAATTAATTGAAATTTTTTAAAATTACGATATAATTTTCACTTTGAATTTTAAAAATTTTGGTTAAATTGAAACATCAAATTTTTTAATTAATGTTTAATCAAATTTATTTACTTAAAAAATTAATTAATTAATTGTTTATATTTTCCTAATTGAAGTATTTTTATATCCACAAGATGATGATTAAGTATTCTAAAAAAAGTTCATTCATCATCATGAATCATTATGAATCATTTTCGATATTCTCCTCATTGAAATGTGTAAAGAATAGGACAATATAATTTAATTATTTAGAAGATAAATGTTTTTCCTTTTGTCTATTGTCTAAGTGTGTGAGAACATTTGACATCATCATTTCATTTCATCATATTTATTAAGTTCATTGAATTTTTTTGTAAAAAAAAAAAATTCGATCTAAAATCGAACCGTAGTATTTGTAATACGATTTTTTTCGATTTATCTAGGTAAAAAATTGAAAATTAAAAAATAAAAAAAAATCAAAATTATAAAATTTGAATTGAAAAATCGAATGCACACCTAGAATAAATTCTAGGAGTTCACAATCAGGCCGAAAACAAGACTCTTCCTATTGCAGCCAGTCATTTTTATTTTAAAAATTATTTAAAACTATTTTTACTATTTACTTATCGAAATTCTAAACTTTTTTTCTTTATTTATTAAAAAAATTGTCTTGATAAATTACAAAACACAGCACCAGTACAATAATTTTACATCATAGTATAGTCATTTAGTTCAAGACAATGGTAACCTCTTGGAGAATTAATGATAGCTTCTTTTTCTTTTTTTTAAGCTTATGAAACAAAAAAGAATTTGATATCTTTGGTACAATATTATTTTAATTCAAAATTGAATATTAAATTTTGACTTAATAAATTTTAAAAAGAAATTTGACCTTAAGTAAATACATTATTCTTATTTATTAATAATGTCGTTTGTAATGTGACAACATGTGAGTTAAAAATGTCTGCTCTTTTTTGTATGTCTAGTCTAATTTGTTCAGGGGTGAAATGCAAATTAGTCTCTCAAGGCATCAATTTTTTTTAATCAAAGTCTTTATTTCTTGAAACTTTCAATTTAGTCCTTAGATTTTATAAAAGATCAGACTTTAGTCCTTTTGTCTCAAATTTTTATCCAAATTCATTAAAAAACTATGGGTTTTAGAAAGCCTTTTTTTTGTGAAAAAAAAAACCCTGTCAATTTTACCTTTCTGTCTAAATTTTATCTAAATCCATTCAAAATTGGTAATTATTTCAACAATAAAGGACTTAATTGAAATTCTTTCAACAAAATTTTTACAATTTTGAGGGAGGTACTAATTTACATTTCACTCTTCGTTTAGTTTTCTGTTTGATCTTAAACTTGTGTTCCGGCCACATATAAACAACCTTGACAGAAACATTTCCGATTCTGACATTTTGTTTTCTTTGATCACAAAACTCTTCTAAGTCTTTGTCTAAAGTGTGAAATTGTGCAGGAAGGACTTGACTGGAGTTTACTTCTATGACAAAACTGTATAAAGTCTTGTATGAGGTGTCGAGGAAGGGCATGACTGCAGTTTACTTATATTTTCCAAATTATCCTTTTGCCCAAACAAAAAGAATAGAAATCAAGAGAAAACTCTGACGACCTAATCAACACTAACGAACCGCCAAGGAACAAGTTTTGCACTTCCTTTGCAAGTATTTTTTCACCTATTTATCTGGATCAATACTGATGCAAACACACACATATATAAATTAAAGTATTTAAAATTAGTAATATAAACTAATTAAGATTTTCTTTCGTTTGATTTGAAAATATTATATGATTAATTCTTCAAAGAATTAGTTTATGTCATTAAATTTTGAATAAAATGTTAGCCTGCAAATGGCTATTTGTGAAACTACTTCTTACGAAAGGTTTATTTGTACCACAAAATTTTGCTCAAATTACTATTTTTTTAGAAGAAAACAAAAAAGAAGAAGAAGAAAGTCAATAAAAAGGAAATTTAACTTTTGATTAAAGGTTTTTTAGTAAATGAAAAAGACGAGCTAGTTATGAAAATTGAATAGAGAATTGCCGGCAATATCACTTCAGAGATATATTAGCCAAATTTCTCCTCCATAATTTATGTAAGAAATTATTTTTTCGAAATAGATTTTAACTAGCCCAAATTACCTTTATTTTTTAAAAAATAAAAAGATAAATTAAATCACTACAAAAGCTGGCCAAAATGAAAAACCCGAGTGAATTTTCTGATTAGTTTTATTTTATATTTTTGTCTTGTTACTCTTACTTGATCCATTAGGAAAAACAATATGAAATTAAAGACGGTCCACATGAGATAGGAAAACTTGAAACTGACTAATTATTTTATTATCTACTGAAAGGGATGGAAAAATATTTGAACAATAGTAGCATCTATAAAATCCCACAATCAAGAGAGAAGTTGAGGAAAACCCCAAAGGATATATACCCAAGGAGAAATTGAGAAAATCCAGAAGAATGATAATCTTGATTGTACAATCAGTTTTGTTTCTTTTAATGGGTACTTATGTCCCACCTACAGGAGCTCTCATCAATCACTATAAATTTATGGTAAGTACAAATTACTTTAATTTCTTCAGCATTTAATAATGTACAAAAAAAGGTCCAACACATGATCATATACTTACCGTATATGGCATCCATATATACAGGATAGATCACTTTGCAATAAGTTATTAGCTACAATAACTAGGAAAAATCACCAAATATTTTGCAGGTGAAAGAAACTCCATGTAGAAGACTATGTAGCAGCAAGAAGATTTTAACAGTAAATGATCAATTTCCTGGGCCAACTCTGCATGTTCGACAAGGAGAAACAGTCATCGTCGATGTCTTTAATGAGGCCAAAGAGAACATTACTCTTCATTGGTATAAATTGCTCTGTTTTCTCTTCTTGGTTGATGGATTGAATTATGTCTCTCTAGGTAGGATCAAAACATGAACTGAATTAGCAGAAACTGAAATTCTAGGCATGGAGTGAAGCAACCAAGGCATCCATGGTGGGATGGTCCGGAATATATCACTCAGTGCCCAATCAGGCCTGGATCAAAGTTTACTCAGAGGATTTTGGTTACAGATGAGATTGGAACTTTGTGGTGGCATTCTCATAGTGCTTGGACGAGAGCGACTGTGCATGGTTTACTTGTGGTTCATCCTAAGGAGAAAGATGTATTTCCATTTCCCAAGCCTCACGTAGAAGTGCCCATCATACTAGGTACATACAAGGAATTATTCCAAGTTTATAATCCCTTATGGGCAGCCTTTTCTTGTCACTGGATTTTAAATCCCCCAACTCCCCAAGGTTGAGTTTAAACGTAGAAATCCCACAAATTAACTTAGTTGATACATACAAGTGTCGATCATGCATCTTTCTATCTAAAGTCCAAAAAAAATAAAAAGGAAAAGAGATCCTGCATCTGTTTTTGCCTCCCCACCTGCAAAGACATCTGATAATTTTTATAAACGAGATAAAGAAGAAGACAGAGTGAAATATAAATTGTATATAGTTTTCATTTGGTTGATAATCGAGTGCTCCAATTCTTGAATTTAGCTACAGATGGTTAAAATTTTATTCATTGTCTATATACTTGAGATTTTGAACATTTAGTTTGATAATATAAATTTTAAGGTGGGAAATAAATGGAGGCTTATTATGATATTTTTGTTGTAATGAAGGTGAATGGTGGAAGAGCAACGTGAAGGAAGTAGAGAGTGAATTCCTGAGGAAAGGTGGAGATCCAAATGCCTCAGATGCTCTTCTCATTAACGGTCAACCTGGGGATCTATATCCATGCTCAAAACTTGGTTATACTTTTACCCCTTTTTCTTTGAATTTTTATTTTCTTTTTGGGTTAATCTAAATTGACCAGAAGTTGTTTGTCTGGATACATCACATAGACGGTTCCTAACTTATAGTAGGATATTCTTTTCTGGATTAAGATTTCTTGAGTCTTTTCTTTCCTAAACCTTTGATTTCAGCTATTGGGGATTTTGATTTTCTACTAAAAGGAAAAGATCAAAATCTCATTTACCTAAGTCCACAATAACAGTCTAAGAATTGAGTAATGGTTTAGAAAAATCAAGAATTAATCCTAGAGTGTAAAAAAATAAATTAGATTTTGGCAACCATTTTATTCAACTATAGTTCAGATTGGTATTTGACAATGATATCTATGTTAAAAATTCCTCAAATAAGGGGAAAAAAATGTTTAGAGAAAATTTTATAAACAGTTCCACCCCACCCCCCAAATTTTTTTTGATAAGGTGTTTTCATTCTACCATTTTGGGAACCTAGGCCTATATATATATATAGACCTATACATGTAGTTCTCCAAACTCCCATTTTGGGCCTTAAACTATGTTAACTATCTTTCTTGAAATTCTTCTAGATTGAAGTGTGGACCATATAACTCAATTCGCTGCAATCCAATACTGCCACTTTGAATAACTAACCCAATTAATTATACCATTGTTAATTTTACTCTACTTGCTTCCTTATTTGAATACTCTTACATAATCATAGTGATAAAAATGTCACAACCGCAATTCTTAAATGAAAATAGTTAAAATTGTCAAAAAACATCTAACACTGGTGTTGAAATATATATCTATATATATATATAGATAGTTCTTATTGTCTAAAAAAATGAATATTCACATTTAATTTAATATAAGAATTAAAATGAGTATTAGGTATTAAGAAAATCTTGTAACAATTTTTGCAGAGACATTTAAGCTGACAGTGGAATATGGCAAGAAATATTTACTCCGAATGGTTAACGCTGCCATGAACGACATCTTCTTCTTCTCCATTGCAAAGCATCAACTTACCATAGTAGGAACAGATGGTGCCTACACCAAGCCATTGAAAACTAACTACATAGCCATATCCCCTGGACAAACCATGGATGCCATCCTAGAAGCAAATCAATCTCCTAATCACTATTATTACATGGCTGCTAGGGTTTATCACAGTGTCGATATTGTCCCTTTCGACAATACAACCACCACAGCCATTCTCAACTACCAAGAGAACAATAATACTTCTCCTTTCCTTCCAATTCTTCCCTATCATGGTGATACCAATGCATCAACTAATTTCACTTTTAGCCTTAGAAGCTTAGCTAGTAAGAAATATCCCGTCGATGTCCCGATGAAAGTCCAGAATAAAATCTTCATGACATTTTCCATAAACACTCTACCATGTAGGAATAATTCTTGTACAGGACCTGGAGGTCTAAGATTAAGGGCCAGCACGAATAATATAAGCTTTGTTCATCCTAGTATTAGTATACTTGAAGCTTATTATTATAAGATCAAAGGTGTATATGAAACTGAATATCCGAATTTGCCACCTTTGAAGTTCAATTTTACTAAGGATAATGTTCCAGCTAAATTTCAGACGCCAAATCTGGACACGAAAGTTAAAGTACTCAAGTATAATTCCAGTGTGGAGATTGTTTTACAAGGAACGAATGTGGTTTTAGGTATTGATCATCCAGTGCATTTGCATGGTCATAGTTTTTATGTGGTTGGATGGGGTATGGGAAACTTTGACAGGAAAAAAGATCCTTTGAAATACAACCTTGTTGATCCACCTCTTCAGAACACAATTGCTGTTCCCAAAAGGGGCTGGGCTGCCATTAGATTCAGGGCGAATAATCCTGGTACGTATACGTTCTATTCATAAGTAACATTCCTTTGTGTATATTATTCTTATTCAGGAGTTTTGTTCCTAGAGTCCGACTCTTGTTCGTGGTGAAAGTTTGATATGAAACTTTAAAAAAATGGTGCATTAAGCAAGAGTCAAACTTGTAACATTGTATGCAAATGAACAAGTCAAGCTAAGTGGTTATTCTTCTTCGAAAATTAAGGATCGTTAATTTTGATTTCTTGCAGGGGTGTGGTTGATGCATTGCCACATACAGCGCCACAACAGTTGGGGAATGGAAATGACATTTATCGTTAAAAATGGGAAGGGATCGAAAGCAAAAATGTTACCTCCACCTTCAGACATGCCGCTTTGTTGATGCTGAATATTGAGTCTGCAGAGTGCAGATATCCCAGTGCTTTGCCTCCTTTTTTTCAATTGTTTTTTTTTTTTTGTTTTTGTTTTTGTGAATATTTACCATCCGATGGGGCTTCCCCGAGCTTATAGATGCATCAGTCATGATTGCCTTATTTATAGAAACTTGAAGACAAATTTTAATTAATCAAAACAAATTTTGTCACGATGATCGTCTATGTTATATAGACATTTGGCCCAATATCTACTCAAAAAGGTTAGGAAGGATTTTCAATTAAAATTAATTTCTATAACAAATATAGAATTACCAGATTTGAAATGCAAACTTCAAAAAGGTTAGGAAGGATGTGATTCCGGCATAATTACCTAAACGATATATAAATATCCCATTTAAATTTTGTCCATCAGGAAATAATAATAATAATAATAATAAAAGAGTTAAGTAAGTTTCATGTTAAATTTTAATTGACTCGAATATGTTGTTGCAATATTTCGAATTAAGATATTTACTAGAATTTAGTGATATATTTAGATTAGTTTTGAAAGCGTTTTTTATTTTGTTTTTAAATGAAGTTATGCTTAAATATGAATTTTTTTTATTATAATTAAAAGTTAGATTGATATGTTTTGAATATCATATTATTGATAATATTATAAAATGTATAAAATATAATTAATAAATTGGTTGATATTGTAATTTTAATTAAAAAGTAATAAAAATATATTATATATATATATGTAATTGAGTTTGATTCATGTATAAGATTAAAAAAATATATTTTTATGAAAAATTGAAAAAGTTATTTTGAAAACTAGTCCAAATATAATCCACATGTCTCAGACTCACTTCAAATACTATCCCTCAGTCAATCAACAATATCATTAGTTTATCAAATAAATAAATGAATACTCTCCCTCAGTCAATCAACAATAAATAATCATTAGTTTATCAAATAAATAAATGAAATTTAGAGCCCGTCATGCTAGAGAAATGGGCTTCGCGCCATAGCATGTGGTTACATACAACATGTGAATCCCTGTCTTTTGCTGGCGAATGTCCGGAAATTCTTCTAATCTTACGTGATATTAATGGAAAATTATCGATCTATGGCTATTTGTATTTTTCAACTTTTGTCTCTGCTTATGTTTTTTTAATCTTGAATTGTTATTTATTTTCATCTTTTGGATTCTTATTGGTTTTTTTATCCCTAAATTATTTTCGATTTATAAGTTTAGTCCTTCAGAGATCAGAAATAAAAACTAATTTAAGAATAAAAAAAGAAAAAAGAAAATGATGGGGATCAAAGTTGAAAAACAAAAATAATTCAGATATAAAAAAGATAAAAAAATAATTAGAGATCAATATTTATCCGATATGTTTTAAATTATTTATATAAAGTAATTTTAAATTTTTTCTTCTTAAATAATTATTTTTAAGTAAGAAATTCAGATGAATCTCATCCACAACCAAAAAAAAATATTAATTTGATATAAAAACATTACAAAGAATGACATTGAAGTGTCACATACGAATCTTTATGTGTATTTGAATCACTAGGTCCCAATTATTTTCCCCGCATCGCGTCCGGAATATTCTAACTTTGCTTCATTGACTAAGCCTCTTAATTAAGTATTAAAACCAGCACAGCATGTGTATCTATCTGCATCTCTAAATTATTTAATACGCAATCAACAATATTAGTTGCATAATTATATGTGCATTAGTAATATAATCTCATGTATGTATTTATTTAATTCTCAAATTGTTTAATTATGTAATCTTGCTTGTCAATTTACTCCATCTTTATTACTTTAATACAAAGGTAAAATTCAAGAAATAGTATCACTTATATACATAATACAATGTAAATATTAAAAAATTCATAACCCGTGTTGTTGCCTTTGCTCATTGAATTCCTTAATTTCCTCTGTCTAAGGTAAAGAGATTTAGGGCTAAAGAGGACCAAAATATCGGTAACATTTTAAAATGAAAAGGAACAAAGGAGTCATTGCTAAGGAATATAGATATGATAAAGACGTGAAATATTTATGAAATGATTGATCACCTGGTTTTCATTTTAGTTGAATTTTGTTCTGTCGGTGCATTCTTTTTCCTTGCTTTGGATCTTTGCATGCGTTTTAATTGTTCAGCTGGCTGAAAGGTGCAACATGGAAAAGAAAGACTAGCAAATATATATATATATATATATATATATATATATATAGAGAGAGAGAGAGAGAGAGATTTACTCACAAAACAAATCTCAGGTTTATAAAAATACTCCCTTTGTAATGTTTAGATTTTTGTATTAAATATGTTAGGAATTGAATATTTATTTTTTTTAAAACAAACATATTATTTATTTAAAATTTTACTAACATCCTCATAAATTTAATAAATTTATATGTCATTAATTCATATGATTTTACCATTAATCACATTCATAATAAAGATATTTGTGATAACTTTTCAAAATAAAAAGTTCTCCTTAATTTTTGTATTAAATCAAATCTGAACATTTAGTTTCAGAGGAAAAAATTAGTAATTAAATTAGAAAAATATTTGTAACAATGAACTCAAATTTTTTTTCTTTACTAGTTTTCCACAAAAGAATGAAATTCAAGAGTAGGGGTTGGAGTATAATTATCACGATTCACATATTGAGTAAACCATGTTTATGCAGTATCACCCCTCGAGATTTGAACACCATGTTTACCCATTGAAAAAGAGTCAAAGATCAGCTCAACCATAGGGGAAAAAAAGAGGTAAATTTCCCTTTGATAGGAAGTGTCTCGTCCATGTAGGAGCTTTCTAGAGTAGGAATGATCAAATTTCTTTGCTTGTAATGTTAGCTAGCTTGAAAAGATTTATACTAGTTTTGGTTCATTGTCATCTGCAGTAGCAATGTCATGCAATAACTGTTTCTCTAGCTAGTTCTTTTGTCCAAAAGTGAGTAATTGATTAATCCTGCCACCGTTTGAATGTTACCAGTTTATGTACATATAATGCAAAGCCAAGCCATCATTTCATATTCTTCCGCCGCACTCAGTGCTTGCTACTCGTGTTATGTGCGGTCCATGTGGGAAAGGTAAGTTACGAGAAGATGGCCACCATCCATAAACCAGAGTATGGCTATGCCAATGTTGGATGGAGGTATTTGGAGAATGGTCCAACTCCAACATTTTTTCTCAGAATTGAATGGCAAAAATTTTATTCCTTAGATCTTTTTTATTTTTCAGGTTTGCTCCCTGATGTGTTTTTTTCTGGGAATATATCCCTTATCTTTTTTCAATTTTCAATTTTCAATTTTGGTCCTTCCGACCATCAACTGTCTTTTTACCAACAATATAAGACCACACGCGTGGATTCAAAATTTTTAAGGGCAAAATTGGAAATTCATATCTACCCCCATTATATAGCCTGGATTCATATCTCTTGGGTGGCACAGAATGATCTTACCACATGTGTTTTTTCTTACCACATGGAATAACTTGATACCTTTGATACCTGGTGGGCACAATATGGAGATTTGGAGGCTGCTTTTCTTTGTCGTGATCTGGTCCATTTGGATTTGTAGAAATAATTTTGTTTTTAATGGAACCGGGTTGATTTATGGCAACTTATGTTCATAAGTAGGGCTAGACTAACCTTATGTCTCTCTTCCATTCGACTTACGTCTACATTTACGTTTTATTATCAAGTTACATATTTGATGATTAAAAATAAAATAATTATTTATAAAATAAAACATGATAAAATAAATCTCATATAAAATCATGTGAGTAGAAACATAAAACATTTTAATGACCTTGAGCACAATACAAACAAAATCATTTTCAAAATATAATATCATTCTTGTAAAAGATAACAAAATAAACATAATTTTGTGATTTTGTAGAAGTCAAAAAAAGGTGATGGTATCTAAGGAAATGATTTTGTAAGTAAATGATATTACAATAACAATATTATACCAACCATATTTATAATTAAATGTTTATTTTTCTACAAACAATATATCACATATATAAAACTTCACTAATACTCTATTCAAATGCTCACTTTTTCATTTTAGAATATTTGGAATTAAGTGTTTACTTGTAAAAATAAGTATATACTTTTCATTTAAAATTTTATCAATAATTTCATTAATTTAATAGAATTGCATCTCACTCACTAATAATCACCACCATTAACCTAATTAATAACAATAATATTAAATTAACTTCCGTGAAGACAAAGACTATTCTTAGACTAGCTCAAATGTAGACATCCAACACCGAATGAAGGGAATAACTTCTTAATTTAAGAATATTTCAATCCACCAACTCATATTATTCCTCCACTGATCATATTATAATATAAAAAATGTAATAACCTTCTTAAAATGAAAAGTTCTCTTAATTCTTTTATTGAGTGAAACATGAAAATTTTGGATTAAAGAAATGATAATCTAGAAGATAACACCATGCTATTTGTCATTGATATTGATAATCCAAAAGCATAGCATGATGGTGTGCAAAATATTTCTCCTTTAGGATCCCAAGGAGTAGCAATTTAGCCTTGTCAATAGTCTAAATGGTGAAAAATATTTTTTTCTCAAGTTCTGTTAAAGACTATATAAGGACACAAATTCAATATTGTTTTAAAAGAAAAGAAAATATTCATTAATTAGATGCATCAATTATAATAATCATAATTACATAAGATGGAGGTGTTAAAACCATGCACAACAAACTAGTACATCATCACAACCAAAAAATGTATACAACACTTTAGCATTTTTTTACTTTCTAGAGTAATTATTGCGGTGTGTGCAACCGAAACCATAACAATCCTTTTTGTATCTAGGCAATTTGGCTTGAATTGAGAGGTGTCATTGGTGACATTAGAAACTTCTTGTCATGGAAAATCTTTGGTACCTTCCAATCGTCGTTTGGTGGCTGAAAAAGGCAACGACACTTCAGCGATTTGTTGTAGATCTACACAAATATGGTCGGAGTTTTCACTGGCCAACTGTACCATTGTATTCTTTGTGTCAAACAGAACAATTTGGTATATTTCTACCATTCCAACAAAAAAATTCATTTTCATTCATAAGTAAAACAGAGATAAAAATAAGAAAAACCCCAAAAAGGGAAGAGATAAACTCTAGATAGGGAAAATAAATTTAAAATAAAGTGATGAAAATACTATAAAATAACATATAAATGAAGATCTGGTTTAAACCAAAACTCTCACAAAAGCCATAGCTTTGATCTAGCAAGAATAGCATGAAATCCGACGATCCCTTGGTGCAATAGAAAAGAGAGGGAAAAGAGAGTTCTCTCTAAAATTTATACATTTTTTTCCAATTTCCATGAGTTTTAAATTGCTCATCGGCTTTTTTCTTTATTAGTTTTAGTTAACTCATTAAACATAACTAAGAACACTTTTTTCCATTCATTTGGCTCAAGACTATGCTATTCAACATGTAATTTATATTTGTTATTTTTACATTAATAACTACTGAGTGTCTTATTTATTTTGTGTGAAAAAAATTCTAAATAGCTATAAGTTTCCATTTTTTTCTTACAATAGTTTTATAGGTTTTTTTAAATCGATTTTAGGACTAAAAAGACTATTTAACTACCATTCTTGAAGCCTTAATTTAGTTTCACTAAATATATATTTCTTATTACTAACACAAAAAATTAGATGATGGTTGATAAGACCCATAAGGTGATCAGATTAGTTAAATATAATCATATTAGCAGTGAGTTGATATACACAACTGTATCCCCAAGATTTTCCCCTGATTGACTGGAAGAAATAAACATGCAAAAGAAGTTACAAGAAGTAAGAGTTCAAGAGTTTCAATATATTGAAAAATCTCCAATAATTCTTCATCATTTTTTCAATATACTGAAAATGTCTATAATGGATCTCCAAAATTCTTGATAATATATGCATTCATAATAGTATATGTCGATTGAACCATTAATTTAGTATAAGTCACTCATAATTAATCAATACAAATTCGTAGACAAGCTTTAAACCAATCATACATAAGATTAGCCACTTGAACTTATACACATAGATTCAAATTTTTCATTTGTTGCATAAATGATACATATGGTTTTTTTGTCCATCTCATTTCATGAATGTGTACAAAGCTAAACCATGAAGCTTTGTAGACACCATAATCCTACAGTCATGTAGGCAAGTTCTTGATGCCCAAGCAATTAGCAGCATTTCCAAAACTTGTTAAGAACTTATGTTCAACCTCTTTTGTGTTGGCAGGTTTGTCAATACTATTACTCATTTTTCAGAACTTTGTTGGATTCTGGATAGTAGTGTAAGCATTCATGTCACTTACAGGGAAGACATATTTCATAATGGGATTGATAAATACAAAGTGTCACTTGAAATTACGTAATGGTGATAACATGAATGTTGAAGGACATGGAGATATGATTTTAATTGACTATATTGTTCCTAAAGATGTTTTATTCATACTTGATTCAAAATGAAATCTTCTTTCCTTATCCAAATAGACTAAAGATTGTGCCTGTACCTTGACTTTTTTTCATGATTTTGTGTCATACAAGATGTGCAGAAGAAAAAAAAATGGTTTGGGTAATGATTTGATGGCTTATACTATTTCAAGCATGCAAAGAACTAACGTTAGTCACGAAGATGAGTGATTCAACTATATGGCATATACGACTGAGACATCCTTCTGATAAGAAGGTTTCAAACATAAATGTTATTCTTTTCAATTCAATGGTGTTGATCATCGTGAATCCTGTATTAGAGCCAAACAAATCTATTCACCTTTTTCCCTTAGTACCATTAAGGCAAACAATTTGATTTGATTTGGTGCATTGTGATGTTTGGGGACCTTATAGAGTTTCTTTCATAGAAGGGACTTGTTATTTTCTCACTGCTGTTGATGATTATTCCATGTTTGTATGAGTTCATTTGATGCAAAATAAATCTAAAATGAGTTTTTTACTTCCAAAAGTTTGCAATTAGTTGTTAGCCCAATTTGGTAATGGTGTTAAAAGGGTTAAATATGATAATGACCTTGAATTTCAGTCCACTATTCGGATAAATTATTATCATGATCATGGAAAAATTTTAGAAACTAGTTGTGCTTAAACCCCTTTAACAAAATGGAGTGGTTGAGAGAAAACATTGTCATTTATTGGAAGTTAGTAGGACACTTTATTTTCAAGCCCAGTTACTTGTTATATTATAGAGTTCTTGTGTTTTAATTGCTACCTATCTAATTAATAAGTTAACTTCCAAAGTTTTTCACAATAAAACACCATATGAAATTTTAGATAAAAAGGTTCCAAATTATGAATTCATGAGGGCTTTGGGATGCTTAGTTTATGCAAATGATGTGAAACAAATGGACAAGTTTGAGTTAAGAGGTAAATCGGAGATTTTTTTGGGATATCCAAGTGGAAAAAAGGATATAGAATATATGAAATGAATTCACATGAAATATACATATTACGTGATGTTATATTCTTTGAAAAACACTTTCTTTTTGGGACAATTCAAAACAAACATCACTTGACGATCAACCTTCTCAACCATATTCAACCCATAATCCAGCTCATTTTCTACTTGGTTTTCAATTTACACACACAAGAGACCGAAAACCATAAAGAATTTTTGCATGACAATGACCAAGCATAGGGACCGATACATTTTTTATTCCAAAATTGCAAGAAGAGACTCAAAATGGTGAAAATGAACCGGGACCCTCTATGATGGTGAATAAATTGAAGCATTCAAGATATCCCATTAGAACAAAAAAAAAAATACCAGCATATTTATAAGATTTCATGATGGACTTGCCCTCAAGTATACAACCACTGAAACATATATCCATACCAAGAGGTAATTCAATTTAACATCTTATATCCAACTTTGCATCTTTTGTAAATTTATCACCATCATATAAACATCTCTTGATGGCCATTACTTTGAGTGATGAGCCCAAAAGCTTTTAGGAAGCTTCACAATTTTCTTACTCGTAAGAAGCTGTGAAAAAAAATTTGATGCATTGGAGAGCAATGACACTTGGGAGATTTGCCACCAAGAAACATAGCTTCAAAATGGCTATACAAAATTAAATTCAAGTTTGATGGAGAGATTGAAAGATATAAGACAAGGTTAGCAGCAAAGGATTCACATTGAGTGCATGAAAGAGATTTTCATGAAACCTTTGCTCCAGTTGCAAAAATGGTAACAATACGTACAATGCTTATTGTGATTGTAGCAAGATATTGGTTTTTGTATCAATTGGACGTGAACAACACATTTCTACATAGTGACTTGAAGGAATAAGTTTATATGTCTATACCACAAGGTTTTTATACCACAAAGACTATGTAGGTATGCAAGTTAAAAAGGTCCATATATGGTCTAAAACAAGCCCAGAAAATTGGTAAAATAAGTTCACTAATTGTCTAGCAGCGTTAGGGTTTATGCAGTCACGTGTATATTCTTCTCTTTTTCTGTTCAAACAGAAAAACATCTTTATGGCAACAATGATTTATGTAGATGATGTAATTTTGATTGGAAATGACAAAGATACTATCCAGAAAGTGAAGAAAAATTTAAATAGAACATTCGACATTAAGGACTTGGGAAATTTAAGGTATTTTTTAAGTATTGAAGCTGCAAGAATAAGTGATGGGTTAGTCCTAAGTCAACACAAATACACTTTAGACTTGTTATGTGACTATGGGATGACAAGTAGTAAGCCTTGTTATGTAACCTTGGAGCCAAAAAAAGAAAAAAAAAGAAAAAGAAAATTGTACACACTTCAAGAAGGGACCGAAATTGATGAGGAGGAATACAAAAGGTTGGTATGAAGATTGTTATATTTGCTTATGTGGCAAATCTCCTGAGTCAAGTTTTTAGCAAATTTTTACTAAGTACATGAAGTTGCAGCTTTCAAAGTCTTGTGATACCTAAAGTGCACAATTATTCAAGGCTTATTGTTGTCTATACAAAATGATTTGTGTTTACGTGCTTTTTGTGATGCAAACTAGGGTGGGTGCAAATTTAGTCGGAAATCCACCCGTGGCTATGTTATTAAGTTGGAAAATTCTTCAATTAGTTGGAGAAGTAAGAAACAATCGACTATATGTCGATAAGTAGCGGATGCTAAATACCATAACATGTCTTCCATTCTAACGGAAGTACTATGGCTTTGCTATTTATTGGTGGAACTGGATGTTGTACAAATTGTGCCAACACCTTTTTATTGTGGTAATAAGACAACAATACATATTTTCCACCAATCTGATATTCCATGAACGAATCAAGAGTACAATATTATGTGCGTGAAAGAGTACAATATAAAAACATTGTACCATTTAAAGTTCATCATTCAAATCAATTTGTTGATATCTTTACCAAGCCATTAAGACGGGATTTACTTTGGAGCTTCTTGTCCAAGCTAGACATTCAAAATCTTCATGTCACAGCTTGAAGTGGAGGAACTATACATTGGTATATTTTTATATATGTAATGGTACATTGTATTTATATAGTTTAGTGTTTAACTACTAGATGTTTAGTTTTGCATAGGTTAGCCACCTTGTATATATAATATGCATCATGTTCCTCTAACATTTTTACCGACTTTAATAAAAGTGTTTTAAACAAAAGCTTCTTATTTCCACTTTATATATATATATATATATATATATGTCATATGACCTCTCTATATTGATAAAACAGACAGTCAAAATTTTTACTCAAATTACATATGCTAGGTTGATGACATTTCCATATGAGAGAATTAGATGAACCTTTTTGCAATGAGTCATTTCAATCGCCACCACCCATGATAATCAAATCAAATCAAATTGGCAAGCAAACTGTGGTCGAAGCATTTTTATTTGCAGTAGCTCTTCTTAGTTCCTAAAGCTTTGGCACAACTTGCTTAATAGAAATAAGGGTAAGTGTTATATTTTTTACCTTTTAATTAAGGTAATTATTTTATTTTATTTTCTATGCTTTGATTGAGGTAATATTCATTGGTAAGTTATTGAAATTTTTTTATTATGTGATAGAAATTCAATCACGTAGAGATAATGATAATTAAAAATGAAGGATAAATTAATCAATTTCGTCCTTAATCTTTTTGCCATTATAAAAATTCTTCCTTTTTGAAGATGTACAAAAGGTAAAAATATGTGCATATCAATTGACTAATAGATAATATTAGTTTAATTAATTTTATTTATTAATGACTAATTGAAGAGTCAGCAACTCAATTGGCCATGTGATACAATGAAAATCAATTTTATTATACGATGATAGATTTTCTATCTGCAACCCCCGTCCATGAGGGGAAAATATCTTACCTGTCATTGCCCCCATTCCCCAATTGAATAATAATGGGTACACCGTCCCCATTCCCATCCCAGTCTCCACTCGCTTCAAAATATACATATGAAAAAGAACTAGTGCATTAAATAAATATAAAATATTCATAAAATACATTAATAAAGTTTTAAAAACTTACATCAACAAATACCATTAAATATATTCACATTACATATATTTTTTTTTCTCATCAATTTTTTGAATAAACTTGGATACATGATCATTTAAAGTAAAATTCACTACACTATAACGTTGTTCTTCATCTTTGAATTTATTCCACAATTTTAGAAGTTCCCGTTGTACACTTCCACAATAATATGTATCAATGGTCAATCGAATGTTATCCAATAATTCTTTACTCGATCCATTTTTAATGATAGTGATTTTATCTTATCGATTTCTACATAAATATCAAAATGAACAACATTTTGTATTGTAGTTCCAACGAGATTGGTAAAGATGATAGAATAATATTATATTCCAACGGAATTGAATTTATTAGTTTGAAAAATTGGATAAAATATAAAAATGGAAAAAAATATTATATGATATGTATATATATATGTGTGTGTGTGTGTGTTTCTCTATATATATAGGGATTGTTATTGACAAAAACCCTTCTTTTTCAACTCGAAAATCATCATTTAATTTCTTCTTCTTATTCACTTATTTAAATAAAAACTTATTTTTCTTCTTCTTACTTTACAAAATTGAAGAAGCTTCAACATCAAGAACGAAAGACAATTCAAAACAAAAAATGTAATACACTTCAACACTGACGAGCGTGTCGTTGCGCTATCAAATTAATACCAAACTCAACCAACTTATATAGTTAGGGCAAGTAAGGGTCGAACCCACAGAGACTTGTAAAATTTTAGAACAAGTAAACTAATCAAGATTAGGGGGGAAAGATTTGATTTTAATTTTAAAAAAATAAACTTTAAATAAATTTACTCACAAATTAATTAAGAATCAAAGAAAAGAAAAACGTTAGCAAGGACTTTGTATTTCGGTTTTACTTATTCGGGATTAATCATTGATAATAACCTATTTGAGTAGTGACTTAGAATTCCGCGTAGCGCAGCAAATTCCGATTCCTATATAGTTAGGTTAATTCCCAAGAAGCACGGCAAATTAACTTTAACCTGATTAAACTAAATTACCGAATCGCTCGCATAAAATAGTCAATTAAGTTATTCAGCTCGAGGACAACATCAACACAAATTACATAAAATTAATGGCCGATTAAAATCATGCAATTCGCTTCAAACAATTCCCTATTAATTAATCAAACACATATTTAAATTAATTAATAGTTACTACTTTTGGTTACCGAAAACCGATTCTGCATAACCCTAGTTAATCAACTATGCAAAACAATTAAGATGTCCAATAATAATTGAAATAACACAATTGATAGAATAAAACCAAGAATTGTTCAAATACTCAAATAAAAGTAATGATTCCTTGAAAAGATCTTGTTTTTAATTACAAAACGTAAATCTCATATTCCCGAATAACATAAACCCAATACATGTCCTTGCTAACTTAAAAACGTTTACTCACAAAGCATAAAGGAAAACATCATAAAAAGATTAAGGGAAAGAGAGAAACTCATTAGTTGGAAATCCGATTTCCCGAGAAGCTCCCACCCTTGATCTCCTACAATGCTCGGGAAGAAAATATCTAAGGTGCTTGACACCCCAAAAACTAAGCTAATAAACCCTATAAATAGTTAGAAAAGGTCCTAGGGTTAGTTACACAATAATCCTAATTAGAAACTACTTAAAACAATCTTAAAACTTTAAATTCGGAAAGTGGACGCCCGAGTCTTCAAAGT
This sequence comes from Apocynum venetum, assembly GCA_019593545.1. Classification (NCBI taxonomy): domain Eukaryota; kingdom Viridiplantae; phylum Streptophyta; class Magnoliopsida; order Gentianales; family Apocynaceae; genus Apocynum; species Apocynum venetum. The sequence continues at coordinate 7,358,287 of SRSM01000143.1, forward strand.
GGACGCCTGAGTAGATGAGACGCGTCCACTTAACTGTCAATCTTCTGAGAGTGGACGCGTCCACTTTCTTGCCTTGCGCGTCCACTTGACTGTCCTGCGCGTCCACTTTACTGTCCAACTTCTGAGGGTGGACGCGTGAAATTTGGTGGACGCGTCCACTTCCTGGCCTTGCGCGTCCACTTGACTGTCCTGCGCGTCCACTTCTCCCTTCTTCTAAATATCCATCCTCAAATTCCCGATTTCTTCCAATTTCATTCCAACATCTTCTAAATCTTCTAAAGACCTGAAAACAAAAGTAATAGTGTAAAGAATCATTAAAATCACCAAAACACATAATTAGCTAGATTTAAACTTAATAAACATCATAATAACCTATAGAAAACTAAGCTAATTATGGTTCAATCAAACACCTAGAACATAAATCAATTTTACACATATTTTATCTTCAAGGACGTTAAAATCATTGATCTTTTTGGTAGGACTAACCTTGGAAATGATCAACCCTATATTGAAGTTGCAATTGAAATATTAGCTTGTCAAAAGATTAATGTAATATATGTAGGAGGTAACGCTCGATTAGTCGGTGTTGTTGCTCAGACAACACACAAAGACAATTCTAAAACGATATGTGCTATTTCAATTCCTTTAAAACCATTACATGGAAGAACAATGTGATCCAAGATACAAGTCAATTCCATATATGAATGCATAGGTATCATGATGCAAAAATCAGATGCATTCATAGTATTACCAGGAGGATTTGGCATGTTACATCAAATGTTTAATATTGTTCATTGGTTAAACTTGAATTTGCATAACAAACTCATTTGTATGTTTAATGTCAATAATTTAAGGCTTCTTCTTTCAACAATCAGTTTGTTTGAACTTATGTTCAAATTAGAAACTTTTGTTCCTATCATTGATATTGAAGTACGTCTAATTAATTTGTCTATTCAAAATATCTCTGCTCAAAGTAACAAGTGCAAAACAGAAACAAATGAACTTCATTTGTATCTACGATTGTAGATATGTGCAATCTATCGAATTAGTCTATTTTCTCCATCTTCATAAGATTCTCTTTCAAGTGAATAATGTATTTTCTAAATATATTGTGTATTTTATTTCATGAATTTTATGAATGTATTGTGTAATGATGAATGAAATTTAATATAATACTTTTTATTTTAATGTGTAATGTTTTATATTTTATTCTTAAAAATATGTATTTAACTTAACAAAGGTAATTAATTGTAGGATATAAATAACTATAAGTATTTAATACAAACTAAGTAAAAATATATGCGAGTACAAAGCAAATATGAAATGGATGCGGGTACGAGTAGATCAACCTGTCTTCATGATGTTCGGACCTTTCCTTTTGATAAAATGAATCGTCAAAATTTTGACTCAAATTACATATGCTAGGTTGATGACGTTTCCTTATAAGAGAATTAGATGGACTTTTTGTAGCATGAGATAATGAGTCATTTCAATCACCACCAACTATGATAATCAAATCAAATCAAATTGGCAAGCACTTTGTGGCCGAAACATTTTTATTTGTAGTAGCTCTTCTTAGTTCCTAAAGCTTTGGCACAACTTGCTTAATAGAAATAAGGGTAAGTGTTATATTTTTCAGCTTTTAATTAAGGTAATTATTTTATTTTATTTTCTATGCTTTGATTGAGACAATATTCATTGGTAAGTTATTGAAGTTTTTTTTATTGTGTGACGGGAATTCAATCACGTAGAGATAATGATCATTAAAAATGAAAGATAAAAATTATGTCCTTTATCTTTTTGTCATTATAAAAATTCTTCCTCTTTTGAAGATGTACAAAAGGTAAACATACGTGCATATCAATCGGCTAATAGATAATATTAGTTTAAGTAATTTTATTTATCAATGAATAATTGAAGAGTCAGTCGTTCAATGTACCATGCGATACAATGAAAATTAAATTTTAGCTAATGGAGTCTAAGGGGGGAAGGGTTATCCAAACTTTTAGTGCAACTTTTTAATAGTATTAAGGATATTTAACTATTTTTAATCTATGTCATTTGATGTTTCCACTGTTTTGGTCATTTTTGTATTTTTTGACCAACATTGGACTGTCTTTCCTTTTTATTAGCAACTTTGGTTCTTCCGATCAAAACTAGACAAAATGTTGATCAAAATATTCAATTAGTTTTCTTCAAACCCATTTATGCCTCAAAAAATTTGGAACGATGACTAGGAAAAATGGTTGTTTGGGGTGGTAGAAATTGTATTTCTATTTCTACCCCTCAAAAATGGGTGTCTTTAGACGGATTCAGATTTTGATCAATATTTTGTCTAATTTTGATTGGAATGATGAAAACGCCTAAAAAAGAAAAGGATGAGAACCAATATGACTAAAAAATTGCAAGAAAGAATAAAATTGTCAAAACACAAAATGATAGGTATTAAAATGACTAATTATCGTAGTATTATTATACTATGCACCTTTATCAGAAATATATAATATTTTCAGTAAAGTCTTCTTAAAACTATGTATACAATCTCTTTAAACATTAAAAATTACAATTTTAAAAATCATCAAAATACATAAAAATGTCAAATTTCAAAAGTCAAGCAATCATTTTCAAATAAATAGAATGATCTCTTATAAACTTATATTTTCAATTAGGAAAAGAGGATATAATCTTTTAAATTGCCAAAGCCAAGAAATGTAGATATGTGATATCAAGCTTTCAATTAATAAATTGTCAATTGTAAACCATATACCACATGATATATGGAGAGTAGTACTACATAGTAAAAAGTACTCATATTAGCTTGTTCGGTTAAGCTTGTACTTTTAATTTCTTTTTTCTTTCTGTTTTTGGTCAAACTATGTGTCGGCCATTTTATCTTGAAATGAAGAAAAAAATGCGAAAAATAAGGGAGAGCCAAAACAGAAAGGAAAGGGGGGGGGGGGGGGAATCTAAAACCGTTCATTATAGCATGATGTGATTGGCATTATTTTAATTTCCTAGGTTGCAAAATCAGAAATATTATACACAATGATATATAAATATAAAATATTTATCTATAAGATAAAGTATTATTTTACTAAATTAATACTATTTTATAGTTTGATAAATTTTTATCATTACCATGTTGATTGCACAAATTTCCAATTGCTATGAGATAAGATTTTTTTTTTTTTTTTCCAACAAAGCCATGAGATAAGATTGAAATGGGCCACATGATAATATTCACGGCTGGCATTTTCCTTTTGCAGTGTTCAGTTGAGACGCCGAAAAAGTGGAAAAAAGATAGCCTGCCCACATAACAACTCTAGACGTTGAACTGATTTTGTCTTATTTTAATTATATAATTAATGATATTTTGACTTCATTATTTATTACTCTTTATATTGAAAATTTAATGTCCATTAATATCTTTTGCTCTTCCTATGTTTCAAAATATAATGTAATAAAAAATTTATACATAAGGTATTTTAATAAATATAAAATACTTTTTAGATTTTCAAAATTTATTTTATATTTTTTCAATATTACTCTTATTTTTAAATTAATATAGAGAATATAAATGATTTAGTTTCGAATTTTTAAGAAAGGTTATGGCATAATAAATTATAATAACATTTTAAAAAATTAGAATTTCTCCTTAATATATGTAAAACACTTAAAATATAAAATATTTTGAGATCAAAAAGTATTAAAATATTCTCATTTATTGTCTCTACTATTTTTTAAAACTAAAATACTATTCTCTTTTATGAAATATATAATAAATAAGGATAATATTGTAAATATAATATAAAATAAACTTTAAAAAGTATCAAATATTTTATATTTTGAGATAAGATGATTAACGTTTAACATTTTATATTTTTTGAACGGATGAAGTAATTTTAAATGTATACAATTAAATATATATATTTTTCAATAAAATAGATTTTTCATAAACTTCCACATCTACTTTAATTTAAATGATAGTCTCATTAACATACGAGGATTTGTTAAAAATATTTCTTAATGCTTTATTATATCAAGAACTAACTTCCTAAACAAGATTTAAAAAATCAAGAGGGAATATTTAGTTATAAATGAAGAAGTAATTCATTGAATTCATACACGTGATAGAAGTGAAAACAAACATCACAATAATTGGGTCGTAACAATTATTGGTGAATTAGGGGAATATTCACCAACATAGCAATAAATCACTCATATTATATACTTTATCTTTGTTTGGTTAAACATCACATGTTCTTACCTTAACCCAATTTTCATTTGTTTGTTACCATATTCCATTACTTGGTGCCTAATTAGCAAAAATATCTCCAAATCTTACCAACATTAAATCAATGTTCTGTCCGGTCTGTACCCAAAGCACTGAAAGCCCAGCATGCCTTGTTTTCTAGCCAACAAAGTGTTCCATTAATAATTATCATTCAAATAAATTCCATAAAATTTGATAATTAGGTGCAATTTAATTAAAAAGATGGAATAGTAGTAGAATAATTAGTTTTTATTTTTTCAACTTTGGTTCTTATTCTTTATTTTTAATATTTTCATCTCAAATTATTGCATAGTAACTAATTTGGTCCTTCCACTAGAAAGTGCCGCAATCTTTGTTAGAAAAGAAAAGAAGAAGAAGAGTTCGTTAGAAACTGTCACAACAGTTGCAAGAATGATCAAATCAGTTGCTGAAAATAGTTTCTAGACAAAAATTTTAAAATAAAGATTAAGAATCAAAGTTGAAAATATAAAATAGTTTGGGGGATTAATATTAATTTCAACACTGGATATATAAAAAAAAATCATCAATTTAGTAGTTTGACTTTAAAAAATCAAACTTATTAAGGGTTGCTTAAGTCTTAGTTAGTTGTACCCACATATGTCGGTGCAGAAAGCTCCAAACACATGCAAATCATTTTTTCTTTGTTTTTTGAAAATTTTTAAACAAAAATGAGTTTAAAAGCTCCCGTACACATGCAATTCATTTTCATTTTTGTTTTTCAAAATTCGGATAAATAAGATAATAATATGTGAAAATAAAGAGTAATTTTGCATATATATATATATATATATTTGGTAAGTAATTATGCATGGTTGATAGAGTAGAATAACAAAGATAATATCAAATATTTTTTCATTAATCAATACAGATTTTTTTAGTCCGAATTGGGAAAAAATAAGTTCCACCCAAATTAAAATATGAACAAAACTTATTATTATTATTATTATTATCTTAAATTTAGATTATTTCGAATTCAATCCATTTAAGTACAATTAATCTCAGCTACCCCTTTCCCCTATCCCCAAGTAATTAAAAAAAAATATTCAAGTCAAACGGGCTCCGTTCGGGTCGACTAAGCCCGATTAAGAGTCCTATTTTCCCATAGAAAAGCCACTTGAGCGGTCTCTCTCTTTGTTTCTCAAATCTCTCAAATCTAAGATCAAACTTTCTTCTTCTTTGTCTACTCTGCAGGGATACTCCGAGAGAGAACAAACAATCACGTACCACCCCCCCCTCCCACCTGCCCTCAACACCTTCCTTTTCTTTTCACATTGTTCATTGCTAACTGTTCTCCGATTCCCATTCCCGTCATGATGCCGTGGCTTTGCTGATTTGCGCGCTCATAATTTATGCATTTATACTTGTATAATCTTATATCAATTGAGCAATTTCCGTGCTTCACCGACTCAAGCTCCTGATCTGCAGATCCGATCGCCGCCACGTCGATCAAACCGATTCGGGTAAGTCTGTTTGATCCATTTCATACATGCAAAACTGTTTCTGTCTTACATTTTGTTTTGATTTTGTTAGTGTGAAAGCCTTCTTTTTTCCTTTAATAACAATGTGAATTGTGGCTGATAAAAATTTAGTTCCGATGATTTAGGGGTTTTGAGTCATGATGTAGCCGAGGTTTATGGTTAGTGTTGATGACTAATGTTTTCGAATTACTGATCTTTTGCCAGTTTCCCCGTTTCTGTAGAAGGAATTGTTTTCGTAATTATAATCACGTGTCAATTTCATCTCCTTTGGGTGAACTTGTGCTTCAAAATTTTGAATAAAATGTCTTTCGCGGTGTTTAAGTTATTGGAATTTTTGATGTCTGAATTTGAATTTTTCAGGATATAGAATGAGTCGTGCAAGTGGAACCCTTTATGTAGGAAATTTTCCTGGTGATATTCGCGAGCGAGAAGTTGAAGACCTGTTTTACAATGGTTAATGACTTCAACATCTTACTTTTCAAATATTTATTTTGTCAAATTTTAAATTTTGGGCAGTTCTCATTTAAATGAAATGCTCAAGATGCATTCATATGTGGTATATCATATATGTGACCCAGCTTGCATACATTTTCCTACTTGTTAAATTTTATAGTCGTTTGCTATTTTGGTTCTTTTATTTATTTATTTGACAATGATATGTAACTTTACCTTTATTGTTTTTGGGGTGGGGGTGGCTAATGAGATGTAGGTTTACTTCTTATAGGTTCACCCCTTTTTTAAAAAAAAATTTATTTTTATATTAATTTAAAGGATTTAATAAGGGAGAGTATATGATGTCAAGAGTCCTGGAGGATCTTTAGAATGATGACTCAATTATTGAAATTTTGGTATCATTTTAGAGTTCTCTTCCACCTTATTTTTCATTCTGATACCTTGATTCTTGTTCCGCAACAGGTATTTTTTTTGATTTTTTTAAAAAATTATTCTTGGGTGGTGAGAGTTGGATATAGGTGTTAATTTAAACTATTGACAAGTGTTTTACTAAAATTCTAATTAGGGAGCTTGCTTTTTGGATTATTCAGATTTATGACCTTGTAGGATTGCACATTATTCATTTTTTCCCCTTGATTTCCTTATTTGTGTGAAATTTCTTACTCTCACTGTTTTTGTTCTAATTTAAAGATATTTTTTCAACATTAATAGACCCCAATTTGTACTTTTTACAAATCTGCAAATCAGGAAGCTTGATGAGTCTGAGTTTCGGAATTCTTTTTCTTCATTAATTTATCTTAGTTTCTTTTCAAACAAAGACACAGTTTCATTCAGTTTGAAAATAAAAGCCAGGAAACTTTAATTGATTGAAAGTGTTGTGGATCCAGGGCATAAAATTGAAAAATCTGTGAATGAGGTTCCTGCATTACTACCAGGAACGGAAAGTGTATGCTGCCTTGTCCTAAATGAAAACAAATATCCTGTTTCTTCTGTCAATGGAAGTGATCGAGGAACCAAAGAAATCACTGAGCATAAAGATGACGGCGATGAATCCCTTGATCTGCAGCAGTCTTCTGAGAGTACTGATAGCTTGACTCCTGGGGCTGATTCTGGTATTGTTCAAGGGCCAGTTGAAAGTGATGAAAATGTCCTTGACATTGCCAAAGAACAAGAAGCTGAATATAGAGCTTCTCCCTCAATGGAAAATGTTGCAGCTAATACCAATGAGACAATTAGTCTTGAAACTGGGGATGCTGATAATGTTGCCGTTGACTGTGTTGAAGACGCCCTTGACCTTACCGAAGAACGTGGAACAGAAAATGTGCCTTCTTGTTTGACAGGAAATTATGCTGCTACTGCCAAAGAGGTTATTGAACAAGAAACTGAAGTTGAAAACTTTGAAGGTGCTGTTTCTTCTCCTGTTAGCTGTTCAAAATTGAAACCTATTACAGATGTAAATGATGCTGCTGTTGCTGGAGGTGACAGCACAAGCTGTTCAATCGGTAATGTTAACACCAGTACGGAGTTTGAGCCTGAAACACCTGGTCCTGAGTCTTCTGAAAGTACTAATAGTTTGACTCTTGTGGATGATTCTAGCACTGTTCAGAGGCCAGTTGAAAGTAATGGACATGCCCTTGACATTGCCAGAGAAAATGTAACTGAATATAAAACTTCTCCCTCAATGGAAAATGTTGCTGCTAATATCCATGAGATAATTAAACCTGAAACTGGGGATTCTGATAATGTTGCAGTTGAATGTGTTGAAGATGCCCATGACCTTATTACAGAACGTGAAACAGAACATGTGCCTTCCTATTTGACAGGAAATGATGCTGCTACTGCCAAAGAGGTTATTGAACAAGAAACTGGAGTTGAAAAATTTGAAGGTGCTGTTTCTTCTCCTGTTAGCTGTTCAAAATTGAAACCTATTACAGATGTAAATGATGCTGCTGTTGCCGGAGGGGACAGCACAAGCTGTTCAATCGGTAATGTTATCACCAGTACGGAGTTTGAGCCTGAAACACCTGGTCCTGAGTCTTCTGAAAGTACTAATAGTTTGACTCTTGTGGATGATTCTAGCACTGTTCAGATGCCAGTTGAAAGTAATGGACATGTCCTTGACATTGCCAGAGAATATGCAACTGAATATAAGACTTCTCCCTCGATGGAAAATGTTGCTGCTAATATCCATGAGATAATTAAACCTGAAACTGGGGATTCTGATAATGCTGCAGTTGAATGTGTTGAAGATGCCCATGACCTTATTACAGAACGTGAAACAGAACATGTGCCTTCCTATTTGACAGGAAATGATGCTGCTACTGCCAAAGAGGTTATTGAACAAGAAACTGGAGTCGAAAAATTTGAAGGTGCTGTTTCTTCTCCTGTTAGCTGTTCAAAATTGAAACCTATTACAGATGTAAATGAAGCTGCTGTTGCCGGAGGTGACAGCACAAGCTGTTCAATCGGTAATGTTATCACCAGTACGGAGTTTGAGCCTGAAACACCTGGTCCTGAGTCTTCTGAAAGTACTAATAGTTTGACTCTTGTGGCTGATTCTAGCACTGTTCAGATGCCAGTTGAAAGTAATGGACATGTCCTTGACATTGCCAGAGAATATGTAACTGAATATAAGACTTCTCCCTCAATGGAAAATATTGCAGCTAATATCCATGCGATAATTAATCCTGAAACTGGGGAGGAAACCGAATGTGAGGCTTCTCCCTCAATCAAAAATGTTGCAGTTAATACCCATGAGATAATTAATTCTGAAACTGGGGATGGTGATAATGTTACCGTTGAATGTGTTGAAGATGCCCTTGATTTTACTCAAGAACGTGAAACAGAAAATGTGCCTTCTTGTTTGGCAGGAAATTATGCTGCTACTGCCAAAGAGATTATTGAACAAGAAACTGAAGTTGAAAACTTTGAATGTGCTGTTTCTTCTCCAGTTAGCTCTTCAAAATTAAAACCTTTGACAGAAGATGTGATTGATACTACCATTGCTGGAGGTGACAGCACAGGTTGTTTGATCAATAAAGCGATTACCAGTATGGAGTTTGAGCTTGAATCCCCTGGTCCTGAGTCTTCTGAGAGTGCTAATAGTTTGACTCTTGTGGCTGATTCTAGCACTGTTCAGATGCCAGTTGAAAGTGATGAAAATGTCCTTGACATTTCCAGGGAACATGAAACTGAATATAAGGCTTCTCTCTCAATGGAAAATGTTGCTGCTAATATTCATGAGATAATTAAACCTGAAACTGGGGATTCTGATAATGCTGCAGTTGAATGTGTTGAAGATGCCCATGACCTTACTACAGAACGTGAAACAGAACATGTGCCTTCTTGTTTGACAAGAAATGATGCTGCTGCCAAAGAGACTATGAAACAAGAATCTGAAGTTGAAAGCTCTGGAGGTGCTGTTTCTTCTCCTGTTAGCTGTTCTAAATTGAAACCTATAACATATGTAAATGATACTGCTATTGCTGCAGGTGATAGCACAAGTTGTTCGATTGATGAAGTAATCACCAGTATGGAGTTTGACCTTGAAACTCCTGGTGGTCAGGATGCTTCGACTTTGCAAGGTGATGATGATCACTTAAAGCCTGAAATTTCCATTGTGGACGATGTGCATTTTGGAGTGCAGTCTATTCCATCTGGAGCAGAAAAGGAATTTGATGTTGGGAGCTGTTCTCTCATAAATAGCAGAGGAGATATGCCTTGCAATGATGTTTCATCTGGAAATGATGTTCCTGACAGTTTTGCCACAAAGGACAAATTGGTCAACTGTGTTGCTGACAATGTGGATATGGAAAGCAAGGGTGAGCATTTAGCTGGGGCACATGTGAATAGTGATGACAAACGCATATGTAAAGAAACCAATGATGTGGAGAATTCTCTTAAAAAGGAAAAATCCATGTCCTTGACAGAGAAGGCCTGTTCTGATGCAGTTGCGGTACAGGTTGTTGAGTCCTTGACTAGACCATTCCATTTTTTGATTAGGATTCCTAGATTTGAAGATTCTAAAATGAAAGAACAGATCAGAAAAGCTCAACTACTCGTTGAGGAGAAGACACAGTACAGGGATGCTTTTCGAATTGAAGTTCAAAAGTACAAAGTAAGAAAACTCATGAAGCCTTTTAATTCTTAATACTTCCACTCAGCTAATATATCAGTATAGTGATTATGATGCTCTTTGTATACAGGCAAGTTGCCTAGGCTATGCTGCTGAATATGAGGCTGCTGTGTCTGAATCTAGGACTTTGAAAAAGTCTGTTAGGGATAAGCGTAAAGAGATAGATGATCTCCAAGCTGTGATGAATAAAGTGAAGAATGCAATTTCTGTAGATGATATTGATACTCGGGTAGGCAATTTTTCCCCTCTCTCAATCACGCACATTCTTTCACATCCTGCACATAGACACAGACATCCATCTCCAAGTCAGCAATAGATAGGCAAACAGACAGCAGCACATATGCACTGTGCAGATACTTTTGTTTCTAAATTGAGTAACATGGGTTCTTACATTGTTCAATTGTCATCTTACAGATCCATGGTATGGAACACATGATTGAACATGAAACCCTGCCCCTGAAGGAAGAAAAGCTGCTTATTCGTGAAATTAAACAACTGAAGCAGCTTAGGGAACAATTATCCTCTAACATTGGTAGCCATGATGAACTTCAGCAAGCCCTAAACAACAGAGACCAAATTGAAGAGGATTTGAAGGTTTGATTTGAACTTTCTTATCCTTTCTCGTCTATTAATGTTCGCAAGCTTTTATCTATATGGTTTCATTTACCATGCTGAATTACAAATGTTGAAATCAGAGAACAGCTCAAGAATTTCTTTGGTTATTTTTCTTGAAATGCCGTATATTCATGTTTTCTACTCTCTCAGTGTTTTTTAATGTGTATATTGAATAGAAATTTTTTTTAACTTCAAAGCTGGAAATTTTATTTCTTAGCTATGCTGTCTATCAATTACTGAACAAATTATCTATGTTCCAGGTTCTAAAGAAGGAGCTTGAGATCCTAAAAGACAGTGTCTTGAAAGCTGATGCAGTCGCAAGAGCATTAGAGAAGAAGTATGAGGATGAAAATAGGAAGGTCAAGGAGGTGCAAAGTCAGTACGCTGTTGCAAATAATGTTCGCCAAGATGCATATGCACACTTGCAAAGTTTGAGGAGACAATTATTTGAGAAGGTTTGTTATTATTTTCCGCAAGGTTATGCATACTAAAACCTACCAATAAAGATGCTAACTGGGCCATAAACTGCCAATGTTGCTTAATTTCTCTCAGCGGCATTCAATTTAGATTGGCAACCAATTAATGTGTCTAAGAAACATCATATTTTGCTTAACAGTTCCACACTCGAAGGAGAAATTACTAAATTCTGTCTTTTAAAGTTTTCTACTCAAGAACTTGATCAGATTGACAATGTTCTGTTTTTTCCACTTAGTAAATAGATATATGCGTTGTCATGTAGAGTCTTAAACTATGTATTTAGTATTATGACTAAAGCATCCAATGATACCTCTTAGAATTGGCGTATTGCTGCTATTTGAAATTGCTTACGCTTTGTTTTTAAGTACAGGCTTACATTATGAGAAAGTATTTGAATCCTGTGCTATGAATCCCTATCAAATAGATGTGGTATAAATATATGTAATCATGCATTATGAATTGCTTGACTGCTCTCTTCACTTAAATAGAGTGCCAATTGATCCAAGCATTCTGACATTCATAGCTAGCTCCAGTACCTAATTTGTGACTAGATACAAAGCTACTATAACAAGTCGTGATGTTTTGTGGGCCTTGATAACTTGCAGGAGTGACCGATTAATTTTGGATCTGATCTAAAATTAATATCATTATATTCAATTGTCATTCTTTTAGAGGGATCAGCTCTCATATATTATATGTCATTCTTGTGTATTTTCTGATCTTATGTGATGGCTTTCGTATGCCTTTATATTTATAGTAATTTGGATTATTGCGAGATATCTAGTTTTGCATGCTTTTATGCTTGTCATAGAGAAATTATAAATTCATTTCCCTCCCATGTTTTCTTATCCGAAGATGTGATGAGGAATAATTGCTTCAAAAATGCAGAATCAACAGTTTCGTAAGTACAAGGACAGTTCAAGTGCAGCTAGCGATTATGCAGCAATGAGAGATAGAGAAGCACTCCGTCATCTTTGTGTTAATCAGGTTGATGTGTGCTTCATATGCATATTTCCTTATTTTCGTTTACACTCCTGTGTCTAAAATAATCTCGTCATATTTTCTTTAACTTTCAACTATAAGGTGGAAGGTATCATGGAACTTTGGAACCGGAACGATGAATTCCGTAAGGAGTATGTTAGATGCAATATGAAGAGTACACTAAGGAGACTGGGGACAGTGGATGGTCGTTCACTTGGCCCTGATGAGCAGCCGCATGTATTGACTATTTACAGAGATGAAAGAGTTGATCGATTGGTTTCCAACGCAGTCAACTCTGTTCCCATCTTGTGTACCCAAACTTTGGAGCAAGATGTAGTGGAACCTATTCAAGGCATAACAGTGGGTGATAAAATCAAGGTGGAGGAGTCGGAACAAAAGATTCCAGCCACTAGACCTAGTAAGCAAGAGAGACATGTTCTGAGAAATGACCTTGCAACTGCTTCAGGCAGGGAGATAACTGAAGATATTGGAGAGGAGCGGCATATGCCGACAGAGGAGGAGCTGGACCTAGCTAGAAAGGTTGAACAACTGAGAAAGGAGGAGGCTGAAGCAAAACTGAAAGAGCAGCGTCGGTTGGAAGAGAAGGCAAAGGCTTTGGAAGCATTAGAGAGGAAAAAGAGGAATGCTGAGAAAGCCCAAATGAGGGCTGAATTGAGAGCACAGAAGGAAGCAGAACAAAGAGAGAAGGTACATTTTCTTTCTCTAGATGTTCCCTTGAATACAATGACACTTTACTTTGATCTTTAACAATGACATATTTGACTGGTTTCTAAAGGAGAGGGAGAAGAAACTTAGAAAGAAGGAAAAAAGGAAGGGCAGTGCAACTGAAATTCCTGACGGTAAGAATTCGGCAGAAACCACGCCAAACTGTGAAAGGTCGATGGAAACATTGAAGGAACCTGAAGTTAAGGAGAATCCTATTGCAGTTTCCAAAAGATCTCAGAAAATTTCACAGTTCACCAAGCAAAGCAAGGCTAAATCTATACCCCCTCCTCTTCGTAACAGAGGTAGGAAGAAGATACAGCAGTGGATGTGGGTAATTTTAACATGCCTACTTGTCGTTGCACTTTTTTTCCTGGGAAATGTTGGGTTCTTTTCCAATCTTTCCAATCTTCGGCGACGAAACTCTGGCTTCTAGTTCTCTTTTCTCGATAGATTCAAACTCCGAGATTAGGTGGTTAATTCACCTATACGATATTCATTTTTCAACATCTTTTTATTTTTATTTTTATTAAAGTTATTTATTTATTTTTAATTTAGGCACTTGGTTATGACAATTCCTTCAATTGTGTTAGGCATACAGTTTGATAGATTAGTTTGGTTGTGCTATATGGAAAAGAACAGGGAGAAAATTCTTTTGGTTTGCTGCAATGTCAAGAAAAGATTGGCAATAGTTCCTTCACTCCATCTGTCTGACAGTGAAGACATTTGCTTGTACTGCTGCCCATTGCATCAAAAGTACTTGAACTTCTGCTGTGATATTGTGAAGAGAAAAACAAGCCTAAAGGACCAAAATTTATGTAGACATATTTTTACTTCTATTTGGTCCCTTAATTTTGATCAACCAAAATTTACGTCACTATTGTCTTTTCAACTGTGATTTATTTTTGTATTTCATATACATATATAATGTTTGGTAAATGGGTAAGTTTAGTCCCTTAACATTGCACTTTTGGTAAGTTAGGTCCCAATTGTATATTTTTTGCCTTTTTTCTTTTAACATTGTGTTTTGGTGTAGGTTAATGCTTTCCGACAAAAAATGTGTTAAGTCTAATGGGTAACGGCATTTTTGCCATTTTCATTGGAGGCATATTTGGTATTGTACCGTTAAGCTCATTGTTATTATTTTTATTATTTTTTTTGTAAGAAACAAAAATAAAAAATAAAAATAAAACCAAACTCACCTCTTAACCCTCTGATAGGCCAAACTTTACCCCAATTCGAAAAGAACATAGGCAAATATGGGAGAGGGTTTCTTCAAAAACTATTGCAACGTTTATGATACGCGCCCATAGAGATAGAGATTTCCGGTTAGAAACATAAATGGACCAAAAAAATGAGTGCAAGAAACATAAAGGAAAGTGGGCATTCAAGAAAACAGAAGAATTCCAAATACCATCAGTGGCAATGTTGTGCTTAAGCTTCAGAAAGTAACAACATTTTTGTGGTGCAACTGTTGAAATGTATGAATTTACATTACACAGGGGTTTGGTAGTATCGTTTCTTTATAAGTTAAACCACAGCGGAAGCCGAAGTTCCATTTGGCACTGAGCAATCACTAAGGGTGCCAAAATAGTCGGGCAGGACCGAGTTAAGAGCGTCAAACGGATTGAGTCGGGCCGAACTAAAATTACACGGGCATAAAAAAATAAAATTCATTTCAATAATTTTATAGGTCATGAGCTAACGGACCAAAATAACTCGATGATCTTCAAACTTTTAAGATATGAATTTGACATTAAAAACAAGAAGTTATCCAAAAAACAAATTTATCTCTTTTAAAACATGTTTATTTTTATTTTTTTAATAAGAAATCGGACCGACCATTGAACCCGGGGCTAATTTGATCTGAACTCATTTAGTCTGCAGATTATGCGGGCCGGACTATTTAAATCCAATTTTTTTGGTCACAAATATTAAAGTTCAATCCAATTTATTTTGTGAAATTTTTGAGTTTATGCTGATGGACTGGACCGATTTTGCCAACCCTCACTGGGGTCAATGGGGTTTTTTCTTTGCGCTTTCTTTACTCTTGATTATGGATATTATCTAGACAAATTAGTAAGTTTACTCACTTAACTTTTCATTTTTGGCAAGGTAAGTCCCAATTCTTTTATTTCTTCATTTTATAAATCCCTTAAACTTTTTGGGTGTATCATGAGCATTACATCAATGTTTGCAATTGTCTTTGGAGAAACCCTCTCCCAATTTTGGCTCTATACTTCTTTTCGAATTGGGGTAAATTTTGCCCTATATATGTTTGCCGTATATATGTTTAAAAAATAGACTTAACAATATGATATCAATCCACACAATGAATGCCACACAAAATGATATCAATATGTGATGTGGTAATTAATAATTAAAATGTTAATCCACACAAAATGAATAACAAATGAATAGATATTCAATTTTAAAAATAATTTTCAATGTATAATGTCAACAATCAATTACATTGTTGAAGTGTCATTTACTAATTGATGAATTTATTAAAATAATAATAATATATATCTTTATATGTTGAGTCAATGTGTCAAAAAGAATGTCTGCCAAAGACATATCAACATAATATTATATTTGCATTGAAGAAAAAAAAATATTATTAACTTTGATTATTAAATATAATTTTTTTTAACATTGTACATTAGAGATGTTCTAAACAATATTTTAATATATATATATATATATATATATATATATATATCATTAACGATATACAAGGATAACTTTTAGAAACCTTCCCAAAAAAAGGAAAACTGAAAAAGGTTGGTATGACCTTTCTTCTAATCCTGAAGTTTTTGATGAAGATCCTCATTTACATGAGCTAGTCAATTAGTCATTTATTCATTGATCCTTGTTCCTGTTCATGTTTTGGAGCTTTTCATTTTTGCCTCCTGTAATTAAGAACTGACTTGCTTGAGGAAATTACTTTATCCTATCTTATTTGCATTGACTTCATTGGGTTCTTTAGTTGGTTTTTCCTCCTTATTCGTGTCTTGGAAATGGATAGTTTGCTCTGTAACAAGTGTGATTGCTACTCTATTGAAATTCCACATGGATTGTGAGTCTGTAATTATATAAAATGTTCTAACATTTTTCTTTATCAAGATATTCAATAAACTTAAAATAACAAGCAAAATTGAATCATATTAAATAAAGAACCCTGTAGTTTGGACATCTAGGGATATTCTTTCTTGGATTATCTTGAGTCCATGAAGTTGCCACTTGCCAGCCCATTGGAGACTCTAGGACACAAAGCAATTTTATGGAATCAGTTGTCTAAAATGAACATCAGCATAAGCAAAGTAGGGAACTCGATGAGTTTGAAAACATTTTTCCCAAACTTCTATTGCAATTGGGAAAACCATGGGTAACAAATGTCATGTCCTGACACCAGGGAGGGCCTCACGAAACTTCGCTATTACATTAATTGCTAGAAGATTTATGATTTAGGTGCTTGAATGGCTTGCTTGACAAAATTAAAGGTCCATGTACTCAATTAACCCTATTTATAGTGTGATTTGACACTAATATTGGATATTCTTGTGTTTAAAGCTTTTGATTTAATGAAAAATCAAGAAGAGTAAGCGTAAGAAATTTTTAATAAAGAATGCCGTATTAAAGTTCTTAATATCTCATAAAGGAAATAGGATAATCATTTTTTTAGATGAAGAGATTGTTATAGTTTAAAAAGCTGCTTGTGTTCTACTATACTTGGAAAGAAAAATTAACAAATCCTAAAAAGTTTATCAATCACAAACATGGCCCCAAATTCATTAGCTAAGGACTGTTTTGTTGCATCTGCAAGTGGAAACAATTGGAAAAAGTACTCAATAAGTCAATATGATATTTATGTCAAATAACTCTATTGCGTGTTTACATTGTGCAATTCTCTTTCTATGATCATTTGATCACTAACAAGGTGTATTCTACGAACATGGTCGGACCCCGTCCCGTGAGAACAAAACTTAAAAAATCAAAGTCATTTTCAAGCATGAATGATGATAAAATGCACCAAAAACATATGATTGCATATTGTCCCACCATAACTCCGCCGGAGATAAAGATCATACTCAAGAATCAGCAATTGTTCAAAGAATATGGGTAAATATAACACTCTGAGTTGAATGGAATTAATCTTAGTCCTACTTTTTCTCTATCATCTCACCTCATGTTTTCGTATACCAATCGTCCTTGTCAGAATGTTGATGTACAAACATATATGTTGTGTACAAACATGTAGTAAATGTTAGAATGGAAATTGAGAATTCTCTCTTTAAATCACTATATGCTAAGTAAATGCCTGACAAATGACATAGTTCCGAAACTCATTTATACCTCATCAAATTGGCATAAAAATGATGTATAATATACACTGTAAAATTATAAAAAATATGGCCTAAAACAATATATGCCTTTTGAAAAATTAATTAGAAAGTAGTGTAATATAGACCAATATATGATCCATAAGGGGCAAACTTCAGATAAGCATATACTCCAAGAAATGATTAACGTTAACTTGATCACCACCAGTATGCCTTATGAATTTGAAGAACTTAATTTTTTTTTCTCTAAAAAAAAAATAAAAAATAAACAAAAGACATCAAGAATTGTAGAATGTTATAGTTCAGTATTCTATCAACAGTTTTAATTATGTAGAAAATATTGATAAATGTATCTTTACCCGAGGATTCTAATCTTGTCATTGGTCCAATCAATTTTGTTCCCTTTTGGAAAGAAAGAAAGAAAAAAAAAAATAGACATGAAGAGATCTTCATGAACAAGCACATAAAAGCATTTTGAAAAGGGTTAAAATCGTGCACTTCAAATTTGATTACATTCATTTGATACAGAAGTCGCATTCAACCGTCGTGGCGTGTAGGTAAAAGCATCAGCTTTAGATAATGCTTTGAACGAAGACCTAAACTAAATTCTTAAAGTTCCAAGTACAGTGAATTTTTTCTTTTGGTTGCATTTTGAATGATGTTCTAATGACACATTTATTTTTAAAAATTATATCAGTATTTCCATAGATGTCTCAAGTCTATAATCATATACTCCCTCCATCCCAATGATTTTCATTTTCATATGTTTCAAATATAGTCAAATTTCTTTATTTAGAATATAGTTAATTTTTTAATAGACAAAATTGTCATTATTTAACACATTAACTCAATCATTCATTTTTAAAAATATTTTTGAAACTCTAAACATAATTAAAGCAAAATTAATTCTTTGGAGTCCCAATAAAATTAAAATTTTCACATCATGTGTTTAGAAAATAAACTAACCTTATATCGTACCAAATAATCACCACACTTCTCCACATAATAGACGAGGAAAAATATCATCATATCTCCAAGAAATGTGAAATTCCCAAATTCTAAAATTTATATGCATGGTGTGGGCCAGTTCTTTCTAGTAAGAAATGCGAACAGAATTTCAATTTTTGTGATTAGGTGGCGGGCCATTGAAATTTTCTTACTTTGAAATGCCTACCTATGGCGTGAATGCATGGGTTTTGTTACAAAAAAGAATACGAGTGGTTTTTTGTTAATAAAATATTTTCCATGTATATATGATGGGTCTACCGACAAAAAGTTTAATAAATTTAATTAGTATTTTAATAGAAAATTAATTGTTGAGTCAATTATAGTAGTATTAGGAAAAAGTAAGAAAAGTGTAGAACAATTTTATAATTTCAATACCATTAAACATGTTTTTTTAATTTATGTGAAAACGATGATTGTATATCCTAATATGATTAAGAGAGTAATAATTATGTTTGCTGATAGAATGATTTTAAGTACGACCCTATCCCAAGGTGTCATGAATGAAATGCATTATTCCTATTTCAAGTATTAATCTCAATTAAGAGGGTTCATAGTCTAAAAAAAAATAAAAATTAAGAGGGTTCATAATTACAATTAAGGAAAATTGATGCATTTAGTCTCCAACATATTTCACTTTGATACCTTTGGTCCCTATTCTTTTGTTTCAAAATAGTAGGCCTTTAATGTTTTTATTTTTTTGGCTTAGTTGGTCCCTTTTGACGGAATTGAATTAAAATTGACGTAATGTCATTATTTCACATATCCATGAAGGGCATTTTAGATATTTCATTGTATTCCTCAATTTGACTAGTTTCTTAAAAATTAACTCTCAATCCATTCTCCCAATTCCTTCATTCTCTCGTTGAAGGGAAACCTTAAGCTTGAGATAGAATCGAAAATTGAGACTCATTGTGACGAATTGAATTGAAATTTGAGCAGAAAAGACACAAATTGAAGTTGTTAATCGTTTTTCCTATTGTTGGAGAGGATTATGCTCAGGAAGAAAGGGAAAATGTTCAGCCAAAAAAGTGATGGGGCAATTGATTAAAAGGCAAATGCTTGTGATCGAGGTCATCGGAGAAATGCTAGAAATGCTTGACATTCAACTGTTGGTGAAGAAATGCTAAATGACAAACATATAGGCAGTTACAATGATGCAATTGGTAAAAGGAATAAGGCATTGCCCTTGAGAATGATGACATAAACTGTTATGAAATATCAGTTATTGATGAAATGCAACTGACAGTAGATGATGATGTAGTATATGACCAAATTTGTAGTTGCAATTGATGAGATTGTTTTCACACAAACAGAGGATAGATGTGTAGAAGATGATATGCCTAGAATGGAAAAGGTTATCAAGCATACTGATTTTAAAGATATGAAATGTGAGTATGATGAAAATGGTACAAATGTGGAATATGAAGAATAAGACGAAAATAAATTGGTTGATACTGATTTTGATCAAATAGATGATGATTAGATCATACATGAGATTGTGGACTATAGTATTCAAGAGCTTGAAAAAAGTTTGGACATAGTAGTCCATCATTCTAAGCCAAATGTAGCAATGCCAATTGGGACAACTGATGGACCTCATGCAAATGAGATAAAAAATGATGAAATTGAAGACATTGTGGATGATGATGTTGTAAAATATGATGAAATTGAAGACATTATTAACCTAAAAATGTTGTAAAATATAATACTATTCAGTCTTCTAAAGTTACAATGGATGAATATGAAGAAAATGAGAAACCTGTAGAGAGTATTAAAGTGAGGAAAAATAGAAAGGGAAGAATTAGAGGAAAGATGAGGAAGTGGATTGAACTTGAGGACCCTCAATCTTCTGAAGAGGATATTCATGAATGGGATGTCTCAAGTGATGATTGTGTTGTGAATTCTGATGAAGAATTTGAAATTATTTATGCCACGTGAAATTATTTTACCAGATATGTCAAAAGTTCTTTAGTTGTTAGAAGTTGTTTCAACGTAGATATTTATTCCACTTACAATTTGGAATCTTGTACATTTTGTCCACTAATCTTGTGCATTTATTCAATTCAATAGATTCCATATTTTAGAAGTGCATAATTTGATGTAAGAGGAATGTATTGAAATATGTTACACAAAACCATAATAAAGAAAACAATATTCTCCAACAAGATACATAACATTTCATTTCCATTTAATAGCAATCCCTTTGTTGCAATTACATACATGATTATCTAAGTCATAACTACAATTATGACCAAATGGTACAATACAGGTTAAATAGCTTAAACCTAACAAGGTTCAGCATATGCATTACATCTTCCACCAACATAGTCTAATGGCTCAACACAAAAAAATATTCTTTTTATGTCTTCAACTATATGACAAGTAGAATCAACCATGATAACCAAATTGCAACCCATAACATCTTCACTTTCTTTTGGAGTAAGACTTCTTCTCTTTCTATCTTTCTTATCTTCTTTAACAAATCGTTGATGACCACCTTTGCCTTTCCACTAGTTTGAGGATCAGCTCATTCAAAGAAACCATAGTTTCCAACAACCTTCTAAAGAATATAAAAAAAAAAAAACCAACAAAACTATACAAACCAAAATAACATTTCAGCACCAGATCCATTTTCTAAGATAAAACTCACCAAGCTATTTTGGCATGAAGCAAAGCGTCTTGTAGGATTTTCATTAGTCCAAGAAGTCTTCATAGGAGCAACATTTCCATAGTAGTACATCAATTGTGATTTATCTGAGCTTCTAGCATCTTCACAACTCCTTTGCTCACTTGAACTTTCAAAACATCCTTTCTTCATTTTGGACGTCTTCCTCGATTCCATATAGGCGTGATGCTAAGATGTATTTGGTAAAAGAAATATGCAACAAAAGTGGAAGAAAAATGCTTGGAAGTTTTGAGAAATTTTGGTTGAATCCTGATAGATGAAGACATAGGTATGTGAAAGTGTTAAAGTGTCAAAAGGTCAAATTGGGGGATACAATAAAATACCTAAAATTCCTTTCATGGGTATGTGAAAGAATGAGATTCCGTCAATTTTAATCCAATTCCATAAAAAAGGATTAACTGAGCCAAAAAAAAAAAAAACAAAAACGTTGATGACCTACTATCTCAAAATAAAAGAATAGGAACCAAAGGTACCAAAGTGAAATACGTTGGGGACTAAATGCACCAATTTTCCTTACGATTAACTCTTTATTTTGAACAAAAATATTGAAGGAGTTATGAACTTACTTTTTGGAAGGGAATATCAAAATTATTATTAAGAGTTAATAGATCGGCTATATACAAACCTATATTAACTCTCTTATTGAATATTAAACAACATTATGTAAATTTTTTTTAAAGTTAATTATCCTTTTATTTACCGTTATTCAATTGGTCCTTCAATTATGCACATTTTTCCATTTTGGTCTCAATTTTTTATATCAACTTTTTTAGTCTTATATCTTTTTATACTTTCTCCAATGTGGTTTTTCAGCTAAATTATTGTCGGCATGCAACTTTAATACACATTTGACATACACTACTTGGTAAGGAGCAAAATGGAAGTTCAAAATTATTTTAAAGTTATTTCTCCTTTTATTTTTTTGATCCCTCATTTATGCATGTTTTCTCATTTTGGTCTCAAATTTTTTTTAAAACTTTTTTAATCCTTTATCTTTTTAAATTTTAGCCAATATGGTCATTCCGACTAAATCATTATCGGAATACAACTTTAATACACACGTGGCATACACTGCCTCTTTTGCTAAGGGGTAAAATGGAAGTTAAAGAAAAACTTATATATCCAAATTTGTTTTCGGTTAAAAGAACTTGGTTTTTGCCCCTAGTAGATCAAGGCAAAAAAAAACATTACTTTTAACTTTAACTAGATAAAGTTAAGTTAGATGATGAATTTATTTTTTACACTTTCATTTTTGCCCTTCAACAAGGAGGTGATCATGCTATGTCACATGTATTTTGATAATCATTTGATTGAAAATACCACATTTAATAAAATTTAAAAGATAAAGAACCGAAAAAGTCAGATAAAAAAGAATCGGAACTAAAACTGGTAAACGTGCATAAATAATAGACCAAATCGAACATTATTCATTTTAGGGTGCCAACGGTATAAAAGTCAATTTAGTTATTCAGGAAAAAGGAAGAAATATGATTACCATTGATCTTTATTGACACTTTCATAAGAGGATAGATTTATGCTTACGTAAGGGATGTTGGCACTTGGCATATTAATTAGTTCTGTATGCCTTCCTTTCTCTTCCCACGAGAAGGAAGCGAAACTCATTAATTATCATCATCTTGTGGAAACTTTTTTTAATACAACATACAAGTCAAAGCCACAATTTAATGGGTCCCAGGTTCTTGGAGAGTGGTTGGCAAGCTAGAGAACAAAACATCATTTTGTTTTGTTCTTCTTGAATAGACTACTTTTAATTAATTAAAGTCGCGAGATTCTCTTAATTCACTTACACATCGAGCTGATAGAGACTATTTCAAAATCTCCACATATCCTTCTGTATTCCATATAAATGTGGTGATATTGGAAAACAAAGAAGGAAAAAGACATTTCAATTGATTCATGAATATATATAGAAAAAAAATCTTGATCATTCCTTGAAATAAATCTTGAAAAATTTAGCTACTTTTACAAAAAGTTTAGATTCTTTCGTGGAAGCAACGAAAATCAATAAAATGGCCCAGTGATGGGCTAAATGTTCTAGTTTGAAAAGTAAAATCAATAAAAGTCAACGAAATTCCTGTTTGCCATCTAAATTTTCTGATAATGGTGATTATATTGCCTGTCATGTTGAAAACTGACGCTTCTTTGTCCAAGCTCTCTCTCTCTCTCTCTCTCTCTCTCTATATATATATATATATATATAGCCAAGAGCTTATGCAAATGCCTTTGATAATATAGAGAAAGAAAGGGAGATAATTTTTCAAGGGAAAACAAAAGGGGAAAGTTGTTAAATGTAGTTAACGATGAAGGTCTTCATTGTGCAATTTGTCTCGTTTCTAGTTTTATTTGGTTTGCTACCTAGCCAAGCTCTCATCCATCACTATAAGTTTGTGGTAAGTAAACTATTGTTTTTTTTTTAAAAGTGTATAACCTTTTTTAATATATGATTCACAAAGATTAGCTTCATATAAAAATTGTTTTTAAAAGAATTTTATGCAGAATTAATAAAGAGTGCATGGACGTTTTGTTGTTACTTAAAAAGTAAGGATTCGTGATATATTCTGCACATAATCCGGAAACTTCGAAAGATGTAGTAATCAAGAAGTATGTCAATTAATACTTGTAGAAATTGAACAAATTAATTCTGTTGTTCAAGAATTTAGTACAAATCACGAAATGTTCTTGACTTGGAATCTCAGAGGTATCGTAATTGAGACAACTGACTAGTCTGTTGCAGGTAAAAGAAGCTTCATATACAAGATTATGCAGCACCAAGAATATCTTAACAGTAAATGGCCAATTTCCAGGACCAACTCTACACCTCCGCCAAGGGGACACAATCCTTGTTGATGTCTTTAACCAATCCCCAGAAAACATAACCATACACTGGTACACAGTACCAATCTTTTTCTCTGCTTCTGATATATATAGTGTATGTATTTTTCTAGCTAGGTAAAAGCAGAAATATGATAAAAGGTATTTGATGAAAAAGAAGTTTATTAGAAAAATAAACATTTATTTTCAGACATATTAAGATATAAATGTAAATATTCAATTTCAAATGGAATTATAACTTAATTGAATACACGAGCATATATTACTTAAATCATCAAGACCATGACTCAGTTGAAGCAAAAATATGGTATATGAAGCTTCATATGCTATATATGGTCTTGATGATTTAAGAAAAGAACAAAAATAGCATATATTACTTAATTAAGTTGATATTGTAGGCACGGAGTGAAGCAGCCAAGGCATCCATGGTCGGATGGACCTGAATACATAACTCAGTGCCCTATTAGACCAGGAACAAAGTTCGTTCAACAGATTTCACTGTCTGATGAGATAGGAACTTTGTGGTGGCATGCTCATAGTGACTGGTCCAGAGCTACTGTACATGGTTTGCTGGTTGTTTACCCTCTGAAGAAAGACTCTTATCCATTTCCAACACCTCATGCAGAAGTCCCAATTGTATTAGGTACAAAGCATTACTCAATGGATATAATTTTATTAAAATAACAATTCGTTTAAAATTTTAATTTTTTGCTGAGAAGTTCGACCTTTATATTACTCTGTTTAATAAAAATATTTTATTGTGTCGGTATGAATTTGTCATTAATTTGAATTGATCCATTAAAGTTTATGAAATCAAAATAAATTCTCTGTCGATTAAATAAATAATTGTTTTAAGTTTGAAAAGTATTTTGAAATAGAAATTGAGAAAAGATTAGATGTTGAAATTTCTTCGAAATGCAGGTGAGTGGTGGAAAAGTGACATACAAGGAGTTCTCAATCAGTTTCTAAAAAGCGGTGGAGACCCAAATATATCTGATGCTTATCTCATAAATGGCCAACCTGGGGATCTCTATCCATGCTCAAAACCAGGTTACCCCTGTTTCCTTATATTCCTTTTTCAATTTTCTTTTGGTGGGGATGGGGGACGAGGGTAGTGAACATATGAATGGTATCCCTCTTTATCAATTTATTAAGGTGGGATGTCCTATGCTCAAAGCTTGGAGATAATAACAAAATCTTTTAACAATATTTGCAGATACAATTAAGCTGAGGGTGGAACACGGAAAGACATATCTACTCAGAATGGTTAATGCTGTCTTGAACAACATTCTCTTCTTTGCCATTGCAAAGCATAACATCACTGTAGTAGGAACAGATGGTGCATACACTAAGCCACTAAAAAGTGACTACATCACCATATCACCGGGACAAACCATAGACTTCCTCCTAGAGGCTAATCAAGCTCCAGATCACTATTACATTGCTGCTAAGGCTTACAGCAGCGTCACGAATGTTACTTTCGACAACACGACCACCACTGCCATCGTCGAATACGACGGAAATTATACTCCGTCGTCGTCGCCTTTGTTTCCAAATCTTCCAATTTATAATGACACAACTGCTTCAACAAGTTTCACTGGCAGCCTTAGAAGTTTGGCAAGTGAAAAACATCCTGTTGATGTCCCTTTGAAAGTAAAGACTAAGCTTTTCTTTACCCTGTCTATAAACACAATTCCATGCCAAAATATTACATGTGCTGGCCCTAGAGGAAGCCGATTCGCGGCTAGTGCAAATAATATAAGCTTTGATAGCCCTGATATTAGTATACTTCAAGCTTACTATTATCACATTAAAGGAATTTATGGCAAATTTCCAAGTTTTCCACCACTGAAATTCAACTTCACGTCTGATAATCTTCCCGTGCAATTGCAAACGCCTCGTCGAAATGCTACGGTGAAAGTGCTGAAATATAACACAACGGTAGAGCTTGTTTTCCAAGGAACAAATTTGGTTGCAGGGATAGATCATCCCATGCATTTACATGGTCATAGTTTTTATGTTGTTGGATGGGGTTTAGGAAACTTTGACAAGAAAAAAGACCCTTTAAATTACAATCTTGTTGATCCTCCTCTACAAAACACTATTGCAGTTCCTAAAAATGGCTGGGTTGCCATCAGATTCAAGGCAAATAACCCTGGTAAGTACTAAATGTGCTTTTCGGTTTATTCATATTTTTTAAATTGTATAGTATTTTATTTCTCCGAAATTGAATGTTCATATTTAACGTAATTTAAAAATTAAGAAATATTTTTGACATTATGAATTTACCACATTATCTTTGTTAATAATTTAGTTCGTAATGTTACTATAAATCTTTTAAATTTAAAAAATTGTTAATAAAAATTTAGATAAAAATTTATATTAGGAAAATAGATATTCACTTTGGGACTTTTCAAAATGAAAATAT
Organism: Apocynum venetum; assembly: GCA_019593545.1. NCBI lineage: Eukaryota > Viridiplantae > Streptophyta > Magnoliopsida > Gentianales > Apocynaceae > Apocynum > Apocynum venetum. Next base: position 7,384,761 of record SRSM01000143.1, read on the forward strand.
GGACATTGGAGATTACTTATTTTAATGGAATTTTTTTTTTGGAGTAAAAAATGATATTATTATTGAGGTATTATTTGAAGGAATGAATATATATTGTGATTTCTTGCAGGGGTGTGGTTGTTGCATTGCCACTTAGAGAGGCACATAAGTTGGGGGATGGAAATGGCATTCATTACTAGAAATGGGAAGCGCCCTGAAGAAAAATTGCTGCCTCCTCCTCCAGACATGCCTCTTTGTTAATGCTGATTACGGCTGCATGTATGCCAGTGATGAAAGGCAATAAAATATACTTGGGATGAGAGGCATAGTGAAGAAAGATAAAACATACCTGCGATGATTTTATATCTTTTTATATTATGTTACTTTTGGGGTTTGATTTGCAAGTATATAATAAAACAGTAAAAGTTTAACAAATGAAGTGGGAAGTCAAAAATACAAATTCAAAATACCTTAAGTCTATATCTAGCTTGAGATAACTAATATAACAACAATAATCCATGACTAATGGTGCTGCAAATCTAAATTGCTATACAAGCACAAAATTTAAATTTTTGGAAATAGAACAGATTACACACACATAAGAAGAACAAAAAAAAAAGATATTTTTTGAAATCTAATCCAAATACACAAAGCAATTAAGAAAAAAATATCCTGAAATTATAAGACCAATAGATTAAGGACAATAGAATGAAGTATAAGTTTTGGGAATGGTATTTCATTTTTTTAAAAAAAAGTTTCGTGAACGAATGTTTTCAAATTATTGGGCCTCCTGTTTCGTGATTGCGTTATGATGGTTTAATTACCCAATCATTTTGGGCATTTCTGTAGCGTGTAAGAAAAGCAATCATTTCAATATATATGGACATTCTTAATTAGATAGAATCAATAAATGCAATGTGTAATGGCATTCCTATCCTTTCCCTCCACGAATTCGGTTCGCTCCAAAAGAAAATTGTTTCATGATTTAATTTTAATGCTACACATATTTCCAATGATTTCCTTAATTGCAATGATGTGCTCAAAAAGAATTTTCAAAAAAAAAATTAAAAAATGAAGAGAAAAGAGAATAGAAAAATAAAAACTTAAATAATTATATTTATCCACCTTCCTATAATTCATATATATTCATATTTATGTTATTAATTAATCTAGGTGATTCAATTTTTTAAAAACTTAGTTGCATTAATATTTTAAAAATAAAATTATGAAAAAAAAACTTTAATTAATAGTTTTTGACCTTATATATATATAAAATCAAAACTTAATTAAATCTATTGAAATATCTTTTTTTTATAGAAGAAGTTTTAATTAATTATTTCACAACAAACTGTCCAATGAATATAATAAAAGTAGTATTATTTTTATTTATAATTAAGTTAACAAAATACCGTACAACAAAAGTTATACGTATTGCATTTAAAAGGTGATACTTCATTGTTACAATGCTGATACGTGTACATTTAATTCTAGATACGTTGTTCTTAAAATACTGATACTTTTTATCTATATGATCCTAAACAATTCTTTATATATATATATATATATATATATATATATCCATCTTACTATAATTAATATATATTCATATTTATGTAATTATTAATCGAGGTGATCAATATTTTAAAAATAAAATTATGAAAAATAAATTAAAATAACATATTTTGACCTTATATATGAAAAAAATAAAAACTTAAATATATCTATTTAAATATTTTTGTAAACAAATGTGAATTAATTATTTTACAACAAAATGTCTTATTAATATAATTAAATTAGTATTTTTTTTATAGTTAAGTTCACAAAATAATGTATAAAAGAAATGATAGATTTGCATTCAACATGTGATACTTCATTGTTAAAACGTTTATACTTCTTTGTTAAGGCAACGATGGTATTTGAGAGATTATAGCATGACTTATATATATAACTTGATACTTATGAATTTATAGCTAACACTACTCATCTCCAAAGTTGATACGTAACTTGCATATCATAGATACACACTACGCTATTAAACTGATACCTTTTATCAAAGTTACATAGTGATGGCGAATAACGACAACTACATATATGAAGAAATGTTTGGATTGGATAAAGATAATAGTTTATTTGGTGATTTATCCGGACTTAAAGAAAATGAAAATGAATCCACAAGTACTGAATCGACTCACGAATGGGAAAAAGTACCGAAAATGACAATCACGCAGATTGTCCTCAAACCGGTATGTTATTTGATAGCTTTAATAGTTTAAGGAATGCATATCAAAGATACGCTAGAACTTCTAGATTTAGTGTGTCTATTAGATCTGGGCATAAAAAAATAATGGAGGTAATTCATATATTATATTATATTGTGATAGAGCAAGAAAACAAATATCTAAAAAGAGGACGAAGAGGATTAACAATTTTATTTGAACTCTGTTAGCACTTCTATTGCCCAGAGTATAACTCACTCTCAAATCTCTTAGCAGGTATGGAAAGCTTTGGAAGCAATGCTTCAATTTGAGGTGTTTTTTGCTATTCCGATTTGATTGAAGAAATCTACACATTGAGACAAGGCAACATAAATGTTCAAGAATACTTTACTGCCTTGAAAATACTGCGTGAAGATAAGTTGGTTGTGAGGCCTCTCCCTACTTGTCACTATGCTAGAAATTGTTCATGTGGCCTTCTAAAGTAGATACAAACTAATGAGGAATTTGATCAGGTTATTAAGTTTCTCAAATGACTTAATGATGGTTTTTCAACTATGGAAAATCCGGTGTTATGCATGTCACTACTACCAAGTTTGAATCAGATATTTGGAATGGTCATATGCTGATAAACAAATGTTATATGAAACAAGAGGTAGATCACATGTTCCAGTTAGCAAAAGAGTTCAAACTTAAGCTGGTTCAATGCAAATAAAAAATTTTGTTGGGGCTAATAATGCAGGAAATACCATTGTTGGAGTTGGAAAATGTTTTATAAATCGAAGGAATTCTAAACAAAAGTGGCAATATAATTATTGTGGTTTGAATGGTCATACAATTGAGAGGTGTTACAAAGAGCATGGCTATTCTACAGGTTTAAAGGGATAGATTGTGGTTAATTGTTCAATTCAGAATAATGCAGAGAACATAGAGGTATTTGTTGATTCTAGAAGTGATCTGCCTCAGAATAATGCAAACTTGGACATACTTTGACTACTGATCAATATCAAGCTTTCTTACAACTTATTTATTCTTACGCTAATGCATTTTTACTTGAGAACACTCAAGCACCACAATCTAATGCTACTGTATTAAGCGTTAGTGCAGCTAATGGACTAGAAACAGGAATGCAAGGCTTGTAGCATAGTCTCTCTGCAATGTAGACTTCTCATCCTTTTGTAGGTAAATTTTTTAATCAGTATTACAAACTTTGGATCTTAGATTCAGGTGCAACATATCATATATGCACCAATATGACCTCTTTTACTTCAATTGCACTTGCTAAAACTTGTTATGTTATGTTACCTGATGGTACTAAAGCCCTTGCAACTCATGAGGGTGTTGTTCATCTCACTAATAATACTATTTGCCTTTATGATGTTTTGTTTGTGTCATCTTTCTCTTTTAATTTGGTTTCTATTAGTAAACTAGTATCTAGTTTATCTTGTAATGTGATTTTTACTCGCACTGTTTGCTAATTAATTCAGGAAACACTTTCATCCAAGATGATTCGATTAGCTAAGCTTTCACAAGGTCTATATAATGTTCAACATTCATTCGGATCTTATTTTGCATCATCATCTTCATCTGATGCTTTTGCTCATAATTCTTGTACATTGAATACTACTACAAATAAGCCAATGTTTTAGCATTTCCGTTTAGGACATCCTCTCTGATATTAGTTTACACCTTAGTCATAAGATTCATTAGTAGGAAAACTTTTATATCTTACCCATACAAGGCTAGACATTAGCCATGTTGTTCAACGGTTAAGCCAATATTTGGATTGTCCAAGAGAAGCTCATATACAAGCTACACATCACTTGCTTTGGTATTTAAAGTCTTCAACTTGTTTGGGCTTGTTTTATAGAGCTTACAGGATTGTAACACTTCAAGCTTTTTTAGATTTTGATTGGGGAGAATACATGTTGACTAGAAGATCAATGACTGGATAATGTATTTTGCTTGCGGAAGGTTTGATTAGTTGGAAGTCCAAGAAATAAGAAACAAAATCTAGAAATTCAATTGTGGTAGAGTACAGGACAATGATAATAACTTGTGCAGAGATACAATGGATTCTTTATTTGAAAATTATGCATAATCAACGGGTTTCATTATATTGCGACAACAATACACAAATCTATATAGTAGAGAACTCGACTTATCATGAAAGAACAAAACATATAGAGATAGATTGCCATTTAATCAGGAAAAAGTATCAAGCTGGGATTGTAAAATTTATCCTGTTGTCAACTCGAAAATGGGTGTTCAAAGTGCTAAAAGTTTATCAGAAAAATGATCGCGAGCTGTCATCAAATGCTAAATGAAGTTAGCTTCAATGGTTGTACTTTAGTTTTCTGCAATATAGCAGTTGTACACATAGTTAAGTTAGCTGGAATTTAGTTAAAAGAATGGTGAGTTGGAATTAGCTTCTTTAATATGATTTGAAATTGTACAAATGTATATATATCCCACAATTGTGATTTTTCTGAATAATGAGAATCAGAAAAGTCCTTTGTAATTTCTAATTCTGCAATATTTTCTTTCTACATCTTGTTTACAACTCAGTTTTCAGTTGTTAATAAATTCATTTAATTTATTGGTGAGAATAAATTTTTAAAATATGTTATTTTAGTTATGTATGTATATAGATATATATATATATATTTATATATAAATAAAGAATGTTGTATTCAATTTTTAAATATCGTAGAAAGGAAATAGGATAATCATTTTTGGATGGAAAGATTGTTATAATTTAAAAAACTGCTTGTGTTCTGTCTACTATACTTGAAAAGAAAACTAAACGGATCCTAAAGAGGTTGGTGTCTTATTCAATCACAAACATGGCCTCAAATTCATTAGCAAAGGACTGTTTTGTTGCATCTGCAAGTGGCAGCAATTGGAAAAAGTACTGAATAAGTCAATATAATATTTATGTCAAATAACTCTATTGCGTGTTAACGTTGTGCAAGTCTCTTTCTATGATTAGTTGATCACTAACAAGGTATATTGTGCGAACATGGCTGGACCCCATCAGCACAAAAAACTTTCGAAAATTGAAACGTTTGAAAATGCTTGAGAGTCATTTTCAAGCAAGAACGATGATAAAATGCACCAAATACATATGACTGCAAAATGTCCACCATAGCTCCGCCGGATAAAGATCATACTCAAGAATCAGCAATTGTTCAAAGAATATTGGTAAAGATATACACAAAGACTTGAATGGAATCTTAATACTACTTTTTCTCTATCATGTCATCTAATGTTTTCGTACCAATGGTTCATGTAATTCTGACATAGTTATTGCTCCGAGTTAATCATATATATATATATGTTGTCTACATGCAAGAAATGTCAGAATGGAAATTCAGAATTTTTTCTTTAAATCACTCTATGCTTAAGTATATGCCTGACAAATGATATACATCCGAAACTCATTTATAGCTCGTCAAATTGACATAAAATGATGTATAATATGCACTATAAAATTGTCAAAAATATGATTAAAAATACGGCATAAAACACTATATATGCCCTTTAAAAAATTAATTAGAAAGTAGTGTAATACAGACCCATATATGATCCATTAGTGGCAAAGTTCAAATGAACATATACTCCAAGATATGATTAACAGTTAACTTGATCACGACCACTATGTAGACATCAAGAATTGTAGAATGTAAAAGTTCAGTTTTCTATCAGCAGTTTTAATTATGTAGAAAATCTTGATAAGTGTGTCTTTACCCGAAGATTCTAATCTTGTCGTTGGTCCAATCAATATAGTTCCGTTTTGGAAAGAAAGAAAAAAAAAATAGACTTGAAGAGATATTCAAGAACGAAGAACATAAAAGCATTTTGAAAAGGGATCAAATCGGGCACTTCAAATTTATACTGCCTCACTCAAAAACTATAAATTACGGGATTCACTTTTACTTACATTAAATAAATTAATTTGTTTTTCTAAAATAATTTTATTATTATGTTTTGGAAATAAGAAAGAGAAAATAAAGTTGGTTTTGAGAAAAAGAAAATAGGTGAGAGGAGAGATGTAAGTAAATAAGGTTAATATTGAAATTTAATGGTGAAATATTTATAAAATTTTATAAAATGATTTATATTTTTAAATAAGAAAAATTTATGCCGTGACTTATATTTTTTGATGGAATGAGTATTAATTTGACATAGAAGTCCCATTGTGGCGTGTAAATAAAATCATCGACTCAATTGGGATGGTAAATTTTTTCAAATTCATCATTCTCTATAAAAACATATCTCAAAATAATTTTTTACATCCAAAATTTCTACCTCATTAAAATTTTAAATTTCTCCTAAGCCTATAAATGAGTCTCACATATTCACATAAATAATATTTTTTATTACTTTTTAATTAAAAATAAAATCTCAAACAATTTATTAATTGTATTTTATATATTTTATATTATTATCAATCATGTGAGACCCAAAAAATATCTTATTAAATTTTTAATTTCCTAACTCCAAAAAAACATTTCTTTCAATTTTCGATAAAAAAATTCTTATCCAAACACAAAAAAATATTCTCATTTCAAATACAAAATAATTTTTTTTCAAATTCATCATTCTCTATAAAAACATATCTCAAAATAATTTTTTACATCCAAAATTTCTACCTCATTAAAATTTTAAATTTCTCCTAAGCCTATAAATGAGTCTCACATATTCACATAAATAATATTTTTTATTACTTTTTAATTAAAAATAAAATCTCAAACAATTTATTAATTGTATAAAAAATTCTTATCCAACACAAAAAATATTCTCATTTCAAATACAAAATATTTTTTTTTCAAATTCCAATCTAAATACACTATTAGTTCCAAGTGTAGTGAAATTTTTTAGTTGAATTTTGAATTTCGAATGACATGTTTATTTTTAAGTCTTAAGTCTATTAAGATTTAATTCCTTCGTCCCATTACGATAGACTTATTATTTCCATTTTCATCTACCCCAAAATATAATCAAATTTATTTATTTAGACTATAATTAAGTTTTTAATATAAAAAATTGCCCTTATTTAACACATTGATTCAACCATTCACATAATTTGACTAAACTTACCCTTATTTTGGAACTCTAAACATAATTTCAGCACAATTAATTCTTTGGAGTTCCAATAAATTAAACATTTCACATAACTTGTTTAGAAAATAAAGTAATCTTATATTGCAGCATATAATCACCTCACTTATCTACAAAATAGACGAGGAAAAAGTGATATCATTATATCTCCAAGAAATGTGAAATTCCCAAATTCTGAAATTCATATGTTTGGTGGGGGTCAGTTCGTTCTAATAAAACCAAGATATGCTGCAAATTTTCAATTTTTATGATTAGGTGGCTGGTCACTGAAATTTCCTTACTCTGAAATGGATACGTATGGTGGGACTGGTTTTGTTACCCAGAGGATTAGTGGTTTTTTTTAATACAATAATTTTTCCATGTGTTTATCGGGCTTACAAAAAAAAAGTTTAATTAATATAATTAGTATTTCAATAAAAAAATAATTATTTGGTCAATTCTAGTATAAGGAAAGAGTAAACAAAGTGTAGAAAGTTTCATAATTTCCACAACATTAAATATGTCTTTTTAATGTATGTTAAAAGCAGTGACTGGTATATTAGTGAGATAGAATGAGTAGTAATTATGTTTACGGATAAAAGGGTTTTAAGTGCAATCCTATCCGAAGTGTGTGATGGATGAAAGGCATTATTCCTATTTCAAGTATTCGATCTCATGACTTAATCTCAATTAAGAGGGTTCATAATTACAATTAACTCCTTATTTTGAACAAAAATATTGAAGGAGTTCTGAACTTATTATTTTGAAGGGACGATCAGCTTTATTATTAAGAGTTTATAGACAAGTTATTTAATAAATACAAACCTGTATTAACTGTCTTACTAACGATTAAACAACATTATGTGACCAAAAAAATTATTATGTTAATGTTAATTATCCTTTTATTTATAGTTATTCAATTTGTCCCTCATTTTGTGCATGTTTTTCCATTTTGGTTTCAATTCTTTTTTATCAACACTTTTAGTTCATTATCTTTCAGATTTTCTCCAAAGTGATCATTTTAACCAAATCATTGTCGAAATACAACTTTAATACTTACATGATATACACGACTTCTTACTTATCTAAGGGCAAAATGAAAGTTAAAAAAGACTCATTTAAGGGAAAAAGACTCATTATCTTGATATTTTCCCCAAGCAGATCAAGGGAAAAAATCTTACTTCAAACTTTTAACCAACAAAGATTAGATTAGATAATGGATTTATTTTTTTACACTTCAATTTTTGCCCCTCAACAGGGAGGCGGTCATGCATGTCACACACACACACACATATATATATATATATATCAAAGCCAGATTTCGATAATAATTTGACATGAAAGATCACATTGAATTAAGTTTATAAAATAAGAAACTGAAAAAGTTGATAAAAAAGAATTGGAACCATAGACGAGGGACCAAATCGGGCATTTTTCCTCTTGGGTTTTGGGAGGGGTATGCTGACGGTACAAAAGTCAATTTAGATATGGGTAAATTAAATTAGATAGAAACTATCCAGATAGAAATGGGCAAATTGAGTATAATATGGCGAAGTATATATTCTCTCACCTCATTAATATTTTATGTTGACTAGTTTGCCCTTTTCTACCATTCTTTATTTGTGTTAAATTTGAAGTTTAAATTTTCATTTCTCTCTCCGTCAACTAATTTCACTATGACAATTTCCAAGACAAATTTAATTACTCCAATGTTTGCTATAATTGCTCCCTTTGAATATGTGATTTCTTCCTAAGTTGTCAACTTATCATTTCACACTATGAAATTTTGAATCTAATCGATTGAATTCACAATAAAAAATAAAAAAAATCTTCCAAAAGAAAAATAAAATAAAAATCAAACCGATAAATCTATGGAATTAAAACTACAAAAACTATGAATCTAATCTATTGAATTAACGAAAAAAAACTATGAATTAAAACAAAATGAAGAAATCCAACCCTAGCTAATAAAGCCAACAAACCCATTGATTGAAAATAAGACGAAGAAGAAGAAAGGATTAGATATTTTTAAGAAAAGAAAACATATGAATTAAAAAGACAAAACGCATTAACTGAAATGGGTAATGTTTAAATATGAAAAAATAAGATAACAAAACTTATTTAAAAAAGAAAATGTATTATTATTTTTAAATTAGAAACTAATGTGTATTATCAAATTTAAATTATGTATTTTTCTATTTTAGGTTCAATTTTATAAATGAAAATAAAAAATGACATTCCTTTTAGTTGAATTTTATAAATAATTATAAAATTTTAAATTATAAAAAATAAAAAAAATAAAAAGTCTATAAAATTTATATAAGATATGGTCTTGTTTAGGAATAATTGTATATAAGAGAATTGAATTGGTCACAAGAAAATAATATTTTTTTAATTGAAATTGAGTAATTGGAAAGTCTTGATCTTGATACTCGATTTTAGACTCAACCTTGTTTAGGTGTAATTGTACTAAAATTAGAAGTACTAATGTGACTTAACATATTTGTAATGTTGATTTTAGAAGAATTTAGAGAAACATAATAATCAAATAGGTGTAATTGTACTAAAATTAGAAGTACTAATGTGACTTAACATATTTGTAATGTTGATTTTAGAAGAATTTAGAGAAACATAATAATCAAATAGATTGGAAGAATTATTCTATGAGTTTGATTTTACTTCCAAAACATGTAGATTCATAGATTATTCTATGGGGTTGCCTAGAAATGTTTTTCTTTGCGTTTGTACTTTTTTGTCTAATTTAGTACATATCCTTTTATACCAGATTATATATATATATATATATATATATATATTCATTTTATAAAGTGAAAAAGTATGTTTTAAGTAAGTTTACAAAAATATAATAAGTATTTATTGACATTTCTACTAATATTATAATTCCTTGTTTCTCTATCCATTCTCTCATTTTAAATCCTTAATTTAATTTCCTATATAATTACTTGGTGACTTTTTAGATTGTTTGAATAAATAAATAAATATTTTTGTGATCTTTAATCTATGTGCAAAAATTTAAAATGACATATATGTATTTCAAGATGAAAATAAGTTTTTTGAATATTTTTATCCAAAATATTTTCCATTTTATTAATCAACACATTTATTCATATTCTTTACTTCATTCAACAAAAATTTCAAATTCCATCCCTCAAGACAAAAAATCGAATAAAAATACTATAATCTAATTATACCCATGAATAAAAGAATAATCACATATGTGCAAAAGACATTTGAATTTTTCACACAATAAAAAAACATTCTTTCAATTTCGAATAATTCTTACTTTAAAAACTTTTTTATCCAAAATATGTATTATTTTGAAAAAATTAATAAAGGATTTCTTTATTAATGTATTAGTCTTCTTAAAAAAATGTAAAAATACGTACTAAAATTAAAAATTAAACAATTAGAATGAGACAATTGAGATGGGATAAGGAAGTATATCGAGGGAAAAGTCATGTAATTCAACTAAGGTTAATAAGGTAATTAAACAAGTATAATTAATGATTCTATCTAACTAGATTCTAACCATTTAGCATCCCTCTTTAGTTGTTCAAAAAAAAGAAAGAAATATGATTACCATTGATCTTTATTGACACTTTCAATAGATTTATGCTTCCCTAAGAGATGTTGGCACTTGGCATATTAATTATCATTTCATCCCTTTTTATAAACTATTTTAAGTAATTTTAAAAGAAAATATGAGAGTAGTGGAGTAGTTTTCTGTCTTCCTTACCCTTCTTCTGGAGAAACACATTAATTATTATCATCTCGTGGAAAAAATTTTGAACATGACATACAAGTCAAAGCAACAAATATATGGGTTCCAGATTCAAGGAAAGTGATTGGCAAAGCGGAGAACAAAACTTCGTTTTGTTTTGTTCTACTTGAGATTCATTTTCTCTTAATTCTCCACCCATATAAATGTGGTAATATTGGAAAACAAAGAAGGAAAAAAACATTTCAACTGATTCATGAATATATATACAAAAAGTAATTATCATTCCTTGAAATAAATCTTGAAAAATTTAGCTACTTTTACAAAAACTTTAGATTTCGTGGGAGCAACGAAAATAAAGCAAATGGCCCAGAAGATGTGCCAAATTTTCTAGTTTGAAAAGTAAAATAAACTAAATTCAACGAAATTCCTGTTGGCACTCTAGATTTTTTGATGAAAGAAACGTGTAGAAATAATGGTGTGATTATATTGTCCGTCATGTTGAAAACGGATGCTCCTTTGTCAAAGCTTTCTCTATATATAGTCAAGAGCTTATGCAAATGTCATTGATAATATAGACAAAGAAAGGGGAATAATTTTTCAAGGGAAAACAAAAGGGAAAAGTTGTTAATTGTAGTTGATGATGAAGGTCTTCATTGTGCAATTTGTCTCGTTTCTAATTTTCCTTGGTTTGGAACCTAGCCAAACTCTCATCCATCACTATAAGTTTGTGGTAAGTAAACTATTGTTAATTTAACATGTATTATATTTCTATATTAGAATAATGTCCGTCAATCTTTTTTTTTCTTTCTAAAAGGGTATAACCTTTTTTAATATATGATTCACAAATTTTAGGTTGATATAAGATTTTATTTTTAATTTTATACAGAATTAGAAAAGAGTACATGGACGTTTTGTTGTTACTTAAAGTAAGGATTCGTGATATATTCTGCACATAATCCGGAAACTGAAACGTGTAGATATCAAGCAGTATTCAGTGATTGATCGATTTAATACTTGTAGAAATTGAACTAATTAATTCTCTGTTGTTCAAGAATTTAATACAAATCAAAATATGTTCTTGACTTGGAATCTCAGAGGTATCGTAATTGAGACAAAATGACTACTCTGTTGCAGGTTAAAGAAGCTCCATATACAAGATTGTGCAGTACCAAGAATATCTTAACAGTAAATGGTCAATTTCCAGGACCAACTCTACACCTCCGCCAAGGGGACACAATCCTTGTTGATGTCTTTAACCATTCCCCAGAAAACATAACCATTCACTGGTACGCAGTACCAATGTTTTTCTCTACTTCTGATATATATATATATAGTGTATATCATTTTCTAGCTAGGTCATGATCTCTTAGCATAGATAACTTAATTAAGTTGATATTGTAGGCATGGAGTGAAGCAGCCAAGGCATCCGTGGTCGGATGGACCTGAATACATAACTCAGTGCCCTATTAGACCAGGAACAAAGTTCGTTCAACAGATTTCACTGTCTGATGAGATAGGAACTTTGTGGTGGCATGCTCATAGTGACTGGTCCAGAGCTACTGTACATGGTTTGCTTGTTGTTTACCCTCGGAAGGAAGACTCCTATCCATTTCCAACACCTCATGCACAAGTCCCAATTGTATTAGGTACAAAGCATTACTCAATGGATATAAAATAACAATTCGTTTAAAATTTTAATTTTTTGCTGAGAAGTTTGACCTTTATATTACTCTGTTTAATAAAACTATTTTATTATGTCGGTGTGAATTTGTCATTAATTTGAATTGATCCAGTAAAGTTTATGAATTCAAAATAAATTCTCTGTAGATGAAATAAATAATTGTTTTAACTTTGAAGAAGATTTTGAAATAGAAATTGAGAAATGATTAGATGTTAAAATTTCTTCGGAATGCAGGTGAGTGGTGGAAAGGTGACATACAAGGAGTTCTCAATCAGTTTCTAAAAAGTGGTGGAGACCCAAATATATCTGATGCTTATCTCATAAATGGCCAACCTGGGGATCTCTATCCATGCTCAAAACCAGGTTACTGTTGTTTCCTTATATTCCATCTCCATTTTTCTTTTTTTTTTGGTGGAGGGGACGATAGGGGTGATAACTATATTATTAATTTGTACCCGACTTCAAAGCAGGATGTCTTATGTTCAGATTTTTCTTTATCAAAACAAGATGCTCTATGCTCAAATCTTGCTTTCCCATATATCAAAATTTAGAGAATAACAAAAGATCCTTTTGACGAAATTTCCAGATACATTTAAGCTGAGGGTGGAACACGGAAAGACATATCTACTCAGAATGGTTAATGCTGTCTTGAACAACATTCTCTTCTTTGCCATTGCAAACCATAACATCACTAATAGTAGGAACAGATGGTGCATACACGAAGCCACTAAAAAGTGACTACATCACCATATCACCTGGACAAACCATAGACTTCCTCCTAGAGGCTAATCAAGCTCCAGATCACTATTACATTGCTGCTAAGGCTTACAGCAGCGCCACGAATGTTACTTTCGACAACACAACCACCACTGCCATCGTCGAATACGACGGAAATTATATTCCGTCGTCTTCGGCTTTGTTTCCAACTCTTCCAAACTGCTTCAACAAGTTTCACTGGCAGCCTTAGAAGTTTGGCAAGTAAAAAACATCCTATTGATGTCCCTTTGAAAGTAAAGACTAAGCTTTTCTTTACCCTGTCTATAAACACAATTCCATGCCAAAATATCACATGTGCTGGCCCTAGAGGAAGGCGATTCGCTGCTAGTGCAAATAATATAAGCTTTGATAGCCCGGATATTAGTATACTTCAAGCTTACTATTATCACATAAAAGGAATTTATGGCCAATTTCCAAGTTTTCCACCACTGAAATTCAACTTCACGGCTGATAATCTTCCCGTGCAATTGCAAACGCCTCATCGAAATGCTACGGTGAAAGTGCTGAAATATAACACGACAGTAGAGCTTGTTTTCCAAGGAACAAATTTGGTTGCAGGGATAGATCATCCCATGCATTTACATGGTCATAGTTTTTATGTTGTTGGATGGGGTTTAGGAAACTTTGACAAGAAAAAAGACCCTTTAAATTACAATCTTGTTGATCCTCCTCTACAAAACACTATTGCAGTTCCTAGAGATGGCTGGGTTGCCATCAGATTCAAGGCAAATAACCCTGGTAAGTACTAAATTGTGCTCTTTTCGGATTATTCATATTTTTTAAATTGTATACTCTTTCATTTCTCTGAAAAATTGAATGTAATATCTTTGACATTATAAATTAAGAAATATATATTTAACGTAATTTAAAAATTAAGAAATATCTTTGACATTATAAATTTATCACATTATCTTTGTTAATAATTTAGTTCGTAAGGTGACTATTACTTAATGTGATATAAATCTTTTAAATTAAAAAAATTATTAGTAAAACTTTAGATAAAAAATATGTTTATATTAGAAAAATAGATATTCACTTCGGACATATGAAAATGAAAATATGGACATTGGGGATTACTTATTATAATGGAAAATTGTTTTTTTTTTGAGTAAAAAATCATATTATTATTGAGTAATTGTTGTTTAGTGGTTGACTGGAAGGAATGAATATATATTGTGATTTCTTGCAGGGGTGTGGTTGTTGCATTGCCACTTAGAGAGGCACATAAGTTGGGGGATGGAAATGGCATTCATTACTAGAAATGGGAAGCGCCCTGAAGAAAAATTGCTGCCTCCTCCTCCAGACATGCCCCTTTGTTAATGCTGATTACGACTCCATATATGCCATTGATGAAAGGCAATAAAATATAGTTGGGATGAAAGGCAGAGTGGAGAAAGATAAAAGATACTTGCGATGATTTTATATCTTTTTATATTATGTGTTATTTTTGGAGTTTGATTTGCAAGAAAACCAATAAGTATATTGCAATACCATGCAAAGTTGCACCCTCGTTTCTTATCGTTTAGTTACTATTTGATTAATGTACGTATTTTGTACTTGTGGTATTGAATGAATAAATTTGAACGATTAGCCCGTTACATGAAATGCTTGCTAGTCCTGACAATTGGATTATTCTTGTCATAATTGCATGTTTAAAACTTTGAAAGTTTAACAAATGAAGAGGGAAGTCAAATACAAATTCAAAATACATTAAGTTTATATCTAACGTAAGATAACTAATACAACAATAATAATCCATGGCTAATGGTTGTCTAAATCTAAATTACTATACAAGCACAAAGTTTAACTTTTGGAAATACAATAGATACACACACATATAAGAAAAACAAAACAAAAAATTTTGGGCCTCCTATTCCGGGATTATATCAACCATTAACTTTACCTGGGCCATTCATGGTTTATGAATCTGTAATTACCCAATCATTTTGGGCATTTCTATAGCTTGTAAGAAAGTTGCCATCTCCATTTGACCCTAAAAACACCCTATCTCCTCTTGTCGGTTCTATTTACAGCACATCATACATACACAACAAACATTTATCACAAAATTAAGGAGATAGTATGTGATAAAGTTGTCACTTAAATTAGGATAAAATTACTTGTAACCAAAATATAGTCAGTAGATTTGATTCAAATTCGCACTCTCTCATGTAATAAAAAAATTGATGAGAGTATCAAAACTTTCCTAGATTGGTGATGTACAAGAAAGCAAAAGAATACTTAAATACCAAATACTATTGACTAAGAAAACTCCATTATAGAACTTGAATTTACTTTTGTCTTCCCATATATAACTCCTTTAGAAGATTATACTATCTTCTTTTTTATGGGAAAGGAGACTATACCATACATTTTCATACATTGTTCCTTCTTTCTTCTCTATATTGTTTTGCACTACAAGAAAGACACCCGACCGCTAAACAACGATTGTTTATCCCTTGTTTAAAGTATGTCGTTTTAAGCTAATACGATAGGAATGGTCAGTCGTATATAATATAAAACGACGGACAGTTGTCTAAAAAGGAAAAATGTAGTATATGGCGGAATTATATACGACGTATCTCTGCTCGTCGTATATGTGTAAAATTAGATACGACGGACGTGAAACCGTCATATAAAACTTTATAGTAAACTTATATGACGGGGCAGAGAACTTATGCTAGAAGTCAAATTATATATGATGGCCAGAAATCCGTCATATATAAATGTTTACAACTTATGCTATATACTACATCTTGATAGCCGTCATTTATATACTTTTCTTATATGTATTTATTTTTTAACTCTTCACATGATTCATTAAAAATAATTTTTACCCTTTTCGAAAATCTATAAAATGTTATATATTTACATTTAATGTAAATTTACATAAAATAACATATCTATAAAATAACAAATTTACCCTATATCATGATAGTAAAGATAAAAAATTCAATATTAAATAGGTCATTGAATACAACATCTTGATCATGTTTGGTTCTAATATGACAACCACTATATATACTATACCTAAAAGTGTTGCACAATACAATTATAACAAAGTAGAAAACTAGAAGGAAAACTGATTAACTATGTTTCTGCTCATATATGTTCTAGAAATAGATAAATAAAAATGGGCAACACTTCATATCCTCTTTCAAGTATTTGATCAAAACAGTATAGTATCTTCTAATATCATCAAGGGTAAGTTTTCCCATCTACAAATATAGAAAAGGTAATAAGAAAGAACCTCACTCAACAAAAGACTAAAAGAGTTAAAAAGCATAAAAAACACAAAATGATATAGGAATATTAAAAATGAATAGCATAAACATACTTTATATCATCATCTAAGTGAATCCCATCATTTAGATACAAGGCTTGTAGCTGTATTGGGCAACCAAAACTATAGTGCACAAAAAAAGAAAGAACATTCAAAGGTTCATATTATCCTGCATCCTCATCTTAAATATATCATCAAGATTATCATTCATTAGAATTATAACAAAGAAAATATATAATTCATCCTGCAATCTAAACTATATTAACCATCAGAAATATATAGCAAAGATCACAACAATAAGGAATTCCAAAACAATCAGAAGTACCATTGTGAATGAGTTCAACAGAAGCTTAATATGAAGTAATGGCAATGACAATTTGTGAAGTTCAATGATTAATATACTTAATAAATGCCTTAGGAATTCCACAACAATCAGGAGTACCATTATTTTGTGAAAATAATGCTGCGATTTATATAGTTGAAAATCCTATATTTCATGAACAAACAAAGCACACTTGAAATGTATTATCATTTTTTCAGGTATAAATATCAAAGTTGGATGATTAACGCATTTTCCAAGCAAACCCCATTCACCATTGGCAAATATTCTAACTAAACCATTGCACAAAAGGCCTTTTCATGCTTTGATTAATCAACCACCTTGCTGAAACATTTTTAGAAAGCAGAGCTTCATGGGGTGTTAAATTTGATAGAAGTCCAAATTCTGACAAAAGCTTAAGTTCTAGAAGAACGTTGTAGGAATTGGGAGCAACAAAGTTAATTTTCTTTTCCTTTCTTCTGAAAAGCATAGATTTTATTGAGGACATAATGTGAATACGAGTAAAAGAGTACAGAGTCTTCAAATCTTCAACATAGAAAAAACTACAGCAGAAGCAGAGGATCAAAGACTAAAACCAAGACCCACAATTATTTATATTTGTAACATGCTAATTTTGTATGAAGTTTCCATCACAAAATGATAATATTTAAAATTAACACCAAATAAATTGTTGTTTTAAAATACCTCATTCTCACGGTGGACTAATATCAATTGCATCTTCACTCTCTGCCATTGAATCATCTAATTTTGGTCACTTGCTAGTAGAGCCTACAGCAAGGGAAATATTTGAATCTACATGTGGATGCACATTACTAGAACAAGATTGCCAAGATTTGGCTCCAACTTGGAGAAAATGGCATATAATTGTTATTGAAATTTTTTCTCCATCTTTTCCTGCTAGTCGCTGAAAACGAGCAAACAATTCATCCTTTCACATTGTTGAGCTTTTTGTACACATTGTAAGACATGATCCATTTTTTCCTGAAATTCCACGCGCACCCGTTCAACATGTTCATCAAGATTCGATACTGTAGCATCCCTCACAACAGTTGCAGTAGACCCTTTACCCCTACACCTAATTTGACCATTTTTATCGATGAGTATTATACTCTTGAAAATCCCTAGCTTTCTTGATTCAATTTTCTCTTCCTTGGGCAATTCTTTAACCACTTGCTCCAATTGGCTCTGAAATATAATTGTGATACATAATTCTTAAATGCACAAAATGAATTAAAGAGTATTATAAAAATGCATAAAACATATTAATGAGTATTATAATAAAATCTTACAATGATATCAAATGTTCCCTCATCACAAGAACCATCATTCCACTTTCTTGTTGTAATGAAAACATCATATTGCGTGATAGATTTACCTTCAGAGGACATCTTCATAATTTATCAAATTATTAGCTATAATAGAGTTGGAGACTTAAATATTTTCTACTAAAGAATGACAATAAATTTACCTGTTGTCGAACCATAGGAAATAGAGTTCTTCTTGTGAGAGGGAGAAACAACGAGCAAACCCGGTTGGCAGAATCTTGTGAAGTCATGTCCTGCATAAAGTGAAAATTCATCAAATATTATTTTTGACAAATCATATTTAAGTTTCAAATGAATTCAAAAGATGATTTTCCAAATATATATCTTAAAACCTTGGCTTCTTGCAACTTCCAGTATTGACATATAGTTTGCCATTGTTGGGGATCAATTCTATCATCATGGCATGATGGGATGTCCTCATCATCTATGAAGGGTTTAAAATATTTCTTCTTCAACCTAGATTTAAATTCCTTCCAAATTGAAGCAATAATTTTGAAAGTCACTTTTCTAGCCACATCAGAATCAGGTAAGTTCGTGTTTTCCTCCAATGTCATTATTAACCACCCACCACTAGAATATGTTATGTACATGTCTATGATAGAATCACACTTATAATGTAACTTTCGAAAAATCTTTGATACATGAAAATATGCCAAAGTAATATCCTGCAATAGTGCCACAATGCATATATCCACCCAAGCAATTAGACAATTCTCAAATAGAAACAAAAAATATTTCAATCAAACAATACCAAAATATCGTGCCACAATGCATAATTAATTTCAATAGGAAATGTGTAAGTAATTGGCAGTTTGCTCCACATTCGTGCCAACACACCTAAAGTTGTGGCAAAACTGTTATATTTCTCACCAACAATTGTGTCTTCTACTGTCAAAATCGCATGTATATGACTGCCCATTCCCTATTTGGATGGAAACTTTGCAAATCCACAACTGTTTCTTCCAGTTGAACAAGACACCTCAACTGTATTAAAATTGAGAGAGCACAAATTATAGACAAAATCAATTTCAATCCATATTAAAATTGATTGTCTACAAGTCTGATCCTTTTCAAACATTAATGCATTTCATCAACTAAAAACCCATTTCTGTAGTAAGATTCAATATGTTGGATATTTTTATTATTCCAGTATAAAGAGCAAACCAGATTTTGTAGTTGGGGTATTCTGAATGGGCTTCGTGTGCACATCTGAAAAAACTTTCTCACCTTGTTGGTCTTGACATCTTGACTGGGGTGCTGTTTGAGAAGATTGTGAGCTACTCCCCTTTGAATACTCTTTGGCAACTATAAATTCTTTCATGGAACGACCAACTTTGACAATTGTTTTCTTGCAAGGTGCAGTTGTACTCCTTCCTTCAAATGATTGAGTTTCGTTTCCCAACGATAGTTCAGATTGTGTCATCGGAATAGAACCTTCCTGATGAACTACAGCTTTTGAGGACATAACCTATAAAATAATCAATACCAAATAGAAAAATTATTAAACATAATATTAAAAGATAATATTCATGCTAAAAAAAATAGTGCAATCAATGAACAACTTATTTCCACCTTTGGACAATCCACAATGTGTTCTTCATTAATTAATTGAACTCCATCAGATGAATGCTCATCAAATGCTTCAACATTGATAGAAGATACATTTATGTTGTTTTCAACTTCAACCAAGCTTAAACTAAGACGAAATTCATTTAAATTGTCCATCGTAAACCAATCACGTGTCATTTGTATGTTAAAACAGTGAATCCCATCATGAATGTAACTTTAATATAACTTCTAAAAAATAAGCAGAAAGGTAAAAATTAAAGATAAAAGGAAGAGCTCATAAAATAGGGATAGTCACTTTCTTCCATACTAAATCTGTCAAGGGTATTTTGGATAAACAATTTAGCATAATATAGTGCAAAAACTTCACATTCTGCACTGCCCAACTGTTGTGGAACCTGGAAAATAATGTTTGACTTATAGTTTCAAAAAATTGACACATATATGTTCCATATCTAAAGACTAAAAGACAACAAATATAATGTAAGCACGAAGTGATGAACAAGCAATAGACCTCTCTGCTGCTTCCAATAATTCAGAGATGAACCTTTTCAAATGTAAATAAATGAATGCCAATGAAAAACTATGATTCAATTTACTTAAGCACATATTTGAATAGCTAACAACAACTTTATTTATAAAAATAATTCACAATATGCCTAATGAAGGAAAAAGACTGAAGTTAAAGCTTGTGTAGCTACTTACTTTTTGATTATAGATTCAATGTGTGCATGACAAGTTCCTTGAAGAGAGTTAAACAAAATCATACACTTGGAATCAGTTTACGTGTCATCATCAAAACCACATAATATTAAAAGACTCAAATACAACCTAACCATTTCCAAAATAAACATATAAATAGGTAGTTAGTACTTAAACTATAATAAATCAAAATTGGTAGTTATTTACTGAGATGTAAACTGTAATAAATGAAAATAGATAGTTAGTTACTCATAACACACCATATAACAATTGAAAATGATATAATGTTTGTTGAAAAAATCATTTTTCATGATCCTTTTCACAACATTTTCATTCTGGCCAATGGCATAAGCATGAAACCAAAGTGCATTGACATATGCAAAATTATTTACCCTGTCTTTGGGCAGTCCATTCCATATTATCCTGCAATAGAAATGTGAAATAAATGTTCAAATGTGCAAACAATTGTAAAAATAGACAAGTCACTTAATCATGATAAATATTCATATAACATACTGAAAATAATCATCAAACTGCTTAGTGTTTAGCATTCCATTCAAAATTCTTGAGCCCGTCAATTTTCTATATAGCCTTCCTCAACCATTTGGCCGAACATATTCTGCAATAGTGTTTTTTTTCTTTGTGCGTTTATTTGGCATTTTCGGGTTCTAATTTAACTGTAATAAACATTATTATATTTAGAAACAAGGAAACAGAAAACATAATAGAAAACAGAAAACATGAAGCATAAACAAGGAAAGAGAAAACAAGAATAAATATAGAAGATAATGAAAGCTCAATTTCGGCACTGTGTTCTTCCATTTTGCATCTTTAGAATATTGCTTAATAAAAAAAATAACTCCAGAAATACAATCCACAGAATCACACATAAACACACATATATCAAGTAAATCAGAATGATAAATTTTAGATCATGTTATATATGACATCTCACGTTGCCGCTTCCATTCGTTTGCCATTTAAGTCAACTTTTTCACCATGAATGTCATCCCGAACCCAAGAGCTATCCTGTTCTCGAACAATGGATATGAAATCTAACTCTTGGGTTGGAAAAGCATCAAGTACATTTTCTCTAGAGTAGACATTAAAGTTATCTCTCCCCATCATTGGCATGGCCACATGTCACTCACTTTCAACAAGACAATGTGAATACCAAACTTGTTTACTGAGATTGATAGTATGAATGACTCATTAGTCTCTTTGTTTTCTCGATATAATAATCAATTGAAATTGACCAATATGAAGTTAAAAACATAAAGTTTCCTTCCACGTTCCAAATCCACTCAATCACACTTAAACAATATGAATGTAAATGAATTAGTGCATTGTATCTTGATAATATCAGCTAGCACCCAGTAGTACACAATAGTATTTGCCCTAGGATTCTTATCCTTACTACTAGAATAACTTATGTATTGGCCATACAAATGACACCGCTATTTTGTGTTGATCTTGTCAACTCATGACTTTTCGTACGAAACTTGAAACCATTGACAACCCAAGCCTTGTAGGACCATCCCTAGTTGAATGGACCAGTGGTAAGGCCCTTCACCTTGTTAGAAATATCAACTAACTTGTCATTTTCTTCAACCTAACATTGAAGGACATGTTAGATGGGACATCATGAGAGGGGAAAAAAATTCATAAACGTAATGAAGGAAAAACAACAATGAATGAACTTGTACTTTTTTTAGTTAACTAAACCTACATAAGTTTTTAGCCATGTATGAAAAGTAGTCGAATGAATACGTTGTCTTTCATGATGCTTAGCCCGTGAATTTTCCTTAGAGACAACACTCATATGGATTCCACAAAAAAACATGTAATGCATCATAGTGAAAAGTAAAGGTTAACTATACATGGATGACAATCAATGTTCTGTGGGTTGACTTACTCTCTATATGAATTTAACTCATCACAATTTCCAAGCACCCAACCATGAGCTTGTGTCAAAGTAATACAGTCAAATACCATAATATATCTTTTACCAAGTGTCTTTCTACCATCAAAATTATCATATTTATTCCTTGGCAACCTATTTTATTTAGTCTCCACATCATTATTAAGGTACTTAGAAACAAATGTCATGCATTCCTCCACAAGATATCCTTTGGCAATAGATCCCTCTGGACATGCACGATTACGCACATATCTCTTCAAGGTCATTAAATACCTTCAAAGAGGTAACATTATATTACTCATTAAAGAATCAGTAAATTAATATAAAGGTTTAGAAAAAGAAATAAAGGAAAATGTTGTTGGGATTATTAATGCAGCAATAAAATGTTACATTTTCATTGGATACATCCATCTACATTATACAAGCCCTGCCAGTAATGCATCTTCAGCCAAGTAAATCGAAAGATCCTTCATAATATCAAAGAAGCCTGATATGAATATCTTCTCAAGAAGACATAATGTGACCGCAAATCGATCTTGCAGCTATTTAAGGGTTCCAACCCTATTCACCTTTGAACATAGTTGTTTAAAGGAACCTGCAATTTCAATTACAATTTGGACCACATCCTTAGGTAAAGTAGTTCTTGCAGCCAAAAGAATTAGTTGTTGCAATAAAATGTGGCAGTCATGAGATTTCAAACCCCCAATACTCCTTCTTTGCAAGTTCACACGACGAGATATGTTGGAGCAATAACCATCAGGCACACGCACGTCCTTCAACACATTTAAAAATCTATTGACCTCTAATTTGCTCATTGTATAAGGAGCTAGGGGAAGAGTATATCCTAAACCAGATGGTTTCAATATAGGATGCAGTAATTTTTTCAAATTCATCACCTCCAAATCTTGGCGAGCTTTCAAAGTATCCTTGGTGCAACTACTATTTCCCAAGATAATACAACTAATTATCACAAAAATTATTCTCAATATATATAGCGTCAAGATTATGTCTAATTAGATTTGTACTCCAATATGGCAACTCCCAAAATATACTATTTTTCTTCTAATTATAATTATTAATTCCACATATTTTTTCATAATCATTCCTAGATCTTTTTCTTATATCATCAATCACATACTCTGTGGGACAGCCATCTAATTGTGTCATTATTTGCTCACCATCAAGCCTTCTTGGTGCAAAACGTATTTCTATGCCCCCAAAATATGACACATTGTCCGTACGTAACTTATAGCTTAGTTTCAAGAAGCGTTGATTATACAGGAAGCAAAATTTTCCACTATTAGGCAATCTGTAGCTTAAGCAATTCAAACCACAAATTGGACATGCTTTGTCATTATGAACAAAATAGCCTGACAAATTACCATAAGCTGAAAAGTCACTAATAGTCCACATAAGAGCAACATGCAAAAGAAACCTTTCTTGCACAATAGAATCGTATACCATTAAACCATTATTCCACAACTCATTGAATTTATCTATCAATGTTTGCAAATAGACATCAATTTTATTTCCTGGAGACTTTGGACCATCAATAAGAGTTGACAATAAAAAATATGGTTCTTTCATGCAAAGCCATGGTTGTAAATTATATGGGACAAGAATCACAGGCCAAGTGCTATGGGGAATATGCATGTTAGAAAAATGACTAAAACCATATGCTGATAAGCCAATATGAACATTGCGACAATCACTAGCAATTAAAGGATTCACCTCATCAAACTTTTTCCATGCTTTTGAATCTGTTGGATGCCTATACACACCATCTCTCACCCGCTCATCCTCATGCCATCGCATAAGAGAAGCTATTTTAGTGCACATGAATAAGCGTTTTACTCGAGGCTTAAGAGGAAAACACCTAACACATTTGAATGCAACATTCCCATATTCCTTAGTATACCTAAGAGGTTTGTAAACCTCACAAAAAGTAAGCCCTTTTTTTACCCCCTATACAACATGCAATTATTTTGACATGCATCCCAAGTATTGCATTTCATTCCAAGAATATCCATTATCGTGCTTGCATCATAATAATTTTTAGGTATTTTTGCACTAATTTCACCAAATGCCTCATTCAAAAGTTCCAGTAACATGTCAAATAAAATATTTGACCACCCATACAAAGCCTTTGCGTGCAATAATCGTATTAGGAATGACAAGGAAGAGAACTTTGTGCCAACTTGGATACAATTCAACATTTTCCGCTTCAAAAAACCTATGCATTTTTTTAATGTCATCTGGTACTTCACTTTCATTACATGTATCATTTATGCCGGTAGCATCCCGAACTATACCTTCCATATCATCTAAACTCACATTAAATTCAGAAGGAGGACTTCCTACTTGAGATTCTAGGTTGAAACTTTTCACCATGACAGTGCCAATTCTTATACCAATGCAAAAATCCCCACATCTTACAGTGTTGTCTTATTTCTACTCGTTCTTTATAGAAAAGATTCTGACACTTAGAACAAGGGCAAGGTTTTTTTACACCCTCATGTTTATCAGTATAAGCCCATCGATCCAAGACCTATCCATGCTCATAGTTAATTCACTGTTAAAATGATATTTAGTTAGTTTCTCATGTAAGTATAGAAACTAGTTCACACAATCAAATTTTTATAAATAAGTAGTATATGTAAATAGAAAATAGGAAATTACAAATCGAGTTTCATAACAAACAGAATAAGAAATGAATGACCAAACATAAATTGAAACCAACATATTCATGTTAGAATATGGTCTTCATGACCACTAACATCAATTAATGTAACATACACTTAAATTATAACAAGTTGTAATTAGGATGTTATAACCAAAGTTGTAACTCCTAAATTAAGGACCACTAGTAACTCCTTAATGTAACTCTTTTTTATTAAAGGCCACTACTTCCACTAACTTAAAACATGGAGGTGAGTTACATGAGTTACATAAGTTTCATATGTTACAAGAGTTACAAGAGGAAGAATTAAAGAACCCTACTAAATGACCTATGATGGAAAGTGTCATATTATTGCCTATAAATAGGGTCATTGGTCCCTCTCTCCACTTGATCAAGTTGTGTGTTATCTCATCACTATACACAAACATATAAGAGAGTTAGGAGAGGAAAGATCAAGAACCATCATTGTTCATTATGTCTCAAGGTACAAGGGATATATTATATCTTATATTATTCATGTTTGAGTATGACTAATGATCCTTTTTATTTTCTAACATATGGTATCAAGAGTCATGGTTGAAGTCATACTCTTAAATCATTTGATTTATGAATTTTATGTTTGCATTCATAGATATACATCTAAGTTACATTCAAGGTGATTCTTATTAGTTTTGTTAATCACTTTAAGAAGTATATTATATATATTATGATGTGCTCTATTATCTTACATTTTAATATGATGTTTTGTTTTTTGATCTACTAACATATCTTTCTTCAAACATCATATTCTTTGATTTCAAGATTGAAGTAAAATATTTCCAGCCACATTAATGTATTGTTTGGCTATGAAAAGTTTAATACAACCATTATTTATGGAGTTTTGGTTGATGAGGTTATGTCACCAAAGTGACTCAATTAAAATAAAATAAAAATATCAACTAATATTGATGGTTGTATAAGCATTATGGTTATATTAATTATAGATTATGTATTACTCAAAGGTGATATATTTTCTATAGTTATTTTTATGATAGATTTGTTATTTACCCAAAGGTATATAACATATGGATCTTATAAATTGTGGATTATAAGTGAATAATGGTTACTCACTTATTCTAGAGTTAATCCCTAGCATGTCAACTTTTCAACCCAAAGGTAGAAAAGCTTGGTGATGCACTAGATTACTCTTAATATGTAATCTTATGTTTTTTCTTGTGTAAATTCTCAAGCAATTACTCTAGCATCATTTTCAGGTGGTTTAGCTAACATTCCAGAGTTGAATGGGACCAACTATTCAGATTGGAAAGACCAAGTTATTATCACCTTAGGGTGCTTAGACTTGGACTTATGCTTAAGGAATGATGAGCCACCACTACTCACCTTGAGGTAGACAAGGCAATCTTTGAGACATGGGAACGTTCCAACCGCCTAAGCTTGATGATTATTAGAAGCAAAATTGCAAAACATATTCGCAAATCAATTTCGGAATCCACAAAGGCAAAAGAATTCATGGCTTCAATTGAAAAACAATTTAAAACTTCTGACAAAGTATTGGCAGGTACGCTTATGACTACTTTGACTACTAAGAAATTTGATGGGACTAATGGTGTGCGAGAACACATTTTGGAAATGAATAACTTGGCAGAACAACTTAGAACTTTGGAAATGACTATTTCTGAGTCATTTTTGGTGCAATTCGTGCTCAATTCTCTTCCTCATGAGTATGGTCCATTCAAGATCACTTATAATACACAAAAGGACAAGTGGACTATGAATGAACTCATTTCAATGTGTGTGCAAGAAGAGGAGAGATTGAAAAGAGAAGGATTGCATGCGATCCATATGGTCTCTCAAAGTCATAAAGGTGATAGACTTAAAAAGACCAAGAAAAAGGGTTTTAAACCACCATATAAAGGTAAAGGTGAAACTGCATCTGTTGATGGTGATGTGAACATAAGATGCTATTTTTGCAAAAAGAAGGGACATAAGCAAATAGATTGCTTGAAACGAAAGAATTGGTTTTCAAGGAAAGGTAATTTCCTTTCATTAATGTGTTTTGAGACCAATTTGATTAATGTTCCTTCCAATACTTGGTGGTTAGATTCTGGTGCAACCATTCACGTATCTAATAACTTACAGGGATTTCTTACAACCCGTCAACCAATGATAAAGGAAAAGACCATAATGATGGGGAACAAAAAATTGTCAAAAGTTGAAGCCATTGGAACCTATAGACTTATTCTTGATTCTGGCTACTTTCTTGACCTTCATGATACTTTTTATGTACCTTCGTTTTCTAGAAATTTGGTTTCTTTGTCTCGTTTAGACTTGATTGGTTATACCTTTCATTTTAAGAATAGATCACTTGTTATTTTCAATAAAAATGTTTGATGGTTTATATAAATTAAATCTTGATTCTTATTTCTCTAACTCCCTTCTTATCCATGCATGTGAATGTTAATGTTGGCACAAAAAAAAGTCATAATTCCGAAACTTCATCTATGTTGTGCATAAACGCTTGGGTCATATTTCTAAAGACCGACTTGAGCGACTTGTAAATGATGGAGTTTTACAAACTCTAGACTTTATGGATTTTAGTACTTGTATAGATTGCATTAAAGGTAAGCAAACTAAAAGTACAAAGAAAACTGCCACTAGAAGTTCTGGACTTCTTGAAGTTATTCATACTGATATTTGTGGACCTTTTCCTTCCTGCATAGGTGGAGAAAAATATTTTATCACCTTTATTGATAATTTTTCATGTTATGGTTATATCTATCTGATTAAAGAAAAATCTGATGCCTTGACTATATTTAAAATTTTCAAGGCAGAAGTGGAAAATCAGTTAGATAAGAAAATTAAAGTTGTGAGATCTGATAGAGGTGGTGAATATTATGGCAAATACGACGAATGTGGTCATAATTTAGGGTCATTTGCTAGATTCCTTCAAGAAAATGAAATTATTGCGCAATATACAATGTCAGGAATGCCTCAACAGAATGGTGTTGCTGAAAGGCGTAATCAAACATTGTTGGATATGGCTCGTAGTATGATTAGTGGCTCAACTCTTCCAATATTTTTGTGGAATGAAGCTATTAAGACAGCCATGTATATATTAATAGAGTTCCTACAAAGGTTGTTTCTAAAACACCATTTGAATTATGGGTTGGTAGGAAACCTAGTTTAAATCATATACATATTTGGGGTTGTTCGGCTGAAGCTAGACTTTACAATCCACATGAAAAGAAATTGGATCCGAGAACCATTAGTTCTTTTCTTAATTGGTTATCCAGAAAGATCAAAAGGTTATAGATTTTATTGTCCTAATCATTCTACGAGAATTATTGAAACCAATAATGCAAAATTCTTGGAACATGAAAATAATAGTGGGAGTAATAGAAAAAGAGAAGTGAACATGAATCTTGAACAAAATGACTCTAATGATTCTCCTATTTTAGATACTCAAGGGGAAAATATTCAGGATTTTTCATCACTTTATAAAGAAAATTCTATTTCTATTGATCAATCCAAGAATTTAAGTACACAAAGTAATCCTCAAAATTTGCGCAGATCTGAAAGGCAAAAGAAATCTGCAATTTCGGATGATTACTTAGTGTTCTTGCAAGAACTAGATGAAACTGGTATTTGTGAAGATCCATTGACGTTTTCACAAGCCATGAGTAGTAGTGAATCTAATATATGGATGGATGCTATGAAAAATGAAATGACATCTATGAAAACTAACCAAGTTTGGGAATTGGTTGAATTACCTAATGATTTTGTCCCCATTAAGTGCAAATGGATCTTTAAGACCAAGAGGGATTCAAAAGGTAATATTGACTGTTATAAGACTAGGTTGGTTGCAAAAGGATTCATTCAAAGAGAAGGTATTGACTATAATGAGACTTTCTCTCATGTTTCAAAGAAAGACTCATTTAGAATTCTCATGGCATTAGTAGCACATTTTGACTTAGATTTGCATCAAATGGATGTGAAAACAGCTTTTTAAATGGGAATCTAGATGAAGAAATCTATATGGAGCAACCCGAAGGTTTTGAGGAATATGGAAAAGAACAACTAGTTTGCATGCTTAAAAAGTTTCATAATACCATTACTACCTTTGGTTTTCAAGCAAATACACTTGATGATTGTGTATATCTAAAGGTCAGTAGGAGTAATTTCATATTTTTGATTTTATATGTAGATGATATTTTACTTGCAACTAGTGATTTGAGTTTATTGCAAAACACTAAAAATTATCTTTCAAAGAATTTTGACATGAAGGATATCTAAAGGTATTCTTAGATTATCTCAAAAATCTTTTATAAACAAAGTTCTTGAAAGATTTCAAATGCAAAGTTGTTCTCCAAGTCCAGCCCCTGTAGTCAAAGGTGATAAATTTGAAAGTCGATCTCCTCAAAATATTTTTGAGAAACATCAGATGGAAAAAATTCCATATGCATATGCCGTGGGAAGTCTAATGTATCTACAAACTTGCACACAACCAGATATTTGTTTTGCAGTTGGTATGCTTGGGAGGTTCCAGAGTAATCCAAATTTAGATCATTGGAAAATCAGTCAAAAAGGTGATGCTGGTATCTTCAAGGTACTAAAGATTATATACTCACCTATAAACATAGTGATCATCTTGAAATTGTTGGATACTCAGATTCTAACTTTATGGGTTGTCAAAAGTCTATGAAGTCTACCTCAGGATATATTTTTATGTTAACTGGAGGAGCCATTTCATGGAAAAGTGTAAAACAATCTATTATTGCATCTTCTACAATGGAAGCTGAATTTATAGCATGTCATGAGGCTACATCTCAAGCAATTTGGTTACAAAATTTTGTGTCTGGGCTTAAGATTATTGATTCTATTGCAAAGCCTATGACCATATATTGTGATAATTCTGCTGCAATTTATTTTGCTAAAAACAACAAATCCTCTAGTAAATCCAAGCACATTGAGTTGAAATATTATATAGTGCGCGAGAGGATTCAACAGCAAAAAGTGTCCATCATACATCTTAGTACTGAGATGATGCTTGCGGACCTATTTACAAAAGGATTGGCGCCGAAGTTATGGAACATGTTAGTTCTATGGGACTTGCAAGAGAATTGAGGAATTGGACACATTAAAAGGTTTGATGTTATTTATTTGTTTTTGTGCACATTATTGTAAATAACATCATGGACCATTATGCATTTCTTCCTTATTTTATTTATCTACATTGGGCTACTAAAATGTGATACATGGAAGGAAATATATGGTTATATAATATATAATCGCCATGATCCATTTTAGAAAACTTTGTAGAGTAAATATATTTTATGTCTATGGCCATTTAAGAGTGATCTACTTGTAACTTCAACTTTAAGTGGTCATTTGTCCAAGTGGGAGAATGTTAGAATATGGTCTTCATGACCACTAACATCAATTAATGTAACCTACACTTAAATTATAACAAGTTGTAATTAGGATGTTATAACCAAAGTTGTAACTCCTAAATTAAGGACCACTAGTAACTCCTTAGTGTAACTCTTTTTTATTAAAGGCCACTACCTCCACTAACTTAGAACATGGAGGTGAGTTACATGAGTTACATAAGTTTCATATGTTACAAGAGTTACAAGAGGAAGAATTAAGGAACCCTACTAAATGACCTATGATGGAAAGTGTCATACTATTGCCTATAAATAGGGTCCTTGGTCCCTCTCTCCACTTGATCAAGTTGTGTGTTATCCCATCACTATACACAAACATATAAGAGAGTTAGGAGAGGGAAGATCAAGAACCATCATTGTTCATCATGTCTCAAGGTATAAGGGATATATTATATCTTATATTATTCATGTTTGAGTATGACTAATGATCCTTTTATTTTCTAACAATTCAATCAGTTGAATGCACAACAATTCCCTTAATATCTTAGAGTCATTCAATCGCAATGTACTTACACAACAATCTCATTAATATCTCAAAGTCATTCAAACACGCAAAATTTTTATTTATATTTTGCAAACAAAACACAGTAGAAACATCTATAAACACCACAGACTATCCAACACTTAATTTAACCATCAAACAAAAAAACACAAAAGCACACCTGATACCTTTCAAGGCCTACAGTGGTCACGCAGTCGCTCTTGAAGGAAATGAAAATGTGTTCCACTCTGCCTACAATGGTACCAATTTAATATGTTAAGAACCAAAATAAATTGTACTTACAATATACATAATCAAATGTAGAGACTTTAACTAAGTAATTCATACAAATAAAATTACCATCAATATACATATAACAAAAATCATACATGCATTAAACCTCATATACATATTATTGATTCTTGTGTGGTAATTTAAATGTTTTACATATATATATATATATATTACTCATATTTAACATAAATAAAAATATTTTGAAATTTATACCGAACTGTGAAACGTATATTCAATTAAAATGTGCACATAAATAAATAACATAGAACATTTGCAATAGTCAAAGAGCCGTCGTTTATGCACATAATGATACGCCAGATTATCGCACATAAACAACAGGTTTACAATCCGTAGTTTATACACCTAAAACGATGGTCTTCCATTAATATGCGACAGTCCAAACCGTCGTATTACATTTCTTAAAGGCTAGAAATAATTATTTTACCACAGACCGTCGTAAATAATAAGAAAACTATATACGACGCTTTTGTAGCCGTCGTATCAAATGAAAATACTACTAAAATTGTCGCATTAAGATTTAGTTACAACTAATGGTCATATAACACTATTTGTTACTATTTGTCGTCATAATAGGATAGTTTTTTACCACATATCGTCGTATATAGTCTACTAAATACAACCATTTTGTGTAAATAACACAGTTTTATACGAGGATCAAAAAACCATCATATATAATGGTTTAAACGACAAACCATCGTTTATGATCATTGTTTATGATGGTTCTAGAATAAGGGTGCAAACAAGTCGAGCCAAGCTCGAGCCAGCCGAAGCTCGAGCTCGAGCTCGAGTTCGAATATATTTTGCTGGCTCGAGCTCGATTGAATTTGAAAATTCGAGCTCGAGTTTGGCTCATCAAATTTTTAACCAGCTCGAGCTCGAATAAAAAATAACTTTCGAGCCGAGCTTGAACTCGAGCTCAAATTTGAATTATTTTCAAATTTAATTTTAATTAAAAAATTGAAAAAAAAATAAAAAAAACAAAAAATATATTTATTTATTTGGCTCGCGAGCAGCTCCACGAGTCACGAGCCAACTAATTTTAAACTTGAACTCGACTCGAATTTTTAACAAGCTGGCTCAAGCTCGAGTCGAGCTTTGACCTAGCCGCTCGCGAGCTACTCGGCTCATTTGAAGCCTTATTTTAGGACCGTCGTATAAGGATCTCTCGTTAATATGATGTTTTCCTATAGTGTTGTTCACGAAGGGATTGATTAAACATCGCTTTTCAACACTGGGAAAATTCTCCTTACTTTACGTGGAGCAAAACTAAAGACTACTTCCAGAATTTGACATCAAACTGTAATTCCTTTGATTTTACAAAGAACAAGAGAAAAAGAAAGAAAGGGGGAAAATGTGTAATAAAAAAGATCATATATCTTGATTACTTTAAACTATATGTGTGCATGTGTAAATGTTCCAAATAGAACAGTTTATCTAAACAAGTATTGACTACATATATATATTGTTTCTTATTAGACACCATATCCAATTGACTAGATGTTATTCTATGCATATAAATTTCCATGGTTTCTTTATGTATGTGGATATAAATTTCCTTATAATGCTTATGATACTGATGCCTATATATTCTTCAATGAAGTGAATCGTTTACTTAAACAAGAGAAAAAAATAAAAAATGAAATAGTATCCACTATACTTAAAAAGAAACTCAACAAATTTTTTTTTTTTTTGAACTTGTTTAAATGTAGCAAGGATATGATTCCTACTTTGAACAAAATCAATGTAGTTTACACGATTTAAAAACTATACAATGATTGGGCATACGAATAAATCAACCTTATATTTCTTATTTCTTCTCATATTAAGAGAATCAATGTTTTCCAGAAACGTATCCCAAACTACCTTCTCATCTCCAGTAAGTTGCTCACTGATCCGTATAAAATACTGCACTTAGAAAGGTTTCTATAGACTCTTTCATTTGTCATTGATATTGTATCCAATAAAAATCTTCTCTTGACTACCCATCTACCCTCGTTCTTGGGTCAAGCTTTAAAAAAAATCCTCACATAATTTTGATGGTGAATTCATGAATTTCGTGTGAACTTGGCTTCTGATTTGATAATAGTCAGCTAATTGCTGTCATAGTGTGATTACTTGTACAATTTAGTGTGTGTGCACGAATTTGTGATTGCTGAATAACCTAAAGATTGAGGAGTTATATTATAACATAAATTTATGACTTTTACACTTGAATTACAGAGCAATAACAGCTAGCCCTTCAATTCCTGAACTAATTAAAGTTAGCCTGAGGTCATTTCCTCTAACATCCAAATTAACACCACCTGAAGATGGCAAGAATATTTCTCGTTTAAACATCAAGGGATCATCGATCCCATACCTCAGAATCATGTGTAATTGCCCACATATTAACCATTACAACCGTGTTCGCTGGGAATTACGATTCCGGTGCTAAGTTGGACATTCGCCGTAGAGTCTGCCCATAATAAGAGAGGGGGGGGGGGGGGGAGGCGGCGGGCGAATGTAGTCGTAGAGTCTCCTTGACCACGGCTTGAAGGTAGCCTATAATTTAGGCATGTCTGCATCTGTGACACATTTGCTTACTACAACATTTTTTAGCTCCTTCTGAAGCTTGAATTGGATATATGAGAATGCAAAATCAGTTAAGCCATTATCCATTCGGTTAATACAGCTGTAGTGTCAGTACCCCTAAAGATCATTTCCTGTATATACACAAGGAGCCTAGATACACAAATATGAAAGAATGGCACATCCCTATTTTCACATTTTTTTTCTTTTGTACCATTTTTTCAAAGCTTGTAGAAAAAATGACACAAAATGACGAATTGATAAAAATTATAAGATATTAAATTCAAACACAATTGAATTTATTATTAAAATATACAAGTAGAATTATGAAAGGTATCTAGATATATATATATATATATGTGTGTGTGTGAGTATATATATATATATATATATATTGTGTGTGTATGTATATATATATATATATATCTTTTCTCTATATATATAGAGTTTCTTAGTTTGCAAAACATCCTCGTTCTTCAAATCGAGATTATACATTTATTCTTCTTCCTTTCTTGTATATAGATACTTCAAATAAAAACTTCTAATTCATTTCTTTTAAATATGGATGATTCAATTCGTAAACTTCAAATTTATTACCCATTACTCGCTACTAATGCATTGACACAAATATATAATATGAGAATGAAGAGATTACGAATGTTAATGTCCAAAGGAATGCTCGAGGATATTAGATGGTTAATTGAAATCAATATTTAACTAAGTGGTGATCATATACATACTTTTCTCAAACATCAACTTGGTTTGGAGAAGTAAGAAATTAGAAGTATATTACATATGTGCCATGTATAACTGCAATTGAAAATCTCGGTCATTTGGATATTTATTTAAAAATTAGAAAGATAAAATTACTTTCATAAATAATTGATTGAGTAAGAGTCGTTGGATAACATTCGATTGACTCTTGAGATGCATTTTTGTGGAAGTGTTCAATGAGAACTTCTCAAAATATGAAATAAATTCAAAAATGAAAAACAATACTATAGTCTCATATATTTTATTTTAAATTATTTTGTATGCAAGTTGATACAAAAACTTGCTGAAAAAAATCAAATATGTGATGTGTATGTATCTTATAAGTTAAGAATGTTTTGAATTTTATGTATGTATTTTATATACATTTTTCATTTTTCATTTTTGAATTATTGCTTAATAATTATTTATTTCAACTTTTATATATTATTAGATATTTGTAAAAAAAATTAAAATTAAAGTGATGTGTACAAATTAATAATTTTTAATAAAGACGAATGAAAACAATTTTAGATGGTGAGAACGGAATATATTGCATATACACGGAACGATATGGAGTATATCCAGTATGATTTAATTAGGAAGGAAAACAGGGACGTAAATAATATTTTGATGAACGAATTTTGAGATAAGGGTAATCGGACCCTTTTGCCGACAATACCATTCCTATAGGATGAGCCAATCCATGGCTCAGGCTAAAGAGGCTTCGCACTCTAGGAACACCCCTTGGTTCAGAGACTAGAACCGGCCCGCATGATGCCGGACATTTTTCCATGTAGGACCCGACCCAGTAGAGAAAGCCCGGTCATTACCACAGAGGCAAAGAAAACAGAGAACAAAAATGAGGTGTTGCACCACGGATTCAAGAATAGCTGGAAGTGTGAATGATGGTCTAATGACACATCTATTTTCAATAATGATTCAATAAAGACATTTCATCTGATTCATAAATATATACTCAAAAAGATCATTATCATTCTTTGATATACATCTTGAAAAATTAAGCTACTGTAATAAAAAAAAAAAGATTATTTCGTGAAAGCAACGAAAATAAAGCAAATGGCCCAGAAGATGTGCAAAATTTTATACTTTGAAAAGTAAAATAAACTAAATTCAACGAAATTCCTGTTGGCTATCTAGATTTTTTGATGAAAAAAGAACGTGTAGAAATAATGGCGTGATTATATTGTCCGTCATGTTGAAAACTGATGCTCCTTTGTTAAAGCTCTCTCTATATATAGTCAAGAGCTTATGCAAATGTCATTGATAATATAGACAAAGAAAAGGAAAGAAGTTTTCAAGGAAAACAAAGGGAAAAGTTGTTAAAAGTAGCTGATGAGGAAGGTCTTCTTTGTGCAATTTGTCTCGTTTATAGTTTTATTTGGTTTGCCACCTAGCCAAGCTCTCATCCATCACTATAAATTTGTGGTGAGTAAACTATTGTTAATTTAACATGTATTCTATGTATATGTTAGAATGATGTCCGTCAATCTTACTATTTTTCTTCTAAAAGTGTATTACCTTTTATAAATTTATGATTCACAAAGATTCAGTTCATAATAAGATTTTTTTTTTTTTATACAGAATTAGGAAAAGAGTATAGGGACGTTTTGCCCTTACTTAAAAGTAAGGATTCATGACATATTCTACAATAAAAGCCGGAAACTTCAAAGATCTAGTAATCAAGAAATATGTCAATTCAGTGTTTGAACATTTAACTTGCGACATTTCAATATTATTACCATGCTACGAGCATTGTTTAGAAGTGACAAGTCTTCGATTTTGTTTTCCTTTTCGATTTAATACTTGTAGAAATTGAACTAATTAATTCTGTTGTTTCAAGAATTTATTACAAATCAAGAAATATTCTTGAATTGGAACCTCAGAGGTATCGTAATTGAGACAAAATGACTACTCTGTCGCAGGTAAAAGAAGCTCCATATACAAGATTATGCAGCACCAAGAATATCTTAACAGTAAATGGCCAATTTCCAGGACCAACTCTACACCTCCGCCAAGGGGACACAATCCTTGTTGATGTCTTTAACCAATCCCCAGAAAACATAACCATTCACTGGTACACAGTACCAATCCTTTTCTCTTCTGCTAATATTATGCATATAGTGTATATATTTCTCTAGCTAGCTAAGAAACAGAAATAGCATATAATTACAGAAGTTGATACAATTATAGGCATGGAGTGAAGCAGCCAAGGCATCCATGGTCGGATGGACCTGAATACGTAACTCAGTGCCCTGTTAGACCAGGAACAAAGTTCGTCCAACAGATTTCACTGTCTGATGAGATAGGAACATTGTGGTGGCATGCTCACAGTGACTGGTCCAGAGCCACTGTACATGGTTTGCTAGTTATTTTCCCACGGAAGGAAGACTCTTATCCATTTCCAACACCTCATGCACAAGTCCCAATTGTATTAGGTATAAAGAATTACTCTATCAATATAATTCGGTTGAAATACGGACTCATCTAAAAGTCGAAATTCTTATAGAGAAGTTCGACTTTCAAATTATTTTATTATATATAAATGGATAAATGATATAATTTAGTTGAAATATCAACTAAAAGTCTAAATTCTTGCAGACAAGTTTGACTTTTTAATGAATTTGTTATATAAAAATATTTTTATAGTGTCTGTATGAATTTTGTCATTCATTTGAATTGATGTAGTGAAGTTTATCACGTCAAAATAAATTTGTTATAGATGAAATAAATAAGTATTTTAAGTTTGAAGAAAATTTTGAAATAGAAATTGAGAAATGATTGGATGCTGAAATTTCTTGAAATGCAGCTGAGTGGTGGAAAAGTGACATACAAGGAGTTCTTAATGAGTTTCTAAAAAGCGGTGGAGACCCAAATATATCTGATGCTTATCTCATAAATGGCCAACCTGGGGATCTCTATCCATGCTCAAAACCAGGTTCCCCCTGTTTCCTTATATTCCTTTTTCAATTTTCTTTTGGTGGGGATGGGGGACGAGGGTAGTGAACATATGAATGGTATCCTTCTTTATCAATTTATTAAGGTGGGATGTCCTATGTTCAAAACTTGGAGATAATAACAAAATCTTTTAACAATATTTGCAGATACAATTAAGCTGAGGGTGGAACACGGAAAGACATATCTACTCAGAATGGTTAATGCTGTCTTGAACAACATTCTCTTCTTTGCCATTGCAAAGCATAACATCACTGTAGTAGGAACAGATGGTGCATACACTAAGCCATTAAAAAGTGACTACATCACCATATCACCTGGACAAACCATAGACTTCCTCCTAGAGGCTAATCAGGCTCCAGATCACTATTACATTGCTGCTAAGGCTTACAGCAGCGCCATAAATCTTACTTTCGACAACACAACCACCACTGCCATTGTCGAATACGACGGAAATTATACTTCGTCGTCTTCCCCTTTGTTTCCAAATCTTCCAATTTATAATGATACAACTGCTTCAACAAGTTTCACTGGCAGCCTTAGAAGTTTGGCAAGTAAAAAGCATCCTGTTGATGTCCCTTTGAAAGTGAAGACTAAGCTTTTCTTTACCCTGTCTATAAACACAATGCCATGCCAAAATATTACATGTGATGGACCTGGAGGAAGGCGGTTCGCAGCCAGTGCAAATAATATAAGCTTTGATAACCCTGCTATTAGTGTACTTCAAGCTTACTATTATCACATTAAAGGAATTTATGGCAAATTTCCAAGTTTTCCACCACTGAAATTCAACTTCACGGCTGATAATCTCCCGGTGCAATGGCAAACGCCTCGTCGAAATGCGACGGTGAAAGTGCTGAAATATAACACGACTGTGGAGCTTATTTTCCAAGGAACAAATTTGGTTGCAGGGATAGATCATCCCATGCATTTACATGGTCATAGTTTTTATGTTGTTGGATGGGGTTTAGGAAACTTTGACAAGAAAAAGGACCCTTTAAATTACAATCTTGTTGATCCTCCTCTACAAAACACTATTGCAGTTCCTAGAAATGGCTGGGTTGCCATCAGATTCAAGGCAAATAACCCTGGTAAGTACTAAAATGTGCTTTTTTCAAATTATTCATTTTCTAACCTACATATTTTTCTTGCACGGAATTGAATGCATATATTTAATTTAATCTAAAAATTAAAATGAATTTTGGACATTAAAAAAATTATCACATTATCCTTATTATTAATTTAGTTCGTAGCGTAACTATTAATTAATGTCATATAAATTCATTAAAGTATATATGAAACTTTAAATAAAAAATATTTTTTATAATATGAAAGTGGACATTCAATTTCGATATCCCAAGATAAAATTATAAACATTAGATATTCCTTATGATAATGGATAATTTGTTTTTCTTTTTGGAGAAAAAAGTGATATTGTTTTTGGGGTATTGTTGTTTAGAGGTTGACTGGAAAGAACGAATATATATTTTGATTTCTTGCAGGGGTGTGGTTGTTGCACTGCCACATAGAGAGACACTTAATTTGGGGGATGGATATGGTATTCATTACTAGAAATGGGAAGGGCACTGAAGAGAAATTGCTGCCTCCTCCTCCAGACATGCCTCTTTGTTAATGCTGATTAAGGTTGCATAGATCCCAGCTATATGTACCAATAAAATATACTTGGGATGAAAGGAAGAGTGATGAAAGATAAAAGATATTTGCGATGATTTTATATCTTCTTTTTTTTATGTTACTTTTGGGGTATGATTTCCAAGAAAACCAAAGTATATTGCAATACCATGCAAAGTAACACCTGGAAACAAACTCCATTTCTAATCGTTTAGGTACCATTTGATTGATGTACTTATTTAAAGATTTGCATGAATATGTTTGTATTTGTCGCATTGAATGAATAAATTTGTGATACTCTAATACCCTATTATAGTAGGATTACCCAATTATCTTATAAATTGCAAGTATATAATACTTCTTCGATTCGAAATTGAATATTCATTTTTTTTAATAAATGTAGTTTTTATTTAAAGTTTTATTAATAACATTTTAAAAATATTTATATATAACTAATTAATTATCTCAACTACTCAACGTCTTAATTTAAAGGATTTATATTACTGACTCATACACCATTCATTATATTAATATCAATAATAATTTGATAAATTAATTAAAATAAAAAAAATTCCTTAATTTTTAATCAAAGTCAAATGAAAAACAAATAAAGTACAACATTAAAGGTTTAACAAATGAAGCGGGAAGTCAAATACAAATTCAAAATACTTTAAGTCTATATTTAACTTAAGATAACTAATACAAAGAATAACAATCTATGGCTAAGGGTGGTCTAAATCTAAATTACTATAAAAGCACAAAGCTCAAATTTTTGAAAATACAATAAATTATACACGCACTTTTAAAAAAAGAAACACACACATATAAGAAAAACAAAACAAAAAAATGTTTTTAGAAATGTGATCCAAATACATAAAGAAATTAAGAAAAGTATATCCTGAAAATTACAAAACCAATAGATAAAGGACAATAGAAAGAAGTATAAGTTTTGGGAATGGTATGCCATTTAAAAACTATAATTTCCCAATCATTTTGGGCATTTCTATAGCATGTAAGTAAGAAGGGTTGTCATCTCAATTTGACCCTAAAATAATTAGAAATTTTGTCTATGCAGTTGTGATTTGTCGGCAGTACTAATCAATTAACTTAGACATATAGATTTGGTCCATGAAATTTCCTCCAAACTTTTTATTGTACCTATATGGACCAATTAGATAATATAATAGTAGACAAGGTCAAGGGGTCAATGTTATTTTATTATTTTTACATTTGTTTATCTTATTTAAAATAAAGTACTAAATTACTATTACACTAATGTTGTTTTCCATGTTGCATTAGTAAAAATCAATGTGAACTTGGTCAACAGGTACATGGCACTAAAAAACACAAAGGATGCATGTTTTGTCTCAAGAATGAAACTACAAGGAAGCTTAGCTGGAGATAACTAATGTTGAGTCATTAAGTCATAATCAGTACTACTAAGTCATAAGGGTTACCTCATAAGAAGAAAAAAAACTCATAAGGGATGTTGAATATTGGGACCCTTTCCAACCTAGACCACGAACTTTAACAACATTAGTTTTTTTTTTTTTTTGAAAAGCAAGAGTTTATTGATAATGAGGGAGATAAACTCCAAATTCAGAACACAGTACAGAGCAAAGAGGAACCCAAAACTCAAAGCAGCATCAGTTGAACCCCAAGAGCCAATAACAAAAAATAAAACAAACTACAAGTCACACTGCAGAGTCACCACAAAGTCCTTCAAAGGACTGCCTTCAACCCCAAAACTTTCCACAGTAGCAAACTAAGAAGAGCAAGGAACCAAGCAATAGGCCATTATTACCACACCACAAGAAAGGAAGCCAGCACCCAACAATGCCACAAAAATCTCAAAAGAAATTGACTCTGTGCATTTAAATTAAAATGCCCAATCATATAAACAAGGTATTCACTATTTATATAAATGAATGTAAAGTACGTCTATATGATTCTTTATTTAGTACATTGGGGATAGAGGACTATGAACTCTGATTCACAACCTACTGAAAGTGGGTGAAGCAACTTACCAAATTCTCTACACTTCTTGTCCACATCTGCCTGATTCTAATAAAAACATTTATCTTACTATTATAAAATTGAATGAACACTTTTTAAAAAGTAAGTATATTTTATTTTAAAAATTTCATAAATAACTTCTTTAATTTAATGATCTAACTATTAAGAATAATGAGTTAATTTCTTTATAATCAAATATTATTTTTAATTTTTAAACTAAATCAAATGTGAAAATTCAATTTCAAACAAATAGCGTATACTTTTAAATTACAATAA
This sequence comes from Apocynum venetum, assembly GCA_019593545.1. Classification (NCBI taxonomy): domain Eukaryota; kingdom Viridiplantae; phylum Streptophyta; class Magnoliopsida; order Gentianales; family Apocynaceae; genus Apocynum; species Apocynum venetum. The sequence continues at coordinate 7,426,534 of SRSM01000143.1, forward strand.
AAATGATTTACCGAAAAATCAATTTAAATTTAGATTAAAGATTTGTTCTCATTTACAGCTAAAATATATTAGATAATGTTTTCTTAATGGGCATAATAATTCTTTGTTGAGATTATCTTGAATATTACTTTAAACTATATATGTGCATGTGTAAATGTTCCAAATAGAACAGTTTAAATATATTATCTCTTATTAGACACTTTATTCAATTGACTAGATGTTATTCTAGGCATATAAATGTTATTACAATTATTAGAAAATTATTGATTTACAAAATCATCAACTTTATTATCGTCAAAATTATTTTATTGTCCTCTATAAAATTACAAAATCATTAACTTTATTTTGTTGTCTTTTACAAGAAGCATCTTAGGTCCTCTAGACCATTAGAATATTTTATGTATTTTCCTACATAAAATTATATAAGATTTATTTTATCATGTTTTATTTCTATGAATAATTGTTGTGCTTGTGGTCATTAAGTGACTTGATAGTAAAACTCAAAGTAATAAGAATATTTTTTTATTTAAATAGTTCATAGTTGATTATTATTGGTAGAATACCAATATATTAAAACTAGTAAGTAATCTAATAGATAATCATGTTTTACTGGTTATCAATATGAGATATTATATTATAATATAAATATATGTTAAGAACATGGTATTGGACATGACCCAATATGAGAATTCTACATGAATTAGTGTCATAAGAATTATCATTAATGTGATTGTGTTTAAATCTTTAATTTGACAAGTACACCATAGATTCCTACATGATAATTTTTATATCTTGACATAACTAAACATTATCTTTAATCAGATAATTATAAAGGTTATAGTTTGATATAAAATGAAACATGAAAAGGAATATGAGTGTAATTATAATAAATCAAACCATCGATTTCTTGATGTAAATTAGGTAATTATAATGTCTTACTAGAGATCACTTATAATTTATGGGTTGAACTAAAAATATTTTTAAGTTCATTGTTAATTTAAATGAACTTACAAGATCATATACTAAAATGAACTAAAATTGGTAGTTTGCTCATAATGTCTTGATTAGATATAGGCATAATTTGTATGGCATCTTAATAAGAAGAAGCATAATATGGTTTATTGGAAACTCCATCATCTCATTACAAGCTATATTTCATATTAGTATATATATGTGTCATACATATAATCTTATAGATTTATAAATGCATATGTATAGTATATTAGTATATAAGCTATATTGTTTATTTTTATATATATGTATGATGCATATAATCTTATTTTTAACATATAATTATTTATTTTTATTTTTATCAAATACTCATTATTAATTATATTATAGTTATAAATATGCATCAACTATTTATAAATTTTATATAAAGATATAATACTTATATATGGTAGGTATCATGAGTTATATTATTAATTATGTATATTAAAATAAATTTATATTATTAATTATGTACAATAAATAAGTTATACTATTAAAATGAATTATACTATTAACTAAAAGTAATCATAAAATATAAAAAATAACTATAAATTATATTTTTAACTATATTCGCATAATTGTGAGTGAGGGCGGGAGAATTGAGGGTAGAAGGTGGAGATAGTATGTGTTTTATCCCTGTGAGAATGGGAATGGAACACGAACAAGGCGAGGTCAATATAATTAAGTCGGAGAGGAAGACAAGAATGAAAATAATATTTCAAATTGGATATGGGTGGAGGTAGGGTCCCCGCCCTGGCGGCCCGCCCCAAAATTTCCATGGTTTCTTTATGTATGTGGACGTACAATATTTCGCCAAATGTTAATTAACCAATATGGTTAAGTAGTTATTTTATAACTTGTTTGAATGGAGGGTATTCCCTTATATATATACATATATATATATATGTAATGCTTATGCCATTGGTGCCTATATGTTCTTTAATGAAGTGAATCGTTTACTTGAAAAGAGAAAAATAATAATAACACCCACTACATTTTTTTTTATATAAAAAAAACACACACACAACAACTTGTATAAATGTATGAGGCTATGATTCCTCCTTTGAACAAAATATAATGTAGATTTCACGATCTTTTCTCGATTCCTAATGACCTGCCGATTCTTCTATTATCTAAAAACTATACTATGATTGGACCTAAGAATAAATCAATCTTATATATATTTCTTATTTTCTCTTATATTATGAGATTCAATCATGTGTGTGTGTCAATAATATCAACTATATATTTGATTTGTTAAGAACTTAATTTTTTTTTTTTCAATCATCTTTCTGGCAAGCATATGATAATGGACACACTTAGAGACCATATAACCGCAAAAATACCACAAAAATAATAGTCAATCATTAATATTGTATTAACAGATGCTTTTGTTTATGAGCGAAGACAGGAAGATACAAAGGCATGGACTCAAGATTTTTTGTTGACTATCATGTTAAATTATGAATAAATCTAAAACAATGCTGTAGCAATAAAAAAAATTTGTTTACATATATGATATATGTACTCTACCAAACATTTAATGTTTTCCTGAAGCTTTTTCCCAAACTTCCTTCTCATCTCCAGTAAGATGCTCACTGATCAGTATCAAATACTTAGAAAAGTTTCTATAGACTTTTTCGTTTGTCATTGATATTGTATCCAATAAAAACCTTCTCTTGACTTCCCACCTACCCTTGTTCTTGGGTCAAGCTTTAAAAAAATCCTCACATTATTTTGATGGTGAATTCATGAATTTCGTGTGAACTTTGGCTTCTGATTGGATAATAGGGACCTAATTACTGTCATAGTGTGATTACTTGTACAAATCATGAGTTTAGTGTGTCTGTGTGTGTACGGATTTGTGATTGATGAATCAACTAAAGGCTGAGGAGTTATAATTCTAGTCTAACACGGTTGGAGTGTTGTAAACATACACAGGAGGGCAGTTGTGAGAGGCTGTTGAATTGGCTAATCAGGGGTTGATAGAGTAGAAGACCAGTTAGTGATTCTGTAACTTTTGACTTTTCTAGTTGGTGATTCGATACATTCAGTGGTACTCAATTTTTGGTGATCTGCGTGGATGATTGTAGCCATGTAGCCTGCTTTGATCCGCCCAGATGATTTAAGTTTGGTAATTTGTATTTTATTGGTATTACATCCTAGGATTTTGATCTGCTTTGCTTTGTATTTGCGGTGCAAGAACAGAGCTCTGTTTCTGGGTTTTGATCCCTTTTGTGGCCTTGTATTCTCAGCTTTTAGCTGTTTATTTTAATGGAAATAATTACTTATGCCTTTGAAAAGAAGAAAAAAACACGGGATCTCATTTGGAAACATGGTTAACTATGTTAACCTTCTTCGAAGCAATTAATTAGAACCCTTTTTTATTATTATTATCTTCATAATTAAAGGGCATATATAATCTTGGGTACACGAAGGCCATAATCCAGACAACAATACCATCACCTTCGTGTGGAGGAAAATTGAAACTTGTTTAGTGTAATTTATAACTCTCTTTAGCTCTATTTACGACATTAGGATTTCTAATATATTATCTGTGTCCCTAAATATAAGTTGTTGGAATAATTTGTACTCATTCATAAATATTAGTTGTTTTACGACTTTAAGAGATATTTTACACATTCTTTTTCCTATTACCTTAATTTATTTCATAAATATAAGCAATCATACTTTAAATAAATTTTTTTGATTAACTAACAAATAAATATATTTTTAATAAAGAAAGTGACATATTATTTAAAACAGAAACAAAAATCTATCAAATTGAGACGGAAGGAATAGTCTCTTGGAGAGGAGAGAGAGATAAATTTTATTAAGGGAGAAGAGTAGAAAGTTTTAATAAAATAAAAAACTAGTCCGTCTTAAAATATAAAATGTTTAGAGCAAACTTCTCATGTCCCGTTTTACTACCTTTTAAGGATATTTTATGTATTGTTTTTAATTATTCTCACTTATTTTATATCTTATAAATCCAAGTATTTTAGTTACAAGAAATTGTAGACAGAATAAATTGGTGTAATTATTTCTAACCTCTTCTATTTTTTAGACAGATAAAGCAATAAGTAAGGATATTTTAGAAGGAAAAAAAATAGGTGTAGAATCTTATATTAAAGGATGGGAGTACCTATACACACACAAGCTGACAAGCACACACATTTCATTTGTTGGCAGTCGTTTATAGATCAATAGAGTAAGAAGATTCTTCATCTTTCCCAGATACACAACTGCCAAAATGCTGGATAATTCGTGGAATATAATCCCTCGTGGCAGCCGCCTTGAGGAATACAAAAGAAAAATGCTTCCAAGTATATATATATATAGATCAACGTTCCACTAAAGGAAAGTGATTGAACGTCTATTGGCTTCTCTGTAGTCACTCTAATATTCTTTGTTATTTCCAATTATTTTCAGTTATTCAATTCATCATGTGATTGATTGATCAGCATGATATTCTTTGGTTGGTCAAAAACAAATTCAAAAGTCAAGGAAAATAAACCGATCCTAAACGTGTGGGCCAAGTTTTGAAATGGTTAGGTAGAAGATCAAACATATTACTAAGGGACAAAAAGGAGAGAAGAAAACTGAAACAAGCAACAGCGGTTGCCATGGATATATTTTTGTTTCTCTTTGGAAGAGAATTGTAAGTTATCCCTGCTGCTACAAACTACATAGCACGAGTTAAGGGCAAGAAGTGAGGTCATTTTATGGTGTAAATTCAATTGATATATTCTTGGATCACAATTCAAACACGTCAAATTAGATTATGATATTATCTGAGGATATTTGAATTTATTTGAGCAATGGCAAATATAATGGAAGATCGGAAACATGAGTGTAAAACTAATCTGTTTTTTTTATCTTTTGTCCTTTTCTTTTTTTGTATCTGATTTGGTTGATGTGATCATTCACACACAAAAGTTGTTATGAACATTAACATAAATGCCTACTACAAGTAGAAATTCTTTGCATCCTTCTTCTATGAGATGTTCCTTGAATCAAAATCAAACCCAAACTCAATTTTCAAAATGGTATTGGAGTTGGTGTTGTTGACTTGGACAATTGTCCTCCTCGTGATGTCGGGATTTTGAACACTAATATATATAAAAAAACATTTTAATGAAAGGAAGATGACATTGACATATATAATAGTCATATTATTATCCAACATACGGTCACATATACATTATTAATTTATTCTTTTGTTACAAGCAATATCATACATATACTCCTCCAGCTTCCAAGGTCGATTATAGCAAACTATGATAATTATATTATATTACAACATAAGCTTATGACTTTTACACTGGAATTAGAAAGCAATAACAGTAGCCTGAACTAATTTTAAGTTACACTTACATGCTATATCACCACTCAAATTTATTTTTCACCATGCATCTCTTATAATTTACGCATGTGAATATATATAATAGCTATATATATATATATATATAGAGAGAGAGAGAGAGAGAGAGTCAGAGAGTGAGTTTCCAAAGAATTGGACATCCAAACCTAGATTAGTGTGGCACCAATTCTTGGAATAACCACAGCTGAGAGTGGCTTCTTCATTTCACTGGAAAGTTTCAGCACTTCACCCAGATCAACAGGCTCAGCCTCATTCAAAACCCACTCGAAATTCTGAACCAATTTAGCCACCCAAAGACTTACACTGGCAAGACCTAGATTCTTCCCAGGGCAAACTCTACGTCCAGCTCCAAATGGGGCAAGCCTGAGGTCATTTCCTCTAACATCCACATTAACACCTCCTACAGAAGGAAGAAATCTTTCTGGTTTAAACATCAAGGGATTATCCCATACCTCCGAATCATGTGTAATTGCCCACATATTAACCATTGCAACCGTGTTCGCCGGAATCACCATTCCGGTGCTAAGTTGAACATCCGCCGTAGATAGACGTGCCCATGATAAGAGGGGTCCTGGCGGATGCAGTCGTAATGTCTCCTTGACCACGGCTTGAAGGTAGGGTAATTTACGCATGTCCGCATCTGTGACACATTTGCCTCCTACAGCAATCTCCATTTCCTCGTGAAGCTTGAATTGGACATCAGGATGCAAAACCAGTTCAGCCATTATCCATTCGGTTAATAGAGCTGTAGTGTCAGTACCCCTAAAGATCATTTCCTGTAGAATGCAAAGGAATATATTTTATTTTTATTTTTATTTTGAAATGCAAGAATTTTATTAGCAAAAAAGCATAGGCATATATGGTTATTGTTAAATTTATAACTAAATTATAGAGAGGAGTACAACTTGTATATATTTTATCACAACTCTTTATGGGCAGATTATTATTAATTTTATATAATAAGTCCAACACGTGAACATTAATGAGAATTTAATGAGTGAAATTAAAACTTGATCACGGAATCACTCTAATAACTTTTAAAAGAGATAATAATTTAAAGTTAGGTAGTGAATTCTCATGAATAATTAAATAGAAGAAAAAAAATTGATCACCAATGGATAACAGTACCAAAAGCTTGCATAGTTCCCAACGACAATTAGCAATAACTAGCTTGAAAAAAGTTAGATTAATTTAAATCAGAGATCATTGTCTTCAGAAGCATATAAAATATAGTAGAAAGGTCACTTTCAGCATATATCGCAAGGAAATATCCATGTATTTTATACACAGTTGAAATTCGATACGAAGTTATCTAAGAAAATCATTATCCTTATTACAATTAATTTGTTAGTCCAGTTGTTACTCTATGAATTTTTGCATCACTATATTTTTGAAGGGGTTATTAGGGTAACTGTGATGTTTGTTTGACTCTTTTGGTACTATTGATGTTCGCAATCGTCCCACCTATTGTTTAATAGGATTAGGGTTGTGACTCCTTCCCTGATGGAATGGTATTCTGCCTTTCTCACAGATGTCATCTCCTTAATGAAATTCTCATTTTATATAAATTTTTCATAAAAAAAAAAAAAAAGAAGCTGAAAGGTGGCCGGGGGGAGAACCATGTTTCTAGTTTATTAAAGAAAGATAGATATAGAAAGCAATGTACTAACCCATAGAACAGCCACCATATCATCTTTACTGAGCTTCTCTTCACCTTCTAAAGAGAGCAAAACATCCACAAAATCCGAATTGTCAGAGACCTTAACAGAATTTTCCTGTAGATGCGCGTCTATAATTTGTTTAACAAGTGTTTTGACACGAGGAACAAGAGCCAAGCAACGCTGATGAACACAAAAAGGATCATAGAAATACTTCAACCAAGGCAAATGATCAGACCAATTGAAAGAGCCCAAGAGCTCAAATGCTTCTCTTACAATCTCATGCAACTCTTTAGCCTCTCGGTCTGTTGTTTCGTACCTTTTACCAAACACAATTTTCATAATATTGTTCAAAGAAGCTGTTTGTAAATGCTTCCTAAGATCTATATAACCCTGCAAAGATTGTTCTTTGGAAATTTCCTTCAACATAACTGCGCATTCTAGTTGGCGTCCAGCTTCATGGGCTAAAATGCGCTTGGGTGCGAAGAGATGGGACGAGGAAATTCTCCTCAAGAGTTGCCAATATGCACCATCTGGAGCAAAACCAATGGCTCGGCTGAACATGAGCTGTTGAGCGGATTGTTTGATGGGACGGTTTGCAAAGTGGGGTGATGTCAAAATCTCCCTAGCTATTTTTGGATCTGAAGCCACCACAGCTGGAGTCGAGCCAAGGCTAAAAGCCATGAGTCGTTTTCCAGCGTGAATGGAAGCCATGGAGGCAAGTGTACGATGAGCCAATCCATGACTCAGACTGAATAGGCTTCCGAATATAGGAAGACCCTTTGGTCCAGGGATTGGAACCCTGCCCGTATGATGCCGGCCATTTTTCCATGCAGGTCCCGGCCCAGTAGAGAGAGCCCAGGTCATTAGCACAAAGGCAAAGAAAACAGAGAACAAAAATGAGGTGCTGCACAAGTTTTGGGATTCAATAATAGCTGGGAGTGTGAAAATCCACCAGTTTGTGTCCTGGGAAATTGAGGAAAAATCCATGTTATGAAGTGAAAAAGAGAGGAGTTTGAGAAGCAAAATGAAAATGCCCTGTAAATTGATCCAAGTGTATAGAGAAAGTGTTCGGCTGTAAAAGAGAAAGGGCACAATATGCTGCTTAAATAAGATGCATGTCTTCAAGTAGGAAGCAATTTGAATGGTCAAAATATAATAATATTAATACATTTTTTTATCTTGGCTTCATTGCTTAGAAAGGAGGTTAATTGACTTGTTGACATTCGTGTGCATGTGCCTGTTTAGCAAGCTTGTTGCTTTTGATCGAGGTTCACTGCTTATTGGGGAGATGATTGATAACACAAGAGTTGTACTAAATAAATAAAAATCTCCCTTCAAATTTGAATGTAGATTAATGTTTGATCAAGCTTCACTTCTTGATGGTGAGACAGTTGATAACTTAAGGAGATAGACTAAATGAATAAAAAACGTTCCTCAAAATTGAATGTTTTCATTTATTTAAATTGAGAATTAATAAAAAAATTGATTTTAAACAAAGTATCACAATAGTCTTATTTTTAATGTGCTTAAGACTAAAATTTCATATGATGCATATAAATTTATTAAATTAAAAAAGTTATTAGTTATATTTTAGATGAAAAAATATACATATCTTAAGAAATTAAATCTTCAATTTCAGATAAAGTATATATATATTATTATGATGAATTTTTAAGTTTATATTGTTACTCATATTCAAAAAATATATTTATATATATATATATATATATATATATATATTGTTACACATAGTTTGAGAGCTAAAATTAAATTATAGTCAAGTTGATGTTTATAATCATATGAAGGTGACCCTAACATATTTACCAACCGGAGATTCGCACCATTTTTTTTGTAGAAATTCACGAGAGGAATGAACTGCAAAAACACATTAGAGCCAGACAAATGCATACAGCTATCATAAAGTATAAACAATAATATTTATACTGGAAAATTTTTATTTGTTGGAGTATCATCCGAATCATTACCTAGGATGGATCAGCTAACAATTCAATTCCAATTTTATAGGGTGGTTCATGTTTGGATTCTTTTAGTCAGGGAACCAAAAAAAAAGGACCCCGAAAACTATTTCCTCCTGAATAGCGTAAATTAATTAGTTGACAGCTATAATTCCTTGTGCAGTACAATTTCAGGATATAAAGAATATATGATTTCCTTGCTATTATCGTCAGTATTTTATCAATTATACGTACCACTTTTGTCTTGGGTTGTACTTGAAGAGCTTTCTTGCCGATTTGGGATTTTATGCTCCAAATTAAGAGGAAACGTAGCTATAATTTACTTAGTCAGCCGCCAAATATGCATATACATACACACATATATATATATGCAAACAACATCACATCGGCAAAAATAATCCCTCTTTTTTGTTTTTTGAGAAGTAAAAGAAAATATGCTTCATCTAGACTTGAAAGTGACAATTCCGCTTAAATATTTGCCCGACTGGTTCTTGATTCTGTGTGTTAGTTAAAAACCACCCATTTTCATCACCCGGCAGTGTATAACACTGAAATAATCAAAGAATATGCATGCAGGTCCTTGACGCCTTCAAAACTCAACTGTTTAGCTAGATATATGGTTCTAGTTCCACTGGGTACAGAATTCATATTGAATTTGAAGTATATACTTTTTTTTTTTTTGAAAAGCAAACAACAATATATTAAACAAAATCCGAAGGTACTAAGTACACCAGCAGCCTGAATCACCCAAAATAAAGATTGAACTGTCCCGAAAACAAATCAATATCCAACCCCAACTACTAACATACAAACAACATATGAAACCAAAGAAACCAACCAACTACTTACAAATATACAAACACAAAAACCCACATAGACCAACCAACTATCGGAGATGTGAAGAGAAAGGAAATCAGAAAAAGAGGATCAAGTCTTCTTGTTTCTTAACTGCAGCCTTGGCAAGTGAGTCTGCGATACTATTAGCTTCTCTCGAAATTTTATTAATACTCCAGGACTTCAATCTTAAATTATTAATACTAGGCTAATGGGTCTGAACTCACTTAAATTAGTAGGAGCAGGGCATTTAGGTATAAGTGTAATAAAGGCAGAGTTAAATCTGAAATTCAAGAAAGCTTTGTAGTGGAATCCCTGAAAAACACCAAGAATGTCTGCTTTTAGTAAGTTTCATGTTACGAATTTTGTCCAGATTTCTGTCTCGTAATCAAACAACAAGCGAAAACGATAAAAAAAAAAACTAATCACAGAAGACAAGATTTACGTGGTTTGGCTAAGCCTACTCCACGGTGTTCTATCAGAGCAGTCTTTCTTATTTCTATATTTCTTTTGTTTCACCCTCAGTACATGACCATTCTCACGGATTATTCTCTCAAGTTATCAAGTATAAGTTAAAAGTATACAGACCCAGATACAAGGATACAAGAACTCGGAAGTTCGAAAAGAAGAACAGTCGGGGTGGAAGAGAAGAAAGAATGAATATATAGTGGCTTCCAGGGTCGAGTCAAATTTGACCCGACCGGTAGCCCGTTAAACATAGGACTTGACCCGGTCTTCTTCTTCCAAGCAGATCAGACTCAATTTGGGTCCATCAACATGATCCAAACATCATTGGGTTGTTTGTTGGGCTGTGAAGTGGACATAAATCCAACAAACTCCACTTTGAACACTTCAGCAGCATTTAGAAATGTTCATGGAAACACAGAGAGAGACTACTTCAATGATATCATTGCACTTCTCAGCCAATTTCAGCTTTGATCTATGTGTAGCAATTTCCTGCATTTGAAGAACTTGTCAGTTCTAACAACTTTAGTTCCAAAATCAGAAGGATTATCATCAGTATTAATCTTCATGATATCAACAATTCCATTTGTTATCTTTTCTCTGATGAAATGAAATTTAACATTAATGTGCTTAGTTCTTTCATTATAGACAGGATTTTTACACAATTGTAATGAACTTTGACTATTTGTAAAAATTAATGCCTTTTCTTTTAATATATTCAGCTCCTTTAATAAACCTTGAAGCCAAATGGCTTCTTTAATTGCTTCAGTGGCTGTAATATATTAAGATTCAGTGGTAGATAAAGCAACAACAGATTGAAGTTGAGACTTCCAAGAAATACAATTTCCAACAAAAGTAAAGAAGTATGATGAAGTGGATTTTCTACCATCTTTGTCACCAACATAATCAGAATCAACATAACCAATCAAAACAGGATAATCAGTCCATTTTGAATAATGCAAACCATAATTACAAGTACCATTTAAGTATCTTAATAGCCATTTCAAAGCTTGCCAGTGATCCTTACCTGGATTTGACATGAATCTGCTCAATAAACTGATGGAATAAGCAATATCAGGTATAGTTGAGACCATGTAATACATTACTAATCCAATGGTCATCCTATAAGGAACATTAGCCATTTATGCTTTTTCTCTATCAGTTTCAGGACAAGTTTTGGTAGACAGTTGAAAATGTGCAGCAAGAGGAAGATTAACAGATTTAGAAAGATTCATAGCAAATTTAGAAACAATTCTTTTCAGAAAGGATTTTTGAGAAATAACTAAGGAATTCTCATTTCTGTTTCTACTTATATGCATTCCTAGAATTCTAGATGCTGATCCTAAATCTTTCATGTCAAACTCAGATTTCGACACATTTTTCAGTTTAAACAATCTTTCTTTATCTTTGCAAGCAATAAGCATGTCATCAACATATAAAAGCAGATAGATAGCATCATTAATGCAATTACCAGAGAAGTATAAACAACTATCAAAACTGCTTCTAACAAAACCAAATTTAACCATAAAAGAATCAAACATTTTATACCATTGTTTTGGTGATTGCTTGAGTCCATAGAGTTATTTCTTGAGAAAGCAAACTAAATGTTCTTTGCCTTTAACTTCAAATCCAGCAGGTTGAGACATATAAAAAATTTCTTCCAACTTACCATGTAAGAAAACAGTTTTTACATCAAGTTGTTATAATTCTAAGTCATAGAAAGCAACTAGAGCAAGCATAACTCTAATAGTTTTGTATTTAACAATATGAGAGAATTTCATTGATATCTACACCTTCTACTTGAGTGAAGCCTTTTGCAACAAGTCTTGCCTTGAATCTAGGCAATTCACTTTCAGTTTCACCTTCTTTGATCTTGAAAATCCATTTGCAGTCTACTATTCTTTGTTTAGCAGGCTTGGATACCAGTGTCCAAGTCTTATTCTTGTATAAGGAAGACATTTCTTCCTTCATAGCATTCATTCACAGATTGTAGTTGGGACTTTTCCGAACCTCCTCAAAGCAGGTTGGTTATGTTTCTTCAATCAAGTTCCCAGTTGCTAGAGCATATGACACAAGGTATGAATAACCATACATTTCAGGTGGTCTTATGTTTCTTCTAGTTCTATCTCTAGCAAGTCTGTAATCTTCCAAAGCTTGAGTTTGGGCATCTAAGTATTCAATAACATTATCTGAATTAATTTCATATTCAGGCTCAATTTTCTCAAGTATTTGACCTGAATTCTCTTGATTAAGTGTAGTATTTGATCCTGCAAGTTCAAGTTCTAACTCAGAATTGGTTTCAGCATGCAGTGTGGGCTGTGAGGGTGAACCAGAGGTGTTCTCCACCTCAATAGGAACATTCCAATTTTGGGAAAGATCAATAGTATTTGGTGGATTGGTTGTAGGTTTGAAACAAGGCATGTCTTGTTCATTAAAAATAACGTCTCTACTGATTACTACCCTCACACCTGGTTCATCTCTCAACCATATTTTATAACCCTTAACACCATTAGAATAGCCTAGGAAGACTCCCTTTTTGGATCTAGGGTCTAGCTTACCTTCTCTATGGTGTGCAAAGGTAGCTCAACAAAAAACTCTAAGGTTATTAAGGTCTGGTGTTGAACCGGACCATAGTTCTTCAGGAGTTTTGAAATTTATGGCACTTTAGGGGATCTGTTAATCAGATACACTGCAGTACTAACTGCTTCACCCCAAAAAGGTTTTGGAATTCCAGAATAAATCATCAGACATCTAACTTTATCCATAATAGTCCTATTCATCCTTTCAGCAACACCATTTTGCTGAGGATTATGTTTCACAGTATTGTGTTTGACTATACCACAAGAAGAACAAAAATTTGTAAAATTATGATTGCAGAATTCTAGACAATTGTCAATTCTAATACACTTAAGTTTCTTACCTGTTTGGTTTTCAACAAGGGTTTTCCATTCCCTAAATTTCTCAAAGGTTTGATCCTTGGATTTCAAAAGAAAAACCCAAACCTTCCTAGAAAATTCATTCACAATAGATAGAAAATACACATTACCACCATAGGTTGGGACCCTTTTAGGTCCCCACATATCACAATGTACATATTCAAGTATATCAGTAGATTTGTGTGTTCTGCGGCAAAACTGAGTTTATGTTGTTTTCCCAAAATGCAGAAGTCACAGAAGTCAATCACATCTATTTGATCACCATTCAGCATATTTTGTTTACTCAACTAATGTAAACATTTTTCACTGATATGTCCAATTCTTCTATGCCATAACATGGATTTATTATCAGAATGTTTACCAAAAAAAGCAGAAGAATTACATAGTGTAGAGCCATTCAAAATATATAAACCATTTTTCTTTTCCCCTTTTAAAATGACTAACCAGAAGTGTCAAGCATTCCTTAGGAAATCATATTTCTTCTGAGACCAGGAACATATCTAACTTCTGTTAGTTTTCTAACAACTCCATCATGCATTTTAATACATATAGAACCAATACCTTCAATTTTACAAAATTCATTATTTCCCATAAAAATTTTACCTCCATCAATAGATTCAAAGGAAACAAACCAGTCCCTATTGGGACACATATGGAAGGTGCAACCAGAATCAAGAATCCAATCATCAGATATGCAATTATCAGATATACACAAAACTTCAACATACATAGTGCTAGCAGAACTATCAGGTTCATTATTACCATTGCTATCATGATAATTACTACTGTTATTTCCTTTCTTGTTCTGTTTCTCATATCTGATCCTCTTAAAACACTTATTTTTCAAATGACCTTCTCTATCACAGTAGAAACACTTTTTTTTTTCTTTATCTCTGGACTTAGACCTACCTTTACTTCTAGACTTCTTCCTGTTAAATTGGTTCTCCTTCCTATCAGGTCTACCTCTGACATACAGATTCTCTCCATTACCCTTGTTTTCCATTTTAAGGTCTAGCTCTTTAGACTGAAGGGCAGACTTAACATCAACAAATGTCAGACTTTCCCTACCATATTTAATAGCGGACTTAACATCCTTAAAAGAATCAGGCAAGGAGTTCAACAAAATCACAGCTTGATTTTCATCAGAAATAGACTCATCAATATTAGACAGTTCAACAATAATTTTGTTTAAATCATCTAAATTATCATCTAAGGACTTTGCAGCAGACATTTTGAAACCAAATAGTTTTTCTTTCAAGTAGATTTTGTTTGACAAAGACTTTCTCAGATAAAGTTCAACAAGTTTACTCCACATTTTATTAGCAGAATCAAGGTCAATAAGTTGTCTGAGCACATTATCAGATAAATGCAACACAAGAATACTATGTGCAAGTTCTAACCTTTCAAATAAAATTTCATCCTTCCAGGATTCTGGGAAGGACTTAGGGTCAGATATAGCATACTGGACCTTATTTTGAACTAGAATAGCTTTCATTTTCATTTTCCAAATTTCATAATCACCTTGACCGTTAAAGGCCTCAACATCAGCCTTAGCACTAGACATAGATGCACACAAATAGGATTCAGATATAAATTGAATCAGATGATCAATATACTGACTACACAGATTAATCTCAAGTAGCAGAGAATCAAATAACTAGAAGCAGTTCCAGGAATAGGACTGACCTAGTGTTCCAACGCAGCACAGAGGAATAAAAAATTCCTCAAAACAGAGAGCAAGCACTTAGACAGAATAACATAAAAAAACACATCAAGTTCAAGACAGAGAACGTATTGACACTCAGAACTAATTCAGATCACAGTAGAATCCAACGGTAGCCCCAACCAGGGGAAAAACACTCACACACTCAAGAAAATGCCAGGACACAGATACGAATGCCTCTAAGAGGCACGCGCCAAGCTTGGGTTTTGATCGATTTGAAAGAGAATAGCCTTGATTGGCTTATTCCGATTAAAAAAATAATAAATAAAAGCCCCAAAAAAAAATTGATCGGGCACAAGTGAAATTTAAGGTTTAGCAAAACCTACCTGTTGGTTTACCGATCTCAAACCTAGCAAAGGTCGAGAAGCCAACCAGTACCAATCTCGTATAACCCAGCCTTTGCGGAGACTTGATCAAAGTGTATTATCAGAACTTACCAGATTTAACCAAAATGAAAAATGGAAGCAAATCGACGAGCAAGAACAGGGTTCTGATACCACTGTTAGGAATTTTGTCCAGATTTCTGTCTCGCAATCAAACAACAAGCGAAAGCGATAAAAAAAACGAATCACAGAAGACAAGATTTATGTGGTTCGGCTAAGCCTACTCCACGGTGCTCTATCAGAACAGTCTCTCTTATTTCTGTGTTTCTTTTGTTTCACCGTCAGTACATGACCATTCTCACATATTATTCTCTCAAGTTATCAAGTATAAGTTAAAGGTATACAGACCCAGATACAAGGATACAAGAACTCGGAAGTTCGAAGAGAAGAAGAAGAACAATCGGGGTGGAAGAGAAGAAAACAGCAGAAAGGGTTTTGCCCTCTTCTAATTCTCAGCCTCTTAGGTTTACAAAGAAGAAAAGAATGAATATATATAGTGGCTTCCAGGGTCGGGTCAAATTTAACCTGACCGGTAGCACGTTAAACATAGGACTTGACCCGGCCTTCTTCTTCCAAGCAGATCAGACTCAATTTGGGTCTATCAACATGATCCAAACATCATTGGGTTGTTTGTTGGGCTGTGAAGTGGACATTAATCCAACATTCCAGTTGGTCTTAAAAAAGTCCAAATTAAAATCATCAGGGTTCGATGCTTTATTTCCATCACAAGCACAAATTTCTCTCCAAATCTCCTCTGTTGAAAATGGTCGTTCAAGGGAACTTGACTGAGCAGAGGAAATCGGCTTAAACTCAAAGATGAAATCCTCCAAATTGTAACAACGTCTTTTCTTGAAGTGCTCTTCGAAGAACACTGCCACATGCTCTTTCAAGAGAACCGGTTCAGAAATAAGCCTCCCATCAAACACCAATTCAAATATTCTATTAGCCCGAGACCTATTAGAAGCAACTTGATGGAAGAACTTAGTATTACGATCTCCATTATGCAACCAATTCAAATCTCCATTATGATCTCCATAACCATATACTGAAATGCTTTATGCATAAATCTTCCGTAGAAATCATATTCACACTCCTAATGTAGATTCATGTATGACAATTGGTAAAATTGACCTCTTCTTACTTGGAACATAAATCCAAAATTTGACTAGACACATGCCTATCCTTAATAACATCAATTCTCTTTGTTCCCCTCCCGTAAGTTCTCCCTCCATCCATAATAGAATGTCAACATTTTATTTAGTCTAAAAATTAAGCATAACATTTGACTTTAAATAACATACATACATATTTATCCTTGTCGTTAATTAGGTTAGTGGTGGTAATCATTAGTTAATATAATGCAAATTACTTAAATTAAAGATGATGTTAGTTGAAATTAATATGAAAAATAATTTATTTTAAAAAATGTATATTTAATTTTGAACATTTCAAAATAAAAAATTCAATTCCATATGTGAGTACTATGGTTCTCAACCAATAAAAGAAAAAAGAAAAAAGTTTCCCTTTCGTTTTCCTTTCCTTAACTCATGGAAGCATATAAAATGTCTTGGTGGAGCCTTTATATGATCTCCTTCCATAAACAATAGTAAATTATCTTTCTCAGAGACAGCTGTGAATCAGTGGCGCAGCTGGAGAAAATGGTTCCATTTTCCTTTATTTATTTGGGTCAAACGAAGAATGTTTTGCACTTTCTAGAATAATGCCAATACTTTTCCATTGAAATACAGATATTTAATGTACACGAGTGTAGAATGGAATCTGCAGTTTCTCAAGTGCGTTAAAGAAATGTCACCGCCATACCATATTAGAAAACTGGAATTACTGAGGAAAACTTCGTTGAATTTTACAGTTGATCATGAACTACATCTATTTTCATGTAAAAAAAGTGCAAGGGTGGCTAGACAAGTACTGTAAGGGGAAGAAGATTAAGCTGATCAAAACATGTTTGAAGAAGCATATAGAATGCCTTAGCTACAACTGAATACGAGTAAGTTCCATCTAAATTCACCAAGCAGTATCGACATAAGTTTGTTAAAATGGGAAGGATATATATATATAGCACTCTTAATACCCTCAATTTTTTGTGAGACTAATTTAGGTAAGATATAACCTCAAAACTTTTTCAATTTCACGTTACAAAATAAAGTGTCAAACATATGAATTTACATTAATGGACATTTGATATTCATAGTTAAATACATCGATTGCCGTTTAATACTCTTTATAAGAAAATTTGACAGAAGAAAGAAATTAGATTAGTCGTAAATTGTGCACGAACAATTTGCAATTTGAAAAAATAAATACATAAATGATTCACGAAGCAATTGCAATTGGCAACCTTAGAATATCCACATACTTGTCTCAAGTAACCAACCAGTTCTTGGTAGATCCGACCACCATAGTCTCGGAAAATAAATTGAAATTTAAGAAAGGATAAAGATAAAGGTAAGACTAATTAGGCAGAATGAAAATTGAACTGTGTAAATATCTTTTGGATCTACATCATCTACCTTCATCCATTTTTCTCCCAATGAAATAGAATGCATGTCCATATAACTTTAGTTACTTTTTTAAAAAAATTAGGCATCTAACTTTAGTTACATTGCCAAATTCTTAATGAACTCTGGATCTCTTGAATGCTGTTATGAAATAGACAAAGTATACACAAGCACCATCGTTATAAGTTAAAAATTTATGACAAATTCAACGGTAACCAATCACTATTACACTACTGTTTCTATTACATTATTCATTAAATGTGTATGCAATTCCAAATTCTTGTTAATAACTTCTACAACACAATTTTCATAAGGGAAAGATGAGAACGAAAAGAGAGAATGAGATAAGTTAAAATCTAATACTCTCTTCATCTGGATTTTAAATATTCACATTTTGACTTAGTCTAAAAATTTAAAAAGAGCATTTCACCTTAATAAGATTACCACATTATCCTTGTTATTATTTTTATTTATAGTAAGATGTAAATCTTTAAATTAAAGATGTTATTAGTATGACTTTAGATGAAAAATATATTTATTTTTAAAATTTAGACATATCAAAATGTAATGTTAACATTCAATTTTAGGCAAAGAAAATATTAATTTTGAGGTATTAAGTTAATTAGGGGAAATTGCGAAAAATACTCTCAAGCTATTTACGGTCTTAAATATCTTTTATCTTTTATTTTCTCTCTTTTTATATCCTCAATTATTTTCTATTAGTTTTTTTATACTCATATGTCATTAGATGCATAAATGATATAGTTAATTAAGAATCATAAATAATTTGAGAATATTTTTTTGTTATTTTCACTCTAAGGTTATTTTAAACATATTAATCTTACTATATTTCTATAAATTTAAATAATTTTATAAATTGACATATATATATATATATATATATTCAATGGAAGTGTAGATAATAAGTAGAGAAAGTCCAATAACTCCTTTTGATCTCCCGTTTCTAGATATTCCCCCCCCCCCTTACTTTTCTCCCTCAATTACCGCTGCAAATTTTCATGCGAAAGAACAGGACCAGCACCATCATTTTCACCAATCTCCACCATAGACATTGCACGTATTTAAAAATTAGAATTCCAATGTCGGATCCTAACCTTGAGGGGCTAATCTTCCAATTTTCCTTTCTATGTTTGAAATGAAACGTGGTGCACCCTCGTGCTTGTGCATGCGCTTTGACGGGAAACTAGGAATAATGTGTTTTGGTAAGTGATATATAAAAATAAAAAACTCTAATAAAAAATTGGCAAATTCGTAAGTTACTACGAGGCTTTACCATGTCTTTCCACGTGTTCATCCTAAACTTCAAGTACTCTTCCTGTTCAGAAGGTTAATTATATATTTATTGTGAAGCTTGACCTCAAGAAAGCGATTTTCACGGTCCTACAGTAATTAGCAAACCTACTCAAGATCCTAAACCTCATTAATTGGCTCAATTGAGAGTAAACACGAGGGAAATTAGGAGGAAACTAAGTTGATTTGTGGATTTTGAGGCACGTTTTGTATCTGGTTTTAAAAACTAATTCTGTGAATGTTTGTTTTCTTGAAATGATTTAATATGAATTTGGATGAATATTTCAATTAAATCCAGTTGCACACCCGCCAATATGGCTTGGTAAGAAGAAAAAAGAGGCCCGGCACAATCAATTTGTTGAAGAAGGTGGAAGCACAATCATACGTGCATATATGGATATGAGTTCAATTATATCGATATAAGTTCAATTTTTACTCTAGGGAAGGATCTCGATGGACGTCATTAAAAAAGCAAATAAACTCTGGTTAATCTCTAGACATTTTCCATAATTTGCTTTCTACACCAAAAGTCTAGGGGTGGATGGGTGGGAGCGCCATCCAAAAAAAGAAAGAAAAAAGAGTATTGAAGGTGCTTTGATAGTGCGCAGCTGGCAATGGGTTGGTGCGGGAACCCTTTTCCCGGCCCGCCCCCGTCCCCATCATTAAATATATGTGGATCCTCGTCCTTGTCTCTATTTCCATACTCAATTATCTCCACTTTTCTAATTTACAAAGCTTAAATTCATCATTAATAATAAAAATATTTTAATCTACATAATTAATAATGTAACTCATAATTAATGATATAAACTAATTTAAATTAATATAGTTAATAATATAATTTATAAGTACATAAAAAAAATTATTCATATATAGTTACATAGATAATGCTATATTGTAACTATTTTAATCTACATAGTTAATAATGTAACTAATAATTAGTTAGCTATATGATTAATAATATAAACTAATTTAAATTAATATAGTTAATAGCATAACTTATAGTTACATTTTTTTTTTATTCATGTATAGTTACATAGATAATAATATAATTATTTTAATCTAAATAATTAATAATGCAACTCATAATTAGTTAATTATATGATTAATAATATAAAATAATTTAACTCAATATAGTTAATAACATACTTATAGTTATATAGTTTTTTATTTTGTTCACATATAGTTATATAGATAATAATATATCTATTTTAATCTACAGAGTTAATAATGTAACTCATAATCAGTTACTTAGTTATATGATTAATAACATAAACTAATTTAAATCAATATAGTTAATAACATATTTATATTTACATCACACATAATTATATAGATAATAATATAATTATTTTAATCTACATAGTTAATAATATAACTCATAGTTAGTTAATTATATCATTAATAACATAAACCATTTTAAATCAATATATTTAATAACATAACATATAGTTATATAGTTTTTTTTAAACATATAATTACATAGATATAAATGCATGTATATATATATATATATATATATATACAAGTAAAGCGACAGTGAAGCAGAAATAAAACGGAGACGGGACTCCACGAGTCTTCAATGAGGAAAAATCAAACTCCATCCCCATTCTCATGTCTGTGAATTTCCGTTTTTCTATCCTCATCTTCATCTTCACTCCTTTCAAAACGAGAAATTCCTCTCTCCATGGGAGTGGGATGGAGCGAGGCCTCACTTTGAATTGAGATTTTGTCAACCTAGATCCACGAGAGAGGCAATGCCAATACGAGGAAACAACCAAAAAGAGCCTTGAGGTCTACTGCTATGCAACTTACTTTCTGCTGTTGGACGCAATTACCGAGACTTTATTTCTTTTACAATAAGATTATGAGCATCTCAATTACCTGCCTCTCTTATATAAACTGTCATAGAATTAAATTGATATGTACGAAATTGTCATAATAGTTGTTGGAAAATTTTAAAAAAATTTCCGTAATAGTTGCAGAAGGACCAAATCAGTAGTTGAAAATAATTGAAGGATGAACAAACATTAAATATAAAGATTATATTAACTATTCTTTATCGATTTAAACTTTTAAAAGTTGTAAAAGTTTAATCTAGTACTGAGAGTGGAAGACCTTGCGTACAATTCTTGTTTGGACTTATTTAGTGATTATTATTCACAAATTGAGTATTTTATTAAAATTTGTGTTTAATTCACACGTAAGGGAATCATATTAAATAATTAAATTAAATTAAAAATTAAAGTTGAAAAAATAAAATAATATGGAAACTAAATTGACTACTTTTCTGTAAAAATTTAGTTGCATTTTTATGTCTAGTTCTATTAATTGTTGTAATATATAAAAGTTTTGAGTCCGTACACCTCGGCTTTAAAAATATAGCAAACGAAGAACCAAAACTTTTCAAGTCTTGCAACTATGACTTTAATCGTTTAAATTTCTTTGCATCTTCTTTGGGCTTTCCCTTGATATAGGAGTATGGAAAGAACTTACAAGATTCATAGAGATTTACAATAAGAGAAAGTAAAAGAAGATGTTTTGCTTAAAGCGAGTATAATTCTATTTTTTTTCCCAACTTTAATGTATTTAGGTCATTTTAAAATAAAATAGTATTTCCAAAGTGTATGTTGTTTTATGAAATTTTATAAGTAAGATTTCATAAGTTCTTTTTCCAGTACTACCCTTTCTAGTTTTCTCTATTCTATTTCTTAGGTAATTTCAATAAGCTATTTAGATATTTAACTAAATAATTCATTATTTTTAAAAATTATTAATCTGTATGTAAAATTGAAAATGACTTATATTTTGGTATCACATAATATGCATGCTAAATAAGTTAGACATAGGGATGTTAAAAAATTGAACCGAATCGAAATTTTAAAAATTGTTTGATATTTTTTTTTTCAGTTTATTCAGATTGGTTAATCAAAATTTTACAAAACTACAGTTTAGTTTTCAGTTTAAATTTTAAAAAATTTGGTTAAACTGAAAAACTAGAAAAAAAATTTTAAAAAAATTAATAAATATTTAACCAAATTTATTTACTTCAAAAATTATTTAATTCTTTGTCGTTTCCTATTTGAAGTGTTTTTGTTATTCACAAGATGATGATTAGGTATTGTAAAATAAGTTCATTCATCATCTTTTGATATATTATGAATCATTTTTTATATTCTTCTCATTGAAAATATGTATAGAATATGATAATATGATTTAATTATTTAGAAGATAAATTTTCCTTCTTTTGCCTATTGTTTGAATGTGTGGATATATTTGGTATCATTATTTCATTTAATCATATTTCTTTAATCTCGCTGAAATTATTTTATAAAAAAAACTGAATTTTATGTTTAAAACCCAACCGAATTGAAAATCAAAATTGAAAAATCGAACTGTAGTATAGATAAGAAGATTTGGTTCAATTTGTCCAGGTAAAAAATAAAAAACCAATAAATCGAACCAAAATTGTGAAAGCCGAACCAAAAAACGGAATGCATACACACACATTCAATGCAAGAGAGACTCAGAGAATTTGTTCTCAACCATGAAGAGCAAAAAAAAAAAAAAAATTTTATCATCCAAATTTCAAGTTTAGACTTACTAATCTTGTAATCCTTAAATGATTTTATTATTATTATTATTATTATTATATCAATTCTTACATTTATATCAAATTGAGCATTTATAAATGGAAAAATATATTCAACTCGGTTGGTAGGAAACATCACTTATGTATATAAAGATCATGAATTCAAGTCATACTTTTTAGATATATAAGTTCGACTCATAATTTTGACAATTATCGTGTATATTTTTTATATAAAAAAACTCTTGTTAGTGCAAAATATTCCCTGTGTCCAAAATTGAATCTTCACTTTCTATTTTAAATTATCCAGAATTGAATGTATACTTTATTTAAATAAATACATTTTTAATCCAAATTTCTAATAATAACATCATTAATTTAAGAAATTTATGTCTCACTAACTCATGGGTCTCATTAATCGTTGTCTTCATTTTATTAATTTGCATCCTACTAACTTATGGATCTCATCATCTATTACATTAATATGAAAGATAATTTAGTAACTTAATTAAAGTAAAAACTCTCCTTTAATTTTTAACAAAATAAAAAAATGAATATTCAAGTATGAACATAAATATTACTAAATAACTACTAAAAGTATATAAGCAAAAAATCGAACCTATATTGCATTATGTTATCTGATTTTAGTGGGGAATGGGACAGGATGTAGTAGAAATTACGAATATTGGTGGGGATGGAGATGTTATTGTATCACCTATAACTACTAATTCATACTCGCTTTGCACCTGCATATATTTTTACTTAGTTTTTATTAATTACTTATATTTAATTATATATAAGTGTGTATATAAATATAGATTTAATTTCTAAGATTAAAATGTCAAACAATACAAATAAAAATCATTCTTAATATTACAATATAAAGAATTACATATTTAAATCATTAAAATTGTACATTACACATTACATATCAAAAAACAAAATGCATAAAATGTAAAATATTAAGAAGACAGCAATTTCGTTCACAATTTCATTTCTAAATCAACTTTATCCGGATTTTTGTTTTGCATATTTTTATTAACGTTCGAATTGATTATATGTATATCAGGATAAAATCGAGGGATTAAATCTTCTAATTTCTCTAATAGTTCATCTGTTGAGGTAGCTACAACAAGAATTCATTAGCAACCTATGTTCAACGCCTTAATCAATAAATAATAGTAAACCGTTAAATAAATCATTCACATTCAAAATGTCAATTGGTTTAGTGTGCAATTTGAGGTTGGATCAAGAAGTGATATTGAATAATTATTCTAAAATATTATAATATCTCAGTAAAGTTATGAATGCATCAACATGTTTCATCATTATACCTATTCATTCATAGATAGAATTTGTTTGGATTTCAAATCCAATTGTCTTGTTATAAGTTGTACTAAATGCAGTTGGAATTATACATACTATGAGAGCATGACCATTATGAGTTGCTTAAGCAACTACTTCAATTATTCTAAAGTTGACTTATGTATAAACGAGATTAATATTGCAAGTGACTAATATTATTCTCAATTCCAATGTAGCAGGCACATATGAAACTTTATTTTCAACGCTCACACCTTAAACAAGGCTTATTATTTTTACTTTTTGTATTGAATTTTGTTTGATGTTTTTTTTTTTTATTATTTAAGTTGAACCATCATAGACTTGGATGATGTTCTTTCCATAAGTATATACTAAATGTAAGAAAATAAATTATTTGAAATAATGAGAACTAAATATGTAGTTATAGAGATCTTGCTAGTTTGTAATAAACAAGAAACGAATAAGAATAGATTTTTTTTCAAAATAACAACTCTATATATAGAGATGAGAATATATATATATATATATATATATATATATATACAAACTTCATTTTCTTATTTATCTTCTACTCATTTTTTCAAATATGTTGTATTATTATATCTCATCACTTCTTTTTTCTATTTGTCTTCTAGCAATTTTTTCAAATTCATTATATTATTATATCCTATCACTTTTTTTTTTCTATTTGTCTTCTACTCATTTTTTCAAATCCGTTGTATCATAATATCTTATCACTTCTTTTTCCTATTTGTCTTCTACTCATTTTTTCAAATCCATTGTATCATTATATCTCATCATTTATTTTTCCTATTTGTTTTATATCCATTTTTTCAATTTCGTTGTATTATTA
The DNA here is from genome assembly GCA_019593545.1 of Apocynum venetum. Classification (NCBI taxonomy): domain Eukaryota; kingdom Viridiplantae; phylum Streptophyta; class Magnoliopsida; order Gentianales; family Apocynaceae; genus Apocynum; species Apocynum venetum. The sequence continues at coordinate 7,451,481 of SRSM01000143.1, forward strand.
TATCTCAACACGTATTTTTCCTATTTTTCTTCTACATAATTTTTCAAATTCATATTGAAAATTTGATATGATATTAAATAGAAAAAAAAAGGTGAAATGATATGATATGTGTGTGTGTCTATATATATATATATATATATATATACATTTTTCTATATTTAAGGATTGTTATTTGACAAAAATAATTTCTTCTTCAACACGAGATTCATCACTTATTCTTCTTCTTCATCTTCTCTCTTTCTTTACAAAAAGAATGATTCAATTCGTAAACTTCAAAATTATTATCCTTTACTCTCTATTAATGCATTGACAAAAATATATCACATGAGAATTGAGAGGTTGAGATTGCTAATGTCCAATGGAATGGTCGAGTTAATTGAAGTCAATGTCCGACTAAGTGGTAAGCATCTACCTACTTTTATTAAATGTTTATCTGTTTTGGGTAAAAATAGTTTTGCCAAGAAAATGAAAGATAAGATATTAGAAGTATGTACAGATGTGACAGGTGTAATTCCAATACAAAAATTACTAGATATTAAAATGTCATTCCCTTAGATATTTATCTAGAAATAAAAAAGATAAAAATTACTTTTATAAAAGATGTATTGACTATAGAGTCATTAGATGATATTCAATTGACTCTTGAGATACATCATTGTGAAAGTATTCAACGAGAACTTGTCAAATTATTGAATAAATTCAAATATGGAAAACAACGTTATAATCTGAGATATTTTACTTTAAATGATCATGTATAAAAGATTATATAAAAACTTGATAAAAAAATATCAAATTTGTAATATGAATGTATTTTATGAATTAAGTTTATTTTGTATTTTATATATGCATTTTATGTGTATATTTTTTATTTTATTAATGCACTAAATTTTTTTATATTAATATTTTTTAGCGAAGGGGGATATGTATGGTAACATACCCATGAAAATATTGATGGATATATCCATTAAAATTTATTCTAGGACGGGATAAGAGGCAGAGATATTTTTTCAACCAGGAATGGACGGGAATAAGCATGTGACTTCACACGTACACACTGCCATCCCTAAATTTACAATGAGTATTGTTTAAATCTCCACCCCCAAGTAACTGAAAAGTGACTGTGCAATGCACTGAATCTCACAAGAAATAAAAAACCTACGAGTACAAATTATTGTGCAAGAAAAGTAGTCAATCAATTTTTTGTACCCGGATTTTGAGCAATCCAAAAAATTGCACTCCCATTTAGAATAGGAAATCATCATCCCAATTCCTTTCGAGTGATCAACAAGTAAGATTTTCAATGGTCTGCGAAGGTAAAAGAATAGGAAATGCCACATCCCACATGGGGTTCCATTTTTTTTTCTTTTTTGTTATGGAGATGGAAATGAGTATGCATTCAGGGAAGTAGGGTTCCTTTTTTATCTTCTTCGTTTTTTTCTTTTGTAAATAAATGAAGCGGTTTGATGTAAATATGGGAGGTATCAAGATTCCTCAGATAAGATATCTATCAAGGAAATTTTTCTTTTTCTTTTTTTAAATTTTTTTGGAACAAATCTATCTTGAGACGATTTCCAGTAACTTGATAGTGGTAATTAATTATATGCATTGTGTGTTAAATTTATTCACTGCCATGAACTACTTTGAGCAATAGGTAGAACACTGTGAAAGGTAATGGGATTACTTCTAAAATATCGTGCAGAATGGGATGCCAACTTTGTAAAAGTAGAAAGCCCATTGGGCCACATAGTGTATTTGTTTTGGATTTAACTTCGTATTCATTTTTAACTCTGAAAAGTGTGATAATGAATCATACTTCGGCCTAAGCCAGCCGCAGTACCATAGAAGAGAAGACAGAGAAGGGTTTTTCCCTACATCTACCTCTGTAATTCGAGAGGAAATTTAGGTTTTTAATGGATGGCAAAAACCCCGCTTAGGTGGAGCTCCACCACGGCACATCGGAATTCTTCAAATTTAATAGGAATGGAGTCCGGAATGAAGATCGAAAAATGGAGATTTGTAAGATCAGAAATGGGATTGAGTTTTTCTTCTAGACTCCGCTCCTCTCCTACCTACTCTAGTTTACTTTCTAATATAAATATTATTTTTATCCATAGTACATAAATAAAAAATTATCTTATCACTTTATTACTTAAAAAAGGAAATAAAATTAAACTTAATTCTAAAGTACTAAATAATAATTCTAAATCAAATCAATAAATTAATTTATATTTATATTAATGTTGTATTTGATTATTAGATAATAGATATTTTAAATTTTATATTTGATGTAAAAAATATTTTTATTATTTTTTATTTGATGTATTTTTAATCTTAAAAACGTTATTTTTTAATTTGGTGAAAAAATATGTTTATTTTGGTGGCATAACAAGATTTGCATATCAAGCAAATTTGATGCATTTGCTTATGATATTGCTTAGCAATAAATGGGGGCCTTGTTATCTATTCTGCCATGATTATTTAATCTCTGCAAGTGAGCACAAGCCTGACGGACCTTATGATAGTGAATCTGGGCCACCATTTGATTTTGTAAGTGAAGGCATAGTTGTGGGAGGGGAGGGTAATAATAAATATATGATAGCCACAGAAGCAGATGTTTTAGGAACTCCATTTGCTGCGGTAGTTGCATATGCTATCTCCGATGGGAAAGTAAAGAAGAAGAGATTAGTTGATTATTCTGAATACTTCGGAGAGCGTACATTTTTCGATTCCTTAGTTGCGCTGGGTCAGGACTACTATAGTTTGATCTTTAGCAAGATGTCACGTGATATTTTGAAGTTGAAACTTGTGACATTCTTGGCTTCATCAAAGGTCTCTCAAGGACATGGGTCTGATGAATTCTTTGATTTTGCATTCTGTAATAAATGCAAGATCAAGATCATGTTGAAGATTGAAGAATTAGTCTCTGTGCTGCCTTTTGCTACATAACAAGACTTCGGATGGTGGCTGGAATCTGGATGTTGATTTTTGTTCAGACTGCAGACTCATTGGAATGTGAAGTAGACTCTTTAGATGGTGGATTCAGAATACCGGAGAGGCGTAGTAGGTTGCAAATCTGATTTGAAGGTGTCAATTTGGGCGGTTGTTTTTGCTTTTTTTTTTTCTGGTGCATACATTATTGGGATGTGACTTGTGAGGAGATACCACAATCTTATTTTGATGTTATATTTTATATTGCCTCTCTAGAAATACTTTGGCCTCGTAGAACACCTGTTAAATAATCGCTTCAAATATTAACTTTACTTCTATCTATATTATTATAATAATAATAACTTAATTGACCTATCCTTTCAAATACCTTAGTTGACTTATTCTCTCCAAAATTTATTTTAAAGATACGTGAAAATTTTAGAAAATTTAAATAGAGGCATTTTGAATTTGTTACTCATTTTGTTCCTTTTTTTCATAAAAATGTTTGAAATTTTCTCTTTTCTCTTTAATTATAAGTCATTTTATTATATTTTAGGGATATTTTACATTCTTATATATCATTATTTCTCTCATAATTCCTTTTTTATTTCTCAAAAGATAATTTTCTGTACATTTCTTTTTTATTCCCAAAACAAATTTTCTTCTTTTTCCATCATTTTTTATCTTTCTTATTCCCAACAAAAAAAACTTTCTTTTTACTTTCTTATTACTAAGACAAATAAATAAGGGTAAATTTCACTAAACTCTCTTCATCTTTTAACCAAAAATACTAAACCTCCTTCATTTTCTAGTTAAAGCAATATGATCTATTCAATTTTATCAAAATAATACAATTAGTATATTTAATTTCATTAAACCCTTTAAACTTATCATGGAAAACAAATCCTCTCTCAATCTTTCAATTGTCTTAATATATCACCTTCATCTTTTCAATTATTATAATCAAGTATAATTTTTATTACAATTTATCATTTTTTTCAATTAATATTTTATTTTTTATTAACTCTTATAAATTTAGATAAAATATTACTAAAACAATTATGAACTTTTTTTATGTGTTTAAATATGTGAAGAAAAATATATGGATTTAATACATTATAAAATTTAAAATAATTGAGAAAATAAAAAATGTTTTCTTTATAAAACAATTCTTTTATTTTTTATACCGTTTTTAATTTTCTAATGCGTTTAATTAATATTTTTTTCTTCATGTGTTCAATCAAATAAAAAAGTTCATAGAAATTTCTATATTTTAGTAATATTTATTTTAATTTATGAGAGTTAATAAAAAAGTAAAAAGTTAATTGACAAAAAAATGATAAATTGTAATAAAAATTATACTTAATTAAAATAATTGAAAATATAAAGGGGGTATATTGAGATAATTAAAATATTGAGGGGATTTGATTTTCATGAGAAGTTTAAGGAGTTTAATGAAATTAACCCTACTAATTATAATATTTTGATAAAATTAAATACATAAAAGGGACATATTGTTTCAATTAGAAGATGAAATGAGTTTAATATTTTTTAAAAAAAGATTTAGGGAGTTTAATGAAATTACCCAATAAATAATGATATTATCTGAACTAGAATATCTATTGTGTGAAATTGTTTTTAAACACTTATAAAAAGATATTAAAAGAATAATTTTTTTTTTTTTGGAAAACCGCGAGAGTACTAATTTATACCATAGAATTTAATACTGTCTTACTCCGCATGAAAATAAGAAAGTAAAGATATAATTTTCTTTCACGGCACAATACTTGATTCCTACTTTATTAGGACAAAAGTTTTTCCTCTCTTTTTTGAGGAAAATAGGTATATATAAAATAAAAAAAGCTAACTATATCCAAAATGTTTTGTGTATAAATTGAGTATGTTACTAATTAAGCCATCACTGATGGAAAGGAAACAATCATGTATCTAATTTATATCCAGCCCATAAGAATTAAGAAGTTTACATTTTTCCCTGTAAATATTTTGTTGAAAATATTCCCAAAACAAAAGTAGACATTCATCCGTGAGTGACAATTGGCTGGATTTTGTTTTAATTATAAGTATTTTTTTATTAAATTTTCACGTAATCTAAAAATTTAAATTAATATAAATTAGTTAAATTTAACTAATTAAGATGTCACTTCCCATTTAAGCCACATAATAGAAATTTTTAATAATATGTCAAATACTTAATAATAACAATTAAAATGGATGAAAACATAAATTGAACACAAAACCCCTGCTATGTTAAATTTTCATGTCCTCTGAAAAGTTTAAATCGATAAAGAAATGCTAAATTTAAACAATTTAACAATTATATCTTCATAATAAGTACTGGATGAAAAGTTTTATCATTAAAACCACTGATGATGGTTATTTTGACGTACAAACTGAGTGTTGCTTAAGAAGATAATAAGCTAGACTTTCAACCTCACATTGGAAAATCAAAGGAGTATATCTGCAGAACCAACTTAATTAACACAGCCATACATAAATGGTTATCCCCAAATGCCATATGCTGCCATTTCAATACACAACTTCAATAGGCACAAAACCCTTTTCAATGGACTCCTTGACTGCATCCACAACAAGTTGTGTCTTTCTACTAATGACAGGCCATTTCTTCTCAGGTTTTGAACCCTGCTGTCCTTTTATGCTGCTAACCACAGAGGAAAACTCCCTAACCATTAGCACTTCTTGGGGAAGATCAGTTGTGACAACATGCTCACTTGGTGTTGGTTCACAACCTAATGAAAGTTCAAGAAACCTGCTATTTGCAGTTGCATAATAGGGCGCAGATTTCTCGTTGAATGGAATAACAAAGTCTTGGACACGTAAATTTCCTTGTGTTCCAAGGGCAGTGATGTCCATAGTTAAGTTAGTGAGGAATGAACAGTAGAAAGTTGCAGTTCTTCTTTTGTCTCCCCAGCCTAGAGAAGCACCACAAGATAGTATCACACCAGCCTCATTGAATTCAGGATCAGGCTGGGCTGTTACGGTTTTAGGGAGTTCATAGTCATTAGCCCATAAAATTGCCCTAATGGAGTACCAACCTGCATCTCCAAGAGCACCTAGTGCATCAAGATCTGGATTCACTCGAATGTCATTTTGGAGAAATCCAGGATCTCCTGTATAGGAGAAAATGCTATGGACCTGAGGAAACAATAATTTATGACCATTTTGTTGAACAACGAAACAAAAGCATTCATCAAATTCATATACTCCCTCTATATCATTTCAATTGTACACTTTCTTTCTTTTCTTTTTCTTTTTTGGAGTATTTCATTCCAATTTACTAATGAATATTTTGAATAAATTATAATTATTTATTAAAAAATAATATTTATATAGTATTAATTCTGGTGCAAATCTAAAGTTTACAACTAAAATTGAAACAGAAGGAGTATAACATTTTGGGACAAAAGAGGCAATTCTGAAAAGCATTCCAAATCTCCAATAGAATTAGATAAGCTATTTTCAAAATGAAGAATTCATTGATTGGTTTATAATTTTTTTGGAAAATAATCAAATTTAGTCCCTGAACTATTTTATTTTCTTAGTTTTGATCTATCATTATTTTTTCCTCTTATCAGAAAAAAAAAATGATTCCTGACCAAAATGTTTTTTAAAAAATAGTTCAAAAACAATTAGGGACCAAAATAAGATAATAAAACAGTTTGAGGGCCAAATACACTAGTTTTTCTAATTTTGAATACAGATTCAGTGTGTTATTCGCATATAACTATATTTGAATACTAACTAACCGATCTTAAAATTTTCAAAATCGAATTCAAACACTCTTTGAACAATTAAATCGAAATATTATTTGTGTTCATAAGCGATCGTGTTCGACTCGTTTAATCTCACAAATCGAATTTAAATTGTAATTCGATCTCGAGCTCAAATTTAAATTTTATTTTTCTAATTTTCTTTTATAATATATAATAAAATATCAAAAATAATAATATATAATATTATATGTAAAAATAATATTTAATATATAAAATTTATATTATATATAATATATGTATAAAAAATATTATATATTAATTATAATATTTGCAAATGTTTGGTTCGATAAAGAACAAATTTTCATATTAGAATTATTCATGAAATATTTGATTAGTTATCAGCCTATTTATTCCAAACACCCTATTGATGGCAAGCTCAATTTTAAGAAACTTTCTCCCTCTAGTCCAAAATACATTTTTAAATTTCCTAGTTAATTTTGTAAATCACTAGAAGATTTTTTTAAAAAAATTTACTCTTACAATTTACTTTAAAATTTTAATATATTTTCCCTTCCAATTAACCATTAATTTCTTTCAAAAAGGAAAAAAAACTACATACCCATATTAATAATAAAAAAAAAGAATGATTCATACCCTTCCGATAAATTTTTTTAAAAAAGAAAAAGTATATATAAAAATATTTCAAAATGGTAAATATATACCGCTTTGAGTTGTCCAAACCACTGAGGATCAGAGAGAAACTCTTTCATCTTCACAGTACGCGGGTGATGCATCCACATGGTAGCATCCATGAACTGCACTCCACTGGATTCACAAGCCTCCAGTATTTCATCCAGCTCCTTCACGTTCAGCGCCACCGGCTTCTCCAACAATACGTGCTTTTCCTTCTTAGCCGCCAAAACAGCCCAGCGCAAGTGAAGGCTCGTCGGTAGAGGAATATACACAGCGTCCACGCTAGAGTCATCCAACACCGCATCGTAGCTTCCGTACACCTTAGCCGACGCCGGAAAGCCGTTTTCTTTTGCAAAGATCGTTGCTTTTTCTAGGGACCGGCTTCCGATGGCCACAATTGTGCAGTTCGGAGCCAAATTCATGGCCCGAGATAGTTTCCGGGCTATGTTAGCACAACCAAGGATTCCGAAACGAACCGGCGGTTCAGCCATTTTTTCCGATGGACCTTTCGGACGATAAAAGACTACTTAGTACTGACTACTAGTAGAAGTAGTAGTAGGTTATGGTAATTAGGATATACTTCTATTCTGGAGTAGTGGAGTAAAATCTGACCACACAATTTTGAGAATTTTTTTCCTTTTAGGGAACGATTTTGAGAATTAAATGGTGCTTTCGGATATATTTGGGTCTATTTATCGAATTTAAAATTATATCACATTTAAGATATCTTTAATTTAAAATTTTATGAAATTCATTAATATTCCAAGTTCTTCAATATGAATAAATTTCATAAGAATATAACATCCTCAAAAATTTATGAACTTCAATGGAATTGAATGAAATTTAAAATAAAAAATATAAAGAAATAAATTTTTTACAAATCTGAACATGATCTCTCAAAATTTTATGAAATTTATTTTTTATTATCAATAAAAAAAATAAAAAAAAAAAAAATAAAATATCATATATATATATTTCAACTTTATTGATATAACATTATATTTCACCTTTTACAACAATAATTTTTACACATATATTAATTTATTTATATGTAATTTTTTATATTTATTTTATTTTAAAACTCTAATAAAAATTCATCAAATTTCACAAAAAGTTATGGAATAAAATTTCATGTAATTCATCTACTTAGTTTGGTATCTTATATTATAATTCACACATAAATTTGATTTGATGTAAATAAAAAATTATTATTTGATCTTTAGATTATTATTCAAATTTTATTAGTGATAAAAATAGAATATTGATCATAAAATTTTTATTAAGAATTATATATATATAAATGTTTGTAATAGCATATATATACATATTTCAAACAAAGCATACAAAAAAGTATAAAATCTAAAGTGAATGAAAAATCAATCAAGAAGTCCATTAAAAAATTAATAGACAATTGAGTTAAATTTAGACTAATCGGTCCATAATTAAATTTACTCATTTAACTTAGTTGAAAATTTAAGAATAATTTTTTATATTAAATAAATTATTTCATTATTTTTTATTAATTAGGTAAGTGACAAGGATTATTAGTTAATGTAATATAAATTATTGAAATTAAATAAATTATTAGTGAAATTGTAATAAATATATATATTTTAAAATAAATATTTAATTTTGAATATTTTAAAATAGATATAATACAGTGTAATATAATAATATTAAAAAAATTATTCCTTTTGGGTATAAAGATGTTGTCATGCTTTGTGATTCAATGATGAAAAGTATGCACTAGACACTTCCAAATTTATACAAATTTTGGAAGTTGCCACAATGGACTTATGGACCAGAATGTCATATTCCACTCTACTACGTTTGTCGTGATAGTGAGTCAGTAGTCTATTTGGTTATGGCCAAGATATCATGGTCATAAAATGATGTCGTTAGGTAATTAAATAGTGAGTATTTAGAGATGGAATCCAATTTTATATAGCTAACGTGGAGTAAAGGGGAAGTTGAGGTGCATGCATTGTCGTTAGTCTTAAAAAAAGAAAAGAATTTAAGTGAAATCATATGACCTAAGTAAAAATTATTAATAAAGGGACTATTTTTCTAGAGTGAAGATGACTCATTTCACTAATCATAGTTAAGTTAACTCGGAAGCAGTTTTAAAATAAACTGCATCTTAAGCAAAATGCTATGTTCTCAATTAGTTAAAATAAACAACTTATCATTTTAAAATTTTGTTTCAAACGACTTTATAAAAAAAAATTTTAAAAAAAAACTCTTGTAACAAAAGAACACGGTCTATAAGTACTTGTATTAGCAGAAACCAAGACAATCTGTTTAATGATAAAAAGTGTAGAATTTGCTATCCAAAAGATTCTCTTTTTTTGGGGCAAAAGGAGAGGTACTTTTACAATGGTTGAGAAAAATGTGTAGTAATTATAAGAGTGGGGAACTTGAGGCCACACTGCCCAACTGGATAAGCACGCCACCTTCCAATTGTTTGACACAAAAACGATTCTCATCCTCCTCCCTATGTACCAATATATATATATATAAGTGAATGTGTGATGGCAACTATAATGAAGCCCGCATGGCCGCTGGCTTGAATTTGTTAGAGAAGATTAAATCAAATTTGACCGTTGAACGGTACTAATACCATGCATAGAGATTGTTTATAGAACAAAAGTTTGCCTAGAATTTCTCTTTGATTTGAGGGTGACATTTGCTTAAACCAGTTGTCCATTTCTGCTTCATATTTCTAACATTATTCATTTCCATCGTATAGATATAGACTCGTTTTTATTTTTTAAATGTATCAAATTATAGTTTATGCATCTTTTTACTAATGCATTTTTTTTCTTTTCATATTCTACCCTTAGTTAAATAATGTAATGTAATAAATAATTTTGCAAATTCTCATCTTAAAAATTATATAAATGTATATTTCTAATTAATTTATTTACCTTTCAATTTACACTCAATTAATTTCTCTTGAAGGTATGAACAGGAAAAGAAAAAAAAAACATTCTCATTCACTACATTTTTATTGTTCAGCTAAAAATATTTAATTTTTTTTGTAATTAACTAAATAGGAATATAATGAGAATACTGATTTTTTATTTTATTAAATATTTTTTAAATATATATAAAAAAACACTATATTTATAAGACGGATGAATTAATATTTTATTTGCAGCGGTACTCTCAAATGAAGACTTTTTTTGCTACTTCCTTCATAACCAAAAGTTATCACGTTAGTGATAGCCCGTAGAACAAACATTTCAGATTGCCAGCCATCATATTTTGATAAAGAGAGAGAAACCATCAAGGAGATTTTTCTTTTCTTTTCCTCTTTTTTTTTTTTTATAATCTAGGACTCTCAATACAGGTCCACCTCACTAAGAACATAGAAAATTATAAATCATAGTATATACCTCAACTGATCAGATTAGCAGGAGGCCACTAGTCTAATTCAGAATAACAAATTCAATTATAAGAATCGAATCTCTTTTGATAAAGAGAGAAACATCAAGGAGATTTTTGTCCTCATATTTTTTTTATTTTTTATAATGTGATGAGATCTCTAAACATAGATCCATCAGTCACTTAGTGAATAGAAAATTGTAAATCAATAACAAATTAAATTCTTGCCAAAAGACAAGAATCGAACCCATTTTGATAAAGAGAGAAAAACCATTAAGGAGATTTTTCTTTTCTTTTTCCTTGTTTGAACACAGATTCACTGGTCCCTCCCTCAATGCATACAAGATTGTAAATCGCGAAATATATGTTAACTAACCTAGAATCGAAACTACCTCTGCTAGGCCATCGAAGGATTTATCCCCCACAAGTCATGACTAATTGAGCTGAGCCTCAGAAAGACCTTTTCTTTCTTTCTTTTCTTATCTTTTACCTCTTTGGAGTAAAAGGGGAGGTATAAATTTTAACAGGTTTTAGCTCTTTAAGCTGTTATCAATTATTTTTCATTTTTTATCTTAATTAAAAAAAATATTTTAGAGAAGCTACCTAAAAATACTTTTCAGAAGTCAAAATAAAATTTAATGATTAAAGTAAATGAAAATAAAAATGTAATATTAATTTCTAAAAAAAAAAAAAGACAGCAAGTCTTCTTTAATTTTTGAAGTTCCAGCTATTGAGACACTGACCCTGAACTTTCAAGGTTCAAAACTATTTTGACCCTAGTGGTTCAAAGGCATAAAAAAACTAATGAGGAACCAAGATAATCATTTCCCTATGCACAAGGCAAAGGTGGTAACCAATACAAGAAACGGATATGGAAAAGGGAGTTTTTTTTATAAAAAAAAAAAAAAAAACTAAAATAGCCTCTTTTTTTATAATCAGAATCCAAACTAACCCATTTCTGATGGAGCGCACAAAAATTACAAAAAAAAGAAGACATGAGTAGCAGTAGCGTAATCCTTCTACAAGAAATAAGGCAGTGCCATAAAGCATTGGGAACAAATTCAGAGAGCAGTCTGCAGTGTGAGCATTCTTCAACTCTCTTACCATATATGTTTTTTTTGAAAGACAGAATATTATTACAAAATAGATGCAATAATATATAATTATACGTATTCATAAAGTTACTAATTTCCATCTTTGAATTCAAATTTCATTTCTTCTTCAAGTTCTAGAATAACTAATTGGGAGAGGAGAGAAAGAATTGCCCACACATGACGCCATATTTCCTTCCTTCTTATTAACTTCGTGCATTTATATATGGAATTAAACATAACAAGAAAAAAAAGTAAAAAAATCAAACAAACCAAATAACTAAAGAGACTAGAAAGTGATTTTTTTGCTCCTAAAACATAGATAGAACATATATGGTAAAGAGTTGAAGAGTGCTCCCACTGCCTACCAAGCTTTCTCAATTTGGTCCAATGCTTTACGGTACTGTCATTTCCGCATTGCATTTTTCACACCAAGCGCCTCCCCTCTTACCACGTTGATTTTTCCGTGGGTCTATTGCTAATGACGTTTTTGAGTCTTTTTTGTTCACTAGGGGATCATTTTGAATTTCGATTATAAAAAAGAGGCTATTTTACAAAACGAAGCATAAAGTATATCTAAGACAGATAACCAGGGGATTTCAGTTTCATATTCAAACGCAGATTGTGCAAAGAATCCAACTTACAAAACAAACTGCTTTTTATTTGGATGAACACTAAACACCCACCACAATATATAGAATCAGTAAATGACCTCAATAGGCTGTAGGCCGTTCTCAATAGAAGCCTTGACTGCATCCACAACTGCTTGTGTCTTCCTACTGATGGTCGGCCATTTCTTGTCGGGCTTAGAACCACCGGATTTAATGCTTCCAACCAACCTACAAAACTCCTTCACCATATGAGCATCCTGGGGTATGTCTGTTGTTACAATATGCTCGCTCGGGCTTGCTTCCCAAGCAGTTACAAGGTCATTGAAGGAACATTCTATGCCTGTAGTATATGAAGCCTTGTTCTCTTCAAAAGGGATAACAAAGTCACCAAGACGCAGGGTACCTTTTGTTCCAACTACTGTTACATCCATTGTCAAATTTGTCAAAAAAGAGCACATAAATGTAGCAACTCTTCCATCTTCCCAGTGTAGATAAGCTCCAGTTGATGAGATCACCCCTGCTTTGTTAAACACAGTGCCAGGCAATGCAGTTACAGTTTTTGGTAGCTCAAAATCATTAGCCCATAAAATTGCCCTGATGCAGTACCATCCAGTATCACCAAGGGCTCCAAGAGCATCCAACTCTGGATTCACCCGAATGTTATTTTCCAGAAAATCGGGATCAGCAGAAAATGAAAAAATACTTTGAACCTGCAGGATTTACAGGTCAATCACTTGTATGTCAGTATTGCAAATCCAATGGAAAAAAAATAAAAATTGGTACCTCCATGCTAAAGAATGAACCATTACAATGATATCTGGATTATTTAGCTTCCAAGCCCTGCTGTTACTACTAGTATATCTTTGTTGGACATACATACACCCACTATAGAAGCATTGCAAATGCATGTACAATACTCATAGTTAAAGCTCAAATGGTTAATGTGTAACGAAAATATGCATCAAGACTTAGCCCAATACATCAGCCAGGAGCATACTGATGATAAGAAATACGAATTTTGGGCATTACAATATCCTTACACCAACCTCCACTCAAAA